>JAUIMM010000320.1:665000-1337500 GCA_031769625.1 Taudactylus pleione | reverse complement strand
GCGCCCAGCTAAAATAGCCTAGTGGGAATATGCCGGAGAGCAGCCAATCACCACCACTGGGGAGATTCTGCCGGCAGTGACTGGCTGCTGCGGTGCACATGCAGTGGCCGCAAGAGCCATCCACCGCTGGCGGCGTTCTCTTCCAATCACCACCAGCAGCATCTTACCAACCAATTACATGGTGGCGTCTCATCCAATCACTGCTGGCTGTGCGTTTCACCTGACTTCACTGCTCCAGGTGTTGGACGGGTTGTGCTTTCTTCAAACATCCCCCAGGCACCCTGTGACCGGATGGCCTCTTGCCGACTCCCGATCACAGGTTGGGGTTTCGATCCCCACTTGACTTTGGGGTATCGGGGGATTCCCGTTTTCCGTCAGTAAGCCTGTCACTGACTTCGCCACTGCGCCATGGGCGTAACAATGCTGCCACCACCAAATTCTACCATTGGCGTTTGGAACCGCTTCTTAGGTACACTCGGGCTCCTACCGCTGGCGCCTGGAACCACTCTGCTGCGTATGCGTCGACTAACTGCGGCCACACCCCCTGATTGGTGTCGGTTGTTTCCTCCTGATCCCTCACAGTGGACCAGGCTCTGCACGGTAGCTGGCAGGGGCCTTGAGCTTCGGAGATGCCTGACTCAACCCAGAACAGTAGGAGAACGGAATAGCGTTTGGCGCAATTCTTTTAGTCACAGGGTACAGATGAAGTCGAAGTAAAGGCAAAGGTGTATATTGCTCAAAGTCTTAAAAAAGACTCGTCCCTTTGGATTGAAGGGGAATAATCAGCATACGAGATGTTACAGAAATCAAACATCAGTTCTTCTCCACAAAGGATTTTCAAAGCTGTACAATTTTAACAGGCACGAAGACTTCTTTTATGCTACACATTACCACAGGGGGTAAACCCGCCCTGTGGTTTCCAGTGAATTACCTTAAGTGCATGACCTGGGCATGTGCTGGGCACATGCACGTTTAACATTGTCCCCTATGGACAGTAGGGAGTGGTCACTCCTCGTTGTCCGAGCCTGCCCACTGGGATCGGCCACCCTCGGCTCCATCCCATCTGCAAGGGAAAAGTTTTCTCTCCAAAATGTACTTCCAGGAATCTGCTAAGGGACCAAACCTGCCATCTCTACCTGAATCTGAGCTCCAGAGGTGGGCAAGCAGGGTCCCCGTGTACGGTTTCCTGGCCACGGAAGGTAAGCTCTTTGGAGCTCCCTAGAACGATTAGCTGGCTGCCTTAGCCAGCTTCCTATGCACCTCCTCATACCACTTGCAGGCATGAGGCTGCATAGGAGGACATTTTATTTCTCTGGAAGGGGCTGGGGGATCCAGCAGCCCACTGAGGACTCTGGATCCCCTGGCCGTCCAGAGAAATTACAGGTAAGTGCATTTCACTTTTAGTTATACATTTAAAATACAGGAAATTATTATACCGTATACACTTTATTTAACATTATGTACCATGGGGTGTGTGTTTTTAACTGTGCCCAGCGCTCAGTGCTGGGCTTTACTAAGCCAGCCCTGCTGTGCTGGACACTGGGAGCCGAGCTCCTGGTCCCCAGCATAGGGCTCTCAGCTCTGCAGCCTGGAACCCTGCCCTGGCAGCAACAGCAGCTTTACATTACACCCAGTTGCGCTCAGCTGCTGGTTCCCTCTCAGTGCTGGGGGTACAGGGAGCCAATGCTCCCTGTCCCCCCAACCAGCGGCCACACTGCCCTAGACAGCCCTGCTGCTGCGCTGCGCTGCACTGGGAGCCAGCCGGCCTTTTCAGTCTCCCAGTTTGTGGCCTCTCCTCCGCACTGGCGTATCGGAAGCCAGAGCTCCCGACCCCCAGTGTGCAGCCATCGCATTTCTCCCCTCGGTGATGGCCGTGGCTCCTCGGCTGTTCAGCTTTGTAAGGCGGCCACGTGATCTTCTCTCCAGACGTTTTTAACGTTCTATGCATTTGATATATTTTGATGAGATCCGAAATGAATTGGTATGCTCTTCTTCAGCTAGTGACCTGCTCAATTCCCTACCTGAATCCTCTGGCATTTTCTCTTCATTTGATCTCACAAACGAAGATGAAGTATCTTCCCTCTTCTCATCCTCCTACTCTATTACGTCTCCTCTAGATCCTATACCCTCACAAATCAGTAAAGCTCTGTCTCCTGTGCTCATCCCAACCCTAACTAAAATCTGTAATCTCTCCCTCTCTCTACTGGCAACTTTCCATCACTGTTCAAGCATGAAGTGATTACTCCTATTCTGAAAAAAACAAAACTCTGACCCCCAACAGTCTCTCAAATTACTGTCCTAACTCCCAGTTCCCATGCCCTTCCAAGATACTTGAGAGACTTGTCTACACCCGCCTCATACACTTCCTTAACTCACACAACTTATTGGACCCACTTCAGTCCGGCTTCCGTTCCCAACACTCCACAGAGACAGCACTGACTAAGGTAGTAAATGATCTGGTTACTGCCAAGGCTAAAGGCCATTACTCACTCCTAATTCTTCTAGATCTCTCTGGTGCATGTGACACTGTTGACCACTTTTCTCATACAAACACTACAATCCCTAGGTCTTAAGGACACTGCTCTTTCTTGGTTCTCTTTCTACCTATCTGATCGCTCTTTTACTTTCGTTTTTCTGATTCTGCCTCCTCTTCACTACCTCTATCAGTTGGAGTACTGCAAGGCTCTGTCTTAGGGCCTCTGTTATTCTCAATCTATACCTCCTCTCTTGGCAAACTAATCAGCTCTTTTGGATTTCAGTACCATCTGTATGCGGATGATACTCAAATCTACCTATCTTCCCCAGATTTATCACCATCTGTACTGGTCCGTGTCACTGAATGTCTTTCTGCAATTTCATCTTGGATGTCATCTCGTCACCTGAAACTTAATATTTTTAAAACAGAATTAAATATATTTCCACCAGTCAATAACAGTTACCAACCTGATCTCTCTATCGCTGTTGATAACTCGACAATCCACCCCGCCCCACAAGCTCGCTGCCTTGGTGTCATCCTTGACTCTGAACTGTCCTTTGTTCCCCACATTCAATCTGTCTCTAAATCCTGTTACATACATCAAAAAACATCCAAAATTCGCCCATATCTCACACAAGACACTGCACAAACTCTAATCCATGCACTTATTATTTCCCGCATTGACTATTGGAATAGCCTCTTTACTGGTCTTCCCAAAAACAGGCTATCGCCATTACAATCAATTATGAATGCAGCTGCAAGGCTTATCTTCCTTGGCAAACGTTCATCATCTGCTGCTCCGCTCTGTCGGTCCTTCTATTGGTTGCCGGTTTTCTACCGTATTCAATACAAAATACTCTTACTTACACTTAAGGCTATTAACCAAACCACACCAACATACATCTCTTCACTCATCTCAAAATATCTCCCTACCCGACCTCTCCGCTCAGCACAAGATCTGCGTCTCTCATCCCCATGCATTACTTGCTCCCACTCACGGTTACAGAAATTTCTTCGGGCTGCACCCACTCTATGGAATGCTTTACCATGCACAATACTCCAATCCTTCAAGCGATCCCTGAAAACTCACCTCTTCAGGCAAGCTTATCAGATCCCAGAACTGCCCACATAACCTTTATAGCTTCCATATCTAATTACATCCCCTTTCACAGTCCACACACAACCTCACACATCGTCTTTCTCTCACATCCTCATGACATTTGGCCGACATTCCGGTGTGAATGGATCATGCAGCCCACCAAGAAACTGTGCATTCTGGCTGGACCAAAATCCAATATATAGCACCTATCCTTGTGTATCAATGCCTATTTCCCTATAGATTGTAAGCTTGCGAGCAGGGCCTTCCTACCTATATATCTGTCTGTTATTACCCCGTTTTGTTCTATTAGTGTTTACAATTGTAAGGCGCAACGGAATATGCTGCGCTATATAAGAAACTGTTAATAAATAAATAAAATATATTTGCTTCTCAGGATGCTTCCTTCGGGCACCGGATTCTCCTGTCAGATCAGGAGCGTCCCCACCCTTAAAGGACTGCTTTGGGACATGCCCTAGGTCTCCCTGTGGAGCCTATGGACCCTGAAGAATAAAATGAGAGATATGGTAAGAACTTACCTTTTGTTATCTTTCTTCGAAGTCCATAGGGTCCACAGGGCACCCACCCTGATGCACCTTGCTTCAAATGGGCTTCGCTCTGGTCAACGGTTTTCCGTCTCCTTATATGTGAGAATGTGATTATTTAGTGTTTCAGACTTTCTTCCCTCTCTTTTATCTTCCTCCGGCCTTTGGCTTGTTATGAACTGAGGTGCCTCTGGCCCGGGGGCGGGGTATAGGGAGAGGCCCATTGCATCCTGGGACAAAAAATTATTTGCGCGGTGCCCTTGCCATCACCTAAACCCCCATAGGTCTCCCTGTGGACCTTATGGACTTCAAAGAAAGAGAGAGATAACAAAGGTAAGTTCTTACCATATCTCTCATTTTATTATAGCACATTAGCAGAGCCTGGTGTCCTAAAGTTATTGTTATACAGGGGAGAATTTCTAGTGCCATGTTATAATACGGCTTCAGCACCCACTAGTGCAGTGGTTCCCAAACTGTACGCCGTGGCACCCCAGGGTGCCTTTGGACAATTGCAGGGGCGCCTGAGGTTGGTGGTTCATAACCAAATCAAATTTATGATCAATGTAATGTGAATAAACAGAAGTGCAAACCTGTCCACCACCACATAACTGAACCCAGGGATGACAGGTCAGCACAATTTACTTCATTTTACTAAATTTTTTTCTGAATTTCTCAACAACAAACTTAAACTTAAGGGGCCTATCCATTACCCGACTTTGTGAACAATCCGACCAAAACCAGGAGGTTTTGGTCGTATTGTTCACAAAGTCGGGTAATGGATAGCCGGCAAGGCGTGCACGCTGGGTCCTTGCCAACCCTGACTATCTCTCCAACATGCCGGTCAACATGACGACAGTCGTCAGGTTCGGCATGGTAGGAGACAGGAAGCCGGACGTGCAGCAGCGGCTGCACTGAAAAGATGTTCAGTGAACGTCTTTCAGTGCCGCTTGAAAGTCTGAACGCTAGCATTCCCGCTAGGCTGTTTTAGTGGGGCGTGGCGCCCTGCCCTCCTTCTTGAGGGCAAAAAGCGCCTTGCCCTCACAGCCTGCGGGTGCCGTTCTCACCCGCGGGACGCAGTGTCCCGCGGGTGGAGAAACATGCGGTGACTCGGTCACCGCCGGAGTATAGATGCCGGGCGCATGCGCCCGGCATCTATTCTCCCTTTCTGCAGCGCTTGGGGGCTGCCCGGCATGTCCGTAAGCGCCGGGCACGCCCCCAAGTATGACAAAAAGGGGACGCGTCTTATAGACACGCCCCCTTTTCATGACCACGCCCGCCTTCGGCGCACACATAAGGTTGCCCTCTCTAGCTCCGGCGCCCTGCCTGCCACCGGAGCTAGAGTTAACACTAGAACGCTAGACGTTGAGACCTTCAAGTCTGTAAATGGATAGGCCCCTTTAGGGGTGCCGTGAAAATAATGCTGATACTCTAGGGCGCCGTGATTCAAAAAAGTTTGGGAACCACTGCACTAGTGCCCTGTTATGATTATATGGGGAGACTGACTTGTGTCCTCTTATAATAATAATAGTGGAGAAACTATGATACAGGTGGGGAAGGCTCTAGTTTCCTGTTATTATATAAGGAAGCAGACCATGGCATCCTGTTATACTGATGGGACAGGCTGTGGTGTATTATTGTTATTACACAGCTAGCACATGTTTACTATAGGAACTGCTGTAAAAAAAAATCTTAAATATATTGTACTCTTATCTTGGGCCCCGTTTCCCTCTCCCCATGTCTGTACCCCTTCTGCTCTCCTGCGTACTCTGCCGTCCCACCTCTGTTCCCCTCTCCTTATGTCTGTACCTGTTCTGCTCTTCTGTGTACTCTGCCCTCCCACCCTGTTCCCTTCTCCCCATGTTATATATATATATATATATATATATAGTGTGTGTGTATATATATATATATATATACACACACACACACATTTTCTGGCACATACTGCGGAGATCTGACCCCGTTGCCCTCCGTCATGAAGATGATGGTAACCACTATCTTCTACACAATCGGCGGCACTCAGGGATTTAAAAGATACAACAGACCACCAGGTAGCAAAAGTCAATGTTTTTATGACGCACTTTCATCAGGGGGGGGGGGGTTGGGGGGGTTGTGTGTGTGTGTGTATCTCTATATAATTTTTTTTTTTCTTCTACCCCCACTGGGGTATAGCCTGGAGAGGAGAGTCTGGGCACCAAATAGTTAAATGTAAATACCCACAAGCCCTGGTTCTTCTTCTCTATACCACGCCAGATGCCCTCAGTTTCAGTTTGGTTCTGGCAGGAGCTGGGCACCAGATTATGGGGGTTATCTTTAGGTGGTCCTGCACTGTTTTTATTTATTCATTTTATTTTTACTTAGCTTTTTTCTGAGTGGGCAGTGTAAGGTGGCCGCAGCACTGCCGACTGGGTCATTGACTTCGGCCGTGGACTCCTACACATCCGAAGCCGCAGCTGGCACTCATCGGGGAAAACTCCCTGTGTGCAGTGTCACCGCCGGAGCAGGAGACTTCAGGCGGTGCTGGCAGTGGGGCACCCAGTCTAACCGGGCTCAACACTAGACCACCAGGGATTACTATATGGAGCAAGGGCTGCTTCATGGCAGCACCTGCCATGTTCCCTGAGGGTTATGCCAGATGGGGAGGCTGGCGCTTCCCTGTTCGCTCCTCCCCCACCCCTTGGGTGTGCTTTCCCTATGCGACCAGTAAGCCCCAGACAGATCCTCCCTTCTCTCCTCCCCTCTCCTAGATGCTGAGCAGCCATTTTATAGCATTATAATAAAGTAGAGAAGTTCCACTAAGGGAGCGCAATTAGTGTATAATTTTATTAAAACAAAATAAAAAAATAGATATAACAACACATACAATGAGCATCAAAAAATAATTGATTAATAAGCTTCAGTTCTGCTGATTATTATAACTGGGAGAAAAAAGTCCATGCATAAAAAACACACTTGTGTTCTCATTTCCCCTTCAAAATGACATTAACAGATCACACTGGAACCTTTACGCGTTTTTACGCGCTACACGTATTTGTGGACCCGGTTTTTAAAACAGAGCGGGTCCTGCAGGACGCGCTCCACTGTGTGAGCTGCAGCAGCCGAATGGCGCCCGGCAGCGTGACCCCAGCCAATCGCTGCCCTGAGTCCTGATACCTCCTCTTTCCCTTCCTGCCCGCCAGTGGGCTCTCCCCAAGTCTGTCACTGCACTGCATCGGGCATCTCTTCCTTGGCTGCAGCAGCGTTGTCGGTGGTGGCGGGCCCCTCTACCAGCCTGCGCTCCCTCAGCCTGCTGAGCTCCCTGCACGCAGGAGGTGGGGAGGTGGACACTGCACGGGAGCTGCAATAGTGACCCATCCAGGGCTTCCAGCAAAAGCAAGGAGGTAACCACTAACCCAAGTGCTGTCTACCCTTACTCCCTCCCTACCCTCAGTACTGCCCCAGCAGCTATCCTGATCCCCTCCCTAACCCCAGAACTGCCCCCAGTATTGCCTGCCCCAAACTCCTTCCTTGCCTCCTAGTACTGGCATTGCTACTATCTACCCTTGCCCCCTACCTACCCCAAGTACTGCCTGCCCCTAACCCCCTCCTTGCCCCCCCCAGTAGTATCATGCGCTATCTACCCCTTTCCCCCGCCTTACCCCCAGTTCTGCCTGTCCCTAACACCCACCATGTCCCCCAGGACTGCAACAGCTGCTATCTGCCATTGCCCCCTCCCTACCCCCAGCACCACCTGCCACTTGCCCCCACCTGGTCCCCACCACTGTTGCAACAGTTGTCTGCACTTACCCCTCCCTACCCCCAGCTCTTCCTGCCCTTACTCCCCTCTAGCTCCAGCTCTACCCCAACTCCCTGCCTTTACTCCCAACTCTCACCCCAACTGCTGCTTGTCCTTATCCCCCTCTATCCCAACTGTTACCTACCCCCAGCACTGTCCAAACTGCTTTCTGCCCTGTTACCTACCCCCATAATGTGTGATGGGACAAAGAAACAGTGGAAAAGGACCCACATTTTTTTTAGAGTGAGGGGTCCATGGGATCCACACATTTTTTTTCCTCAGCACGATCACTGATGAGTGACCGATTAGCGGAGAGGATTTGAGCATAAGGCAGGAACGGGTACCTGGGGTAGAGCTGTAAGCACATCCACATTAGCGTGGTTGTCAGTCCCTGTTCCAGGAGTTCTGAGGCCCCCTTGGTCTGCAATAATTTGCAAATGTCTGTCTGCTCTGTTTTAGACGGGAAGTTTTGCCAGGATGGCCCTGGTTATCTCCTCATGTAATGCGGCTTTGTACAATATCACACTATTACATAATATTTGTGTTGCCTTACTTTTACATAAGTCGCGCAGAAGTTTCGCAATGAGTGAATTAACATGATATAATAGCACTAGTGCAATTTTGCACAAAAAATTCTACGCAACGGAAACCTTACCCTAATGAATAAAAATAGGCTTACAGTAACTAATACCACTTTCAGACATACAGCAAAAACCTGGGTTTTTGGCCATGAACATGCATCAGCCCAGGTTTTAGCTGTATGTGAACAGAAACGTGTCTCTAGTGTGAGCGGGTTTTTAGACCTGGGTTTTAAGAAAACGTTCTTATTGGCTGTTTGGTTCGCCTCCAGATTACATCAACTTCAGGTGCCCGAACCACATGACTGGGAGGCAAACAAATATAAATGTGTTATTTTATGTTCAATGTTTTTATGTGAAAATGTTGTCTTTGTATAGGACGAAACTTTCCAGAGGCTATATTCATTTCTTAATTTTCTTCTATTGTTGTAATATAAAAAATGTATTGGTTTTCAATTAAAAAAAAACATTTGATAAAAACAAACTTAGTGGCATTTAATCTAAAAATGGTAATTTTTATTTTATGTCATTTCTGTGAACAAAAAAACAAAGCGTCCCCTTTAAATTAACAACAAATACCAGGGCAGACCCGGGTTCAGTGTGAACGTATCCAACCCTGGAATTTCCCAGGTTTTGGTGTAGTAATAGGGGTCTCAGACTGAGACCTGGGAATTTTCCCGGGTTGATAGACCCATGTATTTACTGTGTCTTCTGTCTGAAAGGGGTATAATAGAGAGACAAACCTGATGAACTCAGCTCCTCTGCTGCTACAGGACCATTACAGAAGCACTCTACATAGCATACTCCTTTACCAGATTACTGCAAGTCGATAGAAGATGTCCATGTAGAAAGTTTTCACTTCCTCTGGGGGCCAGGTCTAACACTGCGCCTCTCTACCCTCACTGCTAATGCATGCAGACTGAGGGGCCTATTCATCATCACTTAATTTTTTACAAAAGCAGGTGAAAATGAAAATTTTCCCCTGTAATTGCAAAAATTAAGTTATCGGCCCATTCCTCAAGAAGGTAAAGCAGGAGATGCTTACCTTTCTCTCCTGGAATGACCCGCTGTCCCCATACACTAGTATCACAGATATCTCCTACTTACCTTCCTCTCCCGGAATGACCCGCTGTCCCCATACACTAGTATCACAGATATCTCCTGCTTACCTTCCTCTCCCGGAATGGCCCGCTGTCCCCATACACTAGTATCTCAGATATCTCCTGCTTACCTTCCTCTGGCGGAATGGCCGCTGTCCCCATACACTAGTATCACAGATATCTCCTGCTTACCTTTCTCTTCCGGAATGTCCCGCTGTCCCCATACACTAGTATCACAGATATCTCCTGCTTACCCTTCCCTCCCGGAATGTCCCGCTGTCCCCATACACTAGTATCACAGATATCTCCTGCTTACCTTTCTCTCTCGGAATGGCTGCTGTCCTCATACACTAGTATCACAGATATCTCCTACTTACCTTCTTCTCCCAGAACGGCTGCTGTCCTCATACACTAGTATCACAGATATCTCCTGCTTACCTTTCTCTTCCGGAATGTCCCGCTGTCCCCTTACACTAGTATCACAGATATCTCCTGCTTACCTTTCTCTCCCGGAATGGCTGCTGTCCTCATACACTAGTATCACAGATATCTCCTACTTACCTTCTTCTCCCAGAACGGCTTCTGTCCTCATACACTAGTATCACAGATATCTCCTGCTTACCCTTCTCTCCCGGAATGGCCCGCTGTCCCCATACACAGCGGGACATTCTGGATTCTGCAGCAAGTTGGACCCCGATAATTAACATCATGAATAGTCCCCTGAGTCTGAGACCTGGAAGTGTAATCGGCTTTGCACATTACTATCCAGCTTAGCACAGGTGGTGTCACTGTACAATACAATCTCCTCGCTAAAGCCAAGATTATAACAGACCAACCAGACAGAGCTGGGGAAGGACCAGTCTGTATACTGTAGCTGTAACCTTTCCATAGGTCTCATTCACATATACAGAGCGCAATGTGTCTTTCATCCTCCATCACTCACCACACAACAGGCACAGCACAGGTACAAGAGTACTGGCCAAGCTGTGGAATATATCTCCCACAGGATCCTACTATCAGCAATATTTAAATACCCGCCTACATATAACATGCTGCTGGTGCAGTGTATGATGGTAATTGTAGTCCTTGGCAGTTACCAACTTTGAACTTCATGACAGGAGGAGGAGCCTCCATCGCCAAGTAAGACCACTAGGTCAGCATATACGGCTGTCACTCTACCTGTTCGGCTGCTCACCTCGCAGATAGTCCGTGTGCAGGGGCCGCCTTCAAGTCATTACTGGCTGTAAGGAAGAGGAGCTGTGATGGGTGACGCCAGCCCCAACATAATGACCTAATTATGGGCCTGATACAGAGTTGCCAATACAATAAGATAGAGCAGTAACTGAGTATTTTGCTAACACCATGCTGCACTGCAGGTGTGTCTGATTTAAAATGAGAGATATTGAGGAGATTGGTATGGGATGCCGGTGCTCGGGATCCCGTCGCTGGCATCCCGATAGGGCTAGCATACCGACACTTATTTGTGCCTAACCTCCCCCCTAGTGCCTAACCTTTCCCTCCCTGCATGCTAACCCTCCCCCCAAGCCCGCTACTTACCTTTGGTATACCAGCGGTTGGGATGTCGGAGCCGGGATTGTCAGAGGCTTCAGGATTAATATCAGGGCAGGCATTGCAGCTGCCGTGATGCAGAACGCATCCCATTTGTGAGTGATGTGTCCAAACTGAAATGTAAATTGCAGTGTAATAATAAAATTGTGCAGTATTTGTGGGCTACATGCAAAAGCAGCCAGTATTTACCCTGCATGCACACATAATGTATGTATCTGCCCCCTTGTATCTCAGCATGGTTTGTCCAGGTGCACCGTTACTTGCTCTATCTTACTGTATTCACAAGTCTGAATCAAGCCCTGTAGCCAGCTAGTTGTGGATTGAAGTGGGAGTCCAAGGGCTGTGGTAAGCCGCTGAGGACACACAGCATCAACTGTTCCGTGTTAACGGAGGCACAATACGGCCCTGGCTGTAGCTTAACTATATAAAATAGGACATTGGGGCTGATTGTAAGTTAATTAGTGAACAACTGGTGTACACAGCGCTCAAATTTTGAAATTCTGCAAGAGGCATCTCGTATAAATAAATGCCTCATGACGACTTTTGTGATCCGCTTCTGCATTGAGGACATAGCATTGGTTTGCTGTGTGTGACCATCATTCATGAAAGGTAATTTAATTTTTGCAGCATTGTGATTTTAGGATCAATTCTATCACTACATCATGCCTAAAGAATCTATCCTAATCGCCATGTCCTGGGAGATGACCATTAATGCTGTTGAATTATTGGAAATTGATGCACATCCGTACTCCACACCTATTTATTCTTTACCACCGATGATTAGTTTTCTATACCATCAGATGGGGATAATCAATAGGAGTCATAGGGCCTGATTCAGAGCCGTTCGCTATTTGCGGTCGTTCGTTCAAAAACAAGGGGTGGCTATTCAAATGATCCGTTCGCAAATTGCAGTCTGTTCACACCTCTAAGTGTGAACGAGCGAGCAAAACATACGCTTGTTTATTTGTTAAAAACGCCCCCTGGCCGCTCGCACCATACGTCATGTCCGCTATTTATTAGATTAATCGAGTACATCGACCAGCGTATGAACTGCTCGCTATTCTTGTGGTTGGTTTTTGCTACCACAATCTTGCGAGCAGTTCTGGCTATAAAATAACCCAGTGACGTGGTCAATGACGCTGCAGTATTAATTATGCACACCCATAAAACGCCCGTTTTGACCTTTAAGCACGCCTGCGTTCTGATCTCCACTCCCCGTTTTCAAGCACCTTCCCCTGTTACCACCCACATACGCCTCATTCTGTCACTCAAAATAGCAGGCATTCGCTATATTGCGAGCACATGAATTTCGGCCGCACTGACTGATTCGCGCATGCGTATAACGATCCGTACGCATGAGCAGATGTGCGAACATCGCTCGGAACGAGCGTACTGCCGCTAGCGAGTGGCTCTGAATGAGGGCCATAGTTTGCCAATCGTTCCACACCCCTACAATATGATAGTTCTGGCGGGCTCAGGGCCTGTGTCACAGGCGCACTTTGTTGATGACCACGTTGGATGATATTCTCACTAGGCACATTTGTCCCAATGATTTACCACTCTAAGATGATAGTCATGATTGTATGCAGTGATATGAGCATCTCAGGGAGGTAACGGGGTGGCTAGCCAGACACAGCTGCGCTTACCATGGCGGCCATGTTCAGAAGGATAAATTGCACCTCTATAGTGCTGGTGAAATCTCTGATGCTCACAGCGGAGGATTAGCACCGCAGCCGACAGGTGTCTCAGTAGGAAACCCATCGGCTACGGCATTAGCATAAAGATGCATTTCCGCTGAGTAAAAATACATAGACGCAGCTACAATAACGTGCACATCTGAACCAGGCCCTCATGATGCAATGAAAGAGGCTAAGATACGGAGCCTGTGCAGTGTAGGGAATAAGCTCATGCTGAGGTGAGGAAAAAGCCGTTTGTATATAGGGCACACAGATGGACATGAGGAGAAGAATCTGTTGTAAAGGGGTCATGTGAGCACAAAATCTACACATCAGTAGTGCTACATCTGTGCAAGTGCAGATCTCTCACCATCATACTCTGCAAGCCTATTGCGTTTGTGTACAAATCTGAATCAAGCCCCTTGACCTTATAGGATGATGTACTATATAACTATAAAACAGGTAAGTTAATTTGCCCAGAGAATAAAAGGTCCTTTAGCCTATTAGGTTCTTGCTTAACTATATAAAAATGGCTAAATCCAAGTGCACTGAAGGACCAGGTCCTTCTGCCTACGTGGCTGCTACAAACCTAAATAAAACAGGTTAATTATGTTGCAAAGAGAATAAAAGGTCCTTTAGCACACTTGGTTCTAGCTTAACTATATAAAAGTGGCTAGATTCAAGTGGGCTAAAGGACCAGGTCCTTCTGCCTATGTGGCTGCTGTGTACCTATATAGTACAGGTTAATTACATTGCCCAGAGAATAACAGGTCCTTTAGGCCACTTGGTTCTAGCTTAACTATATAAAAATGGCTAGTTGCAAGTGTGCTAAAGGGCCAGGTCCTTCTGCCTATGTGGCTGCTGTATACCTATATAAAACAGGTTAATAAGTTTAACATAGAATAACAGGTCCTATAGGCCACTTGGTTCTAGCCTAACTATATAAAAATGACTAGATACAAGTGGGCTAAAGGACCAGGTCCTTCTGCCCACGTGGCTGCTGCATACCTATATAAAACAGGTTAATTAGGTTGCTTAGAGAATAAAAGGTCCTTTAGCCCACTTGGTTCTAGCTTAACTATATAAAAATGGCTAGATACAAGTAGGCTAAAGGACCAGGGGGCCCATTTATCAATGTGCATTTGAGGTAAATTCCCCGAAAACACCTGTTTTCGGGGGTTTACCTCAAATACTAAGTATCCCCCGAATGTATAAAGGAGAGACCGATACCTGCTGCGATCCCTCCATTGCCGCCGGCAGCCGCCTCCCCCATAGGTTTCTATGGGGGATGCGATGCTGCCAAATGAATCAATATCTGAAGATAGCGTTAGCCACTGTGTCCTATGAGCACTCACCGCATTTCAGCCGGCGGAGGGATCTTCCAGATCCCTCCGCCGGCAATGGGCGCCGCTCATGTGCAGTCGCCCAGAATGCGCTCCGGCCACATCGCAGGGACGGGCTCTTTTCGGAGCCCGTCTCCCTGCATGTGCCGGGTCATACATTCGGCCGGTATGATCGCATTTTGCAATGCAATCATGGGCGATACTGCATGCCCTGATCACATTGCAAAATGCGGTCCTTAATAAATGGGCCCCCAGGTCCTTCTGCCTATGTGGCTGCTGCAAACCTATATAAAACAGGTTAACTATGTTGCCCAGAGAATAAAAGGTCCTTTAGCCTATTAGGTTCTAGCTTAACTATATAAAAATGGCTAGATACAACTGGGCTAAAGGACCAGGTCCTTCTGCCTATGTGGCTGCTGCAAACCTATATAAAACAGGTTAATTATGTTGCCCAGAGAATAAAAGGTCCTTTAGCCCACTTGGTTCTAGCATATTTATGTGGAATAAGCTAAATCCAAGTGGACTGAAGGACCAGGTCCTTTAGACCACTTGGTTCTAGCATATTTATATAGAATAAGCTAAATCCAAGTGCACTGAAGGGCCAGGTCCTTTAGCCCACTTGGTTCTAGCATATTTATATAGAATAAGCTAAATCCAAGTGGACAGAAGGACCAGGTCCTTTAGCCCACTAGATTTTAGACCTAACCCATACCAATCACTTCACCGGCTGCAAGTAAGGTAAGTGACGCCACTGTTTCGTGGTAAAAATTGGGCAATCGCACATTACCACCCTGACTGGTGGGAGTGTGTTTTAAAAGCTCCGCTTCTGACATATCTCTTGCACCTACAGCATGGGACTGGTGAAATTGCTGATACCATTGATGATGGCTTCGGCCGCCAGTGTAAAATTAATAGACAGTACTGGTTTATGCTTGCACGCTGATGATCCCCCAGATTAGATGAAGGGATGCTAGTATTAGCATAAAGTAGTAAAACAGGTTTCTGCGGCTGCCCGCAGCTACAGCCACTTTGCGTGAGAGTTTGGGGTTTCTGTAGCATGAAGAAGTGGACCAGTGGAGAAGTTGCCCATAGCAACCAATCAGGTTTGAAGTAGCATTGATCACGTACAGTCTAAAAATAATAGGTAGGAGCTGATTGGTTGCTATGGGCAACTTCTCCACTGGTCCACTTCTCCAGGCTTTTTACTGCTTGATACATAAACCCCTAAGTGCTCTGATGCTGATGGGCAATAGAATCAGCAGAACAGAAGATATTGTATTTACATCCCTTTAACTAATTAGCTTACTGTTATTATCCCAGTGGCCCTTTATAGTCATAATTGGAGCCAGACAGGTGACTAATGTGGGACCCGGTAGGGAAAGATTAGTGTGTGTCAGCGCTAGTCTGTCACTGTCTTCTTGTATATTTCAGTGTGTGTGCATCTGTTTTATTAATTGCATGTTTCATATATAATATCAAACACCTCACTGTAAAATAAAAAGAATATTAGAAGTTACCTTGGCACCTTGTGACGGGTGTTATTACTATAAATGCACTTCACTGCTAAGTTCTAATTATGTTAGAATAAAAGTAGGACACGCATTACGTCACATACACTGTGTAATCCCAATTGCTCTTTAAGAAAGTGTAACAATATGTTGCAGTAAATGTATTTCATTCCATTAATAAAAATAACCTGACTGATATGCAATGGTCATCAGTAAGTACATTTGAAAAAATGATTGTTAGAAGTATTGTAACATATCCCAGTGCTTTAAAAAAAATATTGAGGGTTATTCATTGTGATGTGAGTGAATTCAGAGGCATTGGGAAGGATGTGTGAATGACGAATGTGTACAGAAAGAAGTGAAATGTGTGTGTGTATGTGTCACGGTGATACCATATCTGTATCTCAGGAGCAGAAAGAAGTCCCTGTCTATCAAGAGCGGAGACGTATGTCACTCATATTTTGCTACATACACAGGGAGTAAGGTATGAAGTGAGTGACTAGGGAGTTAATACTGCAAAGTGTGTCAAATAACTTAATGCATGAAAATGGTAATGTGCAAAAACAACATAATAATTGAATAATGTTCAGCTTTGCTAAAGCACAATCAATGTGCAGCAATTGTGCCATCTACTGGCCGGGATGTGTGACGTTACTGCCTGCTAACAATCCTATTTCAGCAAGAATCTATTCTCTGGTTCATTTCTCTCCAGTTATTATTTAGTAAAATTGTCGTGTTTGCTACTGTATTTAGCTGAATTTTGCATTGGCAATGATATGGACGTTGGACATGGAAAATGAATTTCAAAATTGACAGTTTAGAAAAAAAAATCATTAAAATTAATTTTGCAAAGTTGGGTGTCCATTATTATAAAGCTTCAAATCAATGATGCAGGTTTTATAACCTGGTGTAAATACGTAGTCAAGTGCACAAAGGATCGCTTCATTCCTGCATTATGTGAAGGCAACATGGCTGTACCGGGGCACAACTGAGGCATTGCAGAAGGGGCACAACTACAGGGGCATTCCAGAAGGGGCACAACTACAGGGGGCATTGGACATCAGGTAGCCCCTTGTGCGTGTGTGCGTGTGTGTATATATATATTTATATATATATATATATACTAGGGGTGAGCGGGTTCGGATTTCTGAGATCCGAACCCCCCCGAGCCCCCCCGATCCGAGTCCGATCCGAGTCAGGCTCGACTTTTCCCGCCTGACTCGGATCTGAAATCGAGGCAAAACGTCATCATCCCGCCTTCCGAGTCTCGCGGGTTTTGGATCCTATATAAGGTACCCGCGTCGGCGCCATTTTCTCACTCGGCTGTGGACAGTGAAGAGGGAGGGTGGGAGTTAGGGCTGTGTAGTGTAGTATAGTGTAGTGCTGCTGTTGTCCACTACTTCAAAGTCCATAGGGGCTGGCTGTGTTGTGCTGTGCTGCTGTTGTTAATAGGGGCTGTGTCCACTACTTCAAAGTCCATAGGGGCTGGCTGGACTGTGTTGTGCAGTCAGTTCTCCATAGGGGCTGTGTCCACTCCAAAGTCCTGTGCAGTGTCCCAGTCCTAAAGGAGTGCTGTAGTGTTGTCCAGGGGGTGCTCTGTCCATCAGGGGTGCTCCCCCCAAGTGCTAAAAAAATAATATATTTTCTGTGTTTGTGAATTGTGTGCGCAGTAGCCGCACGTGCATCAACAAAGTAGTGCCAAGCGTGCGCCTGTGTCATAAGTAAAGGGCCGGCTGGCTTGACCGTTAAAGGGTGCTGTAACCCCCGAAAGTACACTCCAGTCCAAACCAAAAAAAAATTATTTTCTGTGTTTGTGAATTGTGTGCGCAGTAGCCGCACGTGCATCAACAAAGTAGTGCCAAGCGTGCGCCTGTGTCATAAGTAAAGGGCCGGCTGGCTTGACCGTTAAGGGTGCTGTAACCCCCGAAAGTACACTCCAGTCCAAACCAAAAAAAAAATTATTTTCTGTGTTTGTGAATTGTGTGCGCAGTAGCCGCACGTGCATCAACAAAGTAGTGCCAAGCGTGCGCCTGTGTCATAAGTAAAGGGCCGGCTGGCTTGACCATTAAGGGTGCTGTAACCCCCGAAAGTACACTCCAGTCCAAACCAAAAAAAAAATTATTTTCTGTGTTTGTGAATTGTGTGCGCAGTAGCCGCACGTGCATCAACAAAGTAGTGCCAAGCGTGCGCCTGTGTCATAAGTAAAGGGCCGGCTGGCTTGACCGTTAAGGGTGCTGTAACCCCCGAAAGTACACTCCAGTCCAAACCAAAAAAAAAATAATTTTCTGTGTTTGTGAATTGTGTGCGCAGTAGCCGCATGTGCATCAACAAAGTAGTGCCAAGCGTGCGCCTGTGTCATAAGTAAAGGGCCGGCTGGCTTGACCGTTAAAGGGTGCTGTAACCCCCAAAGTACACTCCAGTCCAAACCAAAAAAAAAATTATTTTCTGTGTTTGTGAATTGTGTGCGCAGTAGCCGCACGTGCATCAACAAAGTAGTGCCAAACGTGCGCCTGTGTCATAAGTAAAGGGCCGGCTGGCTTGACCGTTAAGGGTGCTGTAACCCCCGAAAGTACACTCCAGTCCAAACCAAAAAAAAAATTATTTTCTGTGTTTGTGAATTGTGTGCGCAGTAGCCGCACGTGCATCAACAAAGTAGTGCCAAGCGTGCGCCTGTGTCATAAGTAAAGGGCCGGCTGGCTTGACCGTTAAGGGTGCTGTAACCCCCGAAAGTACACTCCAGTCCAAACCAAAAAAAAAATTATTTTCTGTGTTTGTGAATTGTGTGCGCAGTAGCCGCACGTGCATCAACAAAGTAGTGCCAAGCGTGCGCCTGTGTCATAAGTAAAGGGCCGGCTGGCTTGACCGTTAAGGGTGCTGTAACCCCCGAAAGTACACTCCAGTCCAAACCTAAAAAAAAATTATTTTCTGTGTTTGTGAATTGTGTGCGCAGTAGCCGCACGTGCATCAACAAAGTAGTGCCAAGCGTGCGCCTGTGTCATAAGTAAAGGGCCGGCTGGCTTGACCGTTAAGGGTGCTGTAACCCCCGAAAGTACACTCCAGTCCAAACCTAAAAAAAAATTATTTTCTGTGTTTGTGAATTGTGTGCGCAGTAGCCGCACGTGCATCAACAAAGTAGTGCCAAGCGTGCGCCTGTGTCATAAGTAAAGGGCCGGCTGGCTTGACCGTTAAGGGTGCTGTAACCCCCGAAAGTACACTCCAGTCCAAACCAAAAAAAAAATTATTTTCTGTGTTTGTGAATTGTGTGCGCAGTAGCCGCACGTGCATCAACAAAGTAGTGCCAAGCGTGCGCCTGTGTCATAAGTAAAGGGCCGGCTGGCTTGACCGTTAAGGGTGCTGTAACCCCCGAAAGTACACTCCAGTCCAAACCAAAAAAAAAATTATTTTCTGTGTTTGTGAATTGTGTGCGCAGTAGCCGCACGTGCATCAACAAAGTAGTGCCAAGCGTGCGCCTGTGTCATAAGTAAAGGGCCGGCTGGCTTGACCGTTAAGGGTGCTGTAACCCCCGAAAGTACACTCCAGTCCAAACCAAAAAAAAAATTATTTTCTGTGTTTGTGAATTGTGTGCGCAGTAGCCGCACGTGCATCAACAAAGTAGTGCCAAGCGTGCGCCTGTGTCATAAGTAAAGGGCCGGCTGGCTTGACCGTTAAGGGTGCTGTAACCCCCGAAAGTACACTCCAGTCCAAACCTAAAAAAAAATTATTTTCTGTGTTTGTGAATTGTGTGCGCAGTAGCCGCACGTGCATCAACAAAGTAGTGCCAAGCGTGCGCCTGTGTCATAAGTAAAGGGCCGGCTGGCTTGACCGTTAAGGGTGCTGTAACCCCCGAAAGTACACTCCAGTCCAAACCTAAAAAAAAATTATTTTCTGTGTTTGTGAATTGTGTGCGCAGTAGCCGCACGTGCATCAACAAAGTAGTGCCAAGCGTGCGCCTGTGTCATAAGTAAAGGGCCGGCTGGCTTGACCGTTAAGGGTGCTGTAACCCCCGAAAGTACACTCCAGTCCAAACCAAAAAAAAAATTATTTTCTGTGTTTGTGAATTGTGTGCGCAGTAGCCGCACGTGCATCAACAAAGTAGTGCCAAGCGTGCGCCTGTGTCATAAGTAAAGGGCCGGCTGGCTTGACCGTTAAGGGTGCTGTAACCCCCGAAAGTACACTCCAGTCCAAACCAAAAAAAAAATTATTTTCTGTGTTTGTGAATTGTGTGCGCAGTAGCCGCACGTGCATCAACAAAGTAGTGCCAAGCGTGCGCCTGTGTCATAAGTAAAGGGCCGGCTGGCTTGACCGTTAAAGGGTGCTGTAACCCCCGAAAGTACACTCCAGTCCAAACCAAAAAAAAATTATTTTCTGTGTTTGTGAATTGTGTGCGCAGTAGCCGCACGTGCATCAACAAAGTAGTGCCAAGCGTGCGCCTGTGTCATAAGTAAAGGGCCGGCTGGCTGGACCGTTAAGGGTGCTGTAACCCCCGAAAGTACACTCCAGTCCAAACCTAAAAAAAAATTATTTTCTGTGTTTGTGAATTGTGTGCGCAGTAGCCGCACGTGCATCAACAAAGTAGTGCCAAGCGTGCGCCTGTGTCATAAGTAAAGGGCCGGCTGGCTTGACCGTTAAGGGTGCTGTAACCCCCGAAAGTACACTCCAGTCCAAACCAAAAAAAAAATTATTTTCTGTGTTTGTGAATTGTGTGCACTGTGGCTGCACGTGCATCAACAAAGGAGCAGCGCCAAGCGTGCGCCTGTGTCCCATAAGTAAAGAGCCGGCTGGCTCATTTCTTAAAGGGTGGTGTAACCCACAAAGTGCACTACTCTCCAGCAAAAATAAAATAATATTTTCTGTGTTTGTGTGCGCTTTAGCTGCACGTATATATATCAATATAACATAAATGGAGGACCAAACTTTCTCCGATAAAAATAAAATAGGGAAAGATCAAGAACCTCTTCCTCCTAGTGCTGTTGCTGCTGCTGGGAGTTGTTCATCATCCCAGAGAGGAAGTAGGAACATCACTACTTTTACTAAACAATTGACCCTCCAACAGTCCCTAGCGATGAGGATGAAGTACGACAGCAGTCATCCTGAAGCAAAACGTATAACTGAGGCCTTGACTGCTATGTTGGTGTTAGACGTGCGTCCGGTATCCGACATTAGTGCAGTGGGATTTAGACAATTGATGGAGGTAGTGTGTCCTCGGTTCCAAATCCCGTCTAGATTCCACCTGCATCCTCAAAGCAGCAGCGACAAGCGTGCGTCTGTCTGTTAAAGGGTGGTGACACCCTCAAAGTGTGCTACACAAACAATTAAAATATTGTTCTTTTTTTTTCTGTCTTTGTGAATTGTGTGGGCTGTAGCCGCACCTGCATCCTTAAAGCAGCAGCGACAAGCGTGCGTCTGTCTGTTAAAGGGTGGTGACACCCTCAAAGTGTGCTACACAAACAATTAAAATATTGTTCTTTTTTCTGTCTTTGTGAATTGTGTGGGCTGTAGCCGCACCTGCATCCTTAAAGCAGCAGCGACAAGCGTGCGTCTGTCTGTTAAAGGGTGGTGACACCCTCAAAGTGTGCTACACAAACAATTAAAATATTGTTCTTTTTTCTGTCTTTGTGAATTGTGTGGGCTGTAGCCGCACCTGCATCCTTAAAGCAGCAGCGACAAGCGTGCATCTGTCTGTTAAAGGGTGGTGACACCCTCAAAGTGTGCTACACAAACAATTAAAATATTGTTCTTTTTTTTTTGGTCTTTGTGAAATGTGTGGGCTGTAGCCGCACCTGCATCCTTAAAGCAGCAGCGACAAGCGTGCGTCTGTCTGTTAAAGGGTGGTGACACCCTCAAAGTGTTCTACACAAACAATTAAAATATTGTTCTTTTTTTTCGGTCTTTGTGAAATGTGTGGGCTGTAGCCGCACCTGCATCCTTAAAGCAGCAGCGACAAGCGTGCGTCTGTCTGTTAAAGGGTGGTGTAACTCTCAAAGTGTTCCAAAAAATAAAAAACTATTTTTTTAATGTGTTTGTGACTTGTGTGCGATGTAGCCACACTTGCATCCTCAAAGCAGCAGCGACAAGCGTGCGTCTGTCTGTTAAAGGGTGGTGACACCCTCAAAGTGTGCTACACAAACAATTAAAATATTGTTCTTTTTTTTTTGGTCTTTGTGAAATGTGTGGGCTGTAGCCGCACCTGCATCCTTAAAGCAGCAGCGACAAGCGTGCGTCTGTCTGTTAAAGGGTGGTGTAACTCTTAAAGTGCTCCAAAAAATAAAAAACTATTTTTTTAATGTGTTTGTGACTTGTGTGCGATGTAGCCGCACCTGCATCCTTAAAGCAGCAGCGACAAGCGTGCGTCTGTCTGTTAAAGGGTGGTGACACCCTCAAAGTGTGCTACACAAACAATAAAAATATTCTTCTTCTTTTTTCTGTCTATGTGAATTGTGTGGGCTGTAGCCGCACCTGCATCCTTAAAGCAGCAGCGACAAGCGTGCGTCTGTCTGTTAAAGGGTGGTGACACCCTCAAAGTGTTCTACACAAACAATTAAAATATTGTTCTTTTTTTTTCGGTCTTTGTGAAATGTGTGGGCTGTAGCCGCACCTGCATCCTTAAAGCAGCAGCGACAAGCGTGCGTCTGTCTGTTAAAGGGTGGTGTAACTCTCAAAGTGTTCCAAAAAATAAAAAACTATTTTTTTAATGTGTTTGTGACTTGTGTGCGATGTAGCCACACTTGCATCCTCAAAGCAGCAGCGACAAGCGTGCGTCTGTCTGTTAAAGGGTGGTGACACCCTCAAAGTGTGATACAGAAACAATTAAAATATTGTTCTTTTTTTTTCTGTCTATGTGAATTGTGTGGGCTGTAGCCGCACCTGCATCCTTAAAGCAGCAGCGACAAGCGTGCGTCTGTCTGTTAAAGGGTGGTGACACCTCAAAGTGTTCTACACAAACAATTAAAATATTGTTCTTTTTTTTTCGGTCTTTGTGAAATGTGTGGGCTGTAGCCGCACCTGCATCCTTAAAGCAGCAGCGACAAGCGTGCGTCTGTCTGTTAAAGGGTGGTGACACCTCAAAGTGTTCTACACAAACAATTAAAATATTCTTCTTCTTTTTTCTGTCTTTGTGAATTGTGTGGGCTGTAGCCGCACTTGCATCCTCAAAGCAGCAGCGACAAGCGTGCGTCTGTCTGTTAAAGGGTGGTGTAACCCTCAAAGTGTGCTCCACAAACAATAAAAATATTCTTTTTTTTTTTCTGTCTTTGTGAATTGTGTGGGCTGTAGCCGCACTTGAATCCTCAAAGCAGCAGCGACAAGCGTGCGTCTGTCTGTTAAAGGATTACATCGGTGACAGCATCCAAGTAGGCATGTCAGACAGTCCGTACCTGTACTGGCAGGAAAAAGAAGCAATTTGGAGGTCCCTGTACAAACTGGCTCTATTTTACCTGAGTTGCCCCCCCTCCAGTGTGTACTCCGAAAGAGTGTTTAGTGCAGCCGGGAACCTTGTCAGCGAAAGGCGTAGGAGGTTGCTTCCACAAAATGTGGCGAAGATGATGTTCATAAAATGAATTATCAACTCTTCCAGGGAGACCAGCCTCCAGAACGTACAGAGGGACCTGTGGTTCCAGCAGGGACGAATTAATACTCTGTGAGGATGAGGATGTACACACTGAAGAGGGTGAGGAATCGGTGGATGAGGAGGATGAGGATGACATCTTGCCTCCGTAGAGCCAGTTTGTGCAGGGACACATTAATTGCCAGCTTGTTTTGTGGGGGCCCAAACGAACCAATCATTTCAGCCACAGTTGTGTGGCAGACCCTGGCGCTGAAATGATTGATTTGTTAAAGTGTGCATGTCCTGTTTATACAACATAAGGGTGGGTGGGAGGGCCCAAGGACAATTCCATCTTGCACTTCTTTTTTTTCTTTGCATTATGTACAGTTTGGGGCCTAGTTTTTCTAACTGCCATCCTGTCTGCCACTGCAGTGTCACTCCTAGATGGGTCACGTGTTTGTGCCGCCCACTCGTGTCGCTTAGCATAGTCATCCAGCTACCTCGGTGCAACCTTTTGGACATGAAAACACTATTGTGAGGTGTGAGGTGTTCAGAATAGACTGGAAATGAGTGGAAATTAAGGTTATTGAGGTTAATAATAGCATAGGAGCAGAGAAACCAACAAATTCTGTGATTTTAGCTGTTTTTATGCTTTTTTTAAAAAAAATACAGATCCAAAACACAAAACCCAGAACCCAAAACACGGAAGGGTGGTTTTGGCAAAACCAATCCAGATCCAAAACACGAAGAAAGATCCAGATCCAAAACCAAAACACAAAACACGAAAAGTGGCCGGTGCACACCCCTAATATATACACACACATACTGTACATACATATACACGTGTGTGTATATATATATATATATATATATGTATATAGATCATCCAGAAAGTATTTACAGCGCTTCACTTTCTCCACATTATGTTATGTTACAGCCTTATACCAAAATGGAATAAATTCATTTTTGTCCTCAAAATTCTACACACAATACCCCATAATGACCACGTGTAAAAAGTTTTTTTGAGATTTTTGCAAATTTAATAAATAAAAAAAACTTAGAAATCACATGTACATAAGTATTCTCAGCCTTTGCCATGAATATCAAAATTGAGCTCAGGTGCATCCTGTTTCCACTGATCATCCTTGAGATGTTCCTACAGCTTAATTGGAGTCCACCTGTGGTAAATTCAGTTGATTGGACATGATTTTGAAAGGCATACACCTTTCTATATAAGGTCCCACACTTGACAGTGCATGTCAGATCACAAACCAAGCATGAAGTCCAAGGCATTATCTGTAAACCTCCGAGACAGGATTGTCTCGAGGCACAAATCTGGGGAACAATATAGAAAAAAGTCTGCTGCTTTGAAGGTCCCAGTGAGCACAGTGGCCTCCATCATCTGTATATGGAAGAAGTTCGGAATTACCAGGACTCTTCCTAGAGTTGGCTGGCCGTCTAAACTGAGCGGTTGGGGAAGAAGGGCCCTAGTCATGGAGGTGACCAAGAACCCGATGATCACTCTGTCAGAGCTACAGCATTCCTCTGTGGAGATTGCACACTGCACGCCTCGCCGCACGGCTGCTCACTCTCCCGCCGCGGACCAGCTGACATCATCATCGGCCGCTCACAGCCAGACGCCGATGGTCCACGTGGAGCCAAGAGCCAGGCCCCGGCTCAAGCCAACAGCCCCCTCAGCGTAGCCCGGACCGACTCTCTGGAGAGAGAATGGAGGAACCGGATCTACCAGTAAGGGTAAGATAGGGAGAGTTAGTCCCATTTCCATCATCAGGCACAGTGATTGCTATACGGAACCCACCTATTTTTATCTCCATAAAGGAGCTGTAAACATCAATTTAATCCAATTTTTTTACAGGTGCCACATATATATAGCTATATATTTCAATTAAGCACTCATTTCCTATTTTTCAGGATAGAGGAAAAGATGAATGCAGAGACATCCTGGATGAAAACCTGCTCCAGAGCGCTCTTGACCTCAGACTGGAGTGACGGTTCATCTTTCAGCAGGACAACGACCCTAAGCACACAACCAAGATATCAAAGGAGTGGCTTCAGGACAACTCTGTGAATGTCCTTGAGTGGCCCAGCCAGAGCCCAGACTTTAATCCGATTGAACATCTCTGGAGAGATCTGAAAATGGCTGTGCACCGACAGTTTCGGACTGGAGCATGAAAGGCCCACCAGGGGAATGCAACCACAGAGGCCCACTAAAGGACGCAGCCAGGAGCTAGAAGGCTGTAGCCAGTTGACTAGAGAGAGTGGCCAGCCATTATAGGAGTGCCATAGTAGTGCGCTAGTTCAATGTATGAACTATAGTGGTGCCTTAGTTAATGTTATGCCCCATAGTAGTACCCTAATTCACATTATACCACACAGTACCCCTAGTTCATATTATGTCACATAGTAGTGCCCCAGGTTAACATAATGCCACACTGTACTGCCACCAGTACACATGACACACAATGCTCTTATTTCACATTATGCCACACAGTGCTTAGTGGGCATTTTTGGGAACCTAGTGGACACCCTCACACTCTGGCCCATCCACTCTTCCATCACCCTGCTCATTAGAAAAAATATAATACTTATATTAATAAATAAGAAAGAATACAACAAGCAGGAGGCACACATGGATAATGGAATGTAGAGCAAATCTCGTGGACTCAGGACCTGCTTCAGAGCTGCTCACTAGATGCGATTACTCGCCTCCAGTGTATGCAAATTCGGCTAAGTGATGGCATGGCATGCGCTTGCTCGGAAAGGCAGAAGTACGCCCACTTTGTATTGGCAAGCGATCACTTGGTGTCTATAGACGCCCTTTAGCTTATGAGGAGACGCCCACTAGCGCACGTCATCTCCAGGAATGTATTAAAACATTGGTACATCAAGGACAATCGGAAGCAAACGCAGCGCTTGTGGTTGCCTCTACCCTACCGCATGCACTGCGAGGACTTCAGTGTACAAAACAGGCATGTGACGTGTCCTATGACGCTGGTTGTTAATTATGCACGCCTCTGAAAGGGCGTTGTAACACTCAAGCACACCTGCGTTCGCACCTCCACTCCCCCGTTAATAGAGTCCTGCCCCTGTTACCACCCACAAACGGCCTCTCCTGTCACTCATTAAACTGGGCTGTCTTTGCTTGATGAGCGAGCAGATTACGATCGCTCCGAGTAGTTTGCGCATGCACAGAACGAAGCATGCGCATGCGCGGTCGCGTAACAACGGCCGCGTACGAGCGAGCAGCTCTGAATTAGGTCCTCAGTCAGCCAGCTTTTACACTGACACAATACAGAGCTGTGTATGTGGCTGCATGTTATTACATACATATTGCTAATATGATAGAATGCAGAGTGAAATATATCAGGGATTAGTCAGTTCTCTGGGACACTGAGAGAATAGCATCCAATACAGCAGTGGAAAGGTGCACAGCGGACATTTACATTGGATTCATTCTCTCCAGATGTGCAGAAGGAATTAAGGGCCTGATTCAGAGCCGCTCGTAAGCGGCCGCTCGTTCGTTCCGAGCGATGTTTGCACAACTGCGCATGCGTATGGATCGTAATACACATGCGCGAACCAGTCAGTGCGGCCGAAAATCGTTTGTTCGCTAAATAGCGAATGCCTGCTATTTTGAGTGACAGGAGGAGGCGTATGTGGGTGGTAACAGGGGAAGGTGCTTGAAAACGGGGAGTGGAGATCTGAACACAGGCGTGCTTAAAGGTCAAAACGGGCGTTTTGACCTTTAAGAATAGCGAGCAGTTCATACGCTGGTCGATGTACTCGATTAATCTAATAAATAGCGGACATGACGTAGGATGCGAGGGGCCAGGGGGCGTAGTTTTCAAAAAAACGACCGCAAGTTTTGTTCGCTTGTTCAGACATAGAGGCGTGAACAGACCGCAAAGAGCAAACGGTTCATTTGAATAGCCACCCCTTTTTTCTGAACGAGCGAGCGCAAATAGCGTCCGGCTCTAAATCAGGCCCTAAGGACAGTATGTGCTCACAATGCATTCAGCTTACCCCACATCCCACGCCTCTATATGGGTTGGGTACGGGATGCCAATGCTCGGGATCCCGACGGTCAGAAGCCCGATGCCAGCATCCCACCAAGGTTAGGATACCAACAACTGTCGATACCTAACCCTACCCCTCCCCTAAACCTAACCTCCCCCCTAGTGTCTACACCTAACCCCCCCTCCTGCAGCCTAAACCTTAGCCCACCCTCAGTCCCTAACCCTCCCCCTAACCACACTACATAAAAGTTAGATGCCATCGGTCGGGATGCCAGAGGTCGGGATGCTGGCGCTGGGATTATCCCAAAAGCCGGAATAATAAATACATCCCCTCTATAACATAGTACTGTCACAGTTCCTATACAGTCAGGTTGCTACTGAATATGCAGAGGGAGTATTCTGCAACAGGCTGGGCGCAGTCCAGAAGCCAGCCCCTCCTAACATGCAACCTTTCTACATAGAACCCTAATAAAATAAAAATAATACAGTGTAGGCATACACAGAACTGCTGACTAATAGAAGTCAATCGTCTATACTATATCTATATGTGCTGATAAAGGGAGAAGAAATATACACATGTACCTTACTTTCAGATAACTAGACAAAGATACAGTGTATATACATTATTTATATTTCTGCATGCATAAAATAAATGTCATGCATGCACACATGTATTCACACACAGACACATACACACAAAATGGGATTTGAGTTATGTCACAGAGACAGACTTTTACTTACTTATTGAAGGAGTTGCGCAGGGCTGTGTCCTTGGTGCTGCTGGTTAGTCATTCTGCAACCTGCAGCCAATCCCAGACCAGGATGAGGGAAGTAAGCAGCGGGGGATGCTGGAACTTGCAGTTCTGGGAGGTGTCAGCTAGTGGCTGGAGAGTAATAAAGAACTACATCCACTAGAGTGCACTGCAAGAGATAGGGAGGCTGCTGTGCCCGAGAGGATTGGTGGAAAGGATTAGAGCACTCGCTACTGTAACTAATATGAAGTGTGTGGCAAAGACATGGGGAACGGAATACAAGAAAGTGGGGTTGAGTTGGACGTACAGGGGGGCCTAGCTTTGGGAAGGAAGGAGTGATTTAAGAACACGTGGAAGTGTATGGGGGAGGACTGACTGAGGAAGGGGCCCTGCGAGAGGGGGGCAGAGCATCTCTGAGCTGGCCCAACGTGAACTGTGTCCCATGTTCAGCTCCCTTCCTCCCTTCACCGCCCCCCTGTGACGTCACAGGCACCACTGATTCTGGCAAATGTAACTAATCAGTAGTGCAGATGGAGCCTGCTTGCCGCTGCCAGCCGCCCGATGCCCGCAGCCGCTGCCGTCAGTCATACATACCCGGCAAGCTGCTGCACTGAAAATAGCCGCCGGTGACCTGCGCTAGGCCACGCCCCCCACTATAGGGGGCGTGGTTATGAACTAGCGGGGCCCACCGGGGATTTCTCCGAATCCCCTGTGGCCCAGTCCGAGCCTGTGCACCGACGCTTCCCATTCAACCTGATGGAGCTTGAGAGGTGCTGCAAATAGGAATGGGCAAAACTGCCCAAAGATAGGTGTGCCAAGCTTGTGGCATCATGTTCAAAAAGACTTGAGGCTGTAAGTGCTGCCAAAGGTGCATCAACAAAGTATTGAGCAAAGGCTGTGAATACTTAATGTACATGTGATTTCTTAGGGTTTTTTTTTTTTTTTATTAAATTTGCAAAAATCTCAAAAAAACTTTTTACACGTTGTCATTATGGGGTATTGTGTGTAGAATATTGAGGGCAAAAATTTATTTATTCCATTTTGGAATAAGGCTGTAAAATAACAAAATGCGGAAAAAGTGAAGCGCTGTGAATACTGTCCGGATGCACTGTGTATGTGTGTATATATATATATATATATATATATATAGCTTGTATTGATAGGGGCCATCGCACGTTTTTTGCCCAGGTGCCCCCACAGGCCTTAATCAGGCCCTGACTGAGTGCAATAATGACAAGGGATGAACTAGATATTGTATCAATTACAAAGTCATGGTGTAATGAAAATTATGACTGGGACATAACTATACCAGGCTATACTCTATTTAGAAAGGACAGAATGGGGAGGATTGGAGGTGGAGTAGCTATGTATGTGAAAACAGCATAAATGCTACTATAATACAAAATATTGAAGAGAAAAGTGAGGCCTTTTGGGTGACCATAGAAATGGGGGACAAGGACATAATTCGCACTGGGGTGATCTATAGACCACCTGGACAGGGACAGGAACTGGACAGGTACTTATTGCAGGACATTACTAGAATGGCTTTAAAAGGAGAGGTCATAATCATGGGAGACTTTAATTTACCTGATGAAAACTGGGAGGTGTCTGCTGCAAGTTCCTCTAGAAGTGGCCACTTTCTAAATTCTCTGCAGGGATCCTCTCTCAAACAATTAGTGAGGGAGCCCACTCGCAAAAATGCTATTCTAGACTTGATACTTACAAATTGTGACAGAATATCAGATGTAAATGTGGGTGAGAACCTAGGATCCAGTGATCACCAAGCAGTATGGCTTAGTATAAAGACAGGGTCCAATTCATTCCATACACAAACAAAAGTGTTAGATTTTAGGAAGGCTGACTTTGTAGCGATGGAAAGATGTGTTACTGAGTCAGAGGCAATTTAGAGGAACTTGGGAGGAGTGCAGGAAAGGTGGGGAAAAAATGCAACACTACAGGCTACAGATCTTTGTCATAAAAGGGTTAGGAAAAACACCAGGAAAAGGAAACCAGTGTGGTTTACAAAAGAGGTATCAACTAGTGTGAAAGCAAAAAAGATGGCTTTTAGGAAATATAAGCAGATTCAAAATAATGACGACAAAGAGGTGAATCTTGCCAGAAGGTGATTAGGCGTGCAAAGGCAGAAGCTGAGGAGAAAATGGCCCAGTCAGTAGATAAAGGAGGCAAAACTTTTTTTTAAGTATATAAGTGAAAGGAGAAAGTCAAATGGAGGAATAATAAGACTTAGGACAGAGAGTGAGTAGATGATCGAGGGAGACAAAGAAATAGATCATCAAAATAATTATTTTTGTTCAGTATTCACTATAGAAGGAGAGGGGAAGGGGCCACAATTAAGGCATTCATAAAAATGAGGTACATGCTCGTAAATTTACAGAGGAGAGAGTCCTAACAAAACTCTCAAAACTGAAAGTGGAAAAATCAATGGGGCTAGATGGGATACATCCAAGGATACTAAAAGAGCTTAAAGGGGTTGTGGTAACACTATTAACAGAATTATTCAACCAGTCACTAATATCAGGAGTGATTCCAGAGAACTGGAAAAGAGCAAATGTAATACCACTGTACAAAAGTGGAAGCAAAGAAGAAGTAAGCAACTACAGACGGAATCGGCATGATATCCCGGTGGCCGCAGTTCGAATCCCGGCAGCGGCAGCCTGACAAAACAGCAGAGCCTGGTAGTGGAAGCCTGACAGCGCTGGAAATCCCGATCGTCCTAAGTATCTACTAACCTAACCCCACTAACCCTAACCCTCCTTAGGGGTGCCTAACCCTAACGTTCCCCCTGTGCCTAACCCTAATCCCCCCTCTAAGTGCCTAACCCTAACCCCCCTTCCCCGCTGCCTAATCCTAAATCCCCCGGGGGCTTCCTAACCCTAACCTCCCCCCGGGGGTGCCTAACCCTCCCTCCCCCTAGCCTAACCCTAACCCTCCCGGGGGGATGCCTAACCCTAAGTCCCTCCCGGGAGCCCTAAACCTAACCCTGCCACCCCCGCGGCTGTCCGCTGGTGGTGCCCGACATCCCTTCGGTCAGGATGCCGGGAGCTGGTCTCCCGGCGTCGGAAAAATGACAGGCGTCTACGGTAGATTTAGACGCCTGTCATTTAAACCTCGCAGGGATAATGCAGTCGGGAAGCCGGCTGTCGGGCTTCTGTCAGCCGGCTTCCCGATTGCATCCCCTACAGACCAGTAAGCCTTCATCAGTAGTGGGAAAAATAATGGAAACACTATTAAAAGAAAGAGTGGTGGAATATCTCAAATCCAACAATTTACAGGATCCCAAACTGCATGGATTTACTCAGGGGAGATCATACCAAACAAATCGTATTGTCTTTTTTGACAGGGTGACAAAAGTAATAGATCAAGGGGGGCCGTAGATGTAGCTTATCTAGACTTTAGTAAGGCTTATGACTCTGTCCCGCATCGCAGAATGATAAACAAACTGGAAAGCTTAGGATTTGATTATATGACTGTTGAATGGATAAGATCTTGGTTGCAGGATAGGAAACAGAGTTGTAGTAAATGGAGTGTATTCACGGAAGGGAAAGGTTACCAGTGGAGTACCCCAGGGATCTGTACTTGGGCCAATGCTTTTTAATATCTATGTTGGTGATATTGCAAATGGTAATGAAGGGAAAGTATGCCTTTTTGCAGATGACACAAAAGTATGCAACAGGGTAGACACACCAGGAGGGATAAGACAAATGACTGAGTATCTGGGTAGACTAGAGGGGTGTAGTATGTAATACCTACCTTAGGGGTGCCTAGCCCTAACCTCCCCCCTAGTGCCTAAACCTAACCCCCCTCTAAGTGCCTAAACCTAAGCCCCCCAACCTAAGTCTCCCGGGGGTCCCTAACCCTAACCCCCCCTTCCCTTAGTCTAAACATAACCCTCCCGGGGGGTGCCTAACCCTAAGTCCTCTCGGAGCCTTATCTAACACTCCCCCCCCCCACAGCTGTCCGTGCCCAGCTTACCTTTGTTTGGTATGTCATGCATCGGGCTCCCGGTTAGGTCTAATGACAGGCGTCGGGTTTTCAACACCTGTCATTAGTACCTTGCCGGGATTTGACAGTCGGGAAGCCAGTGGTCAGCTGGTGGTCAGCATTTAGACGGTCGGCTTTCTGACTACTTCCCAACTAGAGGAATGGCAAGAACATGGCTACTACAGTTTAATGTCAAAAAATGCAAAATCATGCATTGTCCACAATGTTACACTGAGGGGGCAGGGCCACTAGCACCAGGAAGACAAACACAGGCTGAATTGTGTTCTCACAAATGCATCCAATGCAGACTTGGTAATTTGCAGAGATATGCATGAAATGAGGCGTACGATTAGCACCAGCTGAATGGTAGGTGCCAATACAGCATAATGATGATGATGAATGGCAACATGACACTCATTTTTTGTATGATTTTGCAAATCAGTTATGTATTGTGTTACCTGACTGTTCCTGGGGAGAAGATTCAGCATCACTATCAGCTCCCCTCCTCCTCCAGATCTTCACTCCAGGCCAACCTAGCGCATGAACACAGCATATGCACTTTCACCAGTCTGTAACAGTCATAGGGGTAGATGTATAAAATCTTGGAGAGAGTTAAAGCACCAACCAATCAGCTCCTAACTGTCATGTTACAGGCTGTGTTTGAAATATCTCGCATAGACTGTGAAAAATAAACCTGAAGAGAAAAAAGGAGACCAAAAAACATGCACTTCTCTAGAGAAAAGGGACCACCTAAGGTGCTTCTAATGGGCAAATATGGTTTTGCCAATGTGCATTAGTCACCAACAACTCAGGGACGGATTCAGAGATGTAGGCTACAGCTATCACAGCTGTTGTGCGAAAATATACAAATGTTGCTGATGCCGAGGATTGAATTGAGATTTCCACCTGCCGCTTTGCAAATCCAAACATCTGCATACATAGACTCAGCATCGGCCACAGATTATTCAATTATCATAGTTCTGAGTAACCCTATGGCCCCTCCCCCTATGTAACCCTATGGCCCCTCCCCCTATGTAACCCTATGACCTCTCCCCTTATGTAACCCTATGGCCCCTCCCCCTATGTAACCCTATGGCCCCTCCCCCTATGTAACCCTATGGCCCCTCCCCCTATGTAACCCTATAGCCTCTCCCCTTATGTAACCCTATGGCCCCTCCCCCTATGTAACCCTTTGGCCCCTCCCCCTATGTAACCCTATGGCCTCTCCCCTTATGTAACCCTATGGCCCCTCCCCCTATGTAACCCTATGGCTACCCAGAATAGCTGCAGGAACTGAGACATCAAAGACATTTTTATCGTGTATGGGATCACAGGCGCAGGCAGGGACATGCCCCCAAAACGGTCACGGCACGCCTAACTTTTTGTCGCCACTCCTACTCCCCACTCGCCACTCCCCATTACCTCCCACAACTGCTCCCTGTCAGTACCACTGGGAGTATAAAGTCACTGCAAGCAAACACGGTAATGTACCTTAATGTATGTGCAGTGCATCTTAGAAGCATGCGTAATTTACAGATAATCGCTCAAGTGCCATTGTGTGCAACTCTGAATCAGGCCCTCAATACGCCAATATCCAGGGGCGCCGAGGCGGGGGGGGAGCGGGTACTAATTACCAGGGCAAAGCAGTAGTCTCATCTGCCTGCGGATGGGAGCGATCATCCTGATCGTGCCCCTCCTTGATATGCGCTGGGCTGAGGGGCTCACAGCGCCCCCTACCCCAGTGTGCAGTACCGATTCACAGTGCTGCGACACTGTTTTTTTTTTTCTTAAGGGTGCGTGACCACACCTCCTGCAATTCGGTCATGCCCCCTTTACTCGGGGCCCGCTCTTAGCAGCCCTACCAATATCTACAATAGAACTAGATGTGGTTATTGTACCTATACTATGTGCCTAACGTGTGTAAGCTGGTGATGGGGTGAATTTGTTAACGAATATAGAATATAATGTATATTGAACGCAGATGTTGAGAATGTGGAATACATAGGGATATTCTAAGCCCCAAGATGACCATGTAAGAACATGAATAGCTGATAAGGTAAACTGCTAACTAACTGGAATATTCCTTCATTTCTTTTTTTATCAGCTTTTTGGTGAAGAGCTCAATCTTATTTGGTCACTATGTAAGCAGAAAATAATACTTATGCATATTATACAGTGATATATCTGCGCTGCCATTTCTATACACTGTATACAGTAGAATGTCATTGCACTGATGTATTATATGTGTTACAGTGCAGGATAGTATTGGAAAATGATTACGATGAAGGAAGAATGTAAATATCTGGTATAATAATTCAAAGGTTGCCTAGCAATACCACAGAAACAAATTATTTGATAAGGAAACAATAGAGAAACTAAAGACAAACCATGGTGAATGTTATCTCATACATGAATAATAGCATTACATCTCAAGCTACCTATTCTATTGCATTATTCAAGTTTATTTACAATCTACTGAATAGGGAAAAGGAACCTACATAACTGAGCAGAAACAGTACAGAATTGTTAAACTTAAGGCTTATTGAATTTTTATTAGTATAAATATGGAACAAGTACAAGAGGAAACCAACTTGATAAATGAAAGTGTCATAGCAACATAATACATCAACTAAATACAAGTTCAATAACGGTTTAGTTTTAAATAAGATCACATTTCCTTGAGATCAATCATAACATTGGAAAGAGAGAGAGGTCACTGTAGCCATAATAATTACGTGGTACGGTATGTTTTATTTGTTGCTTCATCTGCAATATACAAATATTATAAAACCCACTTATTATGATTGATTTAGCGTTGGACATGGATCTGTTTGTTGTGTGTGTGTGTTTGGTGTAAGGTATGCAGTTTTATGGGTAATGACACGTCTCCTTGTGCTGGGAGATGGGGTTGGCAAGCATAGGCCAGCACAGTAAGGACATATTCAGATTTTGACTCAACTGGACATGGGTAGATCCACAGATATTCCTTTTAGCGGGCATATTTCTTGCGGATGCTTCAGTCATATTCACTGATAATGATGATGAGAATTAATAGCACAAACTGCTGCTGGTTGGGTGATTGCACTGTGATCCCTCCAGCTGATCTCTTCAATTAGGTTGTGGCAATCTATTCTTATTACTTCTCTGAAGCTTCCATTTGGATAGGCTACACCAGTAAAGAAGATTACCATTTGTTTTTTGAAGTTGAAAACAGATGTTTGCATTTAATGTAATAGTATTTAATTTCTGTTTGTATTTATATTTTATATTGAAAAAAATGTATTTTACAGTCATTGTAAACTGTGTCCAGACACTTACAGGGCTATTCAATTTGGAGCGAAAATTTCGGAATCGGCGTCATTTTCGCCGATTTCAATTATCCCCGTATTCAATTTCAAAGACTTTTCGCAGGTTCGAAAAGTATTTGAAAAAAAACGGGGATAACTTTTCACCACTGAATAGGTGACGAAAAAAAGGGCAGATTTGGGGTTTAGGGGTGCAGGCTTAAAAAAAAAATAGCCTGCACCCCTGGGAATGACATTTAAAAAAAAAAGTTTTAAAAAAATTAGGGACACCCCAAAAAAAATAATTTAAAAATTTTGGGTGAAAAAAAAAAAGAAAAAGAAAAAAAGTGTTTAAAAATAGGGAAATAGGCTCAGGGCTATTCTGCAAATATGCGGCAGGTGATTTCTAGAATAGATTATTAGCGGCATTTTTGCAGAATTTAAAAAAAAAACACTTTAGGGACTTAAAAATATGCTAGTACCCATTTTCATGTACCCCAAATTTGATGGGACCACTTAAAAAAATGAAAAAAATAACCTAAGTGCTCTTCTGCATCACTTCTTCAATGTCGGAAAAAAAACACCTGCCGCAGCTATTTAAATACGGGGATAAAGCGGGCACGCGCCCGATACTTTATCCCAGGAAAAGCTAAGATGTGGAGCGAAAAGTCCAGCATGGACTTTTCGCTCCCATATTGAATACTCCTCTATTTCTCTTGTGTCTATGACATTCCATTATATTATTATATTTTGTACAAGTAGAACAATGCAACTCTAGCATTTACTACTAATACCCCTTTTACACCAGAGCAAAAACCTGGGTTTTTGCTGGGTTTCCCCAGGTTGCAGCCCAGTGTAAAAGGGTCCCTGAAAAATAACCTGGGTCAAGTGACCCGGCAATCCAACCCAGGTAGCTACCAGGGTTGGACCCAGGATGGACCTGGGTAATGGTGCAGTGTAAACGGTGCAACCCGGGTTATCTGACCTGGGTCATGCCTAAAATGAGCTGATTGGTGGTTGTGGAGCATTCACCTCCCACTTTTTATGACCTCACAGGTTTAGCAGGGCAGACCTGAGTTCAGTGTGAATAAGGCTTACCTGGGAGTAACCCAGATCGAAGGTGCAGTGTAAATTGGGTCTAACCTGGGTCTGACCTGGGTTGGAACCATGTCCAAAAACCCAGGCCGGACCTGGGATTTTGGTGGAAAAGAGGTATAACACTGCTGAATGCATCTTGAGATGCTTTTTTGTGTTTGTCTCTTACCGATATACATTCTGAGTTCATATGGGTTCACCTCAATTTATAATGTATGTACTGTAGGCAGTGAGCAAAATGTTCTGTAAATGATTACAATAGAAGACAGTGCTCTGCTGGAATAAGCCTGTCAGGCTGGTGTACAGGAGACGGAGAGTAAGGAAAAGTCAGCCAAGAAGATCACGAGAGTAGAGAGGCCTAAAAATACCTATATATATGAATAATGTATTTAAAGTTGAAATTATGGAAACAAGATAAATATGTGCCGTTGACTATGTCTGTCCTGTATATATTTGCACTGTCATAGACCTGTCCTGTACATGTCTGTCCTGTATATCAGGGCCGAAACTAGGATATCTGTCACCCGATGCAAGGCAGTCATTTTGCGCCCCCTCCCTGCCCGTACCTGGATTTAGTGATTTACATTATTCCACACACCATAATGCCCATTATACATTATGCCACACACTGTAACGCCTACTACCAAAGTACCACTTACATATTTCCCTGACACCATTTTATGCCCCACAGTAAAGCTTCTAATTACTTTAAAATTGTCAGGGGTTTTATGCTCATTACCAGGGGTTCCATGCTCGTTGCCATGGGGTTTCATGCTCGTTGCCATGGGGTTTATGTTCGTTGCCAGGGGTTACATGCTCGTTGCCATGGGGTTTCATGCTCCTTGCCATGGGGTTGCCAGTAAGGACCTCTAGTATCTGTCTCCTCCTTGGCGGTGACAATTTTTGGATGGCCATTTTCTGAATCTGCAGCCCCCAAGCCACTGCGAGTCAGCCCTTTTTCACCCCCTGCATTCCGGCACCCGGTGCACGTGCACCTCTAGCCCCCCCTAGTTGCGGCCTTGTGTATATATTTGCACTGTCAGGAATAAAGATGGCAGGAGGTGCAGGATGCAGTATTCCTGTATTGTTTGAATTCAGTTGACATTAACATTTCTTAAGGCCCAATATCCCACATAAGGAGATTTTAACACCTGGATAAACCTTTTTCTACTCACTTGTCTTGAATTTTCTCATAGGATCAGACAATTTACTGCCAGATTATTACTATCCCAAGGAGACTAGTTAATGATTGCAACAATTGTGGAGTTCCTATGAACCCATCTACCATTATAAGGAGAGCACAGCATATGCTGAGATATACTATATTCCTAATTTCTATACCACGTCTGCTTTAGAGGGCATATTTACTAAAGGTTGATTTTAGTCAATTTTGATTTAATTAAAATCTATGAAAATCAATCAAAATCTATCAACATCAATGATGTGTTTCTGGGGCTAAAATCATACATTTACTAACAGGCAATTTTAATTAATTTTTTAAGTATTAGATAATATGTGTTTTAGCCCTAGAAACACAACATCAATGTTGATCGATTTTTATCCGGTCGGCACATGTGCGGCATTTCCGAAAAATACAGTGATAAGTCCACGGAGGGGATTCGCAGGGTCAGAGCTTTATCGCAAGCTCTGTCCCTGCAAGGGATTTTTAATAAATACCTGTGATATTGCCTGAATTCGCAATGCGAATTCTGCCGGTAATATAACACTACAATCTGCATATTAATGCAGATTGTAGTAAATAGAGCCCATTGTCAGTTATAAATGTAACTTGCTGATTAAATGAAAGGGGGACATGACCCTGAGTGCTGCATGTGACATATGACCTGTGTGGCTGCTATATAGCAGGTCAGGTGACCGAGCAGGACAGGACAGTAACAGCCATATAATATGAGGTCCCTGTGAAAGTAGCACCCAGTAAATAATGGAGGCTCAGTCAGTGAATACGTCAAACATATTTTTATTGTATGATAAAATATAGTTATGGAATCTATTTAGTAAGCCTAATATTTACATTTTCTATATTTAGTAAAGTGAATATTTAGTAAGTGAATAAAATCATAATGGTATAACAGCTACAACTTGGGCCAAGGTCCCACAGGAAAAAATGCAAGCTATTTTGTAGTATGCTTCGCAAATGACCTACATAAACTCCTATATCTTCATGTATGGCCCGATTTAAAGTCCATTTTTGTCCCACTGCACACCCACACAATTTGTGCCAGTGGTTTGTCCACTTGGGGTGGTGTTCACATATGACTACAGCAGTGACGTGTGGTGAGGTCAATGGCTGGGGAGGCACACTTGTATAAAAAAAACACTGGAGCATGACAGGGAGTATGACGGGGGAGGGAGCATGACAGGTGAGGCTCTGCCTCCCCTAACTTCACGTCCAAGACCAGCAGCAGCTGCCATTGTTATTCCTGTACCTTATGTACCATGTATTTCCCACACCTCTTACATTGTAAGATCATTTGTGCAGAGCATCTTTACCTCCTGTTTTATGTTATTGTATGTCATTTGTTTTCTGTCATTATCCCACAATGTACAGCCCTGCACTACATGGGCCTCATTCAGAGTTATACGCTAATTCTCCTACAACTGCGATTTTCTCAGTTGTGGCCGGGACTTGTACTGAGACACCCTCTGGGGTCATCGCAGCGGTCCGTACTGTGTACACATACGCGGCATTGGATGTAGAGCAGGCAAACATTGGCTACTCGAGTGAGTTTATGGTCACTCAGAATGGGCTTTGTAATGAAGACGCAGTAGCCATGTTTTCTACATGCGGGATCGCAGATGCAGGGCGAGACACACCTGTATTTTTAGCCGACACTCTCTGTTGCCTCCCCCAAATGCTCCCTGCCTATTGGTCACACTGTGAATAAAGACTTGCAGCATGCGACTACAGCAATGTACGTTGGCGCGGGATTTGAATCCTGATGCTAGAAGACCGGCAGTGAAGATTCCGACAGGTAAGTATTTTTACTATTTATACTAACCTAACCACCCCCCCCAAAACCCTAACCCTCCCTTAGGAGTGCCTAACCCTAACCCCCCCCTGTAAGTGCTTAAAACTAACCCGCCTTCCCCTAACCCTTCCGTTGCCCCGCGGCTGTCCGCACCCGGCATACGTTTGATTGGTATGCCGGGCGTCGGGCGTTGGTAAAATGACAGGCGTCCGGATTTCAACGTCTGTCATTAGACCCTTGCCAGGATTAGACAGTTAGTATGCCGACGGTCAGCATTTAGTCCGTCGGCATCCCGACTGCATACCCTTGGCGCATGTGCAGTGGCAACGAATGACTCCATTTGCAAAACCATCGGCATAGCATACATCTCAGAATCAGGCCCTATGTCAGGGCTTTAGCTATAAAAGATAATGATGAGTAGAAGATGTAGCAGGCGGCTCATGGTGTAAAGCATTTATTGGAGAATAAAAATAGAATCAATAGTGTTTTTGGAACTTGTTAGCGCTTTTATCATAGGATCGTTGAACACAGAGTGAGTCATGTGATTTAATCTGAAGTAGTCAGATCACATGACTGTTTACAACAAACCACAATGTGGATGGACTAATACAAAAATAACTGATACATCATGTTGTGTAACAATGCCAATAGCTATTATAAAATGTCATTTATTATAAACATAAGTTACAGTGGGCTGCTATACAATGGCATGTCATATAAAAAAATTGTTTCCAATTGTTATATTACTTAAGTGTAAGTTACTAAGTGAAACAAACTTTGTAGAAAATATTTTTTAACAATGAAGCCTTTAATGACAGCAGGACCAGCAGCAGAAATCCTGGGACCTGGCACATTTATGTTTTTGCCCCCAAACCCCCCCCCCCCCCATACCTCCCCAGTAGATACAGTCCAGTCGGCCATTTGTTCATCTACTCTAATCTACCTCGTCTACCCTGGCTCATCTCCAACCTCATCACCCCTGTCTCTTCAACCTCAGTCCTGCCTGTGTCTATCAGCTTTTTCTGCCATGTTTTCCCAGCATCATCCTCACCTGTGTGTCTCTCCAGCACCATCCCAGCTGTCTTCAGCCTCATCCCCCGTATGTCTCTCCAGCCTCAACCCCATGCGCCTCTAAATCTCCAGCCATCAGCTTATCTTTCTTGTGTCTCCCAGCCTAATCTCTCGTGTCTCTCAGCTTCATCCCCTCCCATGTCACTCAGCCTCCTCCTCTCCCAGCCTCATCTGAAGATGGCGCTTGTCCTCGTAGCCCCACTCCTTTCTATGGGCAGGATTTCCGGGGATGCAAAGAGGGATCTAAGCGGATCCCTTCGCCGCCTCCTCACTGACTCCCCAGCAGCTTTGCACATGCGTGACCTCATGTCACACATGCAAAGAAGCCAGCGACGTGGACAGGTAAGTAATGCAGCTACTTGTGTAGCTGCGTTACTTATCGCAGGGACAGCTGCTTTGTTGAGCAGCCATCCCTGCACCGGAGCAATGATGACTTCGTCCGGTGATAAGTATCCCTCGCGGTTAGGTGGATACTTATTCGGACCCTGATGATGAATAGGGCCCTCAGAGTAATACACTCATAAACCAATGGAGTGGTCTGATATATATCCTGTATTGTAATCATTTATTAAACTATACACACAAATTATGAGATTAGAGGCAGCATAGGGACTAAACCAGTATAATTGTTCTTTATTGTTTTTTAGTACTCAAATAAAAGATCATTTCACGTGTGTAACATTGTTCATCACGCTGACAAAATATGAGATATATCCTCACAGGATTGTCCAGTTCAAAATTCCAAAGTTATAATCAGCAGTGAAGAACTACAAGTCCCAGAAACATATCATCTGACCAGCAAATAAAAAAAGCTGTTTCATTACCAGAGAATCCAGCTTAAAATAAAGGTTCCCAGGTCTGACAGCTGTATATGTAATCACCTAATAGACTGGGGCTTTCTAACCGCTTAGCACTGCAGCGTCCCTCTCACAGGTAGGTAGATGACCCGGCTAGCTGAACCAGTCCCAGGCTCAACAAACATCCATGGGGCCACCCAGTAAGTATAACTCCTGTGCCGTGCAGCACTAGGATGTCTCTTGTTCAGATAGCAGATAGTATTCGCAATATGGCCGTCCAGCAGATATCCAGCAGATATCGGGAAAAGTTGGCACAGTCCAAAGGGTATAATAAGTATCTGTGTATCAGCATGTCTCCTCTGACTAGTTTTGTCCCAGTCTATGGAGGGTATATCAAAGAGACCTGTGATACTGAGTATAATACTGTTCTTCATATCATGTTGCTGGGCTTATGTACCCAAACACCAGAGAACTAGAGGAGGCCTTAGCACCTGTCTCCCTGTAACTGAGGAGGGTCTCATATGCCCAGTCCTCAGCCAGGGCTCTATGATGTTTGGTACATCTGAAAAGATATATAATATATTCTAGATATAATAATTTGCCATAGATAAAAAGTAAAGATTATTGATTTACAATAAGATTTACAATAATAACAATAAGATAATATATAAATCATATTATTATTAACAGTTGTAATTACGTGGACACATTTTTACTGTTATGCAAAAATCAAACAGTAAATATTCTGCTGTCGTTATACATAGTAAAGGCTGCCACGTAGAATGGTAATAGAGAGCCTCTTTCATTATGGTATATCTGCACTATAGTAACATCTGATTATTGCATTAACATTTGATCAAACAACCCATCCATGTATCATCGGTTATAGGCACAGTTCCAAACCTTATATTTAGTTTAAAAGCTTTTAAGAAAGGAAAGGGGACCACTGTGATAATTCCTCCCACTTGAAAGAACAATTGTTAAAGAATGAGAAACTGGCCTTAGTTTGATTTTACTAAAAAAAAAAACATTTTACTTACTATAAAACTCAATAAGTTGGGATAATTCTCTATCACACATAGGGCCTGATTCAGAGCCAGACACTCTGACCAGAGCGCTCGCTCTGAATCAGGGCCCTCCTCCATGAAAATGGAGCGTCCTCCTGGACGCTCGTATAGCTGTGGGTGACCACCCACAGCTATAGCGAGCGTCCATGATGATGGTCGCGATGGTCAAGACCATCACGGCCATCGGGCTTGCGACGGAGACCCTGCGGTAGGGTCTCGCTGCCGCAAGCCCTGGCGTGATTTTGGCTCTATCAGAGCCAAAATCACTCCCACTGACATCACTAGTGATGTCAGTGGGGCCGACTTCAGACGGTAGGCGTTCCCATGGGAACGCCTCCGTCTGGCCGCCACACCCCCGACACGCCCACCAAAGGGGGAGTGCTGTCAATCAACATCGACAGCACGCCCCCTTTGGTGCGAGACCTGGAGCGACAGCTTGGTTGTCGCAGTCCGGGTCTCGCGCATGCGCACGACGGAGCTCCCTCCTTCGTGCGCATGCGCAGTGGGGCAACATCGACCCGTTTGCGAGCGTCCATTGCTCGCGAATGGGTCTGAATGACCCCCATAGGCCCGTATTCAATTAGTTTCGCACCCGCGATACTTTTCCGCCTGCCGCACTTTTTGCCTACTTCACGTGTTTTGGTCGCGGAAACTTCTCGGGTGCGCCCCCGCTATTCGCTATATTCAATTCCAAAGGACGCAAAAACGCGACCCGGCGAAACTCAAACAGCTGAAAAGTGCTGTAAAAAATGGGGAAATCAGCCTGACCCCCCACAAGATGCACTAACATTGGGGATCAATTTAGATGTCCCCGAATAGCCCTACTGAAGCTATTTGGGGTACTTAAGTGCTGTCAATTGTATCTAAATAGTGTCTTTGCACTAGTGGTCAAGAATGGCATTATGCAGTACTTTTTCGAGAAATTAAGTAGTCCTGTCAAATTTGGGGTACTTGAAAATGGGTGCAAGCATGGTTTAAAATTGCTAAAGTGAAGTTTTAAGTGACGCAAAAAACGCACCTTGAGCAAACACCTGCAAAAAAACAGCTCCCCCATACTATCAGACCCCCCAAAAGTCTATTTCGCAAATTTTATGTGTGTACCCCCACTTTGTACTTTTTCGCCCCCAATTTCAAAGTAAATTTTTGGGGTGTTCCTCATTTATTTTTAGAGATTTTTTGACACAGTAATCCTTTAGGGGGCTGTCCCAAGGGTGCACAGTGGTTTACGCACCTTTGCACCCCAAAACCGCAATTCTGAACTTTTTTCTTTTTCGCCTATTACATTGCATTGACTTTCCACGTACGCGAAAAGTCTTTGCAATTGAATACAGCAAAAAGTTTCCACCTGGCGAAATGACGTCATCCGCAGATTCTGACTTTTCTCCGCTAATTGAATACGGGCCATGGAGGGTTGTCCAATAGAAAAACAGCTGAAGCTAGCTTGGAAGGCCTTTCTCTAGCTGTAGCAGAATACGCTACTCAAGAAATGCCACTGATATTACTGTACACTGGGGCTTTATACCTTGCCACACAATGTCATAATGACTGCCCTGTTGCCCATATGATTTCATAATGATCACAGTGACCATTGTATGGCTCCATATGGCAGGCTGGTGGTGGTGATGGCTTTGTGTCACACATTAGTAACGGTGTAATAGCTGTGAGAAGATGGTTTAGTAAGTGGGACATTATCAGTAGTACTGAGGAGAGATCGCACTAAGGACAGAGTGGTATGGGGCATCTCGTGATACCATCTCAGTTCAGCAGCTGGGCCGATTGAGTTCAGTTGTCATTGATACTGCTGCTCAGTGGTGATCTCTGTGATCTCCATGGTTACAGCTGCCAAAGATGAGGAACCAGTGCCATTGAGAGTTTAACTGGGCCCGGGTACCATCTGTGTGACCAAATCAGCGGTTTGTCCATGCCCCTCCCCCCAACAAACTGGAAAATCATTTTTCCCCATCAGTAGCTGGCCTTGAGGCCCCAACAGGCCGCTCCAACAGACCCAGGTAATCATTACTCTCTTCCCATCCCTTTCCCCCTCTTGGCGCCCCTGTGGGAACAACTGCCCTGGTCCTGTTACAGCAATGAGCATGGCACTAATGTAAGACACCCGGCTCATAGCTACTCAGAGCTGGAGGATAAACTCAACAGAACCCATTTAGCATGAAAGCAAATCCCTTCCCATTCCCAGGAGGGGATGGACGCTCAGTTATAATAAATGGTGATGGACAATTATGGGTGATAGCAGATGTCTTCTCTATGATTTATATAGTGTCTCCACCTCATTCTAACCATGCTGCACCCCCAGTAGCTGCAGAGAAATGCCAGTCGCTAATGGCTGCTTTGTTATTGATGGCTGGTAATGCTGCAGCCTTACCAGCGGCGTATCTATATTGGATGCAAGTGTCTGCGGTGCACATGGGCCCCTGAGTCCAGGGTGGCCAACATACCGCACTCCCTGCACCCATATGGATCTAGCCACAACCTGTAAATATACTTATCGCTCCGTCAGCCAGCGCTGGGTGCAGAAATCACTGGGAAAATGGCCACCGCGGCCATTTTCCAGCAATTCGCATATGCGCAGTTGAGATGTCCCGGGAACGTGGCGTGGGCACAATGTTCCCGGAGACCTGTGCTTGCACAATGCCAGTGTCTACCGCACCGACGGAGAAGAGGAGGCCCGATCGGAGCCTGCACATAGGCCCCCTCCTCTCTTAAACCGCCTCTGTACCTTACATTATCCCCATGCATCACCACTACAGTACATTATGGTGTAAAATTGCAAATCAACCATGTCTCTCTGGGGCACATGCAATGTGGATGTATTTTTGCACATCCCATAGGTAGTTGATCACAATGCTGATGGCTGCATATATTACATTTAACAATGCATGTATTTTGAGATTCAATGTAAGACACAATAAAAGCAGGTCTGGCGCTCAGGTAAGTCTCTAGTACACGTCAGCAGACTCTTTAACAAATGTCAGAAGATAAAGTTGCATTGGTATAAATATCTCTTTTTCAAGTCCACACAGCAAGTGAAGAAGGAAGAGTGTCCCCTCTGTGTAGGGAAAGTTCTTCCTCAATCCTACACCACTTCTATTGCAAACTGTGTCTCTCCAGAGTTCCTCATAAATAAGATTCACACGTAATGCAGTCACTGTAGATGAAATGACATGCAAACATCATAGTGTAATCTGCTGAATTAATTTGCAACTAAATGACGTATAATGGGATCCCTTCTAAACACCACACAACATCAGGGTAGGAGAGGGTAACCACAAGTGATGGATATAAGTGTCACACCACAGAAGAAATGGGAACCCCGTCCCCGTCGATCCTCTGCTTACAATACAGTTTCTTGATGTGCAGCATATAGGGTTTTCTTTTCCTCCTGGATCTGTGGTTCTCGTAAACATTCGCCACAATTCATATAGATAAAATCTAACTATTTACTAGGACAAAAAAGTCCATAAAAGCAGAAGTGTACATAGAGGGAAATGCCTTATAACACCAACCATAAATTCTATTATGTACATAATAGAGTACAATATAGATGGAACACGGGATATGAGTGAACTCAATGTAAAGTGCCAACAGCGTATTGTGGTACTCGCCAACACGTTTCAACTACCAGGTAGTCTTTATCAAGGAGACCTTGTTAAACAATACCAGGTGTTATAAGGTATTTGGCTGTTCTGTCTCCTCCCAGAGTACCGAACCTGGCTATATCACAGCATATAAAGTTTGCTCAGATTCCTGCTGCAATGTTTGACTCGGTCTCAATATAAGTGCTGTTAAGTTTAAATAAACATTTACATTCCTTGTGCTAACACCTTTGAGTTGCTCACTGCTTCCTGCCATATGGTACCCACTGGAGTGCTTCACCAGAACACTAACGGGTTAGTATATAGTATACACAGATCATGTGACAATGACAGGGCCAGAAGACTGGTAAGGTTAGCAAAAGGAAAAAAAGATTATTTTTACTTACAGTACATTCAGATATTTTCAATTGAGCCCTCAAAATTCTAATTATGCTCCTGTGCACACCACACAGTCAAGAACACATTCAATGAATGCAAGTTCTATTGCTTTTTGGATTTAGTGTTGCACCAAGCAGAGCTATAAGTCTATCCAACCCCCCACCCCCCCCACACACACACACCCACCATGCCAAAAAAAAAGACAGACACCTTTGTATTATTGTACATATAGTACAAACTTTGTTGAGAATAAATTTGAAATTGTGACGGCTTGAAGTAATGCTTGTCAGGAGGAATACAGTAGCTCAATGTATAAAATCTAAGAAGATGGCAAAATATATTTTACAATAAAATACACTTAAAAAAACAATAAAATCTATGTACAGGTCACAAGGAACTCCAGAAAATTAAGTCAAGCAGGTTGCACAAATTATTCTGTATTGATGGTTTACAGTACTTATGTCTTTCTTATGTTCAAATGCTGCAATAAAATACAGACTGTAAAAAAAAAAAAAGCTATCTATATACACACAATTAAATTATAGGAAAACACAAACATATTTACCAAACTGCCAGTTTCACTATTTCATCCAGACTTTGGCCCTCATTCAGAGCCACTCGCTAGCGGCAGTACGCTCGTTCCGAGCGATGTTCGCACATCTGCGCATGCGTATGGATCGTTATACGCATGCGCGAACCAGTCAGTGCGGCCGAAATTCATGTGCTCGCAATATAGCGAATGCCTGCTATTTTGAGTGACAGAATGAGACGTATGTGGGTGGTAACAGGGGAAGGTGCTTGAAAATGGGGAGTGGAGATCCGAACGCAGGCGTGCTTAAAGGTCAAAACGGGCGTTTTATGGGTGTGCATAATTAATACAGCAGCGTCATTGACCACGTCACTGGGTTATTTTATAGCCAGAACTGCTCGCAAGATTGTGGTAGCAAAAACCAACCACAAGAATAGCGAGCAGTTCATACGCTGGTCGATGTACTCGATTAATCTAATAAATAGCGGACATGACGTATGGTGCGAGCGGCCAGGGGGCGTTTTTAACAAATAACCGAGCGTATGTTTTGCTCGCTCGTTCAGACTTAGAGGTGTGAACAGACTGCAATTTGCGAACGGATCATTTGAATAGCCACCCCTTGTTTTTGAACGAACGACCGCAAATAGCGAACGGCTCTGAATCAGGCCCTTTATTTGATTTTTTTTTTAACTTCCTATTTATCCTCTGTTTTTTGTACTAATAATACTATTGCGGTATCTGGTATAAAAGAACAAATCATTTCATATATTTCATGCAAGAGTTAAGAATCTCAATTCCATGAAGTTCCCGAAGTCGTTTCATGTATCTGGAAAAATAAAATTAAAAATAAATAGGATTACTGAACTAAAATGTCAGTTTGTAAAGTGCACTGGAATTATGTAGGATGACATGCAGAGCTAACATTCTGTCTTTTCATTTCATGATCACTGTTATCCAAACCATTATGCCAGAATGTGCTATTCTACAAAAGTTCATAAAAAAGTTATACAGAATAAGCTAGAACAAAAAATAAATAAATATATATATATATATATATATATCCTTGCTTTGTACAAACGGATGATGCAGGGTTAATTAATTTTTATTTACAAATTTACCAACATATTACAAAGAGCTTTACAGATACATACATAGGTCAATTCCATCAGAAGCCAATTAATCCACCAGTCTGTTTTTGGGCTGTGGGAGATAAGCCGTACCAACACAGGAATAAAATATACATTCAAAACAAATGTCCTAGTCATAATTAAATCCATGTCCCTGATGCAGGCCCCAATTACTGTACTACTTAGAATGGGTAGTAAGCATAGTATGCAGTACACACAGCAGTTGCTGGGTTAAATAATTTGCTAATGCTGCATGAAGCATCGTGGGGCAGATGTATTTAGCTCTGAAAAGTGATAAGGTAGATAGAGAGTGATAAACTACCAACCAATCAGCTCCTGTCATTTTTTCAAACACAGCCTGTAACATGCCAGGAGTGGTTGGACGTTTATCACTCTCCACTTTATCACTTTCCAGAGCTTAGTACATCTGCCCCATGTGTAGATAGACGCTTCCTGCTGGCTTCTGTGATCCGCTGCTTGCGTTCGAGGACGCAGCCATCGAATCACTTGCATGAACATCGGCTATATGAGTAACCCAAAGGTTACTCAGGATAGCGGTGTTATCGCGCTGCCGGGGCCAGTGAAACTGGGTCAGAAGACTCAGCCACTGGCCTTCGACACGCCTTGAAAATGGGGGCGACATGTAAATTGACATGCTGTGGCTTAGGGAGGACTGTGACCGCCATTGCAGTCATTGATCGCCACATGCGCAGTACAGATTCTGCGCGTGCAATGTTCGTTAAACATTGGATTTGTGCGTAAACCATCAGGTTTACATACAACTCTGAATCAGACCTTATATTAATTTCAAGAGCTGACATACAGTACTAGTAATGATTCCTGGGCTCTGACCGTATCAGTGTGTGTCATGTTTGCCATCAGTATTGTATTGTAATGGAAAGACTGAATTTTTACATATCACTATTTTATGATAACACGTATACACTGTATGTGTGATCACTATCATTATATCATCATCGTAATTTATTTATAAATGCTGTGAAGCTATAAAGTGTCAGCATGCCATGCCAGCTTCTGTCGTAGATTACCAATAACTGTAATGCCACGTTACCCCACTGTAGGCTACAGTCTAATGATGGGACCAATAGTTACCTTGGCTCTGCAGTGCACAGTTTTCCTAGTGCTATAGCAGCATTCTGCTGTACAGAGGACTGATTGGCATCCCCGCCAGCATGGGTCAGCAGCAACTTCACAATATCCGATTGCAGCAATGACGACGCTGCCCCTGGGACATCAAAGCAATTTCCCAAGCAAAGAGCAGTGTTCCCAATGATTTTTTCATCCTCAGAACATAGTAGAGGCACCAAAGTAGCAAATTCTGGTGGAAGAACAGATTCAGTCATAATTATTCAGGAAGGAGTTCTTATGACTACATACGCCTTACTCAATTACATCAAGCAATAAAAAGATCAGGGAAGGGTTTCAGACATAACTGTTTGGAACAAAGGATACACTTTGGGATAACTGTGGTTACACTGACGGAATCGGCATGATATCCCAGTTTAGATACCGACGCCGGAAGCCAGATCATTCAGGATTCCGACAGGGGTGGTAAGTCCCCTAACCCTTCCGCTAGCCCTCCCTTAGTGGTGTCTAACCCTAACCTCCCCCCGGTGGTGCCTAACCCTCCCTTCCCACACCCTAAACCTAACCCTCCAGGGGGTGGCAGGTGCCTAACCCCCAAGGTGGTGCCTAACCCTATCCTCCCCCCCGGTGGTGCCTAACCCTCCCTTCCCACACCCTAAACCTAACCCTCCGGGGGGTGGCAGCTGCCTAACCCTACCCCCCCATCCCAGGTGGTGCCTAACCCTAACTCCCCACCCCGTAGCCTAACCCTCTCCGGGGGGTGCCTAACCCTAAGTCCCTCTGGGGGTGCCTAAACCTAGCCCTCCCGTCCCCTCGCGGCTAAGAACTAATAAGTCCCGATTACCTTTATTCAGGATGAAGGCTGTAGGGATTTCGGCGTGGGGCTAAAGACAGACGTCAGGATTTCGATGCCTATCTTTAGTCCCATGTGGGGGTTTCCACTGTCGGGATTCCGATGCCGGCTGCCGGTAATGTAACTACATTCCACACTGACAATTGTAAAAGTAAATAGGGATATGACTAAGTAGAATTTGGAGTGGAGAGGTTAAATACTACAGTTTAGGTCTAGGAATTAATATACATAGGGCAATTTAGGTGTATGGCTTGTTAGACCATATACTTAATTTATGCCCACTTGTCCCTATTGCAGGCTGGTGTTCTTATGGGCCCATTTACTCCTTATCAGGTTTATGACCCAATAATTATAATTTCTTATAGCCACTATTCTCTTATTATCTGCCGCCGGTATGTATTAAAGAACACATGCTGGAACAGGGGGATGCTTTTGTTCAGGGCATATCCCACAAATAATAATTGAGAAAAAAGTCCCTATGAATTATTAACGGACGGAATTTGCAGCACCAGGTAGGCTTCAGTTTTATGAAGGTTTTGTCATTGCTTTCCGGACGACTGTAGGATATCATCAGTTCATTAGTTGTGTATGCTCTCTGTATCATATTACTATTCATTCATTGTACTTTCTAATACATCATTAAATATAAAGTAAATCACTTCAATCCTACCAGTCATACTGTAGTAAACGGTGGTAGGCTTTTACATCTTGCAGACCAGTGGGGGCAATGTAGTGGAATACATATGCTACTTAAATTATGGAGCAAGTCAAATTTTAATGGGAAAATATACAAAACCAAACATTTTTAACAATATTTTGGCATGACTGAAAGTAATTAAAAAAGCAATTGTAAATAATGCCACCATTCATTTTTAATGAAAACACTGTATCAAGTAGATCAGTTTAATACTATCCACACAGATTATGTTAAAATACCCAAAACAGATTACGCAGCTTTTTCTCCATATAAATCCAACCTCAAGTCACTAATAAAACCCCCAAGTAGAGAGCTTGGATGCAGAATTAATAATTTGTATAAATCCTGATGACAATCTGCGTTCCGGGAGTTAAATCTATTATTATAAAATCGGACCCTGATCTGAATAAGGTTGTCCCACACGTTTGCTTGATGACCTATTGCGACTTTGGTTAAGGTGCATGTCAAACCTAACATGCACAGTACGTACCCCAGCTCTCACTGAGTACGTGGTGCACGTTAGGTGCACCACGTACTCAGACACGCGCAGCCCCCACTGATGGTAGATGTCGAAGCCGGATAATTGGCTGAGACAGGATCGGTGTAAAATTAGATCGGCGCGACGCCATTTTGCGAATGGCAATGAGATGCCATTTTGCGACTGACCGCCCAGCACCATTTTAGTGAAACTCGCTATTATAAGTGCATACGGCGATGCTATTACTTAGCGTCGTGCGATTCCCACGCAATAGAAAGAAGTTAAAAGTCCTCACCATACAAATACAGACAGTCATCAAAACATATAAAATGATTATCCCTGAAAAACACGTACCATGGTGTACTCCACAAAACACAGTCGCACAACGCTAACTAGTGTCTTTTCCCAATTCCCCAATACTTACACACTGCACACGTACATAAAAGTTTCCCTAGCATTAAAGTGTAATATCCAAGGTTTATGCAGTAATTATTAATGTTGTGTAATAAGGTTATTTGATATCTAAGGTTTAGTACATGGTAAGCAGACCGTGTTTGGTGTTGTACTGATCCACTGTGTCTCCATAAATTTCCGGTATCATTGGTGAGAAGATCGCAACATGCGTCTGCAAACTATGGACTATACAGAGTTAAAACATTAAAATGTACTCTGTAATGTTAGCAGCTTAGATTAGCATGCAGCGGAAAAAAGGACACAAAGGGTTGTTAGAGGCTGTTTGTGTCCATTTGAATTTACCTATGATCTATCCTGTAACAGAAGCACCTTTAAGAAGAACCAATGGAATCATGTCAAACTTGTCTATTGTATTGCCTATCCCTGTAAGAGTATATATGTGCGCTCTCTGACCCCAGTCTTGCTGTGCTGTTGACGGAGGTTTCTAGTGCTGATACTGGTATCTGGGCCCAGAGCGCGTGCGTATATAACAACTGTATCTTGGGTCTGTATGTTTATTTGCGCTAATTGTCTTTAGATCACAGCATGTAACCATCTGTTTTTATATTGAACAATAACTTTTTGTGCTTTGGAACCACATTCAAAGTCTGAAGGCATTTATTTCTTGTGCGACTCATTACGATAAATAGCGACAATTTTAGAAGGTAGAGGCAGGATTTTAGAAGGTGTAGACAGGATTGCATAGAGGTTTTAATTAGGTATCCATATAGAGAAGAGAACAGAGGTGGTTAGTATAATGGGTAGGGAGGGTGCGGGGATGAGAGTGGGCAGGGATGAGAGTGGGCAAGGACAGGGAGCTGCATCGGGGGCAGAGCGACTGAGGTGACCTGGTAGATGCCGGATCCATTTATTTACTAGTCACATATGAAAGCAATATAGTCTCACGTGTAGAAAAAACTAATCTCTATCTAAGATGTGACTGAGGATATCACATTAGGTTGCGATGATTAGGTAATGTTGTACAGTGTGTGTAATAATCTCCACAGATCAGTGATCACCAATAACGGTTTCTTTCCGTTACAGAAGCTGGGTGCTAATGCTGAGTCTGACCTCAGATCTGTTGAACAAGGAGATGGAGATTAACCTGCTGTAGTTACATTGCAACAAATATTAATATACCCAGAAATTACTAAGGATGATCCTATACCAATTGATGTGATACTCTGTAAGTGACCTCTTGTTAAGATTAACATTGGACTTTTGATAAAACCGGTTGTGAAACTATATTGGTAATATAGATGACATGTGGAACCTAGAAGCCCATTAGGATATACATATATAGAATTGCACGCAAGTCCTTTTGCAGACAGATATTCTGATTCTTGCACAATGCATACTCCATAGCTGAGCATACACATCTATACGCATCCTATTTGCAACTCCACTTGCAGCTCAACAGATGCAAGTGCACGCTGATACTAGAGATGAGTGGGTTCGGATCTAAGACATCCGAACCCTTGGGGGATCCGGGGCGATCCGAGCACAGCTCAGATCTCCCTGCCTGCCCCGGATCCCTGACCCGAGGCAAAACCTCGCGACCCCTCTGTCGAGTGGTTTTGTTTTCAGCGGTCTTAACGCTGATTGGCTGAGAGAGCCATCTGTCACGGCTCTCAGCCAATCAGCGTTAAGCCCTTTGAAAACAGCACAAAAGAAAAGTAGATGGCGCCCATCATCCCCCGCCGCCTGACACCGCCAGCACCCCCCGCTGCCGACACCACCACTGCCGACACTCCTGCACTGCTACCCAACGTACTGAGGACACTGTCAGCGACCCCCACACTGCCGGCACTCCCACACTGAGGACACCACCAGCACCCCTGCACTGCCGACACAGTCAGCAAACCTGCACTGAGGATACCACTGGCACCCCCGCACTGCCAACACAGCCAGCAAACCTGCACTAAAGACACCACTGGCACCCCCGCACTGCCAACACAGCCAGCAAATCTGCACTCAAGACACCGCTGGCACGCCCGCACTGCCGACACAACCAGCAAACCTGCACTAAAGACATTGCTGGCACCCCCGCACTGCCAACATCACCAGTACCCTTCACTGAGGACACTGCCAGCACCGCAGCACTGCCATTCCATGTACTGAGGACACCGTCAGCAACCCTGCTCTGCCGACACTGCTGTCATAGTAAGTGCACTATTGGTGTATCCAACCCATACTGTATAACACACTGTATCCGTGTTGGAAATTAGAAGCTGAACTGCCACATGTTAGTGCCGCCCACTGTGTCAATTTAGCTTAGTCAGCCAGCTAGCTGGATGCAACCTTTTGGCCTTAACTAGATGAAGCAAATAATATTGTGAGGTGGTCAAAATTGATTGGAAATTACTGGAAATAAATGTTATTGAGGTTAATTATACTGTAGGAACAAAAACAGGCCAATTTTATGTGATTATAGCTGTTTTTTATGATTTTTTAAGAAAAAATCCAGACCCAAAACCAAAACACGAAAACAAAACACGGAGATGAGGTTTTGGCAAAAAAAATCCAGATCCAAAACCAGGGTAGATCCAGATCCAAAACCAAAACACGTGGGTCGGCGCACATCTCTACTTAATACACTCCTAGCCATTATCATTTGGGGGCCCATATGCAGCGGCCACCGCACCATGAAGCTCACCCTCCCCCATACATGTTTGAACGTACCTGCCAGTGCGGTGTGTCGGGCTGGCTCCCTATTCTTGTCCCTCGGCACCATCTTTCCGTTGATAGATTTGGAAAGATGGAGCACGGTGCCAGAGTCTTTTTAGCTCCTGTGCATCTTTCTGAATACATCACTTGAAGAATGGTGCCATAGAACAAGCATAGGGAGATGGTGCACCATGGTAAAAGCATAGAGAGCTGGTGCACCATGCGACAAGCACAGGGAGTCGACGCACAGGTTAAGCAGAGTGGTCGGTTTTTGGTGCAGGGTGTACGACGCAGGGCCCTCCAGGCCTCATTGGCGTGTGTGCACTGTATACCGTGCACCCATGAGAGGGTAACAGCAACAATGGATATTGAAACAAGTGTACGGATAGGGGCAATCTTTTCGATTCTGCATGCTGGTGAATATCCATATATATTTTTGTGCACTTTAGTGCAAGTGTAATTTACTAGTTTCCATACTATTTGTGTGCAAGCAAATATTGTGAATAATCAAATATCCTCCCAAGCAACCATTGTCTTTCTGTGACTGGTCCAATAACTATTTGTATATTTGGAATCTGTGCATGTGCAGAACAGGTTCTGTGAGACTGCACTCAGCCCCGTTTATGTCTTATTGACAGGCAGAGGTGACTGTGGGACGGTGCAGGGGCGGTCTGTGTCCCCGGAAATAGCGGAGTGTTGCCCCCATTTTGCAGGAATGGCAAGGCCAGGGTCTGCATCCATGGACGCAGACTTCCTGTCTGTCAGAATGCGGGCAGGCTGTGGTAGGCTTCAGCTACCACAGTCTGACCAAAGGGTCGACCCTTGAAGTTGTGATGGTGATCCCAAGCTGCGACCTCAAATATCCCTCAATAACAAATACAGAGGGATATCCCCTGGGATTTAACATGGAGGGACAGCAAGAAATATCTCCAATATCTGCTGCAGAGTCTCCATTTCTGACCTCGAAGCATCCCCCATAGGTGTCTATGGGGCTGCTAGGCTGTCTGATTTAAGCAAGCTCTGCAATGTGAAGAATTCTGGAGCTTAGCCTGGGGGAATTAACACCATCTGAAGATGGCATTTAAGTGGCTGTTTTTTAAAAGAATGCCACCATATTTGATATTTATAATTTATTAATAAAAGCTATCACTGTCTCTGTGTGGTTATTTCAGGTCATGGGTTGAATGCTTTATTTTGGTTTATGGGTAAGAGATTCTGGGCAGAGCCGTAAAACCACTAGGCAGTTCCAATAACCTTTCTTGACCTGTTTTGTTTTAATTTGTTTGGTTGTATTAATAAATCATATTTAGTTTCAAGCCACCTGAGCTCTGACTTCTTTGCTTACACAGACTTAGCTGCATGCACAAATCAAAATTGTAGAAGGAAAGCAAAGAACACAGAGTCCCAATGCAAATCATCATTGGGACCCCTTTCTGGAACCCTCTTCTGTATGGGCTGCAAACTCAGAATCAGCATTAGGGGACATGAGATATTGTGACCACACTTTATTGTGTATTTATTCTGGGAATCTATTTTGCACTTGTTTGGAATCAGTGACCATGAACTCCTTATGAGCCTAGTTCAGGTAATAGAGAATAGAGAATACACATAGATCATTGGAACATTCAGAACAGCCTGCATCACTTGTGGGCCTCCACCACACATACTGTGTACACCAGTAGTATGGGCAGTCTAGATACATAAATTCATAGAACATTAGAGGTATGACGCGCCTAGTGTATTCCTCATTTAGTTTAGAAAAACATATTTCTTTTGAATGAGATTAAAGCAAATAATGTGTAGAATTACCGTGGTGTAGTTTATATGGTACTGGGCTTTTTCTACAATGAAACATGTGCCAATTGTCTCATATAAGTGCACTACTTCTGCATATATTGTCTGTGATATATATATATTGGTGATTAATTTTGTGTATAATATGAAGTGATATTGATACCTGTATTTTGATTGTGACTGTTTCAGACATGTCTTGTAGCTGGTGCCGGAGTGACATTCCTGTACTGGGATACCCAGATTCTAGCTGCTATATTTGTTTTTGTATATATGCCTGAGTCTAAATTTGCTGGTTCGCTCTGTCTCTTATTGTTTATGTGGGGACCAGGGGCGTATCTATAATGGGTGCACGGTGTGCAGGGAACACGGGCCCCTGGGTACAGGGGGCCCCACACCGCACACCCTGCACCCATAATATTATTTACCTCCCGGAGTCCCACGTCGGCGCGGGGGTCCAGCGCTGTAAAACGACTGGAAAATGGCCACGGCTACCATTTTCCCGTCGTTTACGCATGCACTGTACTGGGAAAATTGCCGCCGCGCCCATTTTCCCGGTGACCTGTGCATATATTATAGACTCTGGGCACACTCTAGTGTCTATAACTCCGGCGCTGGCAGCGCACAGCTCAGCTCAGTGCGCTGCCGGCCACCGGGCGGAGAGGAGGGGGCCCGTGTCGGAGACTGCACACGGGCCCCCTCCTCTCTAGAAACGCCCCTGGTGGGGATTGTAACTTTATATCTGTATTTTCACTTTTTGTAACTACTATATATTGTGCAACATTGTACTTAATTCATTGCATATGAATACAGCTGGGCCGACAGGAACAGCACAGTGACGTCACTAGTGGGCGTCCTCGGCGGGACCCGAAAGGCCGGCTGCACACGTGGGTGATGGTTTATAAGGTTAGTACATTTATTTGTATGTTTTATATCCTGATGACGAGACAACAAAGTCTTAAAACATTGATTCTACAACTGCCTGTGTCAGTGCATGATTTCCGAACGAGATATATACAGTGCCTTGCAAAAGTATTCACCCCCCTTGGCTTTTTACCTTTTTTGTTACATTACAAACTGTAATTTTTAAAAAAAAATTTAATCTGAATTTTATGTGATGGATCTGCACAAAATAGTCTAATTTGGTGAAGTGAAATTAGAAAAATATATATAAAAAAGAATCTTTCTAAATAAATTTCTGAAAATTGGCATATGCATATGTAATTACCCCCTTTGCTATGAAGCCCTTCAAAAGTTCAGGTGCAACCAATTACCTTCAGAAGTCACATAATTAGTGAAATGAAGTCCACCTATGTGAAATCTAAGTGTCACATGATCTGTCAGTATAAACACACCTTTTCTGAAAGGCCCCAGAGGCTGCAACACCACTAAGCAAGAGGCATCACACCATGAAGACCAAGGAGCTCTCCAAACAAATCAGGGACAAAGTTGTTGAGAAGTACAATTCTGGGTTGGGTTATAAAAAAATATTAAAATTTTTGATGATTCCCCGGAGCAGCATCAAATCCACCATCATCAAATGGAAAGAACATGGTACCACAACAAACCTGCCAAGAGAGGGCCACCCACCAAAACTCACAGACCGGGCAAGGAGGGCATTAATCAGAGAGGCAGCACAGAGACCAAAGGTAACCCTGAAGGAGCTGCAAAGTTCCACAGTAGAGACTGGTGTATCTGTGCATGTGACCACAATAAGCCGTACACTCCATAGAGCTGGGCTTTATGGAAGAGTGGCCAGAAAAAAGCCATTACTTAGTGATAAAAATAAAAAGACATGATTTGAGTTTGCCAAAAGGCATGTGGGCGACTCCCCAAATGTATGGAGGAAGGTGCTCTGGTCAGATGAGACTAAAATGTAACTTTTCGGCCACCAAGGAAAACGCTATGTCTGGCGCAAACCCAACACATCCCATCACCCCAAGAACACCATCCCCACAGTGAAACATGGTGGTGGCAGCATCATGCTGTGGGGATGTTTTTCAGCAGCAGTGACTGGGAAACTGACTCGAGTCAAGGGAAAGATGGATGGTGCTAAATACAGGTATATTCTTGAGCAACACCTGTTTCAGTCTGTCTGTGATTTGAGACTGGGATGGAGGTTCACCTTCCAGCAGGACAATGACCTGAAACATACTGCAAAGCAACACTCGAGTGGTTTAAGGGGAAACATTTAAATGTGTTGGAATGGCCTAGTCAAAGCCCAGATCTCAATCCAATTGAGAATCTGTGGTCAGACTTGAAGATTGCTGTTCACAAGCGGAAACCATCCAACATGAAGGAGCTGGAGCAGTTTTGCCTTGAGGAATGGGCAAAAATCCCAGGGGCAAGATGTGGCAAGCTCATAGAGACTTATCCAAAGCGATAATATATATATATCCAACGAATGGCCAAGCACCCATCTTTCTTTATGCTGCTGTGCCGCGGTGCCTGCTACAGTGTAATGCAGTAAGGTACTTGTTGTATAATTGTCACTTTTGTATATTTGGAGCCTGAAGACGGGCAATTAAAGCCCGAAACGTTGCCACAAAGGTTGTTTTGTGAATTTCATTGAAATAGACCACTGAGTGCCGCACCTGGAATTTACTGTATATATATATATATATATATATATATATATATTATATACACACACATACTGTACAGTATATACAAACATACACATTTTGGTGCTACTTACTTTTATCATACTTAACAACATCCTTCTGTGCCTGGGGATCTTGTTTGGTACACACAGCTAGTGCCTTCACAGCGTAGGATGATGTCCACTGTCCACCTGCCTATATGTATGAAAACAAAGTTTAGTATAAAGCCAAAAAATTTAACACTAAACAAAAAAAGAGCTAATACAAGTGATTGTACCCAGACTCATGCACAGTCTCACGCACTGGTCCAAACAATTGGATTGGAAAATAAACAAAATCTGGCATATTCACTTCTAGGTTAACTGTTAAAGTTGTTCTGGCAATGAAAACCCAAATGGGACTTCACTGGGGGTTGACCATGGGAAGACAAATGTGCAATTAAAGTTTTTGGTTTATGTTTAAAACAAAACAACCTGTGTGCATGAGATTACACCAAGCATTATAACATACTGTAGGTTTCCATGGCACCAAGTTTTCCTGAGAACCTACAGTATATAGCCTTGATTGTATGAGCGTCTATTCATAATACTGATGTCGTACCTTAAATAAACACTTGTCACAATGGATTTACATTACGATTTGTTTTTTTTTCTAATCCCACGGCCCACCTCCACATAAACATAAATGTGAAAAGAAGATGTCATAATACACAAAGGCATGTCTATTTGCTATTTAAACAACACGTAAATAACATACCAGTACCGGATGATAGAAAAGGGCCAAGACAATGTGTTAACATTTACAATAACTACTGTACATAACAATAGTGTACCACTTAATTTTGACTAATGTATAAAAATATTAACAACAACATTGAGTCCTGGGATATATAGAATATAAAAAGTCACAATGTGTTTCATTCCTTAACATATTCACATAACTATATGGCAGCGTTTATTACCTGTATCATTTAAAATAGTCAAACACTTTGGACCTCATTTAGACCCGGTCGCAAGCTCTGAGCGCTCGCAACCGGGTCGATGTTTAGGCCCTGCGCACACGCAGCGGCCGCACTGCAAGTGGAGCTCACTACAAAAGGGCCGGCTGTCGATGTTGATTGACAGCTCGCCCCGTTTTGTAGGCGTGTCGGAGGGTGGTTTCACAAATGGAGGCATTCCTTAAGGAATGCCTGCCGTTTTGTGGGCGGCCGGACTGACATCAGCAGTGATGTCAGTGGGGAGCTTCCTGCTCGATCAGAGCAGGAAGCTACATGGGGCTTGCGGTTGCCAAGACCCAACCTTAGGGTCTTGTCGCAAGCCCCGATGGTCAAGTTGGTCTTGACCATCGCGACCATCAACCCACAGCTTAGCTAGCGACCAGGAGGCCGCACTTAAGAATACAAGCGGCCGCCCTCATTCAGAACGAGCGCTCGCTTCTTGCGAGCGCCTCTGAATGAGGGCCTTTGTCTTATGGACACCATTTTACACTGGAAAACAAAAAGTGACATTTGCCCAGGAACCCCCTGGAAACCATGACTTACTGTATGAGTAGACCTCCTATTGTAGCAATGGAGGCCAAATGAATGAAGAATCTAAAGAGCCTGAGGGGGGTATTTTATCTCCACGGCTAATTGTCCCACTGGAGCAACTCAATTAGTGGGGATTATCCCACGTGCAAGCCCCCGCAGTCGGATTAAACTTCGCAGCTCATCGAGGTGCGAGGTAAAGTCCATGGAAAAATCACTAAATTGGGTTCACGCACGGGGAAAATACCCATTGATTCAGAAGTTTACATGGAATAAGTGTGCATCCTTGCCTGAATCCCAATTTTTCAGTATGGGAAAATGGCTATTTAATTGAATAGCCTTTCCCGCACCACTTGGATTTTTGCCGAAAATTAGTCGCAGGGGAAGCCACGCGACTAATTGTATACCCCCCTTAGTCCCCAGTATTCTAGAAACCCTTCTTTTAGATATATAGGTATCATAAGCCAAATTTTTAAATATAACCAAACAGACAAGTGTAGCCATTAGATTAGCCGAAGTCCAAAATCTAAAGTCCTAAGCCTACCTATAATATTTTACAGATTGGGTTCTTGGGGATATCTGGCCATAAGAAAAACAAATGATTGTACCCTGTATTCCTTATCTAGTCAAATTATGCTCCACTTTACTGACCAGACATCATCCTTACTAATCTCCTATGTCTCTATTTGCAAAGACAGGGTGGAGAAACCATTCATATCTGGAATTACTGTGACATAAAACCAAAAAGCCCAAATAATAGGTGAAAGCGGAATTAAAAATACAAACCTACAGGAACGGGAGTTCTGGACGGACAGCGTGGTAGGAATGCACTGCTGCCCTGTGTACATTTGGTGCTCTTTCAAGATACTAGTGTAAGGGTCAACAGAAAATACAGCTTGTGTGCTGCAAATATATGAAAGTCCATTAAACTGACCCTAGGGTTTATCCAAACAACTGTATTTCACAAATTTGTGACTATAATAAACTGATGTATGAAATAAAACAACATAAAAATAATGAGCAAATAATCAGCATTGTGATTTTCCCATGGAGTATTGGACTTATAAATATCTGCATTAAAGAAACATTAAAATTTAAATGAAGCTGTAAGAAAAACAAGAGACAGATACAACGTACAATGGCAATTTGCTCAGTAATGTAATATTAATTATCACCGAGCATACCCAGAATAGTAGATGCACGCACTGGCGTCCATTCAGATTTACTTGATTCTGTGCTTCTGCTGTATGCATGGAGAAGCAGTAGAGGGCATCCAGCACATCGCGAAGGTGCAGGGAGATCAGGCAGTGATATCGTTATCGCTGACTGCTCGTACCATGTGTACGCACCATAACGCAAGTAACAATCTGTGAAGGAATCCACACTGAACTAATAATAATAATTACAATAAAAAAAAAAAAAACATTGGCCCTTGATATTCTGAGATGCTATTTCTTTAAATAAGAAAAAGATGCAGAAAAAGTACACTTATAACCATTGTATATCGGTTAGCTTTATGTAACGACAGTCCCAGCTTTTCTTCCACCGCTTACTATATAAGTCAGAAATGAAATTCTGAGCGAGAAACATTTTAAAATCCTGTCTGTCAAATTGCTTCCATTGTAAATTGTTCTAAATTCATGTTTCTGAGTCAACTTCCATTCATATAATATCCCTGACCCCTATCAGCCAGCCCTATGACTCATGGGCCAATAACAGTCTTTATGTGGCCCACATTCTTCAAATATTATTTTGTCTTATGAAAGATAACAGCATTCATTATTCCAAAAAATGAGTGTAGTTAAACAATGAACAGATGTGATTGTCATTATTCACTGACCATCATAGTCTATTTATAGGGTGCCACATATTCTACAGTGCTATACAATTGCCAAAATATAAACAGAACAAAATACATATACAGTACTTAAGGGGCACAAGAAAAAATAGCATAATTTAAAACATAATACAAGATGAGATAAAAGATAAAGCAACTATGTAAATCTGGCCACACACAGGGCCAGATTAAGCGTAGGGAATAGAGGGCCTGATTCATTACTGATCGCAACTGCAATTACGCACGCAATCAGCCGATTGTTGCGTTCTGTGCATGTGTAAGCATCGCAGTGCGCGAAGACTCCACTGCGATCGGGATTGTGATCGCAGTGACTGCGCAGACCCATCGCAGAGTGATTCACAGGAAGTACCGTTTGGTGGTGGTGAGCTTAGGCTTTCACTGCATGCGATGAAGTTAGTAATTCCTGAGTAAAGTCAGACCGTGTGGCAGTGTGAGTGAGGCTGCGATGGAACTCTATCTTACCAATTGTTTCGCAGTCTTGCTAATTATTACGGATGTGTGTAAGGTAAAGTGGGCGTCCTTATGTTAGACTGCGTATGGCATTGTGATTGCAATCACTAGCATATCTTTGCAGTGAGACTTTGTGTGTAATCGCTATTGCGATCACAATAGCGATCCTTACTGAATCAGGCCCACAGTACGATATTGCAAGTAACTGTGCATCTTGGTAAAACCATGCTGCGCTGCAGGTGGGGCAGATTTAAAATGTGCAGAGATATTTAGATCTGGCAGGAGTGTGTCCAAACTGACATCTAAATTGCAGCGTAAAAATAAAGCTGTACAGTATTTGTGGGTTACATGCAAAAGCAGCCAGTAATTACCCCACATGCAAATAACATTTATACTGTATATTTGCACCCCTTGCATTGCAATATGGTTTGTCCAGGTGCACAGTTACTTGCAATATCGTACGCTATTCCCAAAACTGAATCAGGCCCACTGTGCGATAATGTTGCTAACCAGCTGACCAAACAACTCATTTGAATTATTGTTCACAGCCTGACAACAGCTGAAAAACCGTGGTTTGGTTGGTTAGCAAACCTGTCAGATTCATCAGATCGTTGTACACCTGACTCCAGGCAGCAAATGAAGGTCACTTCCATACTGTACATCGTGCAGTGTATGGAAGTGATCTCTGCACCTATCCTATGGGTTTTCTAGTCGACGGCACTATTGAACAGGCTATGGATATTTTAAGACATAACACAACTAGAAAAAAGATAAAATAAATGACTATATATGAATGGAGTGGGTTAGACCTAGTAGGCTGGGAGCGGACCTGTGTGGGGAATCGTGATGATAGGAGTCCTATGGGATTTAGGGTCGTAAGTGTAGCTGTGATATTAGATTTGTTTGGAGGCTGGGTCAGCCTCTTTTGTTCCTGTCTTCCCACCCTCCCTCCCTAATTTTTTATTTCTTTTCTCTTTTGTTTGGTGATTTCTTCGATGGCTATTTTAGGTGGGAAAGAACATCAGGTTACTTCTTAGTGCTGTGGATCTTGGTTTACTCTTTGTTTCGCTCACCTTCGTTGACTTTTTATGTCTGCTGGACCACCCTGCGAGGGGCAGCATCAGCACCTTACCGGGTGGGTAGTCAAGGTAGAAGGCTTGAGTGGATGTGTTGTGGTTAGAGTGTTTATAGTGTTGGGTTTGGGCTGTTGTTAGCCGTTCTATCTTTGCCACCATACTTAAATTAATTTAATTGATTTTAGTAACTTTCATTAATTTGTTATTTAAATGAAATAGCTAACAATTTCTGCCAAATACATGTCTCTGTGTCTTTATTTCAATTAGGTATGTGTTATTATCGCTGATTCACACACGGGTCAATCCTCAGCCGTTAGGGGGTTTAAGAAACCTTCTAAGCAGACAAGGAGACAGGAGGACCATGCTCAAGAAAACTAACATTCAAGAGAGATGGGGAAGCAGACAGAGCTGATAGTGGTGAAGGGAAATGAGTAGAAGAGACAGGTCGAGTGAAAGGATGTGTTCCACATCGTTTCCACCTCCACATACCTGTCCCATCTCATTTACACCTGCACATACCTCTCCCACATCATTTACACCTGCACATACCTGTCCCACCTCATTTACACCTGCACATACCTCTCCCACATAATTTTCACCTCCACATACCTGTCCCACATCATTTACACCTCACATACCTGTCCCACCTCATTTACACCTGCACATACCTCTCCCATCTCATTTACACCTGCACATACCTGTCCCACCTCATTTACACCTGCACATACCTCTCCCACATAATTTTCACCTCCACATACCTGTCCCACATCATTTACACCTCACATACCTGTCCCACCTCATTTACACCTGCACATACCTCTCCCATCTCATTTACACCTGCACATACCTCTTCCACATCATTTACACCTCCACATAACTGTCCCACCTCATTTATACCTGCACATACCTCTCCCACATCATTCCCAACTCGCACCTAATTGAATTGACCCCTTAATGTGAGACAAAATTTTCTGTTCCTTTCCATATTGAATCCAACTTGTGCTTCCGATACATTAGCCTATTAATATACAATAAACCTGTCATATAACAGTACTTAACTTTCTGGCCCAATAACCTTAACATGTGATTAGTACTTTTCACATCAGCTAACTATTGGTCATGACAAGTTAATTAACTTACCTATAAATTATTTAGAAACATATTTAAAACATGAGCCTTTGCGAAATTTAAATGTAGAAGCATTAATTTAGGAGATTAAGTCCATTTAACTAGGATGCTGTTGACATTATAAGTGGAAAGCCATTAAACAGTCATTACTACAATGGTTTTGATTGCTGTTATTGTTATTAAATCCAAATTAAATGAAGGATATTAACATTCAGTAAAATGCCATTAGAAATACTTAAGATTGCAAATGTAATTTAATATAAATCTGTGATTCTCAAACATGTGGCTAATGGTTATATATGTCATGAAGTTACACTAAAAATCATTAGAGGGTCACAAAGGAACGTGCGCCATGAGAGAATCAGTCTTCTTTCCCCAGGTGCACAGGAAGACAGGCAGCTTATAAAAATTACGTTTAACTCACAGCGAATTTTATTCAAAGGCGATGGAAGGTCATAGATTTAGATTTCCCTAACACGGGATGAACAATACAAAGCATAAAACAAAACCTTTGCCAGTCCGCCTTGGACTAACTAAACTCTTCTCTAATAATGATTGGGTCTTGTGCCCAGTTAACAAAACAGTTGTGTGCCCAGTTAACAAAACAGTTGTGTGCCCAGTTAACAAAATACCTTCTGTTCAGAATTGTTTTCAAAATTGTTTTTTAAAAATAAAGGCAAGCATAAACTCACATCCACAGGCTGAAAGCAAAGTGTTTTCTGATAGTTGCAAGCATTTAGTAGGCCAAAAAGCTTGTCATGACCACCTGAGTGAATGTATCACCCAACATGCAAACACTCACTCACTCCAGAACTCCTTTTTTTTGCTTCTGTGTTAGGAAAATTAACAAGTACACCATCACTGAAGCTCTAAATTGTAAGATGCAGTGGCTGATTTTACCTTGGGGCTGCGGTGCTCCAAGGTAAAATCTATGCTCACTGCAGGCTCCCCCAGTAAAATCCAGCACCCCCACTGGCTACCCCTGGTACTGCCAGTCCGGATTAGTGATTAGCAAAAAGCACTTCTAATAGGAAGCCATTTCACTGCTAATTAGCCAGCCCTAGCACAGCCGATGCAGTCTTTAGAAGCCAGTTTGGATTTTTGTGCTCATGCAGGTAGAAGGCACAGCAGCTAGAATGTATTAAAGTCTGATTTTGCAAAAGCATAACTTATTTTACAGTTTATGTTGCGGTTTCAGACAAGGTAATGTGTTAAAATCATTCACAGTTTGAAAATCGCAAATTTAACAGTCGGTATAAAGGACATTTCAATGTGCGTGTTTTACAGTAAAGAACACATTATTATCATCCTTTATTTATATGGCGCCACAAAGGTTCCGCAGCACCTCAAAAAGTACATAAAGAGATGAGCAAGCAAAATAGCCGTCGCGACCAGAGTTGTTGTACCTGGTGAGTCACGGTCTCTGCCTGTGCGGGTGCTTTGGCGCGGCCCTACCGGTGGGGGTGCTGGTGTCTGGAGGTTGGCATGAGGTGGCGTGGATGTCTGAGGGGTACAAGCCATGTGGTAACAGGTAAGACTGGCTGTGCTGCCACGCTGGAAATTACTGGGCGCCACCATCTTGGTTTTGGGTATGTGACCTGAATGGGCCAATCAGGTTGGAGCATCTTGTGTGTACTCTCAGCATCTTATCATGCACCTTCCCATGGTAATTAAGGGTGTTCAGCACGCCCTCTAGTTGCCAGTGCAACGTATACACAGCGCAAGCTGTGTGAGAGTTCTCTGTGCTCCTTAGCTCGGTGTGTTATTTGCAGCCCCAGCAGTGTTTCGTCTCCTGCTGTGTCTCCATCACAGGCTGTTCCCAGATACCCGCATCTACCCTGCTATACCCCATTACTAACCCCATGGTTTGTGAACCCTCCAGCTCTCCGGACTCAGAACCCACTCCAGTACTTCAGACACACCTCCATTGGACTTTATCTTTTTTTCTGCCTGACACTTGTTCCTGTCACGGCCAGGGTATTTCAGCATGGCGCTAGGCGAGTGTTACCTGTGAGGTCATTGTGGCGCGGGCTGTCTGGTGGCGGAGCTGGTGTCTGGCGGGGGGCTTTGGCTGCGCACGTTGTTGTGCGGGCCTGTTGTCACTCTGCGCTGGTAAGGCCTGGCGGCGTCTCCATTCCGTTTGGCATGGGCGCCGCCATCTTGCCTTCTGGCCATGTGATGCGGCTGGCCAATCCTGGTGAGTCACATGTTCCCTCCGGCCAGTAACAGCACGGCATGGGGTATTTAGGAAGGGTCAGTGCCTTCCTTCTTTGCAAGTGCAACGTGTATCTCAGCCTAGCTGAGAGGGACTTCTCTGTGCTTATCCTGTTCCTGTGAATTCGCTGTCTGCCAGTCTGCCTGTCAGTTCCTAGCTCCCACTAGACTACCCTACTTCCTCCATCACCCTTGCCCATACCTGAGTGCCTGAGCCTGCTGACATCCTGCTCATTGCTTCAGTTCACTACCTGCATACCTGGCTTGATTATTTTCAGTTCACTACCTGCATACCTGGCTTGATTATTTTCAGTTCACTACCTGCATACCTGGCTTGATTATTTTCAGTTTCACTACCTGCACACCTGGACAGCTCTAATTGCTTTTCTTGGACATTAACCCATTACTCCCACCACAGAACTCTTGTGCACATTTATATATTCCTGGACTTTTGTTTACTGTCACATTATATGTCTACTCAAGCACTTATTAAAAATCCTAGTTTTATTTTCAAATCCGCTTCTGTGATTGCTCCTGCTACCACCCGGGTCCACAAACAACCCAGAACATAACAGTTTGCACTGGCCCCATGGAGCCGGCCACGGATCAGGAGTCAGGAGTGGATTTGTTCCGGTGCATTTCTGGTCGTTTAGAGAATCTGGAAAACATGCAGCATCAGATGGCTCAATTTCCCGATGTCCAAGCGACAGGATAGTTTGCAAACTTCCTTTTCTACCCCTGGAGTACCAGCATCTACATCCGCTTTAGCGTCTGGGAATACAGGAGGCAGATCATCTCCCCGCTTACATCTTCCTTTACCAAGTAAATTTGACGGCAACCCTAAACTCTGCAGAGGATTCCTAAATCAGTGTGACATACATTTTACCCTGCAGCCTGACAACTTTCTAACTGCAAGAACTAAAGTGGCTTATATAGTCTCTCTGTTATCCGGCCAGGCCTTGGAATGGGCTTCCCCACTCTGGGAGCGCTCAGATCCGCTGCTGGATAATTACGCAGGCTTTGTGTCATCCATCAGGAGGATTTTTGATGAACCTGGGCGTACTGTATCAGCATCATCAAACATCATGACACTGAGACAAGGGGTCCGTCCTGTCAGTCAATATGCCGTGCAATTTCAAATTTTAGCATCAAAGCTCAAATGGAATGAGGAAGCCCTCACCTCGGCCTTCTGGCATGGGTTGTCAGACCGACTAAAGGATGATCTAGTCACTCGAGAGCTTCCTACTAATCTGAACGACATGATTTCGTTGTGTATCAAAGTTGACCTACGCTTCAGGGAACGTCAGGCTGAAAAACAGAGAACTGACCGGCAAAGGTCATTTACCCCCTCCATTTCTACCCGTCCCATTCCTTCTCCTACTGAAGAGGAGCCTATGGAGGTGAATCATACACACCTCTCCAAAGAAGAACGTCAGAGAAGAATGCAAAAGAACCTCTGTCTGTACTGCGGAGAGTCCGGTCACCTGCTGATCTCCTGCCCCCGTAAACCGGGAAATGCCAAATCCTAACTTACCCTGGAGACATCAAGTTAGGAGTTATGAACCCGTCTCCAAAAATTAAAGATTTCACGATTACCCTAGCTTTGGATCTTAAACCCAAACCTGTCTTTGCTACTGCTCTACTTGACTCGGGAGCAGCCGGAAATTTCATAATGTCTAGTTTCATAGATTAATTTCAGATTCCTTGTTTGTCTCTCAACCATGCCATCTCTCTGACCTCTATAGACGGACGCCCTCTAACTAACGGGATAGTCACCAAAGAGACTCAACCAGTATTGGTCCGAATTGGGGCACTTCATTCTGAGTCCTTAAAATTCCTGGTGATATCAGAGGCCTCTCAAGAAATTGTTCTTGGTCTACCCTGGTTACGTCAACATAATCCCAGGATTGATTGGAGTTCTATGCAGATTCTGTCATGGGGTATGGACTGTCAGAAATCCTGTCTTCCAAAAATTCGACCTGTGAGAAAGATAGTTCCATTAGTTTCTTCTGCCATTCCCAAGGAATATCAGATGTTCGCCGACGTGTTCTCTGAGCAACAAGCAAATATCTTACCCCCTCATTGGGAATGGAACTGTCCAATTGAATTGATACCTGAAAAGATACCACCTCATGGTCGTACCTATCCGCTGTCCTTGCCTGAGACTCAAGCCATGATCGAGTACATCCGGGACAACCTGGCAAAGGGGTTCATTCGCCCCTCTACTTCACCTGCCGGAGCTGGGTTTTTCTTCGTTGGCAAGAAGGACGGTGGTCTAAGACCATGTATCGATTAAACAACCTCATTCGTATCCGAGCTGGTGATGATTGGAAGACCGCTTTTAATACCAGAGGTGGACATTTAGAATATTTAGTAATGCCTTTTGGATTGTGTAATGCCCCTGCTGTCTTTCAAAGTTTCGTTAATGAGATTTTCCGGGATCTGTTATATGTTTCGGTTGTTGTCTATCTGGATTACATACTGATTTTTTCACCCTCTGTGGCTAAACATCAAGAACATGTTAAAGAAGTTCTGACCCGTTTGAGAGAAAACCACCTTTACTGCAAACTGGAGAAGTGCGTCTTTGGAGTGCCCAGTGTACCTTTTCTCGGCTATGTAATATCTGGCTCCAGTTTAGAAATGGACCCCAAGAAGGTACAAGCAATTCTGGATTGGACCCGACCTCAGACACTGAAAGCCATCCAGAGATTGTTGGGCTTCGCCAATTATTATAGACGCTTCATTAAGGGATTTTCTACACTGCTGGCTCCCATTACAGCCTTGACCCGCAAAGGTGCAAATCCTGCCCAATGGTTACCTGAGGCAGAGTCTGCCTTTCATCTTCTAAAACAGGCCTTTATCTCAGCACCAGTTCTTCTACAACCAGATCTGGACAGGCCATTTTTGTTGGAAGTAGATGCATCATCTGAAGCTGTGGCAGTCTTGTCTCAACGTTATGAGGACAACCGAGTCCATCCGTGTGGGTTCTTTTCTAAAAAATTCTCACCTGCCGAAAGGAACTACGCCATAGGTGAGCAAGAACTACTAGCTGTAAAATTGGCGTTGAAGGAATGGAGATATTTGCTAGAAGGCGCCAAGTTTCCATTTACTGTATTTATGGACCATAGAAATCTCCTATTTCTCAAAAACCTCCAATGTGTGAGTCCTCGTTTGGCCCGCTGGGCAATATTCTTTGCCAGCTTTCAGTTCACCCTGACCTTTCGGTCTGGAGCACTTAATCAGAATGCTGATGCCCTATCGAGATCTCTCCTCTGTGATGATCAGTCTGAAAATCAAAGCAATACCTGTCTTGGAATCAAGAGTTTTCGCCGCATTACAAGTTCAGCCTCATACGGGAAAATCTTTTGTGGCCCCGGAATTAAGGAAGCAGCTTCTCACTTGGGCACATTCCTCTCGCTTCGCAGGGCACTCAGACACTCGGAAGACCTTGGAGTTCCTGAAAAGACACTATTGGTGGCCTTCTATGAAGGCCGATATAATGGAGTTCATCTCTTCCTGCTCCTCCTGTGCCCAGCATAAATCATCACGACAAGCTCCAGCTGGGGAATTGCTTCCATTACCTACTCCATCACGTCCATGGACGCATCTCTCCATGGATTTCGTCACAGACCTGCCAGTCTCTCAAGGTTTCAACACTATCTGGGTTGTAATAGACCGATTCTCTAAGAAGGTCCACTATATACCGTTGAAGAAGTTACCTTCTGCCCCTGACCTGGCACAGTTGTTTGTCCAACACATATTTCATCTACATGGCCTTCCTGATGAAATTGACTCTGACCATGGTGTGTAGTTTACTGCAAAATTCTGGAGGGCTTTGTGTTCTGTTCTTCAAGTGAAGTTAAACTTTTCCACGGCCTACCATCCGCAAAGCAACGGCTCCACCGAGAGAGTTAATCAAGATCTAGAGACTTTCTTAAGAATTTTTATGTCATCTTCCCAGGACAATTGGGCTGGCTTGCTGCCGTGGGCTGAGTTTGCACATAATGCTTCCTACCACTCGTCAACTAACCAAATGCCATTTCAGGTTGTATATGGCCTTCATCCTCGTGTTCCCGAATTCCGAAGCCTGCCTGTTTTCGATGATCCGGCCGTGGAGGACACGGTGCGGAATTTTACTGCCATCTGGACTCAAGTACGGTCTGATTTGTTGAAGGCATCCTCTCGCTATAAGACCCAGGCCGATAGAAAGCGTAGAATAGTTCCACGCATGCAAGTTGGAAGCCAGGTCTGGTTGTCCACCCGGAATCTTCGTCTGAGGGTTCCTTCTATGAAATTTGCACCACGCTTCATTGGTCCCTTCTCCATAACAGAAGTCATTAATCCAGTGGCCTATCGTCTACAGTTACCCCCGTACCTAAAAATCCCTAATTCCTTCCATATTTCCTTATTAAAGCCCCTGGTCCTGAATAAGTTCCATAATGCTCTACCTGCTTCTCCTCGAGTCCAGACGGAGAGAGGAGTTGAGGTCGAGGTCGCCCAGATCTTGGACTCTTGTCTACGCAGAGGTCATCTACAGTATTTGCTGGACTGGAAAGGTTACGGTCCAGAGGAATGTTGCTGGACCGATGCTCGTCATGTCCACGCTCATCAGGAGATTCCATTCTGCCCATCCGGAGAAGCCTGGTGAGTGTCCTGAGGCCACCCCAAAAGGGGGGGGTACTGTCACGGCCAGGGTATTTCAGCATAGCGCTAGGCGAGTGTTACCTGTGAGGTCATTGTGGCATGGGCTGTCTGGTGGCGGAGCTGGTGTCTGGCAGGGGGCTTTGGCTGCGCGCATTGTTGTGCGGGCCTGTTGTCACTCTGCGCTGGTAAGGCCTGGTGGCGTCTCCATTCCGTTTGGCATGGGTGCCGCCATCTTGCCTTCTGGCCATGTGATGCGGCTGGCCAATCCTGGTGAGTCACATGTTCCCTCCGGCCAGTAACAGCACGGCATGGAGTATTTAGGAAGGGTCAGTGCCTTCCTTCTTTGCCAGTGCCTAGCTGAGAGGGACTTCTCTGTGCTTATCCTGTTCCTGTGAATTCGCTGTCTGCCAGTCTGCCTGTCAGCTCCTAGCTCCCACTAGACTATCCCGCTTCCTCCATCACCCTTGCCCATACCTGAGTGCCTGAGCCTGCTGACATCCTGCTCATTGCTTCAGTTCACTACCTGCATACCTGGCTTGATTATTTTCAGTTTCACTACCTGTACAGCTCTAATTGCTTTTCTTGGACATTAACCCATTACTCCCACCACAGAACTCTTGTGCACATTTATATATTCCTGGACTTTTGTTTACTGCCACATTATATGTCTACTCAAGCACTTATTAAAAATCCTAGTTTTATTTTCAAATCCGCTTCTGTGATTGCTCCTGCTACCACCCCGGGTCCACAAACAACCCAGAACATATCAGTTCCCAGCCTCATTTATTGGACTTTGTTTTCCTGCCACACATCACTTGGACTTGTTTATTTCTGCCAGTTTATATATCCATTACCATTTCATGAATTATAATACTCCTAATGAACCTGCTACATTTCAATACTGCAAACTTGTTCCAGTTTCTCCTCCTGCATCCACCCCGGGTTCAAAAAATAATCCAAAACTGACAATAGCGACTTACAGTACAAAACAATGCAGGACAAGGACGTAGTTTACAAACATTGCTGCAAAAGTGATCATAACACTCAAAAACAGCAGGGCATCAGCAGATAGTAAGAGCTGTGTTCACTTAGAAAATCAGATGCGTTTTTCCAAAACCAAGTACAGGTGGTTTTATAAGGAGTTGAGCAATGTGCTTATAGGAAGTACAGTAAATGGAGAGTAGCTTTTTTATTGCGTTGTACTGGCAACCCTTCATCCAACTATTGTGTAAGTAAAGGTTCCACCATACTCTCCAAAACATACTGGCTTACTTCTTTATTATACACGTAAAATAATCCAAGTAGAATATATATATATATATTAGGGATGTGCGCCGACCCCCGTGTTTTGGGTTTGGATCTGTATCTCCTTCAAGATTTTTTATTTGGTTTTACAAAACCACCATTGCGTGTTTAGATTTTGGATCTGTATTTAAAAAAAAAACAATTATAAAAACAGATAAAACCACATAATTTGGGCCTGTTTTTGTTCCTACAGTATTATTAACCTCGATAACAATAATTTTCATGCATTTTTAACCACCTCACAGCTCACAATATTGTTTTACTTTTCACAAATATAGGCCAAAGCCTGCAGCAGGCTGGCTGGCTAAAGTGACAGGCACCGGCACAAATGCACGGCAGTTTAAAAAAATATAGGACATCTGTGAAACATTACCACACAGCAGAGGCAGACAGGATGGCAGTTTAATAAACTATAAAAAGGTCAGTCGGCAATGCCCCAAATTGTGAAAAATGTAAAGAAAAGATGGAATTGTTCTTGGGCCACTCTTATGTGGGATATTAAAAAGGACAGTTTAACAATCCAAGCACTTTAGTGACAAGGACTGACACTTTTGTGGCTGAAGTCCTTGGTTTGTTTGGGCCCCTACAAAACATTTTTTGGAAGGACTACCTCCAATTATTAAGGAGGAGGTTGATGATAAGGTTGGTTCCTAGATGGTTAAGGTCCCTACCTCTACTTACTCTGGCTTTACAAAGGGTACAGATGGCTTGACAATTGTCCGGATTTGGGTAGAAATAATTCTACAAATAAGAAGTGGATTTTTTTTGTCTTATACTCAGGCATGACAATGGGCTTTTCCTTATCATGGGAAACAACTGTTTCTACCACTGGTGCCTGATTTACACAAACAACATCCTCATCAACAACATCCTCATCATCAACATCCTTATTAGCGTCAGCTACACAAATATCCTCCTCATCCTGGTACACTTCCAGAGTCATCCTCGATTTCCATGTCAGCATGTTCAATTGTGCTGCTCATCCCCACATTTGCAGATGATGCACAAGTGGTGGAAGGAGGCTCCTCTTTGAGTACAGTATTGGAAAGGTCAGGCTCACACATGGAACCCGCCAACACACTTAAACTCTCCTCAGGGATTTGTGGCATTTCTGAGCACACAGTTGGTTCCTGTGCCTTAACGATTTTCATTTTTTTTTAAATGTCTACAGGGAGAAGGGCTTACATTGTCATAAGAAGGAGAACCACCAGTCATAAATAAAGGCCAATGCCCTAGCCTATCCTTGACACTTCGTGTTGTGAAAGGCATATTGCCAATTGTATGTCTTTCTGCAGCTAACTTTCCCTTTTAATTTTTTTTCTTAACACTGTAAAAGATTGTTTCTTTGATTTTAGATGCCCTAACTTAAGCCCTGTATGCTTTAATAGATGACGTAGACATACTAGTATCATCATGACTGGTGGCACTGGCAGCAGCTCCAGCACTAGTATGTGGTTCTTGTTCTACTCTCAACTGATTGTTCTCCATATCAACAAACACGAACAAAGTGGGGTACAGCACACATGTCAATTTGTACCAATATTAAATATTACACTGCGGTATTAATGACCTACAGTGTCACAATGTTTTTATGAATAATACACTGCGGTTCCACTTACAGCGTCACAATATTTTTTATGAATACACTGCGCTATCACATAGTGTCACAAAATTTTTTATGAATACAGTGCGTTACCACTTACAGTGTCACAATACATGTATGAATATTACAATGCATTTCTACACAGTGTCACAATATGTGTATGAATATTACACTGCGTTTCCACTTAGTGTCACATTATTTTTTTATATATATATTATACTGCTTTTCCACTTAGTGTCACAATACGTGTATGAATATTACACTGTGCTACCACTTACAGTGTCACAATACGTGTATGAATATTACACTGTGTTTCCACTTACAGCGTCACTCACTACACGTGTATGAATATTACACTGCGGTCTGACCGGCAGCGTCACAGTAAAAAAAAAAAATAATTACATACAATGGGGTACAGTACAAAATATATATACTGTATATCATTTTTAATTATATTAGTTTTTTTTTTTTACACTGGACACCCTTAGGATGGATAGAGCACCCAGAGCAACCCTAGACCAATACAGCAGCCTCTTTATGGATGGACAGAGCACCCCTGAAGGATACAGCAGCCCATGGATGGACGGACAGAGCAGCCCCTGGATGGACAACAGAGCACCCCTGGATGGACAACAGAGCACACCTGGCAGGACACAGCACCCCTGGACAGACACAGCACCCACGGATGTCCGTTCACTACACTCTCCACAGCAAGAGTGAAATGGCGCCGATGACCTACAGCAGGAGGATGTCGTTTTGCCTCATTTTGGGATTCGAGTCAGGCGGGCCCAGATAACGAAGTTCGGGTAGGTCCGGTTCCCGCTCATCTATAATATATATATATATATATATATATATATATTTTTTTTTTTTTTTCTAAAGAGCTGGCACTCAGAGGCTGTTGGATGCAAAAAGGTGATGTATTCCAATATCATCGTTTTGGGGTATATTGGAATACATCACCTTTTTGCATCAAACAGCCTCAGAGTGCAGTCTCTTTAGAGTATGTGCCTGTTAACTGTTCTGACAGGCATTGGAGCCTATTGACATAGTTGGAAGGAGTGCCAGCAGATCGTTGAGATATATATATATATATTCTCCTAAAGAAGCCCCTACACTTTAGAGCGGGACAAATCCCACATGGCAGGTAAGCTTACTCTTTCTTTTATATTGTACGAGTCTTGATTGTCTTATTATTAAAATGTTATATATTTTTTACTACAAAATTAGAGGATGTACTTTTTTTAATCTCCTTTTGAATATGTACCTATATACTGCTCCTGGAGTAATGACGATGTACCTATGAGAAGACATAGGGCCAAATGTAATAGGGTGAGAGTTTAGAAAAAGTGAGAGTTTAGCATTAAACTCTTACTTTGGTTGAGTATTCTCTTCAAAATGGGAAAACATCTGAATGAGATTTTAAAGTGTGAGAGTTTTCTAAGTCTAAAAAAAATGCAAGTTCTCTCTGTTACTTTGTTTTTGGACTCTATTACATTTACAAAGTTTAAAAAGTGTCAGAAACTCTCACTTTTCTAAACTCTCACCCTATTACATTTGGCCCATAATACGCCTATGGTCCATTAAGTTTGGTACGGTTTAAATTTTATTCACCTTGGGGACTTTGGAGCTGCATTTTTTGGTTTTATGTAGCACGTGTGGAGTGCTTTTTTACTATCTATAAATATGGAATTATTTCCTCGTGATTGAGTCTTGCAAGAGAGCACAGGTTTTTTTTTTTGTGAATCAACAGTATTATATTATATATGTGCTTTTTTTATTTTTATGCACTATATACCATGAAATGATTGTTTGAAGATGAGTGGAACTGAGGAAACCTTGAAAGTACTTTAGAAAACAGAAAGGTTCTATTACAAAGCACTGAAGGCGCTACCTCTTCACCATCACTTGTTTTTTTTTCATATATATATATTATAAGATATGCACAGTCAATAACAGCAGACACTTAATGGGTATTAGTAATGTTCAGGTGCTGCAATCCCATAATAGTAAAAATAGAAAGCTCTCCGGTGACAATGCACAGAAAGAAAGACCAGCACACTTCTTATAAATGCATTTATAACTGGTCTTTTTTTCTGTGCATTGTCACCGGAGAGCTTTCTATATTATAAGATATCTACATACAGCCATGGCCAAAAGGTTTTGAAAAGGACACAAGTATTGGTTTTCACAAAGTTTGCTGCTTCAGTGTTTTTAGACCTTTTTGTCAGATGTTACTATGTTATACGGAAGTAAAATTACAAGCATTTCATAAGTGTCAAAGGCTTTCATTGACACTTACAATACGTTTATGCAAAGAGTCAATATTTGCAGTGTTGACCCTTCTTTTTCAAGACCTCTGCAATTCGCCCTGGCATGCTGTCAATCAGCTTCTGGGTCACATACAGACCGATAGCCGCCCATTCTTTCCTAATCAATGCTTGGAGTTTGTACCCGCCTCTTGAGGATTGACCACAAGTTCTCAATGGGATTAAGGTCTGGGGAATTTCCTGGCCATGGACCCAAAATTTCAATGTTTTGTTCTCCGAGCCACTTAGTTATCACTTTTGGCTTATGGCAAGGTGCTCTATCATGCTGGAAAATACATTGTTCGTCACCAAACTGTTCTTGGATGGTTGGGAGAAGTTGCTCTTGGAGGATGTTTTGGTACCATTCTTTATTCATGGCTGTGTTCTTAGGCAAAATTGTGAGTGATCCCACTCCCTTGGCTGAAAGGCAACCCCACACATGAATGGTCTCAGGATGCTTTACTGATGGCATGACACAGGACTGATGGTAGCGCCCACCTTTCCTTCTCCGGACAAGCATTTTTCCAGATGCCCCAAACAATCTGAAATGGGATTCATCAGAGAAAATAACTTTATCCCAGTCCTCAGCAGTCCAATCCCTGTACCTTTTGCAGAATATCAGTCTGTCCCTGATGTTTTTCCTGGAGAGAAGTAACTTCTTTGCTGCCCTTCTTGACACCAGGCCACCCTCCAAAAGTCTACGTCCTGTGTCATGCCAACAGTAAAACATCCTGAAACCATTCATGTGTGGGGTTGATTCTCAGCCAAGGGAGTGGGATCACTCCAAATTTTGCTCTGTAAATCTAATAGGGTGGACACGCGGCAAATAAAAAGAATATGTTTATCTGTATAATGCTCTAGAGTCCACAAATTTCCTTCAAACTTCCATCAGAAGTCCATGGTGTTCAAAATGTTGCAAATAAAAAATAACCCAAATATTATCACCAGATAATGGGAGGGGGGCACTATTATCAATTATGTGGTCAAACTACCGAAAATCCAGTTTCAGGGGTTTGACTGCTTTTCTCATATGCATCAAGCTTCATAAAGCAAAGCTTTCCGTAGCATGGACCCGGTCTTCAGATATTATTGTCCAATGGAAGTATATGGGCTTCTTTTGCAAAGTGCTCTGAGGGGGATTCAATCAGATCCCTCCCAGCACTCACCACGGCGTGCGCATCATATGACGCATGCGTAGTGGGATTTCTTGGTCATAAACCCGGAAGTTCTTTTATCGCAGGACAGCTCTTTTACTCGCAAATCTTCATGCATACCGGCGAATAGCTTAAACAGTACACAAAAACTATATGAAAGGGTATAAAGCCCAGATCTCCCCTATCTTGTTTATAAAAAACAAAAACAGAAAAACAAAAATGATCCCCGCATATGATAGGTTTTCTAGTTTGAAAAGTGGTAGACTTTGGTGGGCTACCACATCATTCCTATGTACTGTAAGCTTTTGAATAAAGGTGGCAAAATGTAGTAAAAAAAAACAACAAAAGTGCATATTATGTTGTGGAAACCTACATGTAGAATTCTGCTGGTCACAATCTTGGAAAGGAGCAGGAACTATGTGTTTGTGGTGTTCATAAAGAAAAAACTTTTTTGTACATTTTGGTTACATTTTGTTTGTTGTGCTAGACGACACTAAAAGACTAACAATATTTTCTGAAAATGCCATGTCTTCTAATACAAACAAGGTATAAGTTGTGTAGGTGCTACATACAAAATTTACTGCTATTGATCTTGGAATGTGACGAGCGCAATCATCGAAAAATGGGCTCAGCATAGGACTAAGAAAACCCTCCACTGTGATAGGATTAATTGACAGTATGTACAGTCCTCCTATATGATACAAGATCATCCCTATTAATACTGCAATGGTTCGGAAGTTGCAAGTCATTTGAGTTGAGACAACATACCCATTCTATGAATAAATGCGGACATTATGGTGTTGTTATCCTTGTACCCTGCCTCTTGTCAATCATATTTATTCATTTATAGATTTACCTTCAAACATTTTATGAGCTTCTTTACAATGCCTCCTTTGACGGAGAGTCCTACTGCCGCAGTGCATTGTGGGAGAACCCTGCTAAGAATGCCCACGGATCTCTACAGAGAAACAAAAGGGACATATATGATAAATATATAGTTTTATTAACCCACTATTACATACATTATTATTAGAAGACATAAGTAAAATAACTACATTAAATGTCCTGCAAAATACAGTACTTATACTTGGTTAGCAGTGATGGCACTGTGTCACACGTCCCATTCCAGGTGTCCGTTTGGGGATTAATAAATGCCAGTGAAGATAAAACACCTCATACATTTTATCTGGTTACAAAACACCTTGGTGGCTTACATTATTGCTATTCTTTATAGTAGTGGGTACATTATTATTTACTTTAACGTTATATAATGTCGCCAGATTATATAGTATTGTATAATATTTAATGAATGATGTTGAATAAGGAAAAATACTATTAAAAAAAAAAGATTTCCAGTTACTTTTCACAGAAAAAGAGGAGGCATACATTTGTAAGTGCACTTTGGTGCCAAATCAAGTTATCATTGCATTCATGGCTGCCATGAGAAATTGGGAGCAATGGCATGAAGGGGGAGTAGTCACTTCATGTTTGGGTGTGGCTAAGCTTCAGTACTACACTAGATATCTGTCCACAAGATCATTGGGTAGCCACGCGTACTAGCTCTGTGCTTCAGCTAATTCACTTTGCAACCAATCACCCAAGCTTGTGGCGTAACTTAGTAGTGATAATCTTGTCCCAGGTAAAAGGTGTAGCTTTAATAATAATTGCAGCATAATTTAGAAACATTTATAAATTAGCTATATTTATAAAGATAATTATTATTACTTACAGTCACAATAATCCCATCTTTATTGCTAAGCAGAGATAAGCATCTTGTACTTATCTCAATGCCATTCCCCTAAAAATATAAAGATAAAGTGAATAGGAAGGTCAAAGTTAATGGAATTCTCCAGTAAATTAAATGGTATATGAATAGAAGGTAAAAGTATAAAAACAATAGCATAACAATTACCTATAATGTTACATGGCAAACTAACAAAGATAAAATGTACTACAGGTACAACCTTGCTACAGTCAATTCTTTTATGACCTGTTTCATATTCATATAAAAAAGTTTAAAAGCTGTAATTGAAGTAGTGTAGTGATTATTTTGTAGCCAATACCTTACACGACAATGTTAATAAGAATCAGACTTGCCTACCTGTTGCCATTTAGAAAATTATTGAAATAAAATGGGGGGTGGGGAGGTTTGTTAGGCTACAGGTATGTACAAGTGAAAAAAATAAAATAAAACCAGACCTATTTTTCAGGGTTTCAATTTCCTATAGAATTAAAGGTTAAGGTGCATACACACACAACGATTTTTTGAACGATTATCGATAACGATATCGTTTATCGTTCAATCGTTGAAAAAGTTGTTCACTTTCTGAGTTAAAACGATGAACGATTATCGTTCATGCGCGTTCACGTTTGTAGTTTGTAGTGCAGTCAGACTGACCAACTCAACTATTTTCAGTAAGGGATTATGCAAAAATCATTTGTAGTTAAAAAAAAATCGTTCATTACATTTATTAAATGAACGATTTTAGTAAACGATTTTCATAAATTTTTCCCTTGAAAAAATGAACGAAAATCGTTTACTAAAATTGATCATTTACTAATTCGTTGTGTGTGTATGCAGCTTTACAGTGTAAAAAATAAATCTGTACAGCATAGAGATTTATAACTTGACAGAAGCAGCTAAGTTCAGTTTACAAATGACAAGTGACACTGTGTCAGAGGTTAGACTCTATAGAGAGAACTCTGCTTGTGATCTAACAGGTTTATGCTGCATACATATCTACAGTACATCTACCTGGTACTGGTAAAACCTAGTGTGCTAGATACTGTACATAATTACTTTTTTAATTGTGCTTAGTCACTTGTGTTCCATGTTTCCTTAAGTTTCCTTCAGGGCTGCAAAACTTGTAGCCGGTGAATGGCTCTACAAGTTATTTGAGGTAAGTAGTTCCTGCATCTAGGAGTAGGGGTAGGTTACTGCAGAACTTGTAGCATGTGAATGGCTCTACAAGTTATTTGGGGTAAGTAGTTCCTGCAGGGAGGAGGAGGGGTAGGTTACTGCAGAACTTGTAGCATGTGAATGGCTCTACAAGTTATTTGGGGTAAGTAGTTCCTGCAGGGAGGAGGAGGGGTAGGTTAATGGTGCACAGACCCATAGGTCCCACCTGGTGGAGCTAGACCTGCCCCTATCAGCGATGTACCTACAGTAGGTGTTGCTTACACAATTTCTGTGAAATTATTTTTCAGAAGTAGGCAAGTATGATGAGAAGTAACAAGTTAGTGACATTTACTGGAAGCATTGTCTTTTCTTTACAAGCTAAATGAAAGAAACTAGAGAAAAAATATATAATCATCACACTCTGCTTATTTGTTGTCTGATACAAAACAGTATCTGTCAAGGATGTTTTAGCCTGCACTCAGCAGCAACAGAGGGACACAGGAAGGGGAACAGAGAATAAACACTGACCTAAACAAAAAGAAGCAGAAAAACAAACTAAATGACTTGGGGACTAGAACAAGAAATGTGGCAAAAGGTGGGGGGTGGAGATAGGATCATTTAAAGCAGTGACCAATATGGAAGCTAGTAATCAAAGCAGGTCCAGAGCTGCCAAGCTAATAGACAGTACAAAAAGTTAATCAGTAGGATTGATGTATGACCAGTGGAGGCTCCAGAGGTGGGGCTGCAGCACAGTCCAAAAGTCAAATAGGGGAGCCACACCAACTGCCACCCCAACTGCTGCCAAACATCGCCTGTTGTGACTCACTAACAGTTGGTGAGACTCCCCTATTTGAATTTTGGACTGTGCTACAGCCCCACCTCTGGAGCCGCCACTGTGTATGACCCCCATTTTGCATCAGGAAATGTTAACAGAATCAATCTACAATCTATACAAAAAGATATTATAATGTATTAACAGTTATTTATAAAGCACAAATATTACACAGCACTTTACTGAGAATAGTCTTTCACATCAGTCCCTGCCACAATGGAGATTACAATCTATATTCTCTACCACACGTGCACATATACACATTTTTTTACATAATACAATTAACCTACCAGTATGTTTTTGGATTGTTTTTCGGTTGTGGATGGAAATTGGAGCACCAGGAGGAACCCCACGCAAACACTAGGAGAACATACAAACTACACACAGATCAGGCTTTAGTGGGAATTGACCCCAGTGCCTCAGTGCTGTAGGCCAGTAATGCTAACCACTACACCAATCATGCTGCCTAATCTTGTGTCAATTATGCAGAGTGGACCCCAAACCGTCCGCTAGGGGGCAAAGCAGAGCCACAACCATTGTCTTATACACAAATATGTGCACAATCAGTACAATATGATGGCATCCACACCAAACTGAGATTATTTTATACATTATATATATTATATGTAAAAGAAACTATTCTAGAGTGTAGTATAAAAGCTGAGTAGTACAATCTACAAAATGCAAAGTTCAATAAGTCAGCTAGTGCACAAGTCGAGGCCTTACAGCCAACACAGAAAGCAGAGTATAGGTGACATCTACAATACACGCACTCACCTCCCTCTGTGCTCTCTCTGCACCTCAATCACAAGGCTGATTGAAGCATTTGTGGGCACAGAGACATGAATGGGAAAACTAATAGATGATAGGGTGCTCCATGGCAGCCAAAATTAAGCTAGGGCATCTCAGAGGCCTCTCCATCACACTACCAGCACTCTTAACTGCAGAGCAATTTATTCGCCAAAATGGGCTTACAAAAAGAATCATTGCTTACAAATTACACAGCTCCAAATAAAGCTACACTAAAATTAAACGAGTACCAGAAAAGGAGAAAGACAGGAAAAAAAATAATTCCATCTCCTACAAAATGGAAGAAAGCATAAATCTCTATGGTTTATACTCCACCCATGCATAGGATTGGATTTACCATTTAAAATATGTTAGTGCCGTGGTTATTGATTGCAAAAACTGCCGTTTATTATTCTGGGAAGAATCATTCATTTACTGTATGATGCAGATCATCTGGGACATTTATGCTTTTTAATCTATAATCCAGGAGGGAGATTATATATTGGCATACAAATTATACACAGGCAATATATTTTATGGATCATATATCATTACCTACTGTATATGAAGTTTTTCTTTTCAGTCCAATACTTTTTCATCCACATGGAGTCCTCCGAGGGATGCAATTTTACAGGACCGTTTTGGATTTTGATAGGATTGTTATGATGACTCACCTACCTACAGTACCTCGATATACTGTATTTTATGTGTATTTAGTCTGAAATATTCAGTTCCTACAGGAATTTTGTTATTATTTTTTCCATGTTTTTTTCTGTTTATTGATTCTTTTAAATTTGTTTTTGTTTTCTGTTATATCTTGTTTATATCTGTTATTTCTTTCCGATTAAGTGGCAGATTCAGAGGTGGACATTAACTCGATTCGGTCTCAAATGACCGATGGTCTTAGATCTGCAGTAGTCGCATTTGCATATCTTTTCCTGCATCCATGGACGCAGTGTGGCAGCAGACGTCGATTGATTTACAGTCTGCAGCCATTTGGGGGTGGGGAGGAGGAAGCGGTATGCAATCAGTAAGCTGGCAGACGTAAGCCCGACAGCCGGCTTCCCGACTGCTTTATCCTGGCGAGGGTTAAATGACAGGCGTCTAATTCTAGATGCCTGTCATTTTACCGATGCCGGGAGACCGGCGCCTAGCATCCCAATCGAAGTGATGCCGGGCGCCGCAGCGGACAGCTGCTGGGTTAGGTTTAGGGCTCCCGGGGGGGGAACTTAGGGTTAGGGATCCCCCCAGGGAGGTTGAGGTTAGGGTTAGGCTTGGGGGAGGGAGGGTTAGGGTTAGGCACCCCCCGGGGGACTTAGGTTTAGGCGGCGGGGAAGGTGGGGTTAGGTTTAGGCACTTAGAGGTGGGATTAGGGTTAGGGGGTTAGGTTAGGTGATACTTACCTGGGGACAATCGGGATTTTCAGCCGTGTCGGCCTGCCACTGTCGGGATTGGTAATTCGTCTGTATTCCGAGGAAGCATTTCAGAAAACGGGCCCATTTTTGAGGAGGGCCAAATCCAGCAAATGCGTCTTCCAAAGCAGATCCACTGGCCTCAGCAGCTTAGTATCGGTGGACACTCTGAGCAACCTTAGGGCTGCTCAGTTGTCCGATGTTCGCCACGATGGTGATCCCATGCTCCGTCTTCGGCCGTATGCAGCAGATCGGAGAAGCTGGAGGTGGGCGTCTCATTACTAAAGATTGTACCTCCAGCATTTGCATAACTTCTAAGATCCACTGCTACAGAAGAAGCAGCACCGACACCACTTGTGTCCAACTCTGGTCAGGCCCTAAGTCTGGTGCACTAGTGCTTCTTTCTCTTCTATATCATTTATAACCTTGTACGCATCTAATATATATGTTATTCCAGTAAACAGCCTATTCCACTTCTCTTAGTAACAGGGTTAGCCTGCCATACCTTACCCACAAACCTGGCATATACAGCCTCTGTTACTTTTTCAATGGACTATTTGCTCACCCCATGTGTGCCAAGCTCTGTGAATGAATATCCCAATGGCATGAATGCATCTACAGCAGATAAGGGGCATGCCATAATCCAAAATGGGCATATCCACTCCCTGCACTTTCTTCTGAGTCTCTTTACGTCTAAAATCATGGTCAAATATATTTATTTTTCGAAGGGAGACACATATAAAAACATTTGATATGTATTAAACAAGTAACTGAATATCTTTACAAGCTGGTATAAAGAGAATATTTTGCATCTTACCTGGATTACTGAATTCTCTTCCAAGGACAAGTTAAACATGAGGCCAAGTAATGCAATCAAAATGTCTTGGTGTGCTCGACCAGCAGTCGGAACGCTGCTCTCATCCTGACAGGACACATAATGACATTTACCCACTTATACATTTACCCACTTATACAAGTAGCATAAAGGCCAGTAGGACACAGTAATGTTAGCATAACATGATTTAACTTATTTATTATTACCTAATAAAGTGAATTATTCAGTTTCAGTTGTAGCTCCCTATGATAAAAATAATAACCTAAACAGGATCCAGATGTAAGGTCGACAATGAATAGGTCGACAGTCAATGGGTCCACACCAGTTGGTCGACATTCAAAAGATTGCCAGGGACAAAAGGGCAACAGGGACAAAAGGGCAACAGGTACAAAAGGTCAACAGGGTTAAAAGGTCGACAGGTTCAAAAGGTTGACACAAAAAATTGTCGCCAAATGTTTTTTCTACATTTTTAAGGTTAGGGTTAGGCACTTGGGGTAGGGTTAGGCTGCTGGAGGGGACGGTTAGGGATAGGCACTAGGGGGAGGGTTAGGTAGTAGGGGGATGGTTGGAGAGGCACCAGGGGAGGGTTAGATCGTATGAACATCTTGTGTCAATATTGCGGACGGGACTGCCAGGGAGCTGCCGGGGAGTTCAAGGGTAATCGTAAGATTAATCTTACCTTATGCTGGTCGTACTTTTGTATGGCCAGCATTACTTTGCAGAGAATCAGTCTTATGTAACTGTAACTAAGAATTAATCAGATAAATACAATCCCTTACTTACTAACAAATACAAATGTTCTTAACCTTAGTTCACTTACCACAGCCAGCAGGCAGGAGTCCCAGAATTCAAGAGACCCAGCTATGGCACTCCTGATAACTCTATCTTCTGTGAGATGTCCGATCACGGCAATGCACAATGGAAATACTGCCATATTCACCAGTGACATGCTCAACTCTCTCTGTAACAAAAAAAGAGAGTAAAACAAAAGAAAGAAACAGAACTCCAAATAGACGGGGCACACCTATAGAGTACTTAAAACATAACCTTTAATGTTCTTCAATAAAAAAATGTCTCTAGACAACGAGCAAAAATTATTAGACTTAATTATTAGACTTGACATTCATGTTGAATAGGATTAATGTCTACGTCTATGGTGCATTTTAATTATGTGTTATTCCACTTATTAATTGTTCTGTATGTTTGTATTGTTTAACTGTTTATACATTTACCTTATACACATATTTTGATAACTAGTATTTTCACTGCTGTATTATTTCTAAATGTTTTGTTTGCCTGATGTATATTTATACATCGTTTTTTTGCTCGTTGTCTAGAGAATTTTTTTATTGAAGAACATTAAAGGTTATGTTTTAGGTATTCTATAGGTGTGATCCGTCTATTTGGAGTTCTGTTTCTTTCTTTTGTTTTGCATACCGTTAATCTGCTCCTAGGGTGCCTCCTTACTAATATTTTTGGACATTTGTCTATAATATATCAGATATTGTTCTGTAGTCCTTACAACAATTTCATTAACCTTATATGAGACTAATATAATTTGTGTTATCCTGGTGCGGTGTATTATTTCATATCTTCTCCTCCCTTCCCTCTCCTTTTTTCCTCTCTCCTTCTCTATCTTGATTAAAAAAAGAGAGTAGTAATACAAATGGTCTATAAACAGCATACAGTACATTATACAAGTATATTTCAACAATTTTGTATGATACAAGTTACCTAATTCATGTGCGAGAGGTAGAGAATTTGCTACATTAGTATATTTATTTAGATTTTCCACATTATGCAGCACAATTTAGCCCTAAGTGTTCCCCCGCATGGAAGACAAAGGATTGTGAAGTGTGCATTTTCATTGGCGTTATTTGCAGTGCAGACATGTTTCCGCTACAAAAGTACTTAAATTCTACAACAAGAAGAACCAGGAGAATATCAAGTCTCATCCTAGAAATGTAATAAAACTAAACACTTCCCATACACAAATAATAAATACAAATAAAATTAATTATGTTTCATAAAAATGGAAAAAAATGCAAACATGGCAACTACAAAGACCTAGAGGTATATATTTACTAAGGTGCGGTTTCTTAGAAGTGGAGATGTTGCCCATAGCAACCAATCAAATTCTACTTAACATTTATCTAGCACCTTCTAGAAGATAATAGCTAGAATCTGATTGGTTGCTATGGGCAACATCTCCCAAAAAGTCCCGCACTTTAGTAAATATACCCCCCAGTGTCTCTATAAACCTTTTACCATAGAGTCACGATCTCTGTGCTAACCAGCCAGGAGCTGGTTTTCACTATTTAAGTAGGACCCCATAGTCTTGGGACAAACAGAGGGATTGGTTCAGGTTTTGCAGATGACATTGCCTAATTTTTTTAATTATTTGGTCAGTTTTATTTAACAGAGAATACAGTCTCCCATATCCAAAATGCTTGGTACCAGGAGTATTTTGGATATCGGAATATTCCATATTTTGGAATATTTGCATACCATAATGAAATATCTTGGGAATGGGACCCAAATCTAAACACAGAATGCATTTATGTGTTATATACACCTTATACACACAGCCTGCAGGCAATTTTATACAATATTTTCAATAATTTTGTGGCTCAAACAAAATTTGTGTACATACAGGAAATTAATTTATGTTTCATATACACATTATACACACAGCCTTAAGTTGATTTTATACAATATTTTTAATAATTTTGTGCTTTAAACAAAGTTTGTGTACATTGAATCATCAAAAAATAAAGGTTTTACTATCTCAGTCATGCTAAAAAAAAAATCTGTATTTCGTAATATTTCGTATTTTGGAATATTTGGATATCGGAGACTCAACCTGTATATGTAACAGCCTTTTTATTAACATATATACTCTATGTAATATATAGTCCTTATATTTAGATAGATATACAGAGCGACAGGTCTACAGATAAATATTGTCTGTGAAAATGTTTCTATTGAATACATACACAGTGCATCCGGAAAGTATTCACTACACATCTCTTTTTCCACATTTTGTTATGTTATAGCCTTATTACAAAATGGAATAAATTAATTTTTGTCCTCAAAATTCTACACACAATACCCCATAATGACAACGTGTAAAAAGTTTTTTTGCGATTTTTGCAAATGTAATATAACATAAATAAATAAGAAATCACATGTCCAGAAGTATTCACAACCTTTGCTCAATACTTTGTTGATGCACCTTTGGCAGCAATTACAGCCTCAAGTATTTTTGTATATGATGCCACAAGCTTGGCACACCTATCTTTGTGCAGTTCGCCCATTCCTCTTTGCAGCACCTCTCAAGCTCCATCAGGTTGGATGGGAAGCATCGGTGCACAGCCATTTTGAGATCTCTCCAGAGATGTTCAATCGGATTCAAGTCTGGGCTCTGGCTGGGCCACTCAAGGACATTCACAGAGTTGTCCTGAAGCCACTCCTTTGATATCTTGGCTGTGTGCTTAGGGTAGTTGTCCTGCTGAAGTATGAACCGTCACCCCAGTCTGAGGTCAAGAGCGCTCTGGAGCAGGTTTTCATCCAGGATGTCTCTGTACATTGCTGCATTCATCTTTTCCTCTATCCTGACTAGTCTCCCAGTTTCTGCCACTGAAAAACATCCCCACATCATAATGCTGCCACCACCATGCTTCACTGTAGGGATGGTATTGGCCTGGTGATGAGCGGTGTCTGGTTTCCTCCAAACATAACGCCTGGCATTCACGCCAAAGAGTTCAATCTTTGTCTCATCATGGACTGAGAGTCCTTCAGGTGCATTTTGGCAAACTCCAGGCGGGCTGCCATGTGCTTTTTACTAAGGAAAGGTTTCCATCTGGCCACTCTACCATACAGGCCTAATTGGTGGATTGATGCAGAGATGGTTGTCCTTCTGGAAGGTTCTCCTCTCTCCACAGAGGCATGCTGTAGCTCTGACAGAGTGACTATCGGGTTCTTGGTCACCTCCCTGACTAGGGCCCTTCTCCCCTGATCGCTCAGTTTAGACAGCCGGTCAACTCTAGGAAGAGTCCTGGTGGTTCCAAACTTCTTCCATTTACGGATGATGGAAGCCACTGTGCTCATTTGAACCTTTAAAGCACCAGATATTTTTCTGTACCCTTCCCCAGATTTGTGCCTCAAGACAATCCGGTTTCAGAGGTCTACAGATAATTCCTTGGACTTCATGCTTGGTTTGTGCTCTGACATGCACTGTCAAGTGCGGGACCTTATATAGACAGGTGTATGCCTTTCAAAATCATGTCCAATCAACTGAATTTACCACAAGTGGACTCCAATTAAGCTGTAGGAACATCTCAAGGATGATCAGTGGAAACAGGATAAACCTAACCTCAATTTGGAGCTTCATGGCAAAGGCCGTGAATACTTATGTACATGTGATTTCTTAGTGTTTTTTTTTATGAAATTTGCAAAAATCTCAAAAAAACTTTTTACATGTTGTCATTATGGGATATTGGGGTAGATGTATTATAGTGGCACGTTAAGTGCCGCTATAACGCTTCCTGCTTCGCCTCTTTACCGAGGCGAAGCAGGAAGCACTACCGGTGAGATGTGTGAACATCTCACCGGCCGGAGAGGGGGAGCGTTAACTCCCCCCTCCGGCGCTACCCGCTACAGACCACATTGCATCAGCCTAGTGCTGATGCGATGTGTGTCAGGCCCGGCCGGCTCCAATGAGCATGCGCAAGATCTCGCAAGTATCGCGAGATCCCCGCGTGCAGCCCTGGAGCCGGTAGCCGCCACAGCAGGGACAGCGCTGTCCCTGCTGTGGGTATAGGCTAACGCCAGGCTGTAGCTGTCGATAACGACAGCTACAGCCGGCCGAACGGTCAGACGATCTGACCGTTCGTACATAGCCCTGGCTGTCAGCGCTGCTATCTTGTAGATAGCAGCAACGATAATGACAGGGGCGCATAGCGCCCCTGTCATTTACCGCCCAGACCCCCGATCATACATCGGGGAGAAACGGTATCAGCGCACATAACGTGCGCTGATACCGTTTCTGGGCTTCATACATCTACCCCCTTGTGTGTAGAATTTTTAGGACAAAAATTAATTTATTCAATTTTGGAATTAGGCTATAACATAACAAAATGTGGAAAAAGTGAAGCGTAGTGAATACTTTCCGGATGCACTGTATATCACCAACTGAAAGTACAATCCTTACCAATAAGCGATTAAACAAGGGCAGTGATTCCGATAACAAGTCCGTCCTGAAATAAGGTTTCAATCTGTAGTTAAATAAAAAATAAGGAAAGAAGACTGAGAAATAGCTATAAGGTGTCCATCACTTTATTGTAATTATATATAATAAGAAACCTCTTAACTAAATGTTTCATGCTAAAATAAAAACACAGACACATCTGTACTGGATTAAAAATCACAGATTTTAATTAATTGATCATCAGATTTTAACACATATATTTAATCAGTCAGATGAAAGATTCCATCACTTCCCCACTACATTAAGTTATGTTAATGTGAACTTGTCATCTCACCATAAACCTACACTACTGCATCATTGAAATAAATAGTTAACTTTGTTCAAAATGAAGTACAGTATAACATTTGTAGATGTATTTTCTTTCTTTCTAAAAAATAAACTGTCAGAGGCTATTTCTGTTTTTAAATAGGATGAAAAACATTACTGTCAGGGTCAGGGTCTGTCTTTTAGAACTGTAGAAAGAATTTTCAAATGAAAAAGACTATTTCAGTCCTGACCACATACACACAGGACTACACAGTGTCAGCGTACAGTAAATACAGAACCACAAAGTGTATTTCAGCGCTGATCACATAGATATAAATAGGATCACAAAGTGTATTTCAGTTCTTAGCAGATAAGCAGAGTGTATATAAAATAAAACGATGCTATCTCTGCAATCTAACAATACATATCGCTGTAAACTATATGGACCATAAAAAGCGACCACTATGGAAAAATCACAAACTTTCTATTCATAAAGTGACATGAAAGGCTACAAATTAATTTTGGAATTTGACATTAAAATGTACATGACTGTCAATAGTCGCAATTCAAGGGGATGTGGGCCCGTCATAAATGGTTGTAGCTCTACCCAAAATAGGTGTGTCTTAGATATATGTGGGTGTGGCCTAGCTTGACCACATTCTGTAATCAGTAATGTTAGCAGATATAAATGTGCTCTGGGGAAAACTAGAGAATATGTCTTCCAAAATTGAAGTTAAAAACTGTGAGTACATTACTTGTGTTAAAGTAAAATAACTTTAAAGACTGGTAAAATTTTGCTTTCATATTTTTTTTTGTTTTACAAAACATTATTCTATAAAAAAGAAAAAAAGTTTTTCTTAATTAACGTATGAGCGTAAGCCAAATTAAAGTTACCTCTGTTCCAGTGTTAGACTGTGCAATATATCCATGGCTTTACCTGCTCTTCCATCTATTATCATCACATACATTACAAGGTATTGTAAAAGCCTATAAAAGAAAAGGTAGAAAAATATTCACCAAGGAAGATAAATCTTTAGCTTTATGGATACAAGTTTCTGATCAGAGTTGTAATCATTGAATAGTTAGGTATTATAAGGTATATAGAAACGCAATATGGAAGCAAGGCTATTTTGAACACAGAGCCACTTAGGTTATACCAGGATCCCAGAGTGTTTAATTCCGGGTCCGAACATCATTTCCGCCGGCACTACGAATGCGCATGCGCAGCCGTCCCCAGGACTCTGTGTTCAAAATATCCTTGCTTACATATAGTGTTTTTATATACCTTATAATACCTAACTATTCAACGTAGTTCTACTCCATGTTTGTTGCGTTTTAAACACATTAGTTAACTACTTAGAGGCGGGCATCAGAAATGACGCCTTGATTGAATCAATTCAGTCCCTCTTGGAAGGGGTATTAGTAGAGTAATACCCCTAATGAGCAACATCCCCTTGATGAAGTCCTGTTGAGACGAAACGCGTTGGGAGTGATTACCTCTTGCCTGATGAATTTTGAAAAAAACTTCTTTCTATATACTCAGATAAGCTGCTATTTTCTACAACTTTTTTATTAATGAATTTTTGTCACTTGTATTTATTTCCTCTGGATTCTATCCATATGTTCATACCCTCACCCTTTTTTAATGTATTTATGTAAAAAGGCTGAATGATTATTATGAATATATTTTATCATGTGTCTCTGATTAACTGAATTTTTTTTTTATATATATTTATTTGCACAAGCACTTTTATTGGTATGGTTTATGCATACCGTTTGAATTACTTATTTTGTATATACACTTCAAGGCAATACACTATTTGAGATGAACTAAAGTGTTCGTCAAGGTTATCATTTTTCTTCTGTGCACTTTAGCAAACTAGTCGCTCTGCAGTCAATTCTGTTTTATCCCATAGAAAAAAAATGTAAATATTATATATATAATATATATGGGATTAGTGTATAATGTAGGGGTTTGTGGAGGGAGAATAAATAAAAAAATCATACTTGCTTACATGGAGATGGGAATCCTGGGAGCAGTAGCCAGTGCGAACAGTGGAAGGAGATGGGGCCAAGGGGATAAATGACCAGCAGGCGGCACTGGAGGAGAGGGGGCCATCGATCAGTGACCAGCAGGCATTGCTGGAGGAGATGGAGCCAGGGAGCAGTGACCGGCAGGCAGCGCTGGAGGAGATGGTGACAAGGGAAGCAGTGTCCGGCAAGCAGCGCTGGAGGAGATGAGGCCAGGAAGCAGTGTCTGGCAGGCAGTACTGGAGACGAGGCCAGGGAGCAGTGTCCGGCAGGCAGCGCTGGAGGAGACAAGGCCATCGATCAGTGACCAGCAGGCAGTGCTGGAGGAGACGTGGCCAGGGAACAGTGTCCGGCAGGCAGCGCTGGAGGAGAGGGTGACAAGGGAAGCAGTGTCCGGCAAGCAGCGCTGGAGGAGATGAGGCCAGGAAGCAGTGTCTGGCAGGCAGTACTGGAGACGAGGCCAGGGAGCAGTGTCCGGCAGGCAGCGCTGGAGGAGACAAGGCCATCGATCAGTGACCGGCAGGCAGTGCTGGAGGAGACGTGGCCAGGGAACAGTGTCCGGCAGGCAGCGCTGGAGGAGAGGGTGACAAGGGGATCAGTGACCGGTAGGCAGGGCTGGAGGAGACAGGACCAGGATGCAGTATCTGGCAGGCAGCGCTGGAGGAGACGGGGCCAGGGAGCAGTGTCCGGGAGGCAGCGCTGGAGGAGACGGTGACAAGGGGATCAGTGACCGGTAGGCAGGGCTGGAGAAGACGAGGCCAGGAAGCAGTAACCGGCAGGCAGCGCTGGAGGAGACAGGGCCATCAATCAGTGACCGGGAGGCAGCACTGGAGGAGACGGGGCCAAGGAGAAGTGACTGGCAGGAAATGCTGGAGGAGACGGGGCCAAGGAGCAGTGACCGGCAGGCAGCACTGGAGGAGACGGGGCCATTGATCAGTGACCGGCAGGCATCACTGTAGGAGACGGGGCCATCGATTAGTGACCGGCAGGCAGCGCTGGAGGAGACAGGTCCATCGATTAGTGACTGGCAGAAGAAGGTAAGTGCAGTGGGCTGGCGGGACGGAGGAGGAAGATCCCGCTGCTAACAATGCTGCTATACAGGCTGCCGACAGCTTGTTAGCACATTCGCGCAACTGAATGCCATCTCAGGATGGAGAACAGTTTCACTATCAAATTCCAAAAATAAAGCATTTTTGGAGTTTGATGAATCCCACAATTTCTACATCACCATACTTACTGTAAGTATGGGGAGAAATTATCGGGATAGTTTTGTAACAAGGATATATGAGTGATATCTCCTTTGTTACAGCTTTGATGAATAGGAAATTTACTTAGAATTGAGAAAAAATTAAAACATTGTAAATAGGGCTTGTTTAGTGATGATGAATAGAGCCCTAAGAGAAAAATATAAAGGGGTGTGGCTGCCCAAAGAAACCAATCAGCTTCTGCCATTTATCTAGCACAGTCTTTGAAATGACACTTAGAAGATGATTGGTTGCTTTGGACAACTACTCCACTGTATCTCTGGCTTGATCCTGTACATCTCCCCTTGAGGCTGATGCAGAGTTGCTCACTCAATGGGCCTGATTCAGTGTTTTATTTTATGCCGATGTTTTCACAAATGAACGATTATCGGTAAACTGCAACATATGAAGAGACGTGAGTCTCACAATCAGGCTTATTAAGCAGGAAAAAAAGCTATGCCTGAAAGTGCTACCAGCACTAGTATTGATATAGTCTATTGGGATGGTGGTCACAATAGCATCACAGCAAATGTGAAAGTTTCAGGACACACAGAGAGTCCTTAACCAGGTTGCTGGGTTTATTGGTAAACAGTCGGTACAGGATATGCAGGTTTAACAGCAGTAACTAGAGGTAATGCAGCATTGGTATCAAACAGTGGTAAATGCAGGTAATGGGTATCTCACCTCAGGAGTACTGTGTGGCTACACAGCACTGAATCACTGTACACAGTCAGGGCCGGATTAAGGTCTGTGGGGGCCCCTGGGCAACAAACATGTGGGGCCCCTATTAAATGTGACAAACTGGTGATATGCGCAATGGGGACCCCAGTAGTGTCAGTGACCACAGTGGTAGTGCCCCGTATGCAGAGCCCACAGTAGTGGTGCCCTTTATGCAGTGCCCCCAGGAGTGGTGCCCCAAATGCAGTGCCCCCTATGCAATACTCCCATTAGTAGTGCCCCCAGTAGTCATGCCCCCTGTAGTTATGCCCCCTGTAGTAATGCCCCCTGTGGTTGTGTCCCCAATAGTAATGCCCCCTGTATAACTACCCCCAGTAGTAATACCCCTGTAGTTGTGCCCACAATAGTAATGCCCCCCAGTAGTCATGCCCCCTGTGTGTGCCCAATAGTAATGCCCTAGTAGTAATGCCCCCTGTATAAATTCCCTCATTAGTAATACCCCTGTAGTTGTGCCCCCAGTAGTAATGCCCCCTGTAGTAGTGCCCCAGTAATAGTGCCCCCCTGTAGTTGTGCCCCAGTAGTAATACCCGGCCTTCAAGTAGTAAAGCCCCCAAAAGTAGAGGCCCCCAATATTAATGCCCCCTGAGGAATGCCCCCAGAAGTGGTGCCCCCAATAGTAATGCCCCCACCCTGAGTAATGCCCCCAGTAGTAATCCCCCCGAGTAATGCCCCCAGTAGTAATCCCCCCCCGAGTAATGCCCCCAGTAGAAAAGCCAATTGCACTTAAAAAAAACAAAAACGAATACTTACCTTAAGCCCCGCTCCCGCTGCCGTCCACGTCCATCCCGCCCGGCTGCTCCTCTGCACCATGGGAGACACGTCATGACATCTCTCCCATAGTGCACTGCGTGAGCCAGAAGCTGGAGCTTACGAATGAGTTCCAGTCCCCGGCTGACACTGCGGGGAGGGAGCCGGGCGCACGCTGGTTACAATCAGCGGGCGTCTGGCAAATAATGCCTTCCTGCAGCGCCGGGGTTAGGTTGGCCGGAGGAGGCGGAACTGGTTCCGTCTCCTCCGGTTCACATTAACCCCGATGGGTGTGGGGGCCCTTCAGGTGTGGGGACCCAGGGACGATCGCCCCTGTCCCCCCCCCTTAATCCGGCCCTGTACACAGTAAAGATAGCTGTAGCCTGTACATGTGCAGAAGCACATCAGGTCGGACCTCCCTGCAGACTCTGGGACCTAGTGCCCAGTATGTATGCACAGAGAGGAAACAGTGCCAGAGTGCACTGTTAGCACTCACAGCCTTGTAATGGCAAAATCTGGAGGACAAACAGGATAGGGTGTCCTCAAAATAACAGCTTCCAAAACTATGACAAGCTGCCCCTGACTACACAAGCTAGCCCTTGTCTAGATGTTCCCCTCTCATAGTATGTAACTAAGAGGTAAGTGCATTTAACTGCAATTTAATGGTGTTCTTATGAAACACCCCTGCATATGTATAAGACCCCTAGAACCTCCTACTGAGATCTGCCTATAACAACCCGTTGTTCCCATTGAGTTCAATACACTCGCCGGTACCTAGACGGTTGCCAGGTCTTAAGCGCATGCAGTAGGGGCTTATACAATACAAGGGTGATCACAGGATATTGGCTGGAGTAGATACAGATACATTAAAGGGTCAGGGTAATTGCAGAACCAGAACCAGCATCAACAGAGTTAATTGCAGGTCAGATTGTCTGGATAACAAACAGTTAATTAACTGAATTAGCAGACAGCAACGATTAGCCACAATAGCAAGACTTGCAGGTGTAACAGCAACACAGAATCCAACACAGTATATAAATTGAATGGCTTGCAGATATAGCAGCAGCACAGAATCCAACACAGCATATATATTGAATGGCAGAGGTGCTATAACTCAAAGTTGGTATTTAGCAGAATAGCAGCTTTGTACTTGCAGAGATAAACAGCATGGATATATATACACTTGTGCAAGGCAGAAATTTGTATTTGTAGAAACACAACAGCAGAGATGATATTCACTGTGTGAGCATAGGTACATATACAGATGGGCCCAGCTAGTTTGTTGCTCACAGCGCTGCATTCAGGACACCTGTGTGCAGCGCCATGGAACCTTATGTGATGGCTGTACTGTGGCATACCGTGGTATTCTACAACGAAAGATAAGCCATGGCATGTAATACACTGCTTAACCTCTGGGTGGCGAGTTCTCCACTGATAAAATTTGTACTGCGGTGGGATGTTGAGAGAAATACTTTGAGTTCAGTACAGTACCTTAAAATAACTGAACTTCAGTTGCTCTGTCATTATATAATGCTTAGTGTGCGTCTTCTGGTCAATGTAAGCTACGGTACAGTAATATGCATCTCGGGTCACTTTTAGGGACAGGGACATTGCAGCACAGTAATAGTGTAAGTTGCAGTTAGAAAACAGCAGAGATTGAATTCACTGCGTAGATTTGGTAGTACTTTTTGTTGGTAGAAACATTAACACAGGTCTGCAATGAAAAATCTTTTTTAACAAATTTATGTGATACTTATAGATTTTTGGCTTCTGAACACGAAAATGACTCCCAATTTTGCATATAACATCATGTTTTTCTGCAAAACTTGTTGTGACCGTATGGCTTCCAGCCCGAACTCCCGATCACAGGTTGGGGTTTTCGATCCCCACTTGACCTTGGGGTATCAGGGATTCCCGATTACCGTCAGTGACCGCCTGTCACTAACTCCACATATTGCACCGTGGGCGTAACGTTGCTGCCACCACCAAACTCTACCATCGGCTTAGGTACAGTCAGGCTCCTACCGCCAGCCCCTGGAACCACTCTGCTGCGTATGCGCCGACTAACTGCGGACACACCTCCTGTTTGGTGTAGGCTGTTTACACCTGATCCCTCGCAATGGATCAGGTCTGCAAGGTAGCGGGCAGAGGGCTTGAGTTTCATAGACGCCTGACTCAACCCAGAACAGTAAGAGAATGGAATAGCGTTTGTCGTAATTCTGTTGGTCGCAGGGTACAGATGCAGTCGAAGTAAAGGCAAAAGGTGTTTATTGCTCAAAGTCTTAAAAAAGACCCTCCCGTCAGATTGAAGGGGAATAATCAGCATACAAGAAATCTTATCAATCAGCAGTTCTTCTCCTCAAAGGATTTTCAAAGATGTATACATACAAGGCTCACATGCCTTCTTTTTATATCATTCTTACACACAATATCACAGGGGGGTAAATCCACCCTGTGTTCCTCTCAACCAATCATGCTTCCTCACATAATATAATTTAACCACATATTAAATTTCAAAGGAGTCACCCAATTTCCTCCTTTCTAATCTACCACCCAAACCTAAACACAAACTGATTTATCATACATTATAACTGTCTCCTAAAATGTTACTATAACATTTCACAGGAAATAGTAAATGACATTCATCCTTCCCAATGGAAGTATCTATCAGTTTGGCATTTTCAACCTTAACACATTCAGTGACATCCAAAAGGGGCTTCTTAAAAACAAACAAATTGTCTTTTCAAAGGGTTTGGCCATATGACACTATTCACACCTTCACATAGAAACATTCCAGCCAGGTCTACCTGGAGTTCACTGACCACAGCAGGTCTTTCTATTCATCAGACCTCCTGCTAGGAAATCACAATCAGCGTCTAATTTCCTACAGTCACAAGCTCGTCATGTCTTATACAGGCATATTCAAGAAGTGCATTTTCTCTACAAAATATATATGTGAAATCATACATTTTAAATACATTCACATTACATGCCTGGCTCAGTGCTGCACATACCATTTTAAATACGTTTTTATTTTTGAAACACTCGGCGCCTAGCGCAGAGTACACATTTACAATGGACGGATGGCGTCTTTTGTCCTTTTAAAAATGGCGCCGCAGCATGGGGCTTAACCTCTTCAGAGCTGCGGCCACCATTATACACGTGGGGCCAGCCTCACGTGTATTTATGAATAAGTCATTTTTTTCATATTCTTTAAAGTAATAAATGTATTCTGCCTACATTTATTATAAAACATTGTCTTAAAGGAATTCAGCCTGTAGTACAGACGTTGCAATTCAGTACTCATCATAAAACGTCCCCCCGCCCATTGCTTGATTAAGGTCCACATGGGCCTGGAGCTGAAATTTACAAAAGGGCCTAAACCCCATACTGTCTAAAGGAACATTGCACACACACAACAACTACAACTACAAGGTGAGCTGGCGAAGGTGGAACCAAATACAACAGATGCGACACAATTTTGCCCTGTGCCAGTTCATTTGAACCCCTGCCTACCACCACATACACACATACAGTACACACTACACACACAGTACACACTACACACACAGTACACACTACACACACACACTACTGTACACTACACTGAAGAACAGGGTGAATGGTTCCACCAAGGCATTAAAAATGTAGAAAGAAGATCACTGTTGTTGGGTGCCTTCCTTCACCAACATGTTTCATTACAATGAGTAACTCAGTGTGTGTGAGTCCTGTACTTTTAAAAAAATAAATATATATATTTTTGTCTCATGGGCTCAGACAGGGTCACAGGCAAGCATAGCTTTCACTGAGATATGATTAATCTGTTTACATGTACCGTACTAATATGACTTGGTAGCACGAGCGTCTTATGCAACTTTTTACCTTCAAATGCGTCTGAATCACACAGCGATGGGAATTAAATATGCCTAAAGTAATAGCAAAAATAAAAAAATAGAAAAAGTTACTCATTGTAACGAAACATGTTGGTGAAGGAAGGCACCCAGCAAAAGTGATTTTACTCTCTCGTGGAGACTCCCCTGGACTATCAGCTTACAGCGCTCAGGACAGAGCAGAGTGATCGTGCAGCCGCTTGCCAAAAACTGGACAGAGTGAACACTGCTGACAGCACGTCTGCTAGCTGCACTGACTGTGAACAGAAGATCACTTGGTAGGGTAAGAGAGGGAAAGTTTTTCAGTACTGATTGTGCCGGACCCTGAGAGGTTAATCACTACATTCATACAAAAGGGGCTATAAACATCTTTTAAGTGTGCATTTTATGTGTCTCCTATAAACTGATTACACCCTGCAGATCCATTTTTATTTTATTTTTATATATTTTCTTAAGTTTTATGTGTATATATATTTATATATTAAACTTTTTTTAACTTAAATTAAAATTATTTTTTTTTGCTATTACTTTAGGCATATTTATTTATTTATTATTTATTTATTACACTCAATTTCTAACGCTTTCTGGAACCACACTGCCTGGGTAATAACAAGAGTATGAACCAATCGCCAGTTGAGGAGTGGACCAGCCCCTCTAATGATATATCAATAGCAGCTGCTCAAAGTCACATACAACGAGGCCCTGGCTGTCGAGTTTTTCAGACCCAGAGTGCCATGCAGCCACTCGGCATCCCAGATGCTAGATGCTCGGCAACCGGCGGGGTCAGCGGCCCATGCGACAGAGTGACGCAGCATCCTGGTTGACCAGCAACAGCCGGAACCCTCTGAAGTGATGAGCCGCGCTGGTGACTCATAACAGGTTTATTAGGTATGTATGTTAGTGTAGGGACTTACAAAGATTAAGGTCCCTTGACAATAGACTGCAAGATAAAATGTTTTGATCAGAATATGAACAGAATCCCCATGTTTTATTTGCTAGGTACATACAGATGTGCAGTGCTACTACAGCGGTCTTTTTGTTTTTTATACATATAAGGCATTAGTATTGCCATACCTCCCAACTTTTGTGCACCAAGAATAGGGACACTTCGCGTGCCTCCGGTGCGCGCGCCTGAAAAGGGGACGTGGCTTTGTGGGAAAGGGGCCTCATAAAATGGGTCGGAGCCTCGCGGCAACCCCCGTTTACGTCACTATAGGGGGCGTGCCCAGCACTCTCTGAGATGCTGGGCAGCCCCCAGGCTCTCCCTACACTGGTGGACAGATGCCGTGCGCATGTGTAAGGCATCTGTTCACATTCTGATTAAACACCTTATCGGCTGACCATGGTATGTGATTAAACACCTTATCGGCTGACCATGGTATGTGATTAAACACCTTATCGGCTGACCATGGTATGTGATTAAACACCTTATCGGCTGACCATGGTATGTGATTAAACACCTTATCGGCTGACCATGGTATGTGATTAAACACCTTATCGGTTGACCATGGTATGTGCTCTCCCCAACTTCCCCCCCACCGTGGGACGGCGGAACAGTCCCAGAAAAATGGGACTGTCCCGCTGACTGCGGGACAGTTGGGAGGTATGCATGCCGCTAGTACCATGTATAATATGGGTAAAACCAAGTGCGGGCATATTTCTTTTCTGTTTTCCCAAGCTCTAATCAATCAGAGTGCAGCTGCTCCCTGGCCCGTCCTGCCATAGCCTAGTGTTAATACCAGCTTTATCAGGAGAACCAAATGATTTTTGCCATTGATTCTGCTGCTACCTGACTAGACTGCGAGCTAACGCTGGTATCACTTTTGGGGTGGGGGAGTTTATTAGGGGCACCATTTTTAATATTTTATATTTTTAACTGCTAACATCTACTACAAATACCAGTGCTAATGGTCATTGTGATATTTGCACCAGGCACTCAATACAACAGATTACTACTGACAGGTGTGTATGCAAGTTTCTGCAAAGATGCATCTGACCACATTTGTTGTAACAACGCCCTTGCTGTAGTCTGCGTGGGGACACCTCTTTCCTTCCCTGTTCTGCCTCTCTCGTTGTAAGGAATCCTATGTTCCAGATGCCTGCAAGTTAGCAATAGTGCATTCACATTTATTTGTATTGTGAGCATGCACAGTGCGCAGCCATGCAAAATATATACGCTACACTAACTGACACAGTATTCACTCTATATCGGGACCTCTAAGTGTGACCACGTCAGACAGAAAAATATTGTATATAGCAGACGTTCACAAACTCCGTCCTCAAGGCACCCTAACGGTCCAGGTTTTAAGGAGATCCATGATTGAGGACAAATGGTTAAATCGAAAGACTCAGGTACTAATTAAGTCACCTGTGCCCAAGCATGGTTATCCTTAAAACCTAGACCATCAGGGTGCCTTGAGGACAGAGTTTGGGAACCTCTGATTTATAGTGACTGTCTACTCTTAAAAAAATTACTTAACAACGCCTGGAAACAGGCATGTATAACCGGCCACAATAGATACTTCTCACGTTAGTACCAGCCGTAATGGCTTGTTTACATATCTGACAAGTGGATTTGTCAAACTAGCACTGTTACTCCATTATGCTCACTATTACTATATAATTTTCACATCAAATATATTGATATTTTCTGAATAATGGGCCTTTTTAGAAAAATAAACACAGTTAGGGGTGTATTTACTAAAGGTTAATTTTAATCGATTTAAAATCAATTAAATTCGATGTTGGGTTTCTGGGGCCTAATCACACATTTACTAACAGACAATTTTTTATTTAATATTTTAAGTATTGGTAAATGTGTGATTTAGCTTCAGAAACACAACATCGATGTTAATCGATTTTGATCGATTAAAATCGACCTTTAGTAAATATACCCCTTAGTCTCATTTGAACTACTCAACAGGTTTTGTACACAATCCAGGGCCAGTGGGCCTGATTCAGACCCGCTCGCAAGCGCATAGAAGGTGTCGCATGGGGTCCGGCGGGTGATGCGGATGTCGTGAGGGATCAGGCGAGTGAGGGTGGAAGGGTCTGGCAGGTAAGGCAAAAGGGTCCGGTGGGTGCTGCGGGTGCCATGAGGGGTCCGGCAGGTGATGCAGAACGGCACGGCGGCTGCCGCTGAGGGTCCAGCGGGTGCTGCGGGGGGTGGCCTGGCGTGTGGACCACGCCCACGCCGCTAGTCATTGGCCACTGACACTAGTGACGTCATGATATCGGGTCACGTCGTGACGTCTCAGATGCCCCGAAATATTCCGGTTTTTGGAATATTTTGGTTTTTAGAATAACGGGTATGGGAGACTCAACCTGTACTTACGCTGCCTGTGTAACATACAGTAGTACAGTAAGCTTATCCATTTTTATGGTAGCTTCAACTAATGAATATTACAAAGCACTTTGTAGGTACAGTCCTCATATAAGTTAATTTATTGGGGATTGTTCCACTTTCATTCTAGTAAAGTTTTGCTCATATCTCTCAATAACCAACTAGTACATCATGTTGCTTTGCACAATACTTTTCTTTTAGCTCTATTTGCCCTCCAATAATATATATTACCTGTCCTAGGGGATCTGACATAAAGCAAACAGACTGTTCTCTATTCAGATACCGCACAAGACTTTACTTATCAGCTTGAAAAATGATTGTTTGAATCATGAATAAAAAGTGATGTTCTGATCTTGTTCATATTGCAATAACCTTTGTCATCATGTATGTTTTATATTGCTGTTGTTGGAATAAGCTACATATCACTGTTAGATACATATCAAAATCATAGCAATAACACTCACATATTTATGACTTATTATTATACTTATCTGAATTATCTAGACAATATAAGTTATGGTAGGTATGCTGTGCGATTTGCCTTTTCTAGCTTTCCTAAAAACAAGGTGATTAAACACCTTATCGGCTGACCATGGCGTGGCTTCTGACATATTACATAAATCAGGTAGCAACAATAGGAACTTTTATAACAACCTATAAAAGTGGTGAAGGACAAAGTTCAACTAGGGGTTACAACATCAATGCAATGATCCTCTGCATTGTGCAAATGCTATAATATGTGTTGGGGAGGGGATCCATGAAACGAGGCCTCAGATGGTTAAGTAACAGCTGTTCCCAATCCCAAAGCGATTATTATATGAATTGGGGGAGGAAATAATATGGGGGCGGGGGTAAAACAATAGCATGCTCAAAAGTGACTGTGACCTGGGCTACCAGCCCACCTACATCTCGTACCACTATATAGACCCATCTGGTTGGTTCATATGGCCCAGCAGTGTGGTTTAAACTACGCCATTACCAGAAGGAGAGCGGACCGATAGTAATGCAGTCCCGCTTTAACTGGCTGGCCGCACTTACCTGCCACGTGACCTAGTGAAATCAAACAACAGAGGAGGGAGGGAAGACATTACTAAGAATAGCTACTATAAAGTCAATCTCATTAATAACTATTGGTTAAAACTAGGGGTGTGCACCGGCCACTTTTCGTGTTTTGTGTTTTGGTATTGGATCTGGATCTTTCTTCGTGTTTTGGATCTGGATTGGTTTTGCCAAAACCACCCTTCCGTGTTTTGGGTTCTGGGTTTTGTGTTTTGGATCTGTATTTTTTTGAAAAAAAGCATAAAAACAGCTAAAATCACAGAATTTGTAGGTTTTTCTGCTCCTATGCTATTATTAACCTCAATAACCTTAATTTCCACTCATTTCCAGTCTATTCTGAACACCTCACAATAGTGTTTTTATGTCCAAAAGGTTGCACCGAGGTAGCTGGATGACTATGCTAAGCGTCACGAGTGGGCGGCACAAACACGTGACCCATCTAGGAGTGACACTGCAGTGGCAGACAGGATGGCAGTTAGAAAAACTAGGCCCCAAACTGTACATAATGCAAAGAAAAAAAAGAGGTGCAAGATGGAATTGTCCTTGGGCCCTCCCACCCACCCTTATGTTGTATAAACAGGACATGCACACTTTAACAAATCAATCATTTCAGCGCCAGGGTCTGCCACACAACTGTGGCTGAAATGATTGGTTCGTTTGGGCCCCCACAAAACAAGCTGGCAATTAATGTGTCCCTGCACAAACTGGCTCTACGGAGGCAAGATGTCATCCTCATCCTCCTCATCCACCGATTCCTCACCCTCTTCAGTGTGTACATCCTCATCCTCATAAAGTATTAACTCGTCCCCACTTGAATCCACCACCACAGGTCCCTCTGTACCTTCTGGAGGCTGGTCTCCCTGGAAGAGCTGATAATTCATTTTGATGAACATCATCTTCTCCACATTCTGTGGAAGCAACCTCCTACGCCTTTCGCTGACAAGGTTCCCGGCTGCACTAAACACTCTTTCGGAGTACACACTGGAGGGGGGGCAACTCAGGTAAAATAGAGCCAGTTTGTACAGGGGCCTCCAAATTGCCTCTTTTTCCTGCCAGTACAGGTATGGACTGTCTGACATGCCTACTTGTATGCTGTCACCGATGTAATCCTCCACCATTCTGTCAATGGTGACAGTATCATATGCAGTGACAGTAGACATGTCAGAAATTGTTGCCAGGTCCTTCAGTCCGGACCAGATGTCCAAACTTGGTCCTGCCTGCCCTGCATCACCGCCAGCGGGTTGCTTAGGATACCTAAGTTTTTTCCTGGCAGCCCCAGTTGCGGGAGAAAATGAAGAAGGAGCCGTTGACGTGTCACGTTCCGCTTCAGCTGACAGTGTGTTCACCAGCAGGTCTTTGCACCTCTGCAGGCTTGTGTCGGCCGGAAAGAGAGACACCACATAGGCTTTAAACCTAGGATCGAGCACGGTGGACAAAATGTAGTGGTCTGATTTCAACAGATTGACCACCCTGGAATCCTGGCAAAGCGAATGAAGGGCTTCATCCACAAGTCCCACATGCCGAGCAGAATCGCTCCGTCTTAGCTCCTCCTTCACTTTCTCCAGCTGCTTCTGCAAAAGCCTGATGAGGGGAATGACCTGACTCAAGCTGGCAGTGTCTGAACTGACTTCACGTGTGGCAAGTTCGAAGGGCTGGAGAACCTTGCACAACACGGAAATCATTCTCCACTGCGCTTGAGTCAGGTGCATACCCCCTCCTTTGCCTATGTCATAGGTGGATGTATAGGCTTGTATGGCCTTTTGCTGCTCCTCCATCCTCTGAAGCATATAGAGGGTTGAGTTCCATCACGTCACAACCTCTTGCTTCAGGTGATGGCGGGGCAGGTTCAAGAGTGTCTGCTGGCGCTCCAGTCTTCGGCACGCAGTCGCTGAATGGCGAAAGTGGCCAAAAATTTTGCGGGCCACCCAAAGCGTCTCCTGCACGCCCCTGTCGCTTTTCAGAAAATTCTGCACCACCAAGTTTATTGTGTGAGCAAAACATGGGACGTGCTGGAATTTGCCCAGATGTAATGCCCGCACAATATTGGTGGCGTTGTCATATATCACAAATCCCCAGGAGAGTCTAAGTGGGGTAAGCCACTGGGCGATGATTTCCCTCAGTTTCTCTAAGAGGTTGTCGGCGGTGTGCCTCTTACTGAAACCGGTGATACACAGCGTAGCCTGCCTTGTAACGAGCTGGCGTTTCTGAGATGCTGCTACTGGTGACGCTGCTGCTGTTGCTGCGTAAGGTGATACATCTACCCAGTGGGCTGTCACAGTCATATAGTCCTTAGTCTGCCCTGTTCCACTTGTCCACATGTCCGTGGTTAAGTGGACATTGTGTACAATGGCATTTTTCAGGACACTGAGGACACTTTTTCTGACGTTTCTGTACAGTCTCGGTATCGCCTGCCTAGTGAAGTGGAATCTAGACGGGATTTGGAACCGGGGACACACTACCTCCATCAATTGTCTAAATCCTACTGCACTAATGGCGGATACCGGACGCACGTCTAACACCAACATAGCAGTCAAGGCCTCAGTTATACGTTTTGCTTCAGGATGACTGCTGTCGTACTTCATCCTCCTCGCTAAGGACTGTTGGAGGGTCAATTGTTTAGTAAAAGTAGTGGTGTTCCTACTTCCTCTCTGGGATGATGAACGACTCCCAGCAGCAGCAACAGCAGCAGCGGCAGCAGTAGGCGTAGCAATGCAGGATCCTCCGGAGGAATCCCGGATAGGAGAGTCAGTCATGCCAGTGACATGGCCTGCAGGACTACTTCCGATCCTGACTAAGGAGGAAATTGACGAGGAGGGAGTTGACGGTGTGGTTTGCAGGCGCTTGGATACAACAGGACAACGGGATTTAGGTGTCCCTGGACTGCTTACGGTCTTAGCCAAAGTTTCTGAACTTGACAGTAACTTTTTATGAACACGCTGCAGGTGCCGTATAAGGGAGGATGTTCCTAGGTGGTTGACGTCCCTACCTCTACTTATTTCACCTTTACATATGGTACATATGGCAAGACAGTTGTTGTCCGGATTTGGATAGAAATATTGCCAGACCAAAGAGGTGGAATGTTTGGTCTTCTGCCCAGGCATGACCGTGATGGGCTTTTTCATCCCACGGACAACAACTGTCTCCCCCGGAGCCTGATTTAAACAAACCACATCACCATCAGAATCCTCCTCGCCAACTTCCTCCTCAGTGCCAGCTACACCAGTATCCTCATCCTGTTGTACTTCAACAGTGACATCTTCAATTTGCATATCAGCAAGTGGACTGTGGGTGCTCCTTTCAGCACTTGCAGGGGGCGTGCAAATGGTGGAAAGAGCCACCTCTTCCCGTCCAGTGCTGGGAAGGTCAGGCATCGCAACCACCACCACACTTGGACTCTCCTTGGGGATTTGTGATATCTTCTTAGAAAGCACAGTTCTTCGCTGTGCTTTTGCCAGCTTAACTCTTTAGATTTTTTTAGCGGGAGGAGGGCTTCCATCGTCATGTGAAGCTGAACCACTAGTCATGAACATACTAGGGATCGACCTTAGCCGTTCCTTGCCACTCCGTGTCGTAAATGGCATATTGGCAAGTTTACGTTTTTCTTCAGCTGATTTAAATGTCTTTTTCAAGGTCATTTTCCTGAACTTTGCCATTTGGGATTGTATGTGCCCTCTACTATGACATTGGGCATCGGCCTTGGCAGACGACGTTGATGGCATGTTATCGTCTATGTCATGACTAGTGGCAGCAGCTTCAGCACTAGGAGGAAGTGGTTCTTGATCTTTCTCTATTTTATTTTTATCGGAGAAAGTTTGGTCCTCCATTTATGTTATATCGATTTGATATATACGTGCGGCTAAACACAGAAAATAATTTTTTTTTTGGTTTGGACTGGAGTGTACTTTCGGGGGTTACAGCACCCTTAACGGTCAAGCCAGCCGGCCCTTTACTTATGACACAGGCGCACGCTTGGCACTACTTTGTTAATGCACGTGCGGCTACTGCGCACACAATTCACAAAAACAGAAAATAATTTTTTTTTTGGTTTGGACTGGAGTGTACTTTCGGGGGTTACAGCACCCTTAACGGTCAAGCCAGCCGGCCCTTTACTTATGACACAGGCGCACGCTTGGCACTACTTTGTTGATGCACGTGCGGCTACTGCGCACACAATTCACAAACACAGAAAATAATTTTTCTTTTGGTTTGGACTGGAGTGTACTTTCGGGGGTTACAGCACCCTTTAATGGTCAAGCCAGCCAGCCCTTTACTTATGACACAGGCGCACGCTTGGCACTACTTTGTTGATGCACGTGCGGCTACTGCGCACACAATTCACAAACACAGAAAATAATTTTTTTTTTGGTTTGGACTGGAGTGTACTTTCGGGGGTTACAGCACCCTTAACGGTCAAGCCAGCCGGCCCTTTACTTATGACACAGGCGCACGCTTGGCACTACTTTGTTGATGCACGTGCGGCTACTGCGCACACAATTCACAAACACAGAAAATATATAATTTTTTTAGCACTTGGGGGGAGCACCCCTGATGGACAGAGCACCCCCTGGATAACACTACAGCACCCCTTTAAGACTGGGACACTGCACAGGACTTTGGAGTGGACACTACACTACACTACACAGCCCTAACTCCCACCCTCCCTCTTCACTGTCCACAGCCAAGTGAGAAAATGGCACCGACGCGGGTACCTTATATAGGATCCAAAACCCGCGAGACTCGGAAGGCGGGATGATGACGTTTTGCCTCGATTTCAGATCCGAGTCAGGCGGGAAAAGTCGAGCCTGACTCGGATCGGACTCGGATCGGGGGGGCTCGGGGGGGATCGGATTTCAGAAATCCGAACCCGCTCACCCCTAGTTAAAACTAACCAGACGGGATAAAGTAATAACCCATCTACAGCCTCAGGGTTTAACTTCATTGTCTTAATGGTAGCTTTCTGTTTGCATGTCCGTCTTAGCTCTCAATAACAAGGCCCCCATAACTCTTGTTCTCCTTACCTATGTAATTATCTCCTCCTCTTGCTATCTGTGGCCCTTCAACTGGGGTACTGGTTCAGCCATCACAAATGTTGTGGTTATGGCGACGTTACAGTATATGAATAAATGTTTATTAAATATCTAAAATGTTTATATTGGTTTGTATTCTGCGTTGTCTGTGTTGTATTTTTTATGCATTTTATATACTGCTACTGCAGGCCCCTCGTGGCTCCCTATAAAATACAACAATAATAATAGTATTCATAATAAAGCATTTCATTTTATGCATGAAGTTATACATTGTTAAGTGCTACAAAATTGTAGCGAGTAATCCCAGGCATGTATTGTGAGAATTGGGAACCCTTTACAATTCTCTTATTCCTGCTTTAAATAGTAATATAAAAAAAGATCTGGTCTTAACCTGAGTGTCAATACTGTAATAGTTCTTTAAACTCTGATGAAAGAATACAAGATATACTGACTACTTCTTCATATGTTTATTGAGCAGACGTTCAGTATGCATTGTCTTTATGGGAAAAAGAATATGGACTTTTACATTCAGTATTAGGTGAACTGTGTCTACATTAGAGTGCCATATTTCAAGCCATTTGTCTCTATGGTCATAAGTGTAGATGCGAACAAGATGTGAGTGACTATACATCAGCTGTATTTGCGTGCAACCAGTGATAGACGAAGGTATACAGGGCCCATCAGGGAAATGAGGTGGTAGGGGCTCATACTTAAATGGTTTGGCCACCCAGAGGCTTGGCTAACCATTCATGGTCTGGGCTTATTTGGGGCATATTTAATTAGGCGCAGGGTTTACTACGTGGGGAAAAACTCCAGGTTCCATGTTCGGAGATATTCAATTATTCTGCATTTTCCCTGCACAGCGCACCTTTGTTCAACGCACAGTTAATCATAGATTCCCCAGAAAAAGTGTGAGGGAAACAGGACCTGATTGAATAGGTCTAGGCCAAAAATAATCCTGTGGCTTATATATAGATATATATATATATATATATATATATATATACACACACACACAGCAGGTAGATCACTGCTTCCTCTGACAGCCGTTAGACTGCGCCTCATATCAGTCATAGCGTCCCAACATCAGTTATAAGATGGCAGTGCCGGTGGAAACATGGTCACCATTGAGGTACGTACTGGGATTAGCTTGCTGAATCTAAAGGGCACATCAGCTACTGAAATTCATCGCCAACTTATTGAAGTGTACGGTGATAACTTCATGTCATGGAAACGGGTTTGGTGCACTGCCTTTGATAACTGCAGAACAGATGTTCAAGATGAGCAATGATCTGGCCGGCCAAACACGTCCACCACAAATGACAGTTTGTACCACATTTATTATCTGATTCAGGAGGACACTTGCTTTCAAGTTAGTGATATTGCAGACGAACTGGTTACTGAAACAAGTAACAGAAGTTCACAAAACCAATATTGTGGCATCGGTATTCTCTGAAGGCAATGGCCTCTTTCAGCAGGATTATGTGCCCTTGCCACGCTGCAAACATTGTTCAGTAGTGGTGTGAGGAACATGACAAAGAGTTCAATTAATTGACTTGGCCTCCAAATTCCCCAGATCTAAATCCGAACGAGCATTTGTGAGATATGCTGGGGAAAAAAAGTCTGACTGCCAGAGCCCCACCTGGGCTGTATCCTCTGGGCTGTAGATAATGGTGGTCACACTCCTTTTTAAACTTGTTTGGGTGGATACCACCATTAGAGCACAGATTCAGTGGCACACCAACACTACCTTGCTTCATTCTACCACTATATAGAGAACACTGATGGCGCAGCACTCAGAGCAAGAAAAATCGCACAGAAGCTGTAGCTGTTTGATTCTTCTAGCCCTGAGTGCCACACCTTTAGTTCTCTATATTATGCAAGTATATGAGAATGCCGGACTGTGATGGATGTATGGATAGATAGACAGACAGATTGGTACAGAGTTTTGTGCCCAGTCCAGCTTCTAACTCAGAGCATACAGGTATCAAACAAATGTTGCACCAACAATTCTCGGTTTCTGCTCGCTACATTCACATTCATTATATCTAGATCCCATCTACTGTATATCTCACATAAGACAAAACCACATACTGTACTTGTTTGCGTCCTAAATGACTGTCTCCATATGATACACACCCAGCAAACATCTCTCCTCCATCAGATTTCTCCCTCTCCAATACTTGCATATGTTTTTATTGTCCCCTTGGGAGATTTAGGAGAGGGGAGGTCCAGGTAGGGGAGTTAAGGCAGGACACAGAAAATGGCGTCATCACTACATGCACCCTGCTCTATAATGCCATGATTTCTAGCACTGTGCTATGGAGGACGAGGCGACGATGATACAATTTGTCACAAGTCGTGTCATCAAGCCTCTAGACCAGTGATTCCCAACCTCGGTCCTCAAGGCCCACTAATAGTCCTGATTTTAGTGATAGCCATGATTGTGCACAGATAGTTAAATCAAAATAACTGAGGTACTAATTAAGTCACTTGTGCTCAAGAATGGCTATCCCTAAAACCTGGACTGTTAGTGTGCCGTGAGGGCCATGGTTGGGAACCCCTTCTCTAGGCCGCTCAATTCACTGAAATTGGCCAGCATGCGGGAGGCTGGCGCACTGTCAGGTATCTGGGAGAGATCTACTGGATATTCATGAAGGGCAAGTAAGCCCTCTCCCCATCTGATTGTGAGCTCTTATTCATTTACTCCCTACTGATGTTATGGGATACATTCCGTAACCCGGCACAGGGGATACCAGCGCTTAAAATACCGGTGCCGGAATCCTGACACCTGTCAGAATTCCAGTGCTGGCATCCCCAAGGTAAGTAGCCGGGTTAGGGGGAAGGATAGCGTTAGGGTTAGGCACTACAGGGGAGGGTTAGGTTTAGAGTGTGGGGAGGGGGAGGTTAGGTTTAGGCACTAGGGAAGGAGGTTACGTTGAGCCACTGGGGAGGGAGAGGGGAAGGGTTAGGATACCTACAGACAAGTGTCGGTATCCTAACCCTGACGGCATCAGGATTTTGACCGTCGGGGTCCCGAGCACCAGTATCCCGTACCCGACACGATGTTATTGCATTCTACCAATTGTTGGGGATCCTTTTTATTTTTATCTATAAATGTGCTAAATACAAGTTAGCCTGGAAGGGCGGCACTCACCTGGTCCATCAAGCCTTTCACACTACAGCTCGCCCCCTACACAGACAAATAACAACCGCTCATACCATGCAGTTGAGCCTAAAGCACACATGGTTTAGGAGGCTGCAAACAAGCACACATTGAATGCAGCCAAAGTTCTCACATTCCTAACTGAAAGCCACATTTGATGTGTGGCAGTTTGCCAACCACATACAAACCGCACTAGGAAATCTCCCCTTAGCCTTTACTATAAAGTGACCTGGGAAACTATTGGCTCATATGCAGAGTTGAAGTCAGAGTCAGCCATAATTGCTTCCACATTGCATGCAAATAAATGTTCATATCTGCCCGTATTTGCAGTTGTATGAATCTCTGTGGTCAGATGTCAACATGTCGTCTCTGAACTTAGTCTATTTGCAATACCCCATTACAGCTTAGTTCCGCCTCCCATTAACCACAAGTGGAGGACTGACTGAGCTGTGTATGACTCTGCATCACCTAAAGCTGCGTACTGTATCACTGGCTTCGGAGCAATGCGTGCAAGGGCACAAGTTGCTTCCATAAAACCAACTAGTACTCAGCTTTGCAACAGCCTCAATATCTCCAAGATTCAGGGCAAATATCTATTGTTACTAGAGTACATGGGAAACATTTGAACATACCTAGATGGGGGTAGATGTTTCAAAAGTATAGATCTTCCTTCTTCTGTCATGGAATAAACACTTAGAAGGTCCAGTGTTTTGCTCTGCACATCGGGGACCTCGGAGGACAGCAGTGCAAAGAGCTGCTGGTTCACATTAGGGTGGCTGATTAACAGACGCTGGTTCTCTTCTACAAGGAATAATAGAGGACATTAGGAAATTTCTTCATTTAATTACCACACTGAAATGTCACTATCATAATTACATCCTTTCTATTCATTATTCAATATACAATACACTAGGGGTGAGCGGGTTCGGATTTCTGAAATCCGAACCCCCCCGAGCCCCCCCGATCCGAGTCCGATCCGAGTCAGGCTCGACTTTTCCCGCCTGACTCGGATCTGAAATCGAGGCAAAACGTCATCATCCCGCCTTCCGAGTCTCGCGGGTTTTGGATCCTATATAAGGTACCCGCGTCGGCGCCATTTTCTCACTCGGCTGTGGACAGTGAAGAGGGAGGGTGGGAGTTAGGGCTGTGTAGTGTAGTGCTGCTGTTGTCCACTACTTCAAAGTCCATAGGGGCTGGCTGTGTTGTGCTGTGCTGCTGTTGTTAATAGGGGCTGTGTCCACTACTTCAAAGTCCATAAGGGCTGGCTGGACTGTGTTGTGCAGTCAGTTCTCCATAGGGGCTGTGTCCACTCCAAAGTCCTGTGCAGTGTCCCAGTCCTAAAGGGGTGCTGTAGTGTTGTCCAGGGGGTGCTCTGTCCATCAGGGGTGCTCCCCCCAAGTGCTAAAAAAATAATATATTTTCTGTGTTTGTGAATTGTGTGCGCAGTAGCCGCACGTGCATCAACAAAGTAGTGCCAAGCGTGCGCCTGTGTCATAAGTAAAGGGCCGGCTGGCTTGACCGTTAAAGGGTGCTGTAACCCCCAAAGTACACTCCAGTCCACACCAAAAAAAAATTATTTTCTGTGTTTGTGAATTGTGTGCGCAGTAGCCGCATGTGCATCAACAAAGTAGTGCCAAGCGTGCGCCTGTGTCATAAGTAAAGGGCCAGCTGGCTTGACCGTTAAGGGTGCTGTAACCCCCGAAAGTACACTCCAGTCCAAACCAAAAAAAAAATTATTTTCTGTGTTTGTGAATTGTGTGCGCAGTAGCCGCACGTGCATCAACAAAGTAGTGCCAAGCGTGCGCCTGTGTCATAAGTAAAGGGCCGGCTGGCTTGACCGTTAAGGGTGCTGTAACCCCCGAAAGTACACTCCAGTCCAAACCAAAAAAAAAATAATTTTCTATGTTTGTGAATTGTGTGCGCAGTAGCCGCACGTGCATCAACAAAGTAGTGCCAAGCGTGCGCCTGTGTCATAAGTAAAGGGCTGGCTGGCTTGACCATTAAAGGGTGCTGTAACCCCCGAAAGTACACTCCAGACCAAACCAAAAAAAAATTATTTTCTGTGTTTGTGAATTGTGTGCGCAGTAGCCGCACGTGCATCAACAAAGTAGTGCCAAGCGTGCGCCTGTGTCATAAGTAAAGGGCCGGCTGGCTTGACCGTTAAAGGGTGCTGTAACCCCCGAAAGTACACTCCAGTCCAAACCGACTTGTGTGCGATGTAGCCGCACTTGCATCCTCAAAGCAGCAGCGACAAGCGTGCGTCTGTCTGTTAAAGGGTGGTGACACCCTCAAAGTGTGCTACACAAACAATAAAAATATTCTTCTTTTTTCTGTCTTTGTGAATTGTGTGGGCTGTAGCCGCACCTGCATCCTTAAAGCAGCAGCGACAAGCGTGCGTCTGTCTGTTAAAGGGTGGTGACACCCTCAAAGTGTGCTACACAAACAATTAAAATATTGTTCTTTTTTTTCGGTCTTTGTGAAATGTGTGGGCTGTAGCCGCACCTGCATCCTTAAAGCAGCAGCGACAAGCGTGCGTCTGTCTGTTAAAGGGTGGTGACACCCTCAAAGTGTGCTACACAAACAATAAAAATATTCTAACACGGAAGGGTGGTTTTGGCAAAACCAATCCAGATCCAAAACACGAAGAAAGATCCAGATCCAAAACCAAAACACAAAACACGAAAAGTGGCCGGTGCACACCCCTACAATACACTAATGCATGGCTTGGAAAAGTAATATTCCCCACATTTTGTTAAATAAATGAAAGAAAAAAAAATGTATGGCCCACAAAGTCCTTGTTATTTGATACATAAGTAATGGCCTTGGCTGTTAGTGGCTAATGAAAACATTTTAGTAATGATTGGCCTTTAGATACAAATAACGTACTAATGACGGAAAAGAGTATAAATTACCATTTCCACTGCAGGCTGCCTGCCATAACGTCAGGACAGACAGACAGAGATCTGCATCTACCGGATCTGCTTGTTTAGCAATCAGACACCTGAAGGAGGTATATGATGAGTAAAGCTAATAGATCAACACTAGTAAAAAGAAGGTTATAATGATACTCATCAATCAATCAAGGGGGTACATTTACTAAAGTGAGAGTTTTTAGAAGTGAGTTTTAGAAGAGATGTTGCCCATAGCAACCAATCAGATTGTAGCTATTATCTTCTAGAAGATGCTAGTTAAATGTTAAGTAGAATCTGATTGGTTGCTATGGGCAACATCTCTTCTAAAACTCACTTCTAAAAACTCTCACTTTAGTAGATTTACCACAAGGTCTCAGCATCAATTTAACAATTCTCAATTACACATAAGCCCTCAGAGCATTTTTACTTTCTTAAGGTGCCCACACACTAGACTAGTGTCCACTCACGATCACGATGCCGATGCGTGTACCCGCTTGGTCGTACATCGCATCTTGCCTGCTACAGGTAAGATTTGCCAATCTCATACACGATTTTGTGCAGATTGATCTTTAGTCAGACTGGACATTTTTTAGCACCATATTGTGTCCTGGAGAGCCTGGGAGCTGCTGGGGAGAGTTCAAGGGAAATCGGACACGATATCGCATCGTGAGCACATTGCCCAGTGTGTAGGCACCTTTAGAAAGAAATGGTTACATGTAAAAAACTGTTCTGTTACTATTTTTTGGGGGGAGGATGATGCTATCCCAGCAGGCAGGAGACATTCCCCATAAAAATTACAGATGAGCGGTTTGGTTTTGACTCAGATCTCTCAAAACGAGACAAAACATCATCTTTCACAGACATTATTGGTTGCAAACTTACCTGTTTATTACTGCATTGTCACCTATAACATTGAATCCAGAATTACTTCTGAATACTGTTTGTGTTGTACCTAATATAAAAGTAAACAAGATTTTTAAATACACCTATTAACCTGACACAATGACGGGGCAAGGAGAAGATCAGTAAAGAGCTTAATAAAGCAATAGTTGGGGAAGGAAAACAGAATTCACTTATGGCATATACAGACCACATTTACCTAAACCTTTTCTGCAGTGTTTGACTAATACAACAAGATACATAGAGCATCATTTATATTTTACATTTCGCTTTATTATATCTAACTGATGTAATTAACAGGGTTCAGATTAAAGGGAAAGTGACTAAGAACAGAAATCAATCTGGTCCTGAGGGGGCCCTGACTAGGTGAGAATTGAAGGCAAACACCCTACCTGCCCTGCACTGCAAACAGGTCTAGGATCTACAAAATAAAAAGGGTACTAGGTACTTACAGTCCTTTACAGTGTTGGCTAGGAGTTGTATGCCTCCAGAATAATAAATAGGAATCTGGTCTGTGTTGGAGAGTTTCTGGAGCAGCTGTGTCACAGATACTGCACTTTCTGTCCCAGCCTCCAGATCCTGTAAGGCCTTCTCTTCCTGCATGTCTTTCATCTCCTGGGAGTCTACCTGATTCACGTAACCTGTGCAATGTGCAGAGTAAGGATTCACTTCATCATAATCAGTTTACAAAAAACAAAGATTATATGTAAATTTGTTTAGTTATTTATATAGGACAGGCATATTAGTCGTTCCCATAAGTCTCTGCCCCGGTAGAGCTTACAGTCTTTGGGGTCTATGGGCCTGATTCAGACCCGCTCGTGAGCGCTATGCGCTCGCAAGCGGGTCGATGGTGGCTCAGTGCGCATGCGGGTCTCGTACCAAAGGGGGCGTGCTGTCGATGTTGAGTGACAGCACGCCCCCTTTGGTGGGCGGGCCAGGGGCGTGGCTACCCAGACGGAGGCGTTCCCATGGAAACCCCTACCGTCTGGGGCCGGCCCCACTGACATCACAAGTGATGTCAGTGGGAGTGCTTTCGGCTGTTAGAGCCGAAAGCACTCTAGGGCTTGCGGCAACGAGACCCTACCACAAGGGTCTCGTCGCAAGCCCGATGGTCGCGATGGTCTTGACCATCGCGACCATCTTCCTGGCCGCTCGCTATAGCTGTGGGTGGTCACCCACAGCTATGCGAGCGGCCAGGAGGCCGCTCTAAAAAACAGAAGGCCAGCTCTGATTCAGAGTGAGCACTCTGTCAGAGTGTCCGGCTCTGAATCAGGCCCTATGTACTAAGCCGTGGATGGAGATAAAGTACAAACCAATCAGCTCCTGTTATCTTTTAAACACAATCTAGGGCTGATTGGTTGGTGCTTTATCACTCTTCACTTTATCACATAGACCCCTATATTCCTACCATATGGACACTCACACGTATAAAAAAGGGTTATTTATTTATTTTTTGTCAGAGATCAATTAACCCACCAGTGTGTTTTTGTAACCCACCAGTGTGTTTTTGTAGCTTGGGAAAAAACTGCAGCACCCTGAAGAATCCCACAAGGGGAGAAAATACGAATTCTACATAGATAGGGCCTTAGTGGGAATCGAACCCAAGACCTCAGTGCTATGAGGCAGGCAGTAAGCAAAACATTGTCCCGCTGTGCTGCATATATATTAGTATAAAATCATTCCTCAGCCATGCCTTTGAGAACACACTTTACTGCTTGTATCTTAAATACTGTACATGTAAGGAAAGATTCCAGAACTAGATCACAAATGAAACACATATATCATCTTAACTGTCCTCCCACGTTAATATTGTATGGCTCCAGCACACAGGGAATTCAGTGACAATTGCTCTTGTACAATTTATGTGCTGTGCCTTTGGGGTTATGCTAAGACAGTATTGTTTATTTAGTGAGTGTCATGGTACCATTACAGTAATTAGCTGACATTTATGTCTAGTTTCCTACATGAAAGTCTTCAGTGTATTCTAACCAGTGTAAATTAATATGGAATCAAGGTTCCTAAATGTAGGTATATAAATCTCCCCCCTGGGTAGAGACATTATTTTTATACAGCAACAGCTGACTAAGGCGCATACATTTTACAATAAGTAAGTAAACAGAAGCTGCCCTCCTTGTTGAGGTCAGCCCTCAAGTTTAAATAAAATTTTTTTTTTGGAATAAACAGTCTCCAAAATTTCCAACACTACTGTACACATATAAGGCCCGCTACAGATGTGAACGCATTTGCATCCATAGCTGCAATCTCTCAAATTCACAATTGCGAAAATATGCTAATGACTCCAGTGCTTAGAGACGCCCACTGAAAGCATTTCACATCTGCTGCTCACGCACAACACCGGAAACGGTGAACGCAGATCAGCCAGCCAGCAGCCTTCTGAGTAAGCCTACAGTAAGCTATTGCAGACATAGGGGGGAATTCAATTAGGTGCGAAAAGTGGCGTATGCAGTTGCTAAATTTTCGCACATAAGTGTGTATCGCGCTATTCAATTCCTGAAGTGTTCACATGAGCGAAAACTCCATAGACAGAAACTGGCAAAAAGTTTTCACCATCTCAGAGATGGTGAAAAAATTTGCAAAATCCCTATCTTTGGCTAAAGATGTGGGGACTTGGTTCGGAACCCTTTTAACCCCCCTTCCCCCCGCCCATGACTAATTAGGCAAAAATAATATTTAAATTAGCTTAATTCCCCCTAATAATGACAGTCGTTTTTGGGGTGAAAATGTAAAAAGTTTTGGAAAATGGGTTTAAAGTGCTGGGTGAAGTATTTTGGGGGGCTGTATGGATGGGACAGGTGTTTTTAGGATTGCAGGTGGCTGCAACAGGTGTATTTTTAACATTTTTGGAAACTGGACTTTATAGACACAAAAATATACTAGCACCCATTTTAATGTACCCCCCAGTTTAACTACAGCAATCCAAAAAATATTGCTTTTTAGCATTTTCAACACTTATGCAAACATGCATTTAACAGCCATTTGACACAATTTAAGAATAAAAAACACTTTTATTAGGGCTATTAATACACTTCTATATTGATTTCCTATGTCAGTTACTGTAGGCTTTTTATGGGGTACAGACTGATTTCCCCAAAATGTGCTGTACTTTTTGCAAGTTTCGCCATGTATATAGCACATATATGCGTTTTCACGTTTTGTAATTGGATAGGGTGAAAAATGGGGGCGCGCATTGCGAAAATATGTGATCATGTCCTCCATGACTCTATCTGGAATTTGTGGATTCTCAGTATTTACCATCTATGCTTAGTATCATCGCCTGATGGCACTGCAGCCTATACACTGTACACTCTGCAGCTTCTTCAACTCTGGTCAGCCAGTAAGTTTACTACTACCAGTCTTCCACCTGCTGCTGTGTAGCAACACCTGTCAGCGCCACAGCTTCCACGCACAAAAATTGGTGAATAGGCAGAAAACTTCTCCGGTAAAAGTTCTGCCCAGCGTACACAAACATGAGGTCCAACCGGGACCCTAACCCCCCTAAAACTTGACCAGGATCCAACTGGACCACCTCATATTGGTTTAATCCCAAATGGTGCAGGGTTGTCCGAATGCATAAAAGGACAGACAAACAAACAGAACAATGAATTTTATATATAAGATTCCAGAAACATATAGTATTTTAAAGTTTGCAATTTAAATCTATTCAATAAGCCAGGGGTCTTCAACCTTTAAGACAGTGTGGGCCACATTCAAAAACTAAACGAAGCCCAAGGGCCACTGAGCTATACTGCGGTATTTAGACTCTGCCCCCTCCTCACACAATTATGTCCCATAACTGCCCCCTCCTACAATTTTAATTATGTCCCAACACGGCCGCCCTCATCTCACAATTATAATTATTCCCCATAACTGTCCCTCCTCCATTAATTATGTCAGATAGTTGCCCCATCCTCAAAACAATTATGTATCATTAGTGCCCCTTATACAGTGCCCCCAGTAGTAGTCCCCCCTATGCAGTGCCCCAGTACTGCCCCTTATATAGCTCCCAGTAGTAGTCCCCCCTTAAACAGTGCCCCCAGTAGTAGTCCCCCCTATGCAATGCTTCCAGTGGTGGTCCCCACTCTGCAGTGCCCTTTATATAGTGCCCCCCCCTGCAGTGCCCCATATATAGTGCCCCCAGTAGTAGTCCCCCCTATGCTATGCCCCCACCCCTATGCAGTGCCCCTATATATAGGACAAAGACACACACAAAAAAACCCACACCACTTACCTGAATCCCTGCACCTGCTGATATCCGCTCCCCGTCCTCCCGGCCCGCTCTGCGCTATGGGAGAGATGTCATGATGTCTCTCCCAACACCTACTGTGGGAGCTGGAAGGTGGAGCTCATGAGTGAGTTCCAGCAGCCAATGAGAGTCTGTCCGACTCTCATTGGCTGCCAAAACATACACACCACTGCCGGGTAGTACAAGAGTACTACCCGGCGGCGCCGGCGGTGTTTGTTTCTGTGTAGTGAGGGCCGCAATCACCGCAGTCCGCACTACACTAACCATCGGCGGGCCACGGGTTGAAGACCCCTACAATAAGCCCATACAAGGTATGAATAGGACTCTACTTTCTACTGCCTTTATCGATGGTAACAAATTGAAAACCTGCATATCTTCATCTTTATATACTGTAGTAACATATCGGTTGTGGCCAAAATATGAGTTGTCAACCATATTAGCAGTGGTATTCGCTCTTTGGAAAATAATTTTATTATTATTCCACTGTACAATAATACACTTACATTTGTGAATAATAATAATAATAATAACAATAATAAAGTATAAAGATGATAGACCAAGATTAATGAGCAATGTGTCACAAATATAACTCACAGGGCCGTAACTAGGGTAGTACGACCTGTGCCATGGCACAGGGCACCGCAGGGCAGGGGGCGCTGTTCGGGCCTGTCAGTTTTCTGTTTATTAGCATTCTCACTTGTATCTTCCTCTTATTTATCCCCAGCATCTCCTATCTCTTCCCTGGCCCTTCCCCATGAGACCATGCCACTTTTTTGGGTCTGTTAACTCCCTATTTAAAAAATAAGGTTGGCGCCAATGCTCTTTCTGGCACAGGGTACCAAAAAGTCTAGCTACGGCTCTGGGCTCTGATAACTCACATACTGTATGTAATTGAAGTCCTGAATGAACACAGTTAAGAATTAGAGGGAGGGATCAGGGAGCCAGCACCACTGTCAGTGAGATGGTTACTGTAATATATTCCTAAACAGAGGAATATATTTCACTCCAGCCTATCTTTAGCTTTCATAGCTGTGACACTGACCTTAGTTATTCCTCTTTGGGTTATCAGATGACCACATTTATACTGGCTTACACTGAATTGTGGATAGCATGCAACTGCCTGGGGTTAAATATGTGTGTGCTAATAATGGAAATCTCTCAGGCTTATCTTAAAAAAAAACAATGTCAAAGTGAATTAAGGGCTTTACTATTTCTATGTTCACTGTTCAAAAAGCTTAATGCGATGAATATTTAGATATAGCTAGGTATAGATAGAGCTGTAGATACAAGTCTAGGATTAGTAACCTGGCGTTCCCAGTAATTATAGCCACACGTTTCTTAAAAGGAGTGTTTCATAATAGATCACTTACTGGTACAACATGCTGGAAATGAGGTTTCCTGATTTAAAGTTGTTTATTTTTATTATCCAGATTTAATTTCTGTTTTACCACAGACCCACAATTTCGATGTAGCAACACTAAAATTAATCTATGTACACTGCTATTGAAACTCTTAAATTGCTTGTGTCGGAGGGTCCCTGCAAGAGCGTAGCAGCCTAGCCTAGCAGGTATTGTACTTTACGAAGCAACGGCTTTTGTAAGCCACTGCTTCCTGGTGGGTTGCAGGTGAAAATGAAAAAAGGCAGCCGCAGACAGTGTAAAGTACGCTGGGCAAAACCACTGCCTCAAAAATAAAACCTAAAGAATCTGACCATAGGCAAAATAGGCAGAAGGCAGGAGCATTTATATAAGTAACTATATTTTATTACAGTGCCCATGCTTTGGACTTTTTATAGCTCAATCATCTTTTAATTTTATCAAGGTTTCAAATTTAATGTCAAACATTGCGCCTTACTGGGATTAAATACACAAATACACAACTGATACAAAGCTATTATTTATTTCTGATAAATTCTGATTAAAAAGCCATGTCTCTTTAATATCATCTGGTAAATAGGAGGCATCAGTATGTATTGCTGGAGGACTAAATACCGACGCTGGAAGCCCGAACCGTCAGGATCCCGACTGGACTGGTAAGTACTTTAACCGTGCCCTCTCCCCCTCTAACCCTCCCTTAGTGGTGCCTAACCCTAACCTCCCCTCCCCCGGTGGTGCCTAACCCTAATCTCCCCCCGGTGGTGCCTAACCCTAACCTCCCCCTGGTGATGCCTAACCCTAACATCCCCCTGGTGATGCCTAACCCTATCCCCTGCTTCCCACAAACCTAAGGGGGCCTATCCATTACACTATTTTTTTTTTAACGAACCTACCAAAACCTCCTGGTTTTGGCCGGATCGTTCAAAAAGTCGTCTAATGGATAGGCTGCAAACGTCCTGGGCCACGCATTCCCGCGAACGACAAAAGAAGTCTTTTGCCATTTGAACATGCTGGTCAATTTCTGCATACTGCTGAACGACTTTAGAAAGTCGTTCAGTGGATATGCAGTGAACGACCAACGGTGAAGGGCAAACACCTTCTTTAATGAACATTCACTCCATTCATTAAAAATTTCCACTCCCTTGTTTCTTCAGCGACAATCCTTGGTCCTTGGTCTATAAAGAAATTGTTCACTAAATTCTATCATGTTTGTGAAAGACTATTTGCATGAAAAACTTTTTGTTGGCAGGAAAAGTCTTTGGTTTTTCACAAAGAAATCTTCTAATGGATAGGCCCCTCAACCCTTCCGGGGGGTGCCTAACCCTAACATCCCCCTGGTGGCACCTAACCCTAACCCCCCCTTGGATGCCGGGCGTTGGTATTCCGGCGTCTGGCTAAAGATAGGCGTCGGTATTTAGACGCCTATCTTTAGTACAGAGTCGGGATTCCAGCATCGGATTTCCGATGTCCGGCATTCAGGCCGCCAGTAAATAAACTGCAACCCAAATAGGATATACCTTTAACCATTTTCTCTTTGTTGGCATCTATATCTGTGATCTTCTTATAGCATTTTCTAGCCTATGGAAAAGAAACAGATGTGTTACAGTACATATATAGCCCATACTGTACCTAAACAATGACTTCTTTCAAAATAGGTTGTTTTGCATTTGAAACAGGAGTACTACCATTACTGTTTGCACTTACTGAAAGGAAATAGTTGAAAGCTTCATTTAATAAGACTGTCTCTGGAAGAAGTGCAGTGTAAAATGGTTGTTTAGTGCAACCCTGCAGGCTGGAATGATTTATTGTTCCCAATAATAATTCCTTTTGCCTCTGCTGGGTGCCGAGTGGGACTTATCCGAGTTTGCGTAGCATAAAATACACAGAGTGACTTTGCACATGACAAGTGAATCGGGTACATACAGTATGCATTTATATGAATAGTGCACAGCCCTGGAGAGGCAGGATAGGCAGGGCCGAAGGGACTTCTAAAATACGCAGAGTACAGTACAGTTAGAATGTGTTCACATAAATGTCAACAGATGCTGACCGCCACAGAGGCGCATATATAGACATTTCCTCATACATCTAGCCTAAATACACCACACAGCGCGACTTGCTTGGCATGAGAGAGCGACCAGGTTCCATGAGACTTTGCTAGTGCCTGGTGTCTTTTCTTTGCAAAAATGTGTCTAAGGGCTCTATTTATTAACATTATTTTTACTAAAATAATGTGAAAAAGGGTGTTTCCACACCCTTTTCACATTATTTTAGTTTCACCTACAGTTACTAAAGGGCAATTGGAGTAGAATTCGCAAGATTCTACACCAACCCCTAATTATCACTTATTTTTAGTAAGCAGATCGCATTTCCCATTGTAATGGGAAATGTGATCTGGCCAAAGTTACTAAAAATAAAATGTGAAAAAATATCGGGGAAAGCCCTGTGATAATAACGCCACCTGGAGGTGGCGTTATCCATGGTCTCCCTCGGTTACCGGACTCCTGCTCCGCTCTAACAGGCAGAGCAGAGCCCGGAGCCGGCCCAAGTGATCAGCTGTGTGGTCTAAACAGACCACACGCTGATACACTGCAAAAAAAAAGTATAAAAAAAACCAAACTTACCTGAGTCCAGGGACCGGTGGTCGGGGCTCTGATGATGTCCTCCCTCCGGTCAGCTGGTCTCCCATGGTGCACTGGGGCCCAGTCGTCACCTGACAGGGTCTCAGTGCAGTATGGGATGTCACCTGACCGGAGTGACAGAGGACATCACCGGAGGCCCGATAACTGCAGGTAAGTGTAATTAAGGGAGGGGGAGTCGTGGGGGATCCGCGATCATGGGGGGCGGGGCTTAGCGACAGGGGTAGCAGTGGCGGCCAGTCGGCGCATGTGCGGGGCACTTGTCACGATATTTTTTGCGAAAATACCGTGATGAGGCTCCGGAGGGGATTCGCAGGGACAGAGCTTTATCGCAAGCTCTGTCCCTGCAAGGGATTTGTAGTAAATCCCTGTGATATTGCCTGAATTCAAATGCAAATTCAGTCGGTAATATTACACAACAATCTGCATTACAAATGCGGATTGTAGTACATAGAGCCCTAAGTCACAATGTGATGTGACCAGGACGCACCAGCAGACTGTGCTGATTTATTTGATATGTGACACTTTTATATCTGTGTGCAACGGAGTCTGTATATGAAGCATGAAGGAACTTGGAATTAAAAAAACCGGCAGCTACATTGTAACCCTTTGTATACAGATTCAGGGACTCAGTCGCACACATATATACAAGTGTCGCATGTCAAATGAATCAGCACAGTTTCCTGTGGCGTCCTAATTGCATTGCCTTGTGACTTTGACGCATTTTCGCCAAAAAAGACACCCGGCGCTAGCAGGTCTTACAGGACCTGGCGCACCAAGAGGGGCTGTTTGGCATGATTGCAGCAAAGATGTGTAAGGACACATCTGTATATCTGTCATATCTATCATTTTGGCAGATGCCTGTTTGTGGTGCAAATTCACGCTGATGTCGGTCGCCAGCACTACTGACCGCTTTTGATTGGCTGACTGTAGATTGCAAGGTGCCTTTTTTGCATTGCTCATGTGTATATTATACTTTTTTCAATTCATACACAAGAAGAAAATAACCAAAACTATAATATACATGAGCGATGCAAAAAATGACTTATAGCATTTTCTATTAAGTGTAAATAAAATAAACAAAATAACAGTTACAAATATCATTTATTTTATTTACACATGATAGAAAATGCTATAAGTCATGGGTGGAAGTGCATCTTATGTATACCTAAGGTAACCCGAGCAGACTTTTGTGATGTTTGAAGTATATATGTGTGCAATTGCAGATTTTTACCTTAATGCATTTTGCACCTGCAATCAAGGAAACAACTGCATCAATCTCAGCATCAAACCCAAATAATGAAATTGGCAAGGAAACAAAACAACTCTGCCAAATGATAAAGATATATGACTAAAAAGCACATACAGTAAGACAAAACAAAGCATTTGGGCTACTTTAACCCATGCAACACCACATATTAGTTATACTATAAAAGATGTTGAAAAATAGGATCACATGGGTATACTGTAATTGATGTGCATACTGTATATCATTTAAATAGAATACAGATACATACAGATGGGTCCATATACATCTAGCCTCCTTGCGCATTAAACAGCCCTTCTAGTCGCGCCATGCCGTTGCGTGACTCGGTAGCACCAAGCGTCTTTTTACCTTTGAATGTGTCTTATATGCACAACGATGTGACTAGATAGCACAAGCAGCTTCTGCTGATTAAAATGATATGCTGCATGTCTATGTTCTGTGAGCCAGTGCGGGTGTATCTGCATGCAAAACGCTACGTTACAGTGTCAGTGGCTGTAACAGTGGCTGTAGCACTGTAACGTAGCATTTCCCATGCAGATACACCCGCAGTCACACACAGAACATAGACATGCTGCATATCATTTTAATCAGCAAAAGCTGCTTGTGCTATCTAGTCGCATCGTTGCAAAAGTCACAGATCAGTCGATAATCGGCCTTCTGAGTAACCCTATGGCCGCACAGAATGGGTGCGGGAACCGAGACACTGGAGTCATTTGTATGGCATAGGGTAACACATCCTGAAAACGGCTGCAACACGCCTGCGTTTAAATCGCCACCCCAACCCCGTTGGCACCAGCAAACAGTCCCTGTCTGTCAATCACTTTGCGAATAAATCCTCACTACGAGCAACAACAGTACCTTGACACATGCGCAGTGTGACTCGATTGATGAGCAGATTACCGAGGACCGCTCAGCTACGTAATCATGAGCATTGCCTCCATCTCTGAATCAGATCCTATATATCTGGAAGTAAATGGGTTTACTTTATATAGAACTTACCTCATCATAATTATTCAGCCTCTGATAAGCTTTGCCCATATGGAAAAAGGCCTTCATGCACTTCTCATCACACTTGAATAAAGTAGATAAATTGTAAATATTATTTATCTTCACATCTTACTAATAGTAATTTCATTACATATAGAAAATGTAAAGACCTGACTGGTAATTATTTTATGAAGGTGTGACAATTTCTTGTCTCCTGGTCACCCTATCAATCATTATTATCACTACTCACAATCTACTAAGACAGTAGTGAGACGGTGACTGGGACACACAACTGTTACATTTTCCTTTAGGATTTACATTTGGAAACTTTTAAAATGTAAGATTTAAATTCAGAGGAACCGTGTACTCTGGATGGCAAGGCATGCTTGCACTTGTGGTTCCTCACATTCCAGCATGCCCATGCATAATGCTGGAGCTTGTAGTACGCCAAAGCGAAATTAAGTGAAAAAACAAATACACACATGCCAGCTTGCCCAACCCTTGAAAGGCAGACCATGCTGCGGGTAACGCTACTATAGTGCCATCAGCTCTGACTGGCAAAGCCTAGTGCTGGTAGTGGTATTTTCGAGGGGACCCATTTGGTTTCTGTGCCTCCACTTTTGCGGCTATGAGCACTAGCTAGCAGTACTAGTGCTTGTTGTATTTTAGTGAATGGGGGGTTCTCTGTAAGAAATGTGCTGGTGATCATTCAGTAGGGAAAGGCAAACACAGTAGATAATGCCCCTAAGAGGTGTATCTATGGCTTCTTCAACTCTGCATGTATCATAAGGTGCATTAACATGCCTCACTATACTCTTGCAGCATCGGCCTGCCCCTTCCCTCCCGTTCTGCCTCTCTAATGGGGGGTACACACTTGAGTAACCGGCAATCGCGCAGATGTCCAGGGGCACCGTGGATAGCGAATGATTGCTGGTACACATTACAGCGATGTAATGAGGGACGGAATAATCACTCATTCAGTCCTTTATTAATATGCACGGCGCCGTATGCAATATCGTCCGGTCGGCCATTGGACAATATTGAATGTGACCCAGTGAGCACCCAAATTGGGCAAACATGCTGAGCCCGATTTTTCGTTTTCGATTTAGCCAAATCGGAAGGACATTGCTCCAGTCTGTACCCGACTTAAGAGTAGAGAAATGTCTCAATCTACATACAGACATATTCAATTCTACAGCGCATTTGTGTGGGGGAAAAACCCTAAACAATGTATATACATATACCTCTACACTAGCCCCTGTATGTCTACCTGTATGTGCTGTATGTATCTGATCTAAGTCGTGAGTACAAATATGTATACCTACAATAGCATAGAGATGTGGCTTGACAGTGTGAATAATAAATGTTAGGGTTGGATTACCACATCCTTACCTAATATAATGTAATAAAGTGTCATGAAGCATAATATACATGAGAGAATACTGCTGACTGTGTTATTCATTTATGTAGAAATAACATTTTTTGTATAGAATGTAATTGAATACAAACAACCCCTGTAGTTAACCGCTTTAGAAATAAAATAGGAATAGTAGACAATGACAATGAGATATGATATTGCCGTAAAGCAAGATGTGCTGTCAGTTGGAGAAGTCAGTATGCAAATAGCCAATAAGAATTGGCTAATTAATAGAACTAGTGTCATAATCACCATGTACATGTAAACCAGGCCAACAGTACTCATATAGGATATGGCCCCTAGGAACCACATCTGGGGATGTGTCCAGGTCTCACATCCAAGGGACATGCTATACATATGAGAGCATTCCCTTACTGTAATCATGTTACGCTCGCCCACCCACTGACCATCTCTCTAGGCATAAGGACAAAACAGTGAGCAAGGGGCAAATTAAATACATATGGCAACCACAGGAATGGATTCTGGGGCTGCACACGTTAACTCACAGTAGGCTGATTCTGCTTGCAGACTATGGAAGTGTGAGCAGAATCAGCCTACTGTAATTGGCTGATAAATGCGGAACGCAAGCATCCAATGGCAGCTTGTGTTTAACTGAATCTGCCCCGAAATGAATATACTTACGGCACATAAACTCTAAGTGAGGCCCTTTATTTGTAGCACCACTTTAAACAGATTTAAGTATTTAAGCAATGCAATAACTAAAGATAGAAAAAGTGAAAAAACAAATGTACAAGGTTTATCGGAGCCACCAGAGTTGGGAAGTGAGTAAAATGTTTGATTTATAGTAGCAGATTTTTATGTAGTTAAAATAGCTTTTAAAACAAAACAAAAAACCTTTGGCTGTGGGGGACCTGAGGTTTAATAGCGTGGTACTTAAATTACTTTCTATTGCTGCCCAGGGTGTGCGCAGAATTCAGAATAAGGTTTTTTTTGCCATAAACAGACAGTTGTTATTGACCCGTTCTATTCACTACAATTATGTTGTTGTTTGTATGCTATAGGACTTCTATAACAACATGGAGCCTGCAGGACAAATGTACAGCAACCGACAGCAAGTATTGTATTCACACAGTTATATGTAAATACTGCAATTGGCAAGATCTGCTGTGGTTGGGAAAGGAATGAAAACTTGTCGTGTAAAAGGATGTTGTTCTTCTGTTATAAACACATGAATAAATATGTGTGTGCATTCTCTTACTGATTTTAGCATTTAAAAAAAAAATACTGTGCATAAAAGTAAAGCAGCAATGTGCATTTTACTCTGCTGTTGGGGAGCCCCCTTATTCCACAACCTCACTCAGTTCTGGTTTCCTTCTTACCTCCAATCCAGCTTCATCACTACCCCATCAAATTCATCTTAATCTTCACTAGAAAAAAAATAATTGGGGTAATGTGGAAGAATATGGCCAGACCAAGACTGAACTGAGGACCTGATTCAGACCCGCTCGATAGATGCGTTCGCTCGCTCGATGCGTATGCAAAATCTGGAAGGCAAGCGATCGCGCGGCAAGGCATTAGCACGCCCACTATGTTTTGGCATGCGATCACATGTATGCAGACGCCCACCAGCTAGCATAAAGATGCCCACTTGTCAACGTCATCTCCGGGAAGTGTGTGTAAACCATTGATACATTGAGGACCATCGGAAGCGATCGCAGCACTTGTAGCTGACCATACCCTACCGCAAGTACTGCGAGCACTTCAGTGTAAAAACCAGCCAGGTGATGTGTACTACGACCCTGCCTGTTAATTATGCGCGCCTCTGAAACGGTGATAAAACACTCAGGCACGCCTGCGTTCGCACCTCCACTCCCCCGTTATTAATGGCCAGCCCTTGTCACCGCCCACAAACGGCTTCTCCTGTCACTCACTCTGCTGGGCTGTCTATGCGCAGCGAGCAAATGCTTCCCGATCTCTCGCACTGATTCACGCACATGCGCACAATGCGAAAATCGTCCGGCTACGAGCAAACACGTCCTAACAAGCAGGTCTGTATCAGGTCCTGAGTTACAACATCAGCAGCACTTTTTGTTTTCAATTTGCAAAAGGAACATTTTATTTGGACAGTGTTATTGGGATGTTACAATTATGTGGGGGCTATTCACGTAATCTGGGCTCGGTGTGGTCTATTCCTATATTTTAGGGGCTATAAATGCATTGCTGTAGTTTCTCTACTAAATGTGCATGCTATTACAATACTGTTAGGGCTGTTTGGGAAGAAGGAGATCAAATTATTACATGTGCATGCTATTACAATACTGTTAGGGCTGTTTGGGAAGAAGGCGATCAAATTATTACATGTGCATGCTATTACAATACTGTTAGGGCTGTTTGGGAAGAAGGCGATCAAATTATTACATGTGCATGCTATTACAATACTGTTAGGGCTGTTTGGGAAGAAGGAGACCAAATTATTACATGTGCATGCTATTACAATACTGTTAGGGCTGTTTCGGGAAGAAGGAGACCAAATGATTACATGTGCAAGCTATTACAATACTGTTAGGGCTGTTTGGGAAGAAGGAGACCAAATTATTAAATGTGAATGCTATTAATGTGATGTTGAAGCTGGTTTGGGGTAAGAAGGAATAATTATTAAAAATGGGTGCTACTGGTTTGTCAGGGCTGGATGTGCATCTAGAGTGCTCACTCATTGCCCGGCTTCCTGCTGCGGCGTTCCGCTATACAGTGTCAATGGTAGAAAAAAGATCAGTGAACTTTTTCTACCATTGACACTGTATAGTCAGACAAGCGGTATGCCGCAGTCTGCCTGGGCTTTCATTATCTTGTTTACCCTGGTCAATTTCCTATCCAATACATCAGAATTTTTATCCTTTAGACCCCACACCTATGAGTGTACCCCCATTTCATAGTGTGCTCAAATTGGACGGTCTTTAAAGTAACATAAGTCAAGATTATTTAATGTTTTATTACTGCATTGAAATGAAACAGTTTTTGTGTTTATAACTCTACAATAGAAGTAAAATGACTTTCTATTCATCCCAGTTACTGCATATTTATTATAAAACAATAAAGGCACACATATTGCACCAGGACAGGCTATAGATTTCACATACATAAGAGGGTTTAATTCACACTTCATAACGATTACTAACAAGCCACCATTCCATTAGGCTGAGCGCTACACCCCTTTGTATCAATTAAACCTCCCTACCTCCATCTAAGAGCTGCCAACCAGTTCATATTATATAGAGCACAAAAGGACTTGCACAACATGCTCCAATTTATTAAGTGTATGATTAATTGCAGTTTGTTATCAACTGCAATTAATGCAATCAGCACTGCTGAAAATACCTGTATAATTCCCCAGTGCGACAAGAACCGCCGATCCATTGAGCGGAAACGCAGATTGACACCATCGATAATTGGCAAGCCGTCAGTAGATAGATTAAATTCTTCATATTAAAAATCCCCAATTTGCTGATCACGATCATATTTTGGTTGGGATCGGCATATTAAGGAAATCTAACACGTTGGATTTCACCGATGCCCCGACCCCGGCGTATGGGGATCGAGGAATTGTCCCAATCCATCCCAGATGTATGGGGGTCTTTAGAATCATCAGCATGCTACGTATAGATAAGGTTTCCGGCCATGAACTGATTATCCCTAAAATATTGACCAAACTCTTACTTCCCAACATTTAAGAAAAAGCCCCATTCTGATCCAAAGTTGCATCACTAATTTGCCCAACCATGCCCCCATGGGATGTAGTTTGGAAGCCAACGGTCTAAATCCCGACCGGCGGCTTCCAGACTTTCTAATCCCGGCCTGGTACTAATGACAGGCGTCGAAAATTCGACGCCTGTCATTAACCAGACGCCAGAATACCGACGCCTGGCAAACCGAACGAAGGTAAGCCGGGCGCCGGGCTCGGGCAGCCACGGGGGAGGGAGGGTTAGGTTTAGGGCTCCCGGTGGGACTTAGGGTTAGGCACCCCCCCCTGGAGGGTTAGGTTTAGGCTAGGGGAAGGGGGTTGTTAGGGTTAGGCACCCCCGGGGGGAGGTTAGGTTTAGGCACCTCCCCGGGGGACTTAGGTTTAGGCAGCGGGGAAGGGGGGGGCAGGTTTAGGCACTTAGAGGAGGGATTAGGTTTAGGCACTTGGGGGGGAGGTTAGGGTTAGGCACCCCTAAGGAAAGGTTAGGGGGAGGAATTAGGTTAGCGATACTTACCTTAGGGACGATCGGGATTTTCACCCTTGCCGGGCTGCCACTGTCGGGATTTGAACCGCATGTACCTACTACCGCCCCCATATGTCAGAGGTTCTTCATAGACCAATAGTTTATTTTTGGTTGTAAGGAAAATTGAACTTTTCAATTCCTATTTGCAGAAGTGACCTCATGAAAGAACAGGGTAGCTATGACTTCAGTTTGAGTGGCATAGGTAGAAGACAAGTGCATTCTGATACAAGTCAAGTCTTAAATGAGTGGGAGTGAGAAAAATAAAATTGCTTGAAATGTAGGAGTCAGATTAATTTACGAATTCACACTGTCCACAACCTCTATTTATATACTGTATGTATACATTAACCTGCTCCAAATTCCCCTAGACAGGACTATAGGGTTACATTTCTCCAGAGTCACAATTGTAAAGTTAATAAGCCAAATAATGGAGAGGACTAAATTAAAATTATAGAACATTAGAGACATCTTTGGCTTAACTGGATGCAGAGAACGTAACATTTTACATCCGTACTGTGACATACACGTTTTATGACATACAGTTACTTTAGAAAAATGATTGAGTAATAAAGACATTAAGTCAATTACAGTTCTGATGGTATACAAAGGAACAATGGATTCTTTATGTGCAAATTACAGGCTGCTGGGCTCATGTCTCTTCTTGCCTGCGTCATTTCCTCCTCCACAATAAGTATTCAGGTTACTAGTCACGCATTTCTTACGCTGACATGAAAAAACCAATTCACCTGTTCCCTTCCCATAGCTAACACTCTAACATCTGTCAGTCAGTTCCCAAGAAATATTTTGTGTCTCACTGGCATATTTACATCACTGTGAGACAGCTATTCCAAAGTGGTCACATAATAGTCTGGTAACCTACTAATAGCTACTAACCGCTAGCAAAATGTGTCCTACTCAATACTTGTAATGGCAGCTATGGAACCTAGCTTCAACTGAGAGCCAAAACCCAAATAAAGTATGTGTCTTTAGGGCTGACTAGTCACTTACACAGTGGAAGACGTTAATTGGTTGGCTGGAATAATATTCAACCTACGGTACTAAGCCCATACATCCCAACAGTCCACAATTTGGTGGGACTGTCCTGATTCACATGGCTTTAAGATGTTTCTGTGATTTGTGCAGGTCAACCAAGGCTATAGGTGATGTAGGCATGGCTTCGGTAGATCATGAAAGCATTTAATTTGTGTTCTAATTTTGCTTTTTAAAAATGTTGGAGGTAAGCGATTAATGTAGACTATGGAATCAATCCAATTAGCCGTGATGATCTCATGGGTGCAAGTCATTGTGGCAACAGCCGCACTTGATGGCAGCCCGAACTCGCACAAAAGTGCTCGCAGCCCCATAGGGTTCCGAGCAAAATTGTGCAAATTCAGGGTCAGAACCAGCCCCGAAGGTTACAAGATGCGGTTCCGGCATTTTAACGCCGTGGCAAAGGCAACTTCCATCCTTTGCGGCTAATTGGATTTAGCCCCTTTTGTCAGTAGTTACTAGTGTATTATTATTATTACCAGTTATTTATATAGCACACACATTTTCCAAAGCGCAGAGAATGTGTTGCCATTTGCATCATTCCCTGCCCCAATGGATCTTACAATCTACTGTATATTTCTTACCACATGTACAAGTACACTAGGGTTAATTATTTGTCAATTGACCTACCAGTATATATTTGGATTGTTGGAGGAAACTGGAGTGTCTGGAGCAAAACCATGCAAGAACGGGGAGAATACACAAACTCCACACATTTAGGGCCATGATAGGAATCAAATCCACGACCTTAGTGCTGTAAGACAGTAATGCTAACCATTGCACCATCTGTGCTGCCCTAGTGTATATTCTTCAGCCTCATGAATAATTGGATCATCCCACATAATGGCATCCTCCACTACTGTATGTGTGCATCTGGTCTGGTATTAAGAGCACAGACATGTTGCATATTATTTCTTATGGAAGCAATCAAATCTGCCAGCTATAAAGGATGAAAGAGTGTTTACATACTGTACTTTAGGATCTCTGTCAAACTGGTATGTATGTAATTTAGTGTGTTTCAAGTTTGTCTGTTCACAGATGGTAAAGAGGTTCTGTAGCTGGGACATTAGTGATAAAAATAAATAGATTTCTATTGCAATCTAATCTATACTAATATAATAAGAACGTTGTGTCTGTCTGTTTGTTCCAAGTTGGTGCAAAAACTACTGAACCGATTTTCATGAAAACTGCACCATTTTGTAGTGGAAACTCCTAGAAATAACCTGCACTTTGTTTTGTCTCAATCCGTCAAGTTAGAGCTGAGCAATAACAAAAACAATACAAAACTTATTGACATCATCAGTGTAAGAGATAGGTGTGGCACCAGGCGCATGGCCGGTAAGGGGTGGGGGGAGAGGTGCTTTGGGCCCGAGTTCACTTGAATAGGATAGGCTACATAGCAGTCTGTGCACAGGGCCAGGGGCGCCGAGAGGGGGGGGGAGCGGGTACAGATTACCCGGGCTTCCTGAGGGGCCCGGGTCCGGCGCCGCTCCCCCCTCTCAGCAACCCTGCACACAGCGTGTGCTGACCTGCAGTTGGAGACCGCTCGTGGCTGCTGAGCAGCAGCCACAGCAGTCTCCTATGCCTGTGCGGGGGAGCGATCACACTGATCGCGCCCCCCCTGGCTTTGTGCCGGGCTGAGGGGGCTCAGAGCGCCCCCCCTCCCCAGCGCGCAGCGCCGCTTCGAATAGGATAGGCTACATAGCAGTCTGTGCACAGGGCACACAGTGACATTAGTGTGAGTGGTGGGTGAATAGGAGAGGCTACATAGCAGTCTGTGCACAGGGCACACAGTGACATTAGTGTGAGTGGTGGGTGAATAGGAGAGGCTACATAGCAGTCTGTGCACAGGGCACACAGTGACATCGGTGTGAGTGGTGGGTGAATAGGAGAGGCTACATAGCAGTCTGTGCACAGGGCACACAGTGACATTGGTGTGAGTGGTGGGTGAAGGCGCTGCTGCCACCAGTCTGTATAGTGCTGCTTGTCATGTGGGGCACTCCCTCCAGCGACAGGGCGCCTATGCAAAGCAATACAACTAGAAAACCTCAAATATAAAAAAAATGTTGGCAAAAGCGATTTCATTGTGGGCGAAGTTGCGGGTTAGGAAATAATAAAAATCATATTGTTATTCATATAGAACTTATATCCCAATAGAACCTAAAGTGATGTATAGTTTAAAATAAAAAATATACAAAATAAACATCTTAAATATTAACAGACTACAAACAACTGATTGTTAATGGAATATTTCCCTTTAACACATAGCCCAAATCCCATACAGTATGTATGTAAGAGGCGAAATCAACAAAACAATCAATTTTTACCACTTGCACACATGGTGTGGCCTATGTATTCTGGAAGCAGCAAACGTGGATCAGGTAAGTGGATTGGGGTCATGGCCAAGTGTCCCCTGATTTTTTTTTTCCCATTGAAATTCTTCGTATGGTTACCAGACACCAAAGTGAAATCCCAATAATCTGCAAATCCCAGCATTACTGCAAATCTTTCCAACATTAGTAAATGTCACATTTTCTTTAGCTACGTTGAATTAAGGTATACTAATGGCTTACCTTTAATGCCCACTCACAATCTGTTATTGCATTTTGGTACTTTCCCAGTTTTATGTAAGCCTGTGTAGAGAAAAAAAAAAAGGCATTAATGCAGATATTAATAAACTCTTTCAAGAATCAGAACAAAGCAGCAAACATGACCTAATTGCAGAGCGCTACAGAACTTATTCTAGTTAATTTATTTTATTGTATATCTCATTTACATTACTGCATACTTCCCTATTGTACAACACTGAAGAACATTTTAGCACTACAAAAAATGAAAAACACGCATGCACTAATGGACCACTTTCTACAACCATAATTAAGCAAACTGCACAGCTTTACATTATGAACATCATGAACTGCCTGTCTCTACAGCATGTGCTAATCACTTCCCGATGAACAAAACATAGAAACATGGAATTTGACGGCAGATAAGAACCACTTGGCCCATCTAGTCTGCCCCTTTTCATGTATCCTTTAGGCAACTTCAACCCTATTTGCTCTTTACGTCCCTCTTAAGGATATACTTATGCCTATCCCAAGCATGTTTAATTTAAATTGTTCCACCGTTTTAGCTCCAACCACATCTGATGGGAGGCTATTCCACTTATCCGCTACCCTTTCTGTGAAGTAATTTTTCCTCAAATTTCCTCTGAGCTTACCTCCCTCCAGCTTCAGTGCATGTCCTCGTGTTCTTGTACATCTCTTCCTTTGAAGAATGCTGCCCTCCTGTCCCTTGTTAAAACCCTTCATGTATTTGACAGTTTCTATCATATCCCCCCTTTTCCTTCTCTGTTCCAAACTATACATATTAAGATCTTTTAGTCTTTCCGGGTAAGTTCTGTGCTGTAGGCCATGCACCATTTTAGTTGCCCTTCTTTGTACAGTCTCTAATGTGTCTATATCCTTCTGGAGATATGGCCTCCAGAACTGAACACAGTATTCTAGATGAGGCCGTACCAATGACCTATACAGTGGTATTATCACTTCTTTTACCCTGCTACTGATTCCCCTCCCTATGCAACCAAGTATCTGACTTGCCTTCCTCAATGCTTTGGTGCATTGCTTGCCTGCCTTTAAGTCATTTGAAACAGTGACTCCTAATTCCCTTTCTCCTCTGTATTTTCCAATATAGAGTCCTTGATACAATATTTAGCCTTTGGGTTATTGAGACCCAAGTGCATGATTTATCATTTTTTTTACATTAAACTGTAGTTGTCATGTTCTTGCCCATTCCTCTAGTCTACCCAGATCCCCCGTCATTTGTTTTACACATCCTGGTGTGTCTACCCTGTTGCATACTTTTGTGACCTCTGCAAAAAGGCATACTTTCCCTTTAATATTATTTGCAATATCACCAACATAGATATTAAAAAGCACTGGCCCAAGTACAGATCCCTGGGGTACTCTACTGGTAACATTTCCCTCCCATGAATACACTACATTTACTACAACTCTCTGTTTCTTATCCTGCAACCAAGATCTTATAACATAGCTACTGTCAAACACAACATATTTCCATTATCAAGAACATGGTCTCATTGGTCTGCTCCACTGTACCCCATTCACTATTTCTCCACCATGTATCACTCATTGTCACCATCATGAACTGCCCAATTATACCACCTTCACATTATCACAACTATGAGCTCTCAATCACTATATCTTCATTTTATGGCTAATCCAACTACACCTATTCATTATCATTACCACAAACTGTTCCACAATAACATAAAATTGTCACCACCATAAGTTGTCTATAATGTCCAAAATAGTGCATTCATTCACACTTCCCAAATAACTAACTACACATTATTACAAAAAATAAACTGCTCAACCCACCTTTCCACAATTATCGAGCCACAACCGCATTCCTTTATTAAGCAATAACTAACCAATGTATTAATGACACCATTCCACAGGCATCATCATGGATTTGCAAATCAAAGTATCAAACTATTGCCACCACCATAAAGTATTCAATCATAATAGCTACTCATTCACAACGCCTCCATCCCATTTAACCCAATCAATCAAATATGCTTCCCATAATATTCCCATTGAGACTGCCTTCAAATTCTATTTAGTAACATAGGGCCTGATTCAGCAAAGAACGCAACTGCGAATGCAATAGCGATTACACACGCAGTACAACTGCGATACCACCGCTGCACTACATAAGGACAGAGCCGTAACTAGACTTTATGGTGCCCTGTGCCAGAAAGAGCATCGCTCCCTCATTTTTCAAAAGAACATAATGCACCCAAAAAAGGGGAATGGTCTCATGGGGAAGGGTGAGGAAAGATATAGGGGAGGCCAGGAGATGCTGGGTATGAAATAAGAGAAAACTACAAGTGAGAATGATAATAAACAGAAATGTGACAGGCCCAAACAGCGCCCCCTGACCTGCGGTGCCCTGTGCGATGGCACCGGCCGCACTACCCTAGCTACGGCCCTGCATAAGGACGCCCACTTTACCTTACACACATCCGTAATGTTAAGCAGGACTGCAAAACCATCGGTACAATCGAGTACCATCGCAGCCTCCCGCACACTTGCACAAGCCCTGACCCTACTCAGAAATCACTATCTTCCACGCATGCTAACAGGCCTCAGGCTGCGTAGGGCATCGCAGTGGATAATTTATGCATGTCCATGCAACGGCGTTCAAATGCACTGGCATGCCTGTGTTCGCCCCCCCCCCCCTCCCCCCCGGGACTGCGATCGCAACAACTACGCAGACCCATCACAGAGTGGTTGACAGGAAGTGCCGTTTGTGGGTGGTGATGTGGAGGCATCACCACCCACAAACAGCACTTCCTGTTAACCACTCTGCGATGGGTCTGCGTAGTTATTGCGGTCGCAGTCCCGATCGCAATGACTAGTTCGCGCATGCGCACTGCGATGCATACGCACGTGCAGTACGCAACAATCGGCCGATTGCGTGCATATTAGCAGCTGCGTCCTGGCAGAATCAGGCCCATAAACTGCTCAATCAGAGAACCCTCTATTAGGACCACAACAAACTACTACGCATTCCCATGTATGGTGTTTAGACCCCCAAGCTGCCAGACTCTATTTGGATTAAATTTGAGCACTGTTACAAGGATATCCTAGCACCACGCATGCAGTACATGAAGCAGAGACAGACTTCGTCTACAATACGTTTCATTTAGAAAAATTTCCATTAATAAAATGTCAAAACGTATTCAAATGTAGAATATTTTAATTATTTCCTGCCATCCATTATACAAATGTATGCAGTTCTGAGACCATTCACTAATCATTACATCAACTAGTAAAGAAAATTAAAATAATAAATGCAGAAAATGAGTCATTGATTTACAAAATGCAATTTATGTTTTAAATCCATTGTTACTATACAGACTTTTAAATGATTGTTTTTAACATAATAATCTCCAACTGCTTTTAATAAACCATACAATATGCACTGAGCAACACTGCATGGCCTTCTCATTAGTGTACTGTATTTGGCAACACCTATTCCTGACTGGTGGTGTATGAAACAAAATGATAGTCTTTGGGGTATATTTACTAAAGTGAGTGGTTTTTAGAAGTGGAGATGTTGGCCATAGCACCAATCACCTTCTACTTAACACCTATCTAGCACCTTCTAGAAGATAATAACTAGAATCTGATTGGTTGCTATGGGCAACATCTCCAATTCTAAAAACTCTCACTTATATCCCCTTTGAGTGAGTTGCATATTTGCTTTGCTGTTCCACAGATGTATTTGTAAATGAGACATATTGCTGAATTTATAGTCTATAATTAGCACTGGGATGATAATTTTATCTGCTTGGTGGTGTGGTTGAGGCAAGAATAAGAATTCCACGCAGAATACTTAAGGCAAAATTTCCCTAGAGAACCATAGGATATTCTGCATATAAATGCTATAAAAATATACATACAGTCAGCACCAATAATAGTATTGTGCCTGTTTATGTTTTGCTGGTACATACCATCAGCCAGTAAGCTGATTGCTATGGAAGACCTCAGCAGTAGAACTAAATACAGTTGGTTATACTTCATTCCGTTACATAACAGTTTGCTGTAAACATGTGTTTGCCCAGATGTCTCTTAAGCTGGGTACACACTTTACAGATACTGTATATCTGCAGATGATGGTTGTTCATACACACTGAGCAACCATCATCTGTCTTCTGGTCTCAGGTCCCGCTTGCCAGGGGAGTGTCACGCCCCCCTCCCTGCGGCCTCCGCTGCAAGTGTATTGGGCGGTTGGCCGACTGCCCGTAGACACAGCATGATGCCCCAATATATCTGCAGACGTCGTTCACAGACATATCACTGGTACACACTGGCCGACGAACACAAGATATATTGGCCGATCAATTGGTCGGCCAATATATCTACCAGTGTGTACCCAGCATTACTTGCACCGGTCTCTAGGCCTCCAGTTATCTCACTATGCAGCTATCACTTCAATTTGCTTTACTGAAGAGTTATAGAAACAATAGCCCTTGTAAGCAGAATGCATTTGCCCTATAAAAGCTGCTCAGATTGATTTGTTTTTGAAGAGCAGCCTTCAAGTTTCCAAAGTGAGTACTATGCCAGTTTCCCTGCACATGTACAGAACATTATGCCAGTTTCCTTGGCGTGATTTCTCTGCACATGTACAGAACCTGCAGATCTGTGTGATTTTGATACCTACACCTGCTTGTGAGTACAGTAAGTGTGTTGTCACACAATCGCAGACACATGCAGACCAGGACAAAGACGTATATATATGTCTAAAAAATATATATCATTTGCCGTCAGGGCGAGGGGCAAATAGCGGATTATGACGTTCCCTGTCGCTACCAAGCTGCTAATGATTGGCTGTTTGTAAATGCTCTGCTGGTGCTTATTGTGATTTATTTAATCACTCCGGCATATACAGCATTTATTCTCTACATGACCATTTAATGGTCATAGGGTTTAGGTTTCAGAAAAGAAAATCACTTGATCTATGTTAGACCTCATTTGTCCCATTATACATTAATATTCCTACCTGAGCTCGGTTAGTGTACAAGACTTGCATATCTCTCAGTTTTTCCAGGCCTTCGCTGTAACACTGAACTGCACTTTCATAGTCGCCTTTTGTATACGCCTCATTTCCTACATCTTTGAATGCTGGAAGAATAGAGAATATAAGAGTAATTGTTCTTACCTCTCAAAACATTAAAGTGCGAAACCAGAACAAAACAAATCACAAGACCAACCCCAGACTACACAACACAACCACATTCACTCAAGGTCCCATCGAGTTCCCAACAAGGTCCATCCTTTATTGAGGTTTGTGTATATCTTGATTAATGGAGGTACAGTATGAGTCTGAGTTTATCAGAGATAAATTACAGAAGCAATTATTATGCCTCCTCAGTAAAAGGTATGCAGTCGGGAACCCGGCGGACGTAATCCCGACAGCCAGCTTCCCAACTGCTTTATCCCGGCAAGGGTTAAATGACAGGCATCTAAATCTAGACGCCTGTCATTTTACCGACACCAGGAGACCGGCGCCCAGCATCCCGATCAAATTGATACCAGGTGCCGCTGCGGACAGCCGTGTGGGGGGGGGAGGGTTAGGTTTAGGACTTAGGCCCCCCCTGGGAGGTTAGGGTTAGGCTAGGGGGAGGGAGGGTTAGGCACCCCCGGGGGGGACTTAGGGTTAGGCACCCCCCCAGAAGGTTAGGGTTAGGCTAGGGGGAGGGAGGGTTAGGCACCCCTGGGAGGTTAGGGTTAGGCACCCCCCCGGGAGGTTAGGGTTAGGCTAGGGGGAGGGAGGGTTAGGCACCCACCCAGGGGACTTAGGTTCAGGCGGCGGGGAAGGGGGGGTTATGTTTAGACACGTAGAGGGGGGTTAGGGTTAAGCACTGGGGGGGGGAAGGTTAGGGTTAGGTACCCTAAAGGATGGTTGGGGGGTTAGAAATAGGTTAGTGAATACTTACCTTCGACGATCGGGATTTCCTCCTCTGCTGGCCTCCTGGTGTCGGGATTCCAATCGCCGGGCAGGGGTCCGGCGGTAAATCATACCGATTCCCAGTAAATTCCCCACCCCAGTGACAGCCTGGCAGTGCAGTAGCTTCCCATTGGAAGCGCTCCATGCTAATCACATGATGGACAGGCAGTCCCAGGGGGAGGGATTTTCTTCCCCTGGGACTGCCAGTCTGGACTGTGGGCCTGATTCAGCAAGGAAAGCATGGATGCAGACACACGTAATCGGCGCCGATGTTCGCAGTCTGCGCATGCGTCTGGGTTGCAGTGCACGAGCGCAGTGAATACGCTGGCCCAGGGAAAAGTGATTGACAGGCGTGCCTGTGCGTTGGGACGCCATTTTAGGGGCATACATAATTAAGCCAATGCGGTGACAGACGCAGTGATGAGACTCCGTGCACACAGGAAGTTGCCAAGATCCTGCGTGAGGTCTGATCAACCACTATAATGCCAATGTGGTCGATGGTTCCCGATGTTTACGCTATCTTGCATACTCATCAGGCTTTGAGTAAAGGGAGATGGGCAGTTTAATATGGGGCTGGGCGTCTGCATCTTCTGCTGCTGTCTCCGTGTGTATGCATTGATTAGCATATCCTCGCAGCGGCCGTTTGCGTGCGTCTGCTAGCGTGCATTCCTTGCTGAATCAAGCCCTGTGAGAGCAGAGAGTGCTTCCAATGGAAAGTTACGCCCCTGCTATCATAGCAGCCCTTCCCAGCTTCTAGGTACTGCAGCCGATGCAGTGACTAGAAGCTGGCCAGCTTGATCATTAGTGCACGTGTGCAGGATCGTGATCCAATCATTAACAGGAAGGGGCACTAATATTATTGAAACATTGAATATTCTTTACCACTTGGAAGAAAAGAAAACATTTTTTTTTGTACAATCAGCCCATGTGGTAGATAAATTAGTAGAAATAGTATTGACAAGGATATCACCTAAAGTGATCTCCGATCCATGGAACGCAATGAGGGAGATTAAGGCCCTCATTCAGAATGAGAGCGGCCGCTTGTTTTTTTTAGTGCGGCTTCCAGGTCGCTAGCGACCGACCAGGGTGATGGTCGCAATGGTCAAGACCATCGCGACCATCGGGGCCCTAAGGTTTGGTCTCGGCAACCGCAAGCCCCAGGGAGCTTCCTGCTCTGATCAAGCAGGAAGCTCCCCACTGACATCACTGCTGCTGTCAGTGCGGCCGCCCACAAAACGGCAGGCGTTCCGTCAGGAACGTCTCCGTTGTGAAGCCACCCCCCTGCCCCGCCTTCAAAACGGGGCGAGCTGTCGATCGCTCCGGGGCTTGCACACGCGCAGTGCGGCCGTTGCGCGTGCGCAGGGCCTTAACATCGACCCGGTTGCGAGCGCTCAGCGCTTGCGATAGGGTCTGAATGAGACCCTAAGTTCTTAGCAAAGTGCCTCTGTGATGTTCAGCTGCGCACATTATGGTACAATACCGAAGATCAAATCCCCTAATTTTCCTGCCTACCTCTATAGAGTGCGAAAGAAAATTTGCCCACCTATGGGAGCACATCCACTTAAGTGAGTCCGTCCATACATATGGTTAGTGTGACCATTTGTAGGATGGTGGTCCCAGATGGGAGTGTGAAAGCTGGGAAAGTAAGACAACGGCTTCAAACTCCTGTTGTCTGTTTATTAAAACTTTTGTATCTCCTTCTTTATAACAACTTTTACTATTTTTCATACATTTACTCTTCATTTGAGCTTCATCCAATGTAACTAATAAGTGTAAACTGATATTTGTGTACCGGTAAAAGCCACTGCTTGTGAAAAGTTCATCTGGATGGTGCACTAGGCATCTCTGTGAACGCATTGGCCGACAGCCCATCTTTGCTTCTTCTTAGAAAGTATAACGTTGTCTCATTAAAATTAATCTGTGATCAACTGCTAAATAAGGATTTCCCACCTGTATACGAAATCTCCACACTTGAATCTTACTTGTCTTACAACATGAAATCAATTTTTTGACTATGTATATAACGCAAGGCAATTGTACTTCTTACCCGCATTCAGTAAGACACATACAGAAACTGCTCCTGTGATAATGATCCAAATCTGGAGAAAACTTAGGCCCTGATTCAGAGCCGGACGCTCTGACCAGAGCGCTCGCTCTGAATCAGGGCCCACCTCCATAATTATGGAGCATCCTCCTGGATGCTCGTATAGCTGTGGGTCTCCACCCACAGCATATACGAGCGTGCAGGATGATGGTCGCGATGGTCTTGACCATCGCGACTGCGAGCCGTAGCCTGCGGTTGAGTTTCTCAACCGCAAGGCCCGGAGTGATTTTGGCTGTATCAGAGCCAAAGTCACTCCCACTGACATCACTAGTGATGTCAGTGGGGCCGGCTTCTGACGGTAGGCGTTCCCTTGGGAACGCCCCCATCTGGGAGGCACGCCCCCGGCACGCCCACCAAAGGGGGCGTGCTGTCGATGTTGATTGATGTCGATGTTGATCAGACACAACGAGCGAAGGAAAGTCCTTCGCTCGTCGCGTCTCGCGCATGCGCACGCCGGAGCTCCCTCCGTTGTGCGCATGCGCAGTGCACACCATCGACCCACTTGCGAGCGGACAGCCGCTCGCGAGTGGGTCTGAATCAGGCCCTTAGGCAGCTTTAGTGCATAAATAGGAGTAATCATCGAAACAAAGGGCCTGATTCAGAGCCGGACGCTCGTTCAGAAAAAAGGGGTGGCTATTCAAATGAACCGTTCGCTCTTTGCAGTCTGTTCACGCCTCTAAGTCTGAACGAGCGAACCAAACATGCGGTCGTTTTTTGGAAAACTACGCCCCCTGGCCGCTCGCATCCTACGTCATGTCCGCTATTAATCGAGTACATCGACCAGCGTATGAACTGCTCGCTATTCTTGTGGTTGGTTTTTCCTACCGCAATCATGCGAGCAGTTCTGACTATTAAATAACCCAGTGACGTGGTCAATGACGCTGCTGTATTAATTATGCACACCCATAAAACACTCGTTTTGACCTTTAAGCACGCCTGCGTTCGGATCTCCACTCCCCGATTTTCAAGCACCTTCCCCTGTTACCACCCACATACGCCTCCCCCTGTCACTCAAAATAGCAGGCATTCGCTATTTAGCGAACAAACGATTTTCGGCCGCACAGACTGGTTCGCGCATGCGTATTACGATCCGTATGCATGCGCAGTTGGCCAAACATCGCTCGGAACGAACGAGCGGCCGCTTACGAGCGGCTCTGAATCAGGCCCAAAGGGCAATTGCAGGCCCACATGTTTTCCCCTTTATAAATGATCCTTGCTATGTTTGTTGAACTAGGTGTAGCTCTTGTATGCTGGCATCTTAAGTCCTGTACACACTGGACGATGTGTGTACTGAGTGATGTCGAATGCGGTGGGCCTGGCGGGAGTTCTGGGATTGGCAAGTGCATACACACTCCCCGATGCCGGCAACGACGAACGATGGAGTGGGGGGGGAGGCGGAGAGCCGGGCCATGCTGCATTCGGCATCGCTAACGATATCCCCAGAATGGACAGCATGTACACACGACTAGGGATATCGATAACGACCCGCAGGAGCACGCATTGTTCGTTGGTAAGTGCATAAACACTGGACAATTTCAACGATATATTGTTCAAAGATATTGTTATCGTTCATGTCGCTCAAATAAATCATATGAAAATGCTGCCTGTGAATTTGAATTTCAATAAAGACTAATCTATGTCAGTACTTTCTTCCTTGTTGTGTGAAGCTGTTTTATTCTTTGTATTTCCTCTAAGGCAAAAATAATGTAGGATGATATTATTGTGTCTTTTATGTCTTCCTGTAAGTCCCTTGGCTTCTCAGAAGAGACGGATGTACTGGGTATTTTGAAAATCTTCCAGAATTAAAATATAAGGAAGGAACTATGGTGTTAATTTATGAAGCAGAAAACCCCTTCCGATTGTTTTTATTTGCTTTAGAGAGATGTGCATTATAACCCTTCCCATCCCAAATTACCGTTTGCAAGTGCCTTGTCCTGTCTTCTTTTCTCAGCACGTTGTGTAGCATCCTTCTCCAAGTGGGCAAGGAAACTATCTGGTGTTACAAAAGGAAACAGAGCTTTTAATTTTATATATATATATATATATATATATATATAAATATAAATATATATATATATATATATATATATATATATATACACACACACACAGTTGGTGTAAACCATATTGAATAAAAGGGATTTCATAGTAATTCACCACACTAGCCCTGTGCAGACACATATCACACACTTGAGACGTAGCTCCATTTCAATGCTATCTCCACCAATTCAGTAAGTACTGTAGAACATACTGTACTTGCACACTCTCCTACCTCCCAACTGTCCCAAATTCAGTGGGACAGTTCCGCTTTTCGGGGACACTGTCCCGCTGTCCCACCTGTGGTCCACAGTGTCCTGCGGACCAGGGGTTGTTGAGGGGACACTCTGACACGGCTGCTCTGTGAATGGAGACGTGCACATGCATTCACACACACTGTGTCGGCTCTTTGAGAGGCTCGGGGCTGTCCACTAGAGGACTGGGAAAGCCGCCAGCATGACGAAAATGGGGGCGTGGCTCACAGGTACAGCATTTCCCATGAGGCCACGCCTCTTCTCACTGAGCCATGCCAACTAATTTTGGGCACGCACCATTGTTCAGACAGCCACCTCACAGGAGATGTGCACTGTCATGGAACGTCCGGGACAGGATGCTCCCAAATCTTTGGGGCATCCCACAGACTCCTAGAAGAGTTGCGCACTCTTCCCCATCCTGTGTGGGATGTGGGAGCATGATGACACAATTCTCAGCAAATCGCATCATTATATCCCTACTACTCATGCATGATGCTGTGAATCTCGGCATTCTGTCAAGGGGACGGGACCAAATGACATGATATAGCCACCCACCTCTCACGGTGATCATCTTCTTCTCCCTTCTGGGAAGTTTCCCAGAGGAGGAAAAGTTAAAGTTGGCGAGTATATTATTGACTCCAGGGGAATGTCACGTCACACATACTGTATTCAAAATTATTTCAGATGTAAAAGATAACCTAATTGTACACCCCGACAGGACTGCACTAGAAATCGGTTTCAATGCCGGCGGCTGAATATCCGCCGGATTAAATATAGACAGCGGAAGCCAGACGGACCTAGCTCCCGACAGGGGCTGGTAAGTAACCTAACCCTCGCCTCTCCCCCCCCCTAACCCTCCCTTAGTGGTACGTAACCCTAACCTCCCCCGCCCATTAGTGCCTAAACCTAACCCCCTCCCCGCACCCTAAACCTAACCCTCCCAGGAGAGTGACTAAAGCTAAGCCACCCCCCCTAGTGGTGCCTAACCCCCCTTTTCCCTACCCTAACCCTCCCGGAATGTGCCTAACCCTAAGTCCCCCCCAGGGGTCCCTAAACCTAACCCCCCGCCCACGGCCAGATGCTTACCTTCGTTCGAACAAGTAATAAGCAGCGCTGATGATGAAAGGTAATCACATTTAATAAACCAACAATATGAAAAACACAATAAAAATACAATAAAAAAAAAACAATAATGAGTATGGTTAAATCATGGAGGAATGTCAAATGATCACGTGACATCCGATGATTAAATATGTACAAAGCAATCTGAAAGGCATTAATCTTAAAAACCCTGGATGCACTGGATATTACAGCATAAATAATGCATGGGCACCGAGTAATGAGTCATTCAAATAAAGGGCAGCAAAAATCCAGTTGTATTGTAAGTTACCGGCTGTGTATCGGAATGGTGAGGATCCTTTGATTAGCGATGGTATCACAGTCTGCAAAGCTCCAACGCAAATGGATATAGCCTCTTAATAGCCAGCACTGGAACTATTGCACAGAGGGCCATATTCAATTAGAGGCGAAAAGCCTTTTTCGCCTGTTTTTTTGAGAAAATTTTGCCTAAAATAATTAGCCAAATTCAATTCCAGGACAATTTCGCCTAAGCGGAAACAATTCTCCAAAAAAGATTCTCCAATCAATAGCAGGTGAAAAGAAATGCAAAATCTTTATTTTTGGGAAACAACTCAGACCCCTTGGGACAGCCCCCCAAAGGACAAATCTGCAAAAAAAAAATAAAAATCTAAGAACACCCCAAAAAAGACATGTCATTTTTGGGGTGAAAATTTGAAAAGTGAGGGGATAAACATAAAAAGTAGAGAAATAGACTTCTTGGGGGTCCCCAAGTATGGGTCAGGTGTTTTTGGGATTGCAGGTGTATGCAGCAGGTGGATTTTTCATGTTTTTAAAAAGTTCACTTTAGAGACATAAAAATATGCTAGCACCCATTTTCAAGTACCCCAAATTTGTCAGGAATACTTATTTTCACCAACAAATACAGCTTTATGTCATTCTTCACCACTTTTACCTAGACACCAATAGCAAGCAATTTACACAACTTAAGTACCCACAGTAGTCTTATTAGGGCTATTAGTACACATCTATAGTGATTCCCTATGTTAGTGTATCTTTTTCTGGGGTACAGACTGATTTCCCCAATTCTTTCAGTACTTTTCGCCTGTAAAGCATTCGCCTATTTCCGTCTTCGCCCTGTTTTGCAATTGAATTAGGCGAAAAGCGGGGACGAGCACGGAATGAATTCGCCTCTGAGACAGGAGAATGAAGCGAAAAGTCGGACAGCCGAAAACTTTGCCTCTAATTGAATTCCCCTCAGAGTCCCTAGTCCAAATTGGTACTGAAATGGAGAATAAGTGCTGATGTCCAATTGACAAGTGCCAATAACCGGGGAAAAGAACCACCTTACCTTCGTTCGGTATGCCGGGAGTTGGGATTTTGTAGTGGGGCTAATGATAGGCGTTGGGATTTCGATGCCTATCTTTAGTCCCCTCACGGGCTGTCAGTGTCGGTATATTGGCGGGCGCTATCCTGACTGTATCCCTTGCACTAAACTGCAGCAGCAGGATTATCCATCCCTGGAGCTTACTCTTTTGGTCACTGGCCGCATCACTTCTAGGGCAGCATTGGTGCCCGTCTCCCACGGAACTGGTAACACAAACTCTTTTATTTTTCCTCCAGCGGGACTTCCAGACTCTCTATTGGAGATTAACGGACTCTGATTATATTAGCTTACTGTTGGAACTGTCACCTTATATACCTCCGTTTTGCCCTATTGCCCTCTACTGATGTGTCCACGTACTTCTATCCTCCATGCGCCACACGTCGCGTTACACATAACGTGTTAGCGCCATGTGACCCGGTAGCACCGAGTGTCTTTTCATGGGACCTGCTCCCTTCCAATGTGTCTTAGTTACACAGCGATGTGAAAGCAAGCACAAGCAGCTTATGCTGATTAAAATGATATGCGGCTGTGTGCAGCTCTGGCTAGATCTGCCTGCGAAATGCTACGTTACAGTGTCAGTGGCTATTAAACTGTAACGTAGCATTTCACATGCAGATACACCTGCATTGGAAGGGAAAAAGAGTTTATAAAAAGTGTTTGACTTTATAACCATAAATATTTTTATTAATACCTATGTTTATTTTATTGTATTTTTATAATTTTATTATAATATCGTACTTGATTGTGTTTCTATGTACCCTTTGAGATTACACTCTACTGACAGAATGGTTATGAAGTATCCTGACGCCGGCAGCCCGAAGTGAGAAGATCCCGACAGGGCAGGTAAGTACTCTATCCCTACCCCTCCGCCCTCCCTTAGTGGTGCCTAAAGGCCCCCATACATGGCACGATATGCGTGCCGATCCGACGGATTGGCATGATATAGGTAATATATCGTGCCGTGTATGAGCACGATATCGTACCTAATATTGTGTTGCGCGCTCCCACGGGGTCATACATCGTATCCATTGGTCTTCCTGCAAAACCATCTGATCTGGGATTGCTTTGTACGATCCCATTCAGATGAAGGAGGGGGAAGCCGGCATATCGTGCGGTCTGCGGGGACCGCACGATTGTAGGCGGTGACAGCACTATCTGTCTGCCAACGGATCGGCAGTCGCCCTACATGGCACATCGCCACCCTAACCCCCCCCTAGTGCCTAACCCTAACCTGCCCCTGGGGGTGCCTAACCCTAACCACACCCTAAACCCAACCCTCCCGGGGGGGGGCCGAACCCTAACCTCCCTCCGGGGGGGCCTAATCCTAACCTCCCCCCCAAAACCTAACCCCGCTACGCTCCCTAAACCTAACCCCCCCTGCTAACAGTAAGGGCACCCCGGACTTACCTCGTTCAGGCAGGCATCCTTGTGGGTTCCAGAATTCAGGATTAAGATAGGAGTCGGTATTTCTACGCCTATCTTAAGTCCTTTGTCGTGATTCGGATGCCGGTATTGAGACCGGCAGCCCTCATAAAATAAATAATTTGCATGTTACATATCCTCCTAATGCTGTTCTTCTTTTAGCCATTTTTCTGGTGAATTCTTCACCGACGGCCACATAGTGAGTATATTCAATTGGTGCAGGGTGTGTGGTGTTGACCCCCCTTAACTCAGGGGCCCGTGTGCATCACACACCTTGCATCCATAATAGATATGCCTGAGACTGGGAGTACTTGTGGCTAGAACCTGGAAAAGCTGATGCTGTACACTGGTAACCTGGATAAACACTGAATGCTTCAGGCCAGATCTTGAGTCTGTGAAACATGGTAGTAGTACAGTATAAGCTCTGGAAACTGGGTTTAAGTTCCTGAAAACTGTAACGCAGAAGAATCCAAATGAGGAAAGGATAAAAGTACTGAGAGCCAAATCTAAATTCACAGAAATACAGCTGAATGTGGATTGATAATTGGGCCAGCAGGCTGGAAGAAGAGGGAGAGGATCCTAGCAGCTGACGGCTGACGATATGCAGGTTAGCTGAGCTGGAACATACAGCTAGGAAGCAACCAGAAACAGACCAATGACAAGGTAAACCTAATGATCTGGCAAACATGTGCAGTCAGAGACTGCATCATCTCAGGTGAACACAGGTGCACGTAATCGGTGTCCTAGAAATGTTAACCATTCTTTGGGGAAATGGCATGAACACAGCTGCACCTGTGGTAGAATTAAAATTGTATTAAGGCCCCCATACATCAGAGATTGATTGCAGCAATCTGCAATCGATTGTGTATAAAAATCTTTCCCTTTTGTCAATCGATTACAGATTGCAGAATTGCCACAATTGATTGAAAAAGGGAAAGACTTTTATACACAATCGATTGCAAATTGCACGATTGCTGCAATCAATCTCTGATGTATGGGGGCCTTTAGAGATGCAACCACAGAAAAACAGAATACAGAAGGGAAGTGTTATTGCCTCCACTTTTGGTGTTTCTCCTACGCCAGGCATTTGCTGAATCCCTTCATATCACTGCGATTTGTATACATTAAAATCATTTTACTAGCTTGCCAGCACTATACCAAATAGTCAGTATTTAACAGTGGTGCCCAAACTTGGTCCTCAAGGCACCCCAACAGGCGAGGCTTTAAGGATATCCATGCTTGAGAACAGATGGTTAAACAAAATTGATTAAGGTACTAATTAAGCCACCTGTGCTCAAGCATGGATATCCTTAAAACCTGGACTGTAAAGGCCCCCATACATCAGAGGTTGATTGCAGCAATCGTGCAATTTGCAATCGATTGTGTATAAAAATCTTTCCCTTTTTCAATCGATTGCAGTTTGCAGAATTGCCACAATCGATTGAAAAAGGGAAAGATTTTTATACACAATCGATTGCAAATTGCACGATTGCTGCAATCAATCTCTGATGTATGGGAGCCTTAAGGACCGAATTTGGGAACCACTGGTATGTACAAATAACAAAACAATAGTACTTGGCTTTATATGAGCAGCTGTCAAGTAGTCTTACCTTGGCTCATGTCAGAGTTCTTAATCATATGTGAAGAGAGTGCCAATGGAAAAAAAAAAAAGAAAACAAATTATAAAAGCAAAAGGAGTTTAAATGTACAATTTGATGGAAATACATTAATGATTGTGTTAAGTTGTGGATTTCTACATGTTTCAAAAGACATTGTGTACATATGTCACAAAACAAAAAAACGAGTAAGCGGCCGCTCGTTCACTCCGAGCGATGTTTGCACATCTGCGCATGCGTATGGGTTGTAGTAATGCGCATGCGCCAACCAGTCAGTGCGGTCGGAAATCGTGTGCTCGCAAAATAGCGAATGCCTGCTAATTTGAGTGACAGGATAAGTTGTTAGTGGGTGGTAACAGGGGAAGGTGCTTGAAAACGGGGAGTGGAGATCCGAACGCAGGCGTGCCAAACGGTCAAAACGGGCGTTTTAAGGGTGTGCATAATTAACAAAGCAGCGTCATCGACCACGTCACTTGGTTGTCTTTTAGCCTGAACTGCTCGCATGATTGCGGTAGGAAAATGCTACCACAAGAATAGCGAGCAGTTCATACGCCTTTCGATGTACTCGATTAATCTAATAAATAGCGGAGATGACGTATGATGCGAACGGCCAAGGGGCGTCTTTACAAAATAGCGAGCGCATGTTTCGTTCACTCGCTCAGACATAGAGGCGTCAACAGACCGCAAAGAGCGAGCGCTCAATATAAATAGCCAGCCCCTTTTTCTGAACGAGCGTCCGCAAATAGCGTCCGGCTCTGAATCAGGCCCTTAGTCCAAAGCATTTACACAGCTGGAAAGGTTCGTAATAAAATCTTTAAAAAAAAAAAGTCTTAAGGTGCGTACACACACAACGATGTAAGTAATGAACGATTTTCATTGAACGATTTTCGTTCAGTTTTTCCCTTGAAAAAGTGAATGAAAATCGTTTTACAAAGTAGTTGGTTTTACTTTACATAATAAACGATTTTCTGTGTGTTGAAGGAAAAATGTTGCAACTTCTATTTAAAATCGTTCAGTTGGCCAGTCTGACTGAACTACAAACTACAATCGACAAACGTGAACGCGCATGAACGATAATTGTTCACCGTTTATCATTTTACACTGAACGATTTTTTGAACGATTGAACGATAACGACGTCGTTATAGTTAAAATGTTCCAAAAAATTGTTGTGTGTGTACACACCTTTACAAAGTTAGGACCTTTTATCCGTACTCGGCCAACCTCTATGGTCCTGTCTCACTGAGTTGGGTGATGCCATAATGCATACACACCTATAGATATATCGGTCTAATCTGTCTGGTGGGAAGGAAAATCTGGTAATGTATAGGGGGAAATATGCTCCCAAACACTGGAAAACAGACCAGATTTTACTTCCCACCAGACAGATTGGACAGATATATCTATAGGTGTGTACGCATATGTGACGTGACTAAAGACATTGCAAGATGCCTACAGGTCACATGGGCAAGATTCAGGCTCGGACACCTACTGTAGCTCAGTGAAACATTACAGTATATTTAGAGTGAGAGTCAGAGATAGGAGCTAACACTAAAAAAAACAGAAATGCATGTGATTGGGTTTTAAAATCATTCCCATACAGAAAATGGGTTTTCTGTTTTTCTGATTCCACAGGTGACACTGGAAACTAGTACACTGGGGTATAGAGTCGTGGAAAGTTGGAGCTGGTACTTTAAATAATTTAGAAGTGTGAAGCTCCTACCCCTCTATTCCCCACCAACCCTCAGTTTAGAAAAATGAAGACCAAGAGGAGATGGAGAATAACAAGACTAAAGAGAAGTGAAGGTCACACAAGAAACAGAATTACACAACACACAGAACCAACCAAACAGGCAGACGAAGATCGCTGAGGTGGAATCGGAGACAAGGATTTACCGGTAAGTACCAAAATCTAATTTTCTCTTTCATCCACTAGGAGACACTGGAAGCTATTACACTGGGGACATCCCAACGTTTTCTCCACAGACGGGAGCGCTCTGAGGAACCTGCAGAACAAGGCAGCCAAATCATGAAGCTGAAGCCGCAAACGTGTCAAACCTATAAAACTTCACAAAGGTATGTACCAAGGACCAAGTAGCCGCACGGCACAGCTGCATGGTGGAGACACCCTGACGTGCCGCCCACGACGTACCCACAGAGCATGTGGAATGAACGGAAATAGACGGAGGAGGTTGCCTATCGCTGCTGACATAAACCTGACGTATAGCCAGTTGAATTCACTTCGCCAATGTTTGTGTTGACGCTGGCCAACTCCTCCAAACAGCATCATACAGAACAAAAAGCGTATCTGTCATACGGAAAGATGCTGTCCGAGTCACATAGACACAGAGGGCCTAATTCAGACACGGTCGCAAGCGGATCGATGTTGGCCCAGTGCGCATGCGCACGACGGAGGCGGCTCCGTCGGGCGCATGCGCGAGACCCGGGTAGTGATGGGCAAGCCGTTGCTCCGGGTCTCGCTACAAAGGGGGCGTGATGTCGATGGTGAGTGACAGCACGCCCTCTATGGTGGATGTGCCGGGGGAGTGGCTGCCCAGACGGAGGCGTTCCCATGGGAACGCCTACCGTCTGGGGCCAGCCCCACTGACATCACAAGTGATGTCAGTGGGAGTGCTCTCGGCTCTGATAGAGCCGAAAGCACTCCAGGGCTTGCGGCAATGAGACCCTACCACAAGGGTCTTGTCACAAGCCCGATGGTCTTGACCATCGCGACCATCTTCCTGGCCGCTCGCTATAGCTGTGGGTGGTCACCCACAGCTATACGAGCAGCCAGGAGGCCGCTCTAAAAATGAAGAAGGATGGCCCTGATTCAGAGCGAGCGCTCTGTCAGAGCGTCCGGCTCTGAATCAGGGCCATAGTGCTCTAACAACATCCACGGTTGAGGATTCTCCAGAGTTCTCAAGCAAGGAAGGCACCACAAGAGGCTGATTTATGTGGAAAAGCAGACTCAATCTTAGTAAAAGAAAGAGGCTTGCGTCCAGAGCTCCACTCTATCATCATGAAAGATAAGGTATGGAGGCTACATGACCGGGCCCCCAACTCCGAAACCCGATGCCCCGAAGCCATGGCCAGGAGGAAAAGTCTTCCAAGACAAATACTTGATATCTACCTCATCAAGCGGCTCAAACATGTAAGACTGAAGAAATGTAAGTATCAAATGTAAGTCCCAGGGAGCTGTAAGTGGACCAAAAGGAGGTTGCAACCCGTAACACTGCCTGAAGAAAAGTCTGCACCTCAGGTATGAGGGCCAATTTGCATTGAAAGAAAATAGAGAGGGCAGATATCTGCACTTTTAAGGACCCTAAACGGAGACCAGCATCGAGCCCCGTTTGAAGGAAAATCAATAGTCTAGATAAACAAAAAGTCCTAGACGGAAGGCACTGACTGTCACACCATGCTACAGAAGACCGCCAAATGTGGTGGTATTGCGCATCCATAACTGGTTTTCTGGTGCAAAGCATATTGGGAATAACAGATTCTGGGATGCCATGGCGTCTCAAGATAGCGGCCTCAATAGCCACCTCGTTAAACGTAGTTGCGCTGGGTTGGGGTGTACGAAAGGACCCTGTTGCAGAAGGTCCGGATGAAGTGGTAGGGGCCACGGGTCGTCTGCTAAGAGAGTCCGAAGGTCCAAGAACCAACTCCTCTGAGGCCAGTCCGGTGCTACGAGTATGACCGAGGCCAACTCATGCATTATCTGCTTTAGCAGATGAGGAAGTAGTGGAATTGGAGGAAATAGGTAGACCATGTTGTAGGTCTATGGAACTGTTAGCGCGTCCACTGCCTCTGCAGCTGGATCCCGAATTCTGGACACGTATCTTGGTAGCTGATGGTTTAATCAAGATGCCATGAGGTCCGGCTGAGGCCAACCCCAATGACGGACCAAGACCTGGAATACGCGTGGGTCAATCATCCATTCCCCGGGGTGGAGATCCTGGCGACTGAGATAATCTGCTTCCCAGTTGACCACTCCTGGGATGAACACCGCCGACAGGATTACTGACTAACTTTCTGCCCACTGGAGAATCCGAGTAACTTCTCGCATAGTCATGCGACTTCGAATTCCGACCTGTCGGTTGATATAAGTGACGACCGTCACGTTGTCCGACTGTACCCTTACTGATTCAGACCTTATTAAGTGTGCAGCTTCGATCAGAGCATTGTAAATTGCTGTGAGTTCCAACACATTTATGGGCCATTGTCTTTCCTGTGCCGACCTCGGAGACTGGCGTCTGTCGTCACGATTATCCAGTCCCATACTCAGGATCTACGACCCGCCAAGAGTTTGTTGGGTTGCATCCCCAGAGGAGAGACACCCAGGTTATCGGGACCAACCGAATCATCCGATGTAGGTGATACCTTATGTTAGTAGGTCCAGCTGAAAGACACGGGAGTGGAATCGTCCGAATTGTAGTGCCTCGAAGGAAGCTACCATCTTTCCTAAGATACGAAGACAAATAAGTAAAGACACCTTCTTCAGTCTGAGAACTAACTGAACTAGTAACATAAAGTCCCGGGCCTTTTTTTTCGGTAGAAACACCCTCTGAAACCTTGTATCCAGGATCAGCCCCAGAAACTGGAGTCTGAGACGGAATTAGGTTGGATTTTTAATTTTTTTTTTTCAATAAATTGATCATCCAGCCGTGCTGCGTGAGAGTCTTGTATATTAGCAAGGCGTGGTCTTAAGAGAAGAAGCTCCAATGAGGCCTTGATCAACACGTCGTCTAAGTATGGAATTATGGTCACTCCTGATGTACGAAAGCGTGCAATCATCACAGACAGGACCTTGGTGAAGACACGGGGTGCAGAGGAAAAAAACGAATGGCAGCGCCCGAAACTGATAGTGATCGTGCAATATTGCAAACCCCAGGAAAGCCTGATGTGGTTCCCATATTGCGACATTTAGATACGCATCCTTTATATCCAAATTATAACTCTGTCGTTTCTAAGCTTGTGATCCAATGGAATTGATTCCATTTTATAGTGATAAACCAGTAGATATTGATTTAAAGACTTGAGATTTAGGATGGCTTGGCAGACCTGTCCGGCTTGGTGTACCGGAACCGAGACCGGCACTGCCGATTCCAGGAGAGATTGAATCGCCTCTTGCAGAATCGCGGCCTTGTCTGCTGACACCGGCAGATTCATAGTGAAGAACCGATTTGGAGGTTATCCTGCACCCTATGGAGAGCAATCTGCGAATCCACGGACCCGAAGAGGACTGGCTCCAAACCTGCTGAAAAGTCTCTAAGCTCCCAGTGTAGGAGATCCTGAGATGGGAGACCGTCATGCCACCTCTAGCCTGTGTGGAAGCACCTCTGACTCTACCACTAAAGGGCTGCAGGGCACAAAATGAATGCAAAGTGGGATCAGCATGAGTCCCTCTGGGTGTCAGGGTAGGTGAAGGGAGGAAAGTAAACTTACCCCCTGTGGCTTGGGACATCTACTTGTCCAGATCTGGACCGAAAGCATGTCACCAATGAACTGCAGACCTTCAACCACCCGCTTTGATACAGCGTTCACCTAGCAAGAGCGCAGCCAGAGAGCTCTGCGAGCTGCAATAGCCCAAACGCATATACGTGCACGCTGCGGACGCTCGCTGCCAACGTATGCAAATCTGGCACACACCCAGCAAGGCAAGTTATCGCACAGCAAGGCATAAGCACGCCCACTATGTCTTAGCGTGTGATCACTTTGTGTTTGCTCACGACATCTCTAGGAAGTTTATGTAACCATCGGTACATCGGATGCAAACACAGCGCTTGTGGTTGACTATACACTACCGCAAGCACTGCGATCACGGCAGGCTGAAATACAACCAAGTGACGTGTACAATGACGCACCTTTGCTAATTATGCACACCCATTAAACTCCGTTTTTGCGCCCAGACACGCCTGCGTTCTCATCTTCACTCCCCCGTTCACAAGCAGCTTCGCATTACCTACCACAATCGGCACTATCTGTCACTCAAAATAGCATCCAGTCTGTGTACTATGAGCGCACGATTCCGGATCACAATGAGCGACGCACGCATGCGCATACTGATGCATACGCATGCGCACACGGGCGACTATCGTCCAAAGCATGTATCCGCGGCTTAGCGAGCGGATCTGAATCAGGCCCACAGATCGTAGAGTTGTTTTCAGCTACGATCCGAAGGGTCCTTAAGTGACGTTGCACCGGGGACTGGATTTACTTTGATTGCCAAGAAACGGATGCATCCACTGGTGGAGGCGTTTCCCACTTTTCCATCATAGATGACGGAAACAGATAGCTGGAGGCGAAACGTCTCGGCACCTGGAATCGCTTATCTGGTTGCTTCCAGGCCACTGAAAACTGGTCTAGAAGGTGTTTTCAGAAGGGAAAAAAAACAGACTTCTCTTGCTGCTTACCAATATAGATCAAACTCCTGAGCTTCAGGTACTATGGGCTTCATTCAGAGGCGGCTGTACGGTCTACGAACGCAAGGCCGCCTCGATGTTTGACCAGTGCACATGCGCACGAGGGAGCCGGCTGCTTCGGGCGCTGTCGGTCGTAGCGGGTCTCTTTCCAAAGGGGGAGAGCTGTCGATGTTGATTGACAGCTCGCCCCGTTTGGAAGGCGGGCCGGGGGGGGAGGTGGCAGCCCAAACGGAGGCATTCCCATGGGAACGCCTGCCGTTTGGGGGAGGCCCCACTGACATCACTAGTGATGTCAGTGGAGAGCTTCCGGCTCTGACAGAGCCAGAAGCTCTCCGGGGCTTACGACAAGTGAGACCCTACCCTAGGGTCTCGTCGTAAGCCCCGATGGTCGCGATGGTCTATGACCATCGCGACCATCACCCTAGCGGTCATTAGAGCTGTGGTGTAAACCCACAGCCTAACGACCGAAACAGAGGCGGCCGGTCAGGATGCAAGCGGCCGCCCAGTTTCTGAGCGACCGCTTGCATCCTCCGACCGCCTCTGAATGAGGGCCTATGTTCTCTAGGAAATTAAGTACCTTTCTGACCACCAAGATTAATGACTCCACCCCCTGAGTACCAGATTAGAAATCCCGCTGTACAGAAACATCCTCCTCCAATTCACCCTTCTTGTTGTGAGAGGTCAGTCGGTTTGTGGTAGGAAGTAGAGGGCATTCATCTAGTGGAATAAATAATATGTACAAGCAGGGGTGTGGAATAAATAATATGTACAAGCAGGCGTGTCTTAAGAGAGGAGGGGGCCCGTGTGCACTGCCTGTGCGGGGCCCCTTCCTCTCTCCCTGGTGGCCAGCCATCGGAGCATTAGTAGACTCCGAGCACTAGTGTGTGCCCAGAGTATACTGCGCATGCGCAGAACACCAGAACATTGGCCGCGGCAGCCATTTTCCGGCATTCTGTGCATGCACTGACACCCGACGCGGGACCACGGACAGGTGAGTTTAAAATAATATGGGTGCAAGGTGTGCAGTGCGGGGCAGCCCCTGGACCTGAGGGCCTGTGTGCCCCGCACACACTGCACCGATTATAGATACGCCTCTGTGTACAAGGTCTTCCACTGATTTGTCCAGTCCTGTCGCCCAGGCAGGCTGTAACCTACGAGACTCGGCCAACTCTGTGTTAAATCAGTCATAACTCCCGCTAGGGCTGAGGTCGGATGCAGCTGTCGGTATTGTGACAGTCGGGATCCTAACTACATTCCCTAAAGTGTCCTTCTCATTTATTACAGTGCTGAAATCTTCTAAACTCTATTGATTTGTGTTACCTGCTTGTTACATATATACACTGCCATTGATAAGTTTATTAAGAGTATCTTTACACTGAATATAAAAGTGATAACATATTATGCATCAATCCTAATAACGACGACACTGAAATAGGTATTAAAAACATTTCTGTTACCAACAGCTACTGTATATAGCTGTGCAGGGATGCGGTCAATTGACTGACGCCCGGGATGCTGACTGCTGGGATCACTGCACTGGAATTCCGATCAGCTGAAGATGCCGACGCCCACTTAAATTAGCATATGTGTCAATTGAATTGCAAAAATTGCAATTGCAATTGGCATTAGCTGCTTGCCTGATACGTAACGTGGCATCTGCTTTCATTCATTACCTAATTAGAGGTTCATAAATGACAAATCACTCTATAAATAACACTACTATATAGGAAAGAGATGGGGTCATTTTGTGCCAGCTCTAAGGCCAGGCCAAGTGTTCCTTACTAGCATTGTTACAAATGTTCGGAGCTCCCTTGGAGCTCTTTGTAGCTACCCCAACAGGTTTTCCCTTCTACAGTATGATGTATTCTGAAAACCGGAAAGCAAATTGAACACTACTGCACTGCTAGCAAAGCAGCATTAGTGACAATGGGCCTGATTCAGACCCACTCGCAAGCGGCTGTCCGCACACAAATGGGTCAATGGTGTGCACTGCGCAGGCAGGAGCTCCGTCGTGCGCATGCGCCAGACGCGACGAGCGAAGGACTTTCCTTCGCTCGTTGTGTCTGATCAAAGGGGGCGTGCTGTCGATGTTGATTGACAGCACACCCCCTTTGGTGGGCGTGCCGGGGGTGTGCCTCCCAGACGGGGGCGTTCCCAAGGGAACGCCTACCGTCAGAAGCCGGCCCACTGACATCACTAGTGATGTCAGTGGGAGTGATTTTGGCTCTGATAGAGCCAAAATCACTCCGGGCCTTGCGGTTGAGAAACTCAACCGCAGGCTCCGGCTCGCAGTGGCTATGGTCGCAATGGTCAAGACTAGGGATGTGCGCCGGACCATTTTTGCCGGATTTGGATTTGGTTCTAATTCGTCGTCCGGCTTTGGATTTGGATTTGCCAAACTGCGGTGACTGGCTTTGGATTTGGATTTGGATTTTTTTACAAAAATTGACAAAAAAAGCTAAAATCACATAAATTGGTCTTTTTTTTCTTCCTAGAGTATTATTAACCTCAATAACATTAATTTCCACTCAATTTAGACCATATAACAGCTCATAATATTGTTTTCAACATTATTGGCCAAAGGTTGCAGTGAGCTGACTGGTTCCTAAGCGACAGAGCAGCGGCACAACGACACAGACACCACAGTATAAAGCACATCTATGACACATTGCCACACAGCAGTGGCAGAAATTAAAAGTAGTGCACCCACCCAGTGGGGTACGGCCAGCAGAGTCACAGTACTTGTTTACATAGTGGGCTACGGCCCAAGGAGTCACAGTGCACAATCTTATTCACTTTACAGCGCATGTAGGGCCTGATTCACATTACACCATAAAGTAGTGTCTCTTATTTATGTTACGACACACAGTAGTGCCCCTTTTACACAATGCCCACAGTAGTGACCCTTTTACACAATGCCCACAGTAGTGACCCTTTTACACAATGCCCACAGTAGCGGTGTTCTTTACACAATGCCCCCAGCAGTGGTGCCCCCTATGCAGTCCCCTTAGTAGTAGGGTCCCCTATGCAATGCCCCCAGTAGAATGCCCCCCAGTAGTATGCCCTCCATTAGCAGGCCCCCCCATTAGCATGCCACCCAGTAGTATGCCCCCCTTTAGCAGGCCCCCCCAGTAGTATGCCCCCCATTAGCAGCCCTCCCAGTAGTATGGCCCCCCCAGTAGTATGGCCCCCCAGTAGTATGCCCCCCCCAGTAGTAGGCTGCCCCCAGTAGCAGGCCCCCCTCAGTAGTAGGCTGCCCCAGTAGTAGCCCCCCCTGTAGTATGGCCCTCCCTGTAGTATGGCCCCCCAGTAGTAGTAAGCCCCCCCAGTAGTATGCCCCCCCAGTAGTAGTAGTAAGCCCCCCCAGTAGTATGGCCCCCCCAGTAGCAGGCCCCTCAGTAGTATGGCCCCCCCAGTAGCAGACCCCCTCAGTAGCAAACCCCCCCAGTAGTATAGCCCCCCCCAGTAGCAGGCCCCTCAGTAGTATGGACGCCCAGTAGCAGACCCCCCCCAGTAGTATAGCCCCCCCAATAGCAGGCCCCTCAATAGTATGGACCCCCAGTAGCAGACCCCCCCAGTAGTATAGCCCCCCCAGTAGCAGACCCCCCCAGTAGTATAGCCCCCCCCAGTTGCAGGCCCCCCCAGTAGCAGACCCCCCCAGTAGCGCCCCCGGACCTTTGACAAGTAAAAAAATTAAAAAAATAAAACTTACCTGATTCCCCGCTCCCGCGCCGTCCGCTCTGCTGTAACACGCTGCGGAGGGAGCCGGAAGACGGAGCTCATGTGTGAGCTCCAGCCGGCTCCCTCCGTACAGCAGCCAATGAGAGTCTGTGTGACTCTCATTGGCTGCTGTGACATACACACAGCTGCCGCTGGCAGCTGTGTGTCTGTGTCTGTGTAGGGCAGAGCACTATCACTGCGCTCTGCCCTACACAATAGGAGCCCTGATGTCGGATTCTCTAGTGAGAATCCGACATCAGGCGGCCGCCGTTCGGCCCCGAACGGGGATCCGAGTCAGGCGGTGAACACCCGAACAGGGTTCGGGTGGACTCGGATCCCCAATGTTCGGAGCGGTTCGGATTCCACAGAATCCGAACCGCTCATCTCTAGTCAAGACCATCGCGGCCATCAACCTGCACGCTCGTATAGGCTGTGGGTGGTGACCAGGAGGACGCTCCATAATTATGGAGGACGGCCCTCATTCAGAGCGTGCGCTCTGCTCAGAGCGTCCGGCTCTGAATGAGGGCCAATGATTTCTATCTCATTCCTACTTGTATGCTATTAGAATTAAATATGCTTGTAAAACATATGTGATTAATAGTGGACGGTACAATATGTTAGTACTATGGACCTACAGAATAATAATAATAATCACATTGGTCACTCAAGGTATTGCATTCATCATTAGAAACCAGTAAGGGTAAGTGTAGACCTTACAGACTGAGGAAAGGAACCAGCAGAAGATTTATTAATAACTGTCCTATTTGTTTTAGTCTTGATTCCATCTTCATTTTCCTTCTTCTTTAAAAGAGTAAGCTTTTGATCAGCTTTTGCCATAACACATTCTCGAGAGGCTACGTCATCAGAACTTAGGCCTTGTATAATGTCAGCTGTAAAAGAAAATACATGCTATATAATCACACAAATCAGTGGATTTCAAATTATACATTAATATTATTGTTGTTATTGTTTATTTATAAGGTACCATATGGGTTCTTTTGCGCTAAACATGGGGAATCCAGCTGACAATAATTATGATCTGAGTACGAACAGAGAAACATTTTAACTGTTCTATACAATTAGGTAAATACATTATGCAATTATTATGTGGTGGAGAGGGCCTGCTCATTGGAACTTACAATCTATAGGGGATATGGGTGACTCAATAGGTATAAAAGGACAGAGTTACAGTAGAAGGACTGCAGGTTGACATTATAAAGGTCAACATTCAGAAGGTCAACTGGTTCGGTATGATAGTCGACATGGTCAATATGTCGACTTTCATTTTGTAGACATGTATTTCTGTTGACAGGCCTAAAACGGTCAACACTGTGTTAAATGGAAACACAGTTTCCATTTAACATGTTCCAAAACATTTTTTTTTTAAATATTTTAGCCTAACCCTAAATCTAACCCTAAAATTCCTGAAAAAAACGAGTGTCGACATTTTAGTGTTGACATGTTAAATGTTGACCTTTTGACTGTGTTGGCCATTTAACCCTGTCGACCTAAATAAACGTTTGCAGAATGGTGGTTGATCTGACGACCATCTCGATATTTTTACTATCGACCCTCTGAATGTCAACCTTATTTTATTGTTGACTACTCGACCGGTATACCAAATCGTGTACATATTTTTGGCATAATATGTCAGCACAATAGATATATTTCCTTCCAGTAACAATCCTTTTATTTTTTTTGTCTTTCATTATTATTTTTACAATCAAACAAACTTAAAATAGAGTAAAACTGGTACTTGTATCCTTTTGATCAGCTTTCCAATTTGCTAGTATAGTGTAGTTAATGGGCAGCCAGAACTAATGCAATAGCTGGCGGCAGATGTAATAGTTATCTATTAACTAAGTGATTTGTTGCAGAATATGTTTTTATGGTTTTTTGGTTCAATATTAAAAGGGAAATATTGTAGGCCCAACTTTTCTGTGTCCGCTAATACTACCACGGAGAATGTACTTGCTGAGTTTAATTCTATTTCCTTCATTTATTTCCATGCTCTCTGCCATTTATTCTCAAATCCTATGAAATCAATCACCCGATTACACTCAAGCTCCTTTCCAACACTTTATCCAATTTGTGTTCTAACTCAAACAAGCCTCAATACACCCACAGGCAGCTCCGTTTTATTCATTTTCATCTGCAACCCAACCCCCGCTCCAATAGTACGTCTCCCCAGTCGTTACCGGTTGCAATTCAGAAACTACAAAGACTGGGGAGTGTAAACACATTTGTTAAGAAAGGCAACGAAGCTGAGTAACACCAGTGATACTGCAGTCTCAAAGCTCCTGTTTTTTTCTAGTTAATTCCCATACCTGGAAAAGAGTGAGGTTGTGACCACTCATGGACTTGCAAGTTTGAGAGACGTTTCCAAGGGCAAATGACGATTGGGACCTTTCAGTTTAATTGCTTAGCTCTGCCCAGTTTGTGGAAATCCTCATGTTTGCTTATGAATATTGAATGTGTTATTGTATTGCAAAGTAAAAATGTGAGATCTTTGGGGTTGGATTAATAGCTTTTGGATTGAAGCTTATGTGCATGCAGTCGGCCATGCTGCGTCACTGATAGGCTGGTTGCCAATATACTTTTTGTGGAAGAATAATAAATACTCCCTTGAAATCCTTTTTTGTGATCGGACAATATGTTATCAATCTTTGATACAACATAAAATACTTTTAGTAACATACAAACTCCTCCAATCTACTTCTCTGTCCTTCTCCCAAAACATCTTCCAACTTGACATTCTAAAAGTTGACACGGTGACTAGCAGCTGAAAACTGTATTTCAGTAACTAATGAACCATAAATTACAACTTACCGATATCATCCACATCCTTCAAAAACTGCTCCAGATTTTGGTCTACAGACATTGTTAAAAAAGTCTGAAAAAAATCAGAAGTGGATTATTTATTAAATAAAAATAGTATTGCGTCACTCCATGTAAAAGGGAATATTTTAATGTTGAGTCCTAAGGATGTAAAGCAGGGATGGGGAACCTCCTGCCCGGGTGCCTTATAAGGCTCTCGGTATCATTTGGTCTGGCCCTCAGAGCTTTTTTCTGCTAGCCTCATTTGGCTAGCGGGTTGCCTAGAATGGCACCCTGCATCCAGAATCTATACAGCAGTGCTACCTGGAGCATCCTAAGGATGCTTCAGATGGTCACACTGCTGCCCTTACAGCTCCTCGGAACATCCTCTGGATGCTTCGGGGTATTGCTGTAATCACCGGCGATTGTGGCCCCGCCCCCATGTGACATCACGCAGAGGAGGCATGGCCTAGAACAGGCCCACAAATAATATTATATATATCAGGCCCTCGGCAGAAAAAAGGTTCCCCACCCCTGATGTACAGCATGTTCTGTAGGTCCAAGAGCCTTGTTTCCCAGGAGTCTGTGGTTGATATTTTACTACTTTGTTTTAGCTATAAAGTGATAATGTAAAGACTAGGGGGTAAATTTGCTAAAGTGAGAGTTTTTAGAAGTGAGTTTTCAAAGAGATGTTGCCCATAGCAACCAGTCAGATTCTACTTAACATTTAACTAGCACCTTCTAGAAGATAATAGCCAGAATCTGATTGGTTGCTATGGGCAACATCTCTTTTAAAACTCACTTTTGAAAACTGTCACTTTAGTAAATTTACCCCTAGAGGTCTATTTCTGCGTGATGCTGAATTAAGAGTCATCCAATTCTGTGTTGGGTGTCCCCAACTCTTCCCCCAAAAGGTTGAGTAAACCAATAATAATTTGGAGAGCATCTTAGTGCATGCAAACTGTATATGAACTTCAACATTAAGTAATTTACACTATCATGGATCAGAACTGCAGAATGGATATGTAAATCCTGTATGACACAGTGGGTTGTATTTACTATAGAGATAAACTAGACATACATCTACAGTACCACACAACTTTCCAATTTTGGCAGGCCCATCCCAATTTGAGGACATAGTTCCGCTGTCAGCACATTTGACCCAACTCCAGATCGATGGTGAGCGGCTGGTTGTGGTGTGCAAGGCAATTCAAGGATGGTTGTAGTGGAGGGCAGATGTGATGTGGCTCCACTTTAGATATTTTAAATGCTAGGTGGTATTCTTTGGCCACGCCGGGCCTGATTCAGAAATTATCGTAATGGCGATTACGTATGCAGATCGAATGACTGTTTGCCATCGCGCATGCGTATAAGCCGTACTGAGCGTGCGCAGCGTTCGCAGCGCATTAGCGTACATTTCTGAATCAGGCCCGCTGTTCAGAGAGCAGAAAATCAATTATTTTGTTTTCTGTCCTTGTCATTATCTGTTTATTACAGTAATTGCTCTTTAGCTTTCCAGCAACACTAATGGATTATGTTATTGTACTTTTTTGCTGTATTATATTATGTATTAGTAATTTCTATGAAATACAACATTAAGAACACTTTAGTTTATCATTTTAACAGGTACAGATTAAAATAAGCATTAGGCAAATAGATAGTACAAGGCCATGGGTTGTTTCTACCCCTTCCCTACTGCATATGAATTAGTTATATCCCTTTTACACCAAAAAACACAGGTCTGACCTGGAATTTGGAACACAGACAGACCCCGTTCACATTGCGGCTCCGACCCGGGTTATTCCTGGGTCAGGCCGTTTACACTGCACACGGGTTTTCTGCCGGCACTTGGAGATGACATCATCTCCAAGTGCCAGTGAGCCGGCTGTCCGTATGATGTGAATGGGACCCGAGTCACCCGTTTACACTGCCCTGCAACAACCTTGCTCGCTATCCGAGTTGAATTGCCGGGTCACTGGACCCGGGTTATTTTTCGGGGACCCTTTTACTCTAAGCCGCGATCGGGGTTGACACGGCAATAACCCAGGTTATTTGGCCAGTTATCTTATTCATAAAAGTAGTAAACTGGAATGTCCATGTGTGTATTTTTATTATAAACGTGACTAATTTTGAATATCACTCCAATAATTACTCTAGAGGAGATGTATCAAACTTTGGAGAGATATAAAATGGAGAGCGATAAAGTACAAACCAATCAGCTCCTGTCAAACGGTAAGATGACAGTTAGAAGCTGATTGCCTGGTACTTTATCTCTCTCCAATTCATCTACTGTATTTCCCCCTCTATCATAAACAAAACCACTATAACTACACATAAGTTTTGATGGACCTCCCACCATGCACACAGAACTGACAGCCAGCACCATATTTATGGCTACCTGTTCAGGTGGGGGGTGGGGGGGGCTTGGTTACTTTACCTCAGTTCCCTGACCATATACAAAGAGTGCTGAAAGTATGCCGCCGGCACTTGCACTGAAGATGGCAAAACCTCTGTGCACAGTGCCAGTGTATTCCCTGTCTATTGCGCAAGCACCAGCAACATATTTCTGGGTGAGGAGGAGCTGCAAAAACATTAAGACGGTGTGTGTGACTGTGTGTAGGGTTTGTTGAGCTGCCTAAACCTAGCACTCCCACTCCGCAGCCTAACCCTAGCCCACTCCCTAGTGCCTAACTCCTAATACTTACTGTCAGGATGCCGGCGGTTGGGATTCTGGAGCCAGGATTCCGACTGCTGTCGGGATTCCGGCACTGATATTCTGAGCACTGGCGTCCCGACCGCTGCGATGGTGACTATATCCTGTTTGACTGGCACATGGAAAAACAGTTGTGATTCATTGGTCAATTTAGCTTAAAGTCCTTCAGCTACAGGACTCTCCACAGTCAGTATAGAGGGGTATTCAATATGAAACATTAACTTCACTATCGAAGTTAAAGTTTCATATCGGAGTTTTTACCTGTGTTAAAGTATCGGGCGCGCTCCCGCTTATACCCGTATTCAATATAAAATTAACGAAAACGGGAAACTCCGAAGTTGGATTTGCGAAAAGTTATGAATTTTCCCTTAAAAAAATTGTAAGACCCCCCTAAAGTAGTAAAAACATGGGGGAACACTATGGGTACCCCCGTTTTAGCCTTTAATTGAAAGTCGGGGATTTAAATAGCCGCAGCAGGTGTTTTTTTCCGACATTGAAGAAGTGATGCAGAAGAGCACTTAGGGTATGTTTTTCGTTTTTTTAAGTGGTCCCATCAAATTCGGGGTACATGAAAATGGGTACTAGCATATTTTGATGTCCCTAAAGTAATTTTTTAAAAATTCTGCATTTGTGCACCTGCCGCTATAATTCTATTCTAGAAAACACCTGCCGCATACTTGCAGAATAGCCCTGAACCTATTTCCCTATTGTTAAACAATTTTTTCCCATTTTTTTTCTTTCACCCCAATTTTTAAATTAATTTTTTGGGGTGTCCCTATTTTTTTTAAAAAACTTTTTTTGACACAGTTCTTTTTTAAATGTCATTCCCAGGCTTAAAAAAAATAGCCTGCACCCCTAAACCCCAATTCTGCACTTTTTTTCGACACCTATTCAATGGTGAAAATTTATCCCTGTTTTTTATCAAAGACTTTTCAAAACTGCGATAAGTCTTTGAAATTGAATACGGAGTAAAACTAAAACCTGCGATAATGACGTCATACCTCCGATATTAACGCAAAAACGATGTTATCGCACCCATACTGAATACCCGTTAGTGTCATGTATTTTTGTTTTGTATTTATTCCATAGGTTTATAGAGACAAATTTGGATTAAGGTGGAAAGATGAATAAAGCTATTAACAAGGATTTTTTAGGTGAGGTTCATAGAGTACAGATCCACACTCTTCCCATATAATCTGGCACATCGGCGTACAGGTCCGACAACAGAGCGCAAAATGACATAAGGTGCACATTTGCAAACGAGACCAACTTTCCTTTACATTTTGTATATAACCATGTGTAGTATAGACACAAAAGTTACTCAACGGATGAATCTTCCTAAAAGCAATAAAAACTGAAAAAAAGAATAATCTTATAATTTTGTCAAAAAGAGAAGAACTACAATAATTGCACAAATGATCCCGCAAATAACCATTACTAAAATATCTACGGTAACTCTTATTTTAACTACACTGAGCTACCAAATGTATATTTTATTTTCACCGAGGTTGTCAAGCATGATATAAAAAGCATTCTACACACTTATCCATAATGCCAGTTATATGGCAAGCTGTTAACACTAGTAAATGATTTACAGACACTTGAAGTGAGATAATGATGGATTGGCGCATGGAATACTGGAAGTGTAACGAGCTTCTCAAATATCTGCCAGCCACCGACAACATGGGCTTATAATGATTACTCACAGAATTTACTGAATGACAACATAATGTTTTAGATGTCAACCTAGATAAAGCCTGATAAGTTCTAGGCAAGAAGGGAAAAAAACACATTCTTTTCCCTATTGTATTATACAGTACACTTTACTCTTTAAGACAAATACATTTATGTATTTGTCTTTTCCTAAGGATAGCAATCTGACAGTGGAGAACTGGACATAGGTCTTTTTCATTTGGCTGCTTTATTCTGTGTGGTGTTGAATGTGTCTGTATCCAGCCACCTGGCTCCCAGCCATTGCATTTTAAATGATTTATTGCATGGTCTTCTGAGATGACTCCCTCTTGGCTTAGAGAACACTTGTAATTTACTGAGCTTTACCAAGGGAATCCAAGCTGCCGGGTATATTATGCTGTGGATTTATAATTATTAGTACTTGTGCAGACATTGATCCAACATATTTCTATATATTATAGTACGGCATTCTGAATGACGGGTTTACACCTTATTCTTAACAAAAATAAAAGTTTACATTCTGCCCTTCTGTATCCTACTATAAAATTTAATTTCTGAAACCCTAAAGGTGCCGACAAACTTGGCGATGTGCTCACGATCCGACATTGTGTCCGATTTCCCCTTGAGCTCTCCCCAGCAGTCGTGGGCACGATTTGGTGTTAAAAACTGTCCAATGTGACAAACGATATATCATGCCTCCTGACTATTCCAGTGCATCGTGACTGAGATTGTCAGATCTGCCCTACAGCACGGCAGATCTGAAGATGAGATGTACGACCTGCGGGGACGCGCATCGGCATCGTGATCGTGAGTGGACACTCACGATTTGGGCATATTTTACACGATTTGTCCTCACGATGCGTTGGAATCGGGCACATCGTGTAAAATATCGCTAAGTGTGTAGGCACCTTAACATATTCCACTTCAATGTACAGTATAGCATACAGAAACAACATGCATGGGACAGATCTATACAGTTGTAGAATGTCTGCCTCCGAGCGCAATGTTCCATTGTTACAGATGATCTTTTGTTTCACTTACTGTATTTGTTTTAAATCAGAAACGGCAAAAGTTGTCAGATACTGTGTGCATAGAAAAACTATATGGACACGTTTAAGGGCTGCATTCGGTTAGAACTAGTCAGACAGTTTTCATTTTGGAGTTTGAGGACATGACTTAGAGCTCGGCCTAAGGGGTCGATCCAATTAGCCGCAATGATCTCGCCGACGTGAGCCATCGTGGCAATGCCCGCACTTTACGGCAGCCTGAATTTGCGGAAGTTGAGGCTGCAAGCCAAATTCCCCAAATTTGGGCTCAGAGCGGGCAGCAAAGGGTGCCAGATGCCGGTCCGTTGCCGGTGTTTATACGCCGTTGCAACAGCAACTCACACCCTTCACGGCTAATTGGACTGACCTTAGTGTGTTTGTGCTATGTAAATCTGTTATTCATTAGAGTTACATGGAAATTGCACTTTCAGCCTCATGTGCACACAGAGGCATTCAAGTGTAGCTTTGGATCAGTAACAATGTCCATAATGTACTCAAGCAAAGCACACCCCCTAGAGATAAGCCTAGAGCTGGGTATACACCTGGATGACCAGGCAACCCAGCCTTGTGGCCATCCAATAAAACGACATATCACATCACTGTAACACAGTGCATAATCCGCTGTACAATGGTGTGATATATCGTTACATGTCTAATGCACCTATACCACAATGTACGTCACATTGTCCCACATGATGTGCAGCACATCCATTGGTAAGTTAATACCACCCAATTCATAATACGATGAATTGGGTAGTTACCAGTGTACACACTATACGATGGTTGTTCTGATGCATTGAGGACAATGGGCCCGTATGCATTGCAGTGCACGAAGACACCACTATACAGACCCATCGCAGAGTGATTGACAGGAAGTGAGCGTTTAGTGGTGTTGACGGGAGGAGGAGGGAGGGGTGGGCGGCGAAACGCTGGCGTGTCAGTGCGTTTGAATACCGTTACAGGGGCGTGCATAAATTAGCAATTGCGATGACATAAGCAGCTTGTGATCTCACTGCGTGCGACGAGGTTAGCAAATCCTGAGTAACGTCAGACCTCGTGCAACTGTGCGTGAGGCTCCGATGGTACTCGATGTTTCAGATGGTTTCGCAGACTTGCAAAGTATTAGGGATGTGAGTGAGGGGAAGTGGGCGTCCTTCTGTTGTGCTGTGACGGCATAGCGATTGCAAACATTAGCATATTTTCGCAGTGGATCTGCGCAAGTAATCGCTGTTGCGATTCGTAATGAATCAGGCCTAATATATCGTATAGTGCAGAGGTTCCCAAACTCCATTCATGTTTTAAGGATATCCATGCTTGGGCCCAGATGGTTAAATAAAATTGACTGAGGTAAAAATTAAGTCACCTGTGCTCAACATTGGCTATCCTTAAAAAGCTGGACTGCCATGGTGGAACTTGGGAAACTCTGGTATAGTGTGTACCATGCTTTAGTAAAAGTGAGGTGCAACTTAGGAGGCTTATCCATTGCAGTATTCCTCAGGCTGTTTTCTTAAGAAAAAAAATGTTGTATAAATGAACATCCGCCCTCCGCAACATGATTAGGTTTAGGGAGCGTAGCGGGGTTAAGTTTTTGAGGGGGAGGTTAAGGATAGGCGCCCCTAGGGGGGAGTGTTAGGCACCACTGGGGTGGTTTAGGCACTAAGGGGGAGACAGGTTTAGGAACTAATGGGGAGGGTTAGGGTGCGGGGTGGGGAGGGTTAGGCTACTAAAAGGGAAGGTTAGGGTTAGGGGGGAAGGGCAAGTATACTTTCCCAACCCCTGTCGGGATACCAACCATCGGGATGCCGCTGTTGGTATTCTGACAGGAGGCATCCCAGCATTACATACCCATCCCATATTACAGTATGGCCGTTTATGCTCATTTACATTTTGGCTACTGTAGGTAAGTAGATTCTCTATTGGATTTTTTTTTTTTACAATTTAAAAGGCAAAACCAACCTGGATTTGCCTTTTTTTAAATTATAGTAGTTTTTAAATATCTTCGGAATAGCTCCCATGTCTGAATCTCATGGGCTATTACATAACACCCGATGGATGAAATTAATTGTTTAAATCTCATATATAGAGATTAAGGGCCTTATTCAGACCCGGTCGCAAGCGCTGAGTGCTCGCAACTGGGTCGGTTTGCCCACTGGGCATGCGCACGTCGGCGGCTAGTGACGGGCGCTCCATCGCTACGGGTCTCGCACCAAAGGGGGCGAGCTGTCGATGGTAATTGACAGCTCACCCCGTTTGGGAGGCGGGCAGGGGTGGTGGCCGCCAAACGGAGGCGCTCCCGACGGAACTCCTGCCGTTTGGGGGCGGCCCCACTGAACATCAGCAATGATGTCAGCGGGGAGCTTCCTGCTCGATCAGAGCAGGAAGCTCCCTGGGGCTTGCGCTTGCCGAGACCCAACCTTATGGTCTCGTCGCAAGCCCCAATGGTCGCGACCATCGCGACCATCACCCTGGTCGGTCGCTAAGCTGCTAGCGACCAGGAGGCCTCACTAAAAAAAAGAAGCGGCCGCCCTCATTCAGAGAGAGTGATCGCTTCTTGCAACCGCCTCTGAATGAGGGCCTAAATCCCAGCAATGAACCATAGGGAGATCATTCCACTATTCAACGATTAAAATTCACTTGTGCAGCACAGCTCAATGGCTACAATTTGTTAGAAAACAAATAATCGCGGTTCTAAGATCACTTAATATAGCAAAATTACGAGGTCGGACTTTTCGCCAGCATCGCCGTTTTCCCAGAGATAAAGTATCGGGCACGTGCCCGCTTATCCCCGTATTCAATAAGGTATCAGCGAAAACGGGAGCCCGGTGGAAAGGTATCGAAAAGTCCTGTCACTTTTGGTGAAATCAGCCTGTCACCCCCTAGAAGATGGTTTGACATGGGGGATCACTATGGGTACCCCCGATTTGGCCTGCTGAAGGTAATTGGGGTTTTCTAAACAGCCGCGGCAGGTGCATAAATGCAGCTATGAAGAAGAGGTGAAGAACAGCTTATTTTTTGGGGAAAAATAACTAGTCCCATCAAATTTGGGGTACATGAAAATCAGGGCCAGCGCTAGGCTTTGCTGGAGTTGTCACCCCTTCCCTCCTTCGCTCCCTCCCCCTGAGCTTAAATATATCCTCTACCTCCGGGCGGGTGGCGGGCATTTCCTGCGCCCACCGGATACAGTGGCGCTCCGGGCGACGGACCGGCTTGCCGGTGCCTGGAGCCGCTACTGATGAAAATGGGAGCAAGAATATTTTTAAGTCCCTAAAGTGTTTTTTAAAAATTCATCAAAAATCCACCTGCTGCAACCACCCGTAATCTAGAAAACACCTGCCACATACTTTGGGACCCCCTCCTGAGTCAATTTTGCTAGTTTTTAAGTTTGTCCCTCAATTTTTTTTTCGGCCCAAAATGAAACCACTTTTTTTTGGGGTGTCCTATGCTTTTTTTTAATTATTATTATTTTGACACAGATTACTCTAAGGGGACATTCCAAAGGCTGCAGGCTATTTTTTTTTATTCTGCACCCCAAAACCCCAATTCTGCACTTTTTCGCCTCCTAAACAGTGGTGAAAACGTATCCTCATTTTTTTACAAAGACGTTTTGCACCTGCAAAAGGACTATGAAATTGAATATGGGGATAAGTGAAAATAGCGAAAATTATCGCCGATAACGGACTTTTCGCTCCAAATTGAATATGACCCTTACAGGTGTAGAGTACTGTATAAATTTTGCATCTTAAGCTAGGAACACACTATATGATATATCATACGATATATCATTCTGACGAGGATCAGAACTATGGGCCTGATTAAGACGCGCTCGCAAGCGCATAGTGCTCACAAGCGGGTTGATGGTGGGCCATTGTGCACGCGCGGCGTGCGCGAGCCCTGGAGCGAGTGAGAAATCACTCTCTCCGGGGCTCGCTATAAGACGGGGCGCCTGTCGATGTTGATCGACAACTCGCCCCTTTTTGTAGGCGGGGAGGGGGGGTGGCTGCACAAACGGAGGCGTTCCCGAAGGAATGCCTGCCGTTTGTGGGCGGCCCTACTGACATCACTAGTGATGTCAGTAGTGCACTTAGGCCATGATTCAGAGCTGGACGCTCTGACAGAGCGCTCGCTCTGAATCAGGGCCGGCCCTCTGAATTTTAGAGCGGCCTCCTAACCACCCACAGCTATAGCGAGCGGCCAAAAAGATGGTCGCGATGGTCAAGACTTGCGACGAGACCCTTGTGGTAGGGTCTCATCTGCCGCAAGCCCTGGAGTGCTTTCGGCTCTATCAGAGCCGAGAGCACTCCCACTGACATTCCTATGTGAACTCCTCCGTCTGGGCAGCCACGCCCACCAAAGGGGGCGTGCTGTCAGTAACCGTCGACAGCACGCCCCCTTTGTAGAGAGACCCAACGGAGCCGGCTCCCTCGTGCGCATGCGCACTGGGCCAACATCGACCCGCTTGCGAGCGCTCAGCGCTCGCGAGCGGGTCTGAATCAGGCCCTTAGTGCTCTATTAGTGCAGGAAGTCCACTCGGGGGACCCTACAAAAGGGTCTCCTCGCAAGCCCGATGTTTGCGATAATCGTGACCATCGCCAGGCCGCACGCACACGCTGTGGGTGGTCACCCACAACTGTGCGAGCAGCCTGGAGGCCGTTAAAAAAAATAAAAAATAGGGATGCCCTGATTCAGAGTGAGTGCACGCAAATAGCGTGCGCCTCTGAAACAGGCCCTATATACAGTATAATACACATCGTATGGGTTGGGTGCGGGATGCAGGCGCTTGGGATCCTGACCGTCATAATTTCGATGCCGGCATCCTGACTTGGTTAGGATACCGACACCTGTCGGTAAGTATACCAACCCTACACCTACCCCTCCCACCCCACTACCTTATCCTAACCCTCCGCCCTGCAGCCTAAACTTAACTCCCCCCGTAGCGCCTAACCCTCTCTCCCTAGTGCCTAACCCTCCCCTTTGTGCTTAAACCTAACCCTACACCTCCCCCTAGCCCCACTACTTACTGCCGGGATGCCGGCTGTCGGGTTGCAGGTGCCGGAATTCTCACTGGTGTCGAGATTCCGACTCGGGGATTCTGAGCACCGGCATACTGACAGCCGGGATTAAAACTACATTCCGTGTATTCGGCTAATCCACCGTTGATCACATCATCCAATCTTCTGTTCTGCACAGCAGATGGGACGATGCAATAAACAACGCCATGCAGTTACATGCCGCATGTAATAACACATCGCACCATAGTACATCGGATCTCTCTTTCCCTCGCTGGGTCGCACATCATATAGTGTGTACCCAGCTTTAGTCGCATCACAGACACAGCAAAGATCACAGTGTACCAGAGACACTAGGCTGCGATTTTACTAACATGCTGTCGCAGGTGAAGCACGGAACTTGGCATGGGGAAAAGCAGTGGACGCTTGCAACGTATCCCTTTATACATAGATTCAGTCGCACATAGATGTACAAATGTAGCATACCAAATTGAACACTCTACGCTAGCAATGTAGTTATGATGCTTCTATGTGTTTTAATTATGCAAATAAGATGCACATTTTGAGCTAAAAAGATGCTCTGTGTGGCCGAATCGCACAGGACCTGACTCGCTGAGAGGCGTTATTTGGTGATACTGAAGCACCAGAAAGGACACATCTGTATATTATAAACCACTTCCACCACTAGCTATACTAGGGGTTCCCAAACCGGTCCTCAAGGCACCCTTACTTTTCAGGTTTTGCTTGTGCATAGATGGTACAATCAAACTGACTGAGTAATAATAATTAAGTCACCTGTGCTTAAGTATGGATATCCTGAAAACCTGTACTGTTAGGGTGCCTTCCTTCAGGACTGAGTTTGGGAACCACTGGGCTATACTATATATCCATTAACCCTGCTTATACCCTCTAAGTTTCTGGCTGTATCTAATACTGCATATCTGCAATTGTACCTGTATCTGCATGCCTGCATTAACACTTGTTTTACCTGCATTCTGTTCCTGTCAGTTAATTAACTTCAACCTGGTTAAAGCTTGGTACAGACTAAAATGACAGACGGTCAGAAGACCAATCTGCCGTCCGAACCGACGATTGGTAAGCTATACACACTTACCAATCGGACGCTCGATATGTCTGGCCTGATATCACAACTGGGCCGGCATTTAAATTTGCCCGCCCAGTTCTGATGTCAGTGTCGGCGGTCCCTGCAGCCAGTGTATGGGCGGTTAGCGGGTCACCCATGCACACCTGAAGATGCTCCTCGGCTGTACTGCAGGCCCAAGCTATGTCTGTGAACGATGTTCACAGACATATCAGGTGTATACACCTGCCGATCAGCTACCGATATATCGTTCATCGATCGAACTTCATGTCTGTGATATATCTACTAGTGTGTACTAGGGGTGTGCACCGGCCACTTTTCGTGTTTTGTTTTTGGATCTGGATCTTTCTTCATGTTTTGGATCTGGATTGGTTTTGCCAAAACCACCCTTCGGTGTTTTGGGTTCTGGATTTGTATTTTTAAAAAAAAAAAAGCATAAAAACAGCTAAAATCATAGAATTTCTGGGTTTTCTGCTCCTATGGTATTATTAACCTCAACAACCTTAATTTCCACTCATTTCCAGTCTATTCTGAACACCTCACAATAGTGTTTTTATGTCCAAAAGGTTGCACCGAGGTAGCTGGATGACTATGCTAAGCGACACGAGTGGGCGGCACAAACACGTGGTCCATCTAGGAGTGACACTGCAGTGGCAGACAGGATGGCAGTTTGAAAAACTAGGCCCCAAACAGTACATAATTCAAAGAAAAAACAAGAGATATGGTAAGAACTTACCTTTGTTATCTCTGTTTCTACGAAGTCCATAGGGTCCACAGGGTTGACCTTGGGGGTATAGGTTGGGAACCAAATCCGGGCACCACGCAGTTAAAGCTTTTAGCTCCCAGGATGCACTGGGTCCACTCTCCCTATAACCCCACCCCCAAGCCAGAGGCACCTCAGTTTGTAAGTAGCCAAAGGCCGGAGGAGGAGAGAAAAAGAGAGAGAAAACTGGAACACTCAATAACCATACTCACCGAAATGGGAGACGGAAAACCGGTGACCAGCCACACAGCCCATATGAAGCCAGGTGCGTCAGGGCGGGCGCCCTGTGGACCCTATGGACTTCGTAGAAACAGAGATAACAAAGGTAAGTTCTTACCATATCTCTTGTTTTCTACTTCAGGGTCCATAGGGGGTCCACAGGGTTGACCTTGGGGATGTCCCAAAGCAGTTCAACCAAGGGTGGGGACGCTCCTGTGCTGAGAGGAGAATCCGTCGCCAAAAAGGAAGCATCCTGAGAGGCAAAGGAAACCAATGCCTAGAACCTTAAAAAGGTGTGGACGGAAGACCACGTGGCCACCTAGTAAGGTAAAACAGCCGAGGCGCCACAGCGAGCCGCACACATGGCCCGAGAAAAAACAAGCATCAACAACAGGAAGGCCTACCCATGGGTAGGCCCCTGAGGAAGACCTACGAGGCCATCCAGCCAACATTTGGTTATAGGCCGGCCATCCTTTCCTGTGAAAACCAGAAATCTCAGACCACCAATAAGGAGTCCGATTTCCGTAAGGAACCTGAACGGATCACAAAAATCCAAAGAGGCCAGACCACAGTCAATGAGGCCACACCAGCCGAGAGGACTGGGGACAGAATGGCCGTACCATAAGTTCCAGAACAATATGGAACCTGAAAACCACTAAGAAGCAACACAGGGCGAGAGCAACTCCCACCCTGACATGATGCCCTCCAGAAGAGGGAGCCACATGAGAACGCTCCCAATTCAGACACTCTCCTGGTTGATATAAACACCCTGAGAGAAAGAGAGAGCCTAAGCAATAGACCATGTAATGGCTATCACAACCAGCGGTTCCATTGACTGTCCCCGGAGGTAACGAAGAACCACTACTTACTCCCCAGGAGTCCCTAGGGAGGACAAATGGAGGCATAATCAAGAAAACACTCCAAAGGATGAACTGGATACCAGAGTGGAGCAATTCCATATCTTAACCATACTGACAGTGTAGAGATCCGCACTGTCAGGAAGACCAGGCCAAGTGTGAAACCCAAGCCAGCCGGAAGGAATGCCAGAATATCTGGAAATCCTGGACACCGGAGGATTGTATCGACAGGTACAATACCATAAGATTTATGGCTGCCACAGTTTGTGGTAGGTCCCAGCAAAAGCTGATCCATGTGCTCTAATCATTCCAACGATGACAAAGCCAGGGAAGCCGTAAGACCACTGTAAGGACACAGTCAAAGACAAACGACCCAGGTCCAAGGCAAAACCAAAGACCCTGAGACAACAGGTCCGGGCAGTGAAGCATCAGGGATGGAGTATCGATGTAGAGACTCCGAAGATCCAAGTACCCCTGACATCTGGGGCAATCAGGAGCCACCAGCAGGAAAGCATCTCCGTCTCGATTGAAAACACTTCCAAAGACCTTGAGGAAGAAGGGAGACCGGAGAACACAGGTACACAAAGTGGAAGGACCACTTCACCGACAAAGAGTCGCTGAAGGTTGCTTCAGAATCCCCAAAGCTGAACTGTAACACCATAGTGTGATAAAGTCAGAAGGCCATGAGGGTCACCTCAGGGGGGCCCCCCCTGCTCACCAGGAGATGAAACCTCTCTTGGGGAAGAGACTAGTCCCCGGGATGCACGTCGTGACGGCTGAGGACTCTCGCTTCCCAATGGAGAGCTCCTGAAATGAACGCTGCCGAGATGGTCGGGAGGAGACCCTCGGACTATGTCCGAATATGTGACATACCTGTCATTGCCACCCAACGAACAGTGTTGCTAAAAAGGAAGCCACTGTCCTGACCCTGTCGGACTGAACCTTTTCAGGTTCACCGGGAAACAAGAGTTATGCCAGAGTAAGTTAATTGACAGGGTGGAATCGACAGACGTCCAACTGCACTGAAAAGGATTCGATCCAGACACTGTCCATAGCAAAGAAAACCCTGGACGAGATGGCCATAGCCACCCGGACAGGGACCGACTTGCCTCCGGAGAGAGCATCATCGTTTGAACAGTTATCCGACAGAAAAAACTCATTCCATCTGGAGATGAGCCAATTATGGAAAGGCCTGGAATGGAACTGAGCCCATTCCACCATGCATCCCAGAGTGTAAAGACATCTGTCGACTGCGCAGACAACCATGTACTCCTAATGGAAGAGAGGAGATTCCGTCTTACGCCAGAAGAATTCTCAGATTCTGAGAATCCAGCAGGGATCCTAGATGAAGAATACCCAGAGAGGGATGCAGGGAGGACTTTTTCCCCGTTGATTAAACGTCTGCACCCTGAAGAAGCCACAGTCATCCTGACCTGGCCGTAAAGTACCCCGGTGATCCCGCTAAGAGCAGGAGGCCGTCCAGGTACAGGAGCATTGGGATATACTGAACAGAAGAACTGTCAGAAAATCCAAAACGCTGGTAAACCCCTGTGGGGCTGAGGACAGTCCCAACAGGCAGAGCCCGAAAAATTGTAAGTGTTGCTGTGATACAGCAAACCTCAGCCCATGCTGAGGAAAGGTCTCTGTAAGTACCCGTAGGCACGCGTCCTGTATATCCAGTGATACCATAAAGTCCCCAGGTTCCAAACATCGTATGATGGAGCATAGGGATTTCCTCCTGAGCCCAGGTAGCTTTAGGAACTGGTTCAGGGAATTGAGACAGAGAATAGGCCAAAGAGGACCATTCAGCCACCGCACCAGAAAGAAAGCAGAACAACCAGTCCCTCACTGAGATAGTGGGGATGGCCTAATTAGCTCCGCTTACCGCAACAACTGCATAGCTTTCTGGATCTGTAAGGCCCTTGTAAAGAGGGCGTACCCTCCTACCCACGTAGCCGCGGCAACTTGACACTAATACCGGGCGAACTGAGAAAATCGGTATCTCCCAGTTGTAGGCCTGTCCCGTCAGGCTGAAGAGATATCCGTAGGTTCAGAAGCAGGATCGGCTGGCAGTCCAGGCCTGCTCGGTACTGGATATGTCGGCCCTTGTAGATGCCGACAGTCTACGAAGAAACAGACCTTTAGGCTGACCCAGAGGACAAAAAAGACTTAACAGACTTAGTCTGAGGCCTTGTAGTGGGCATAGCTGAAAGCGGTAAACTTGTCGTTAGTAATACTGCCAATGTTACTACAATCTTGTCAAGGTCAGGACCAAACAATATCAACCCTAAAGATGGTATCTGCACCTCTGCATTCCCAGAGCGCAGCCATAGGGTATTACGGAGGATACAGTCGCAGCCGGAACTCTGAAAGTTAGGAGACTGGTATCCAATATAGGCATTTCCACCTATGACAACAGCATATATTACGTGAGCGACCAAATACATTTGAACCCCCGACGTGTTGGAGGGGAAAAAACGTTACAAATGCATCAACCCAATATGCAATAGTATTAACCAACCATGCTATAGCCATGGTAGGATGGATAACAACTCCTGAAAGCAAGTATACTGATTTCAGGCAGAGTTACCACCTACGGATCCGAAGAATCCGACCACGCAGGAATGGGAGGCGTAGTAACGTCTGTAATCAGACGAGTAACACGCCCATCCCCCCCAGGAGGGGCTCGTGATGACCCTCAGGGAATTTGGGACAGGAGGCCAAACACTGTTGTAACACCTCCTATCTGGCAACAGCCAGAGTCCCGCTATGCGATCCACCCGCTAGTCAGCAACAGGGAACCCGAAGGCACGCAATACTGAGGGTGTATGATACAGGTGCAGGTCAACATTCACTCTAACCAGAATGGACCTGCTACCAGCCCTAAAGCAGGGATAATAATACCTGAAATAGGCTTCCCCCCGTGTAAGAGGGAAAGAGCCCCGAACAGTACCCAGTTCACGGCAGAGCCAACTGGGAAGTAACCACAGGGCGTCAACCACGCCAATTAGCGTTTCGTAGAAAACGACATCCACCCAGGGTGGCTGTTGTGGTAATCCCTGCAAGGGGAATGACAGACTATTGTGGCACCAGGGGGAATTCATATACTGCGAAAAACCCCTGCAGGGAGCGGTAGTCTGTGTCACAGGGGAAGAGAGCAAGAAGCTGCGAGATACCCTGAGATGAAAAGGGCAGTATGGTGAAGTAACCCCAAGTGAGGTACAACAATGGGGCCCGCCCGGCGATCCGCAATTGAGAGGATCCCGAGAAAACAAACCGCCCAAGGGGGTCGTGAAAGAGGCCGGCACCAGATGACGCCACATACAGAACCCTTTATGAGTCAAATCCTCCGCACTAACACCTGCAGCACATGACTTGCAGGATAGTAAAAATGGGTGCAGTATAACGCTCTATCTCCTGGTCAGACATATCTGACCAATCTTGGCGGAAATATTAAGCAGCGCTATACTGGTCCTGACTGATGCCAAAAATTAGCTGCAGGGACCCATTTTCAGCGTATGCAACACACAGTTCCATCTAAAATATGGCAACGTGCTGCACGCAACAGTATGTGACAAACCACACAAATATTAACAAGTATATAAATGTGAGGTCTCAGAACCACCCTAAGTACAGCTGTATTAGGGCAGATAAAGAAAAGGGATAGAAATACACTGACAGGTGAGAGAATAAAGTACAGTCAGCACTAGCATAAGTCACATACAATGCAGATATATACATATATACATAAACATGTCATATAATATACTGCACTATTACACTGCATTCAACTGCCCAGATTCAGTGTCTGGGAAGGCTACAGTGCTGTGTACACTGACCTGATGGTGAGGTACGCAGGGGGACTGGACTCACTGCCATCCTGAGAGATTTCTGCTGCACCACAGAGATAAAATGGCCGCTGGAGACCTCAGAGGAAGCGTGGCCCGCGGAGGAAGCAGCTCAGCGACGCCAGACTATGGATACTGAAAGGCGCGCTGAGCTGAGGGGAGGAGCCGCTGTAACAGGGAAGGCTGCCTCCCCTGGCCGGCTATTAACCCCCGGGACGCCGGCTCCCTGCACCGATCGTTAAGTCCCTGGTGGTCTAGTGGACACACGGGGTATGGGGGGCCCGCCGCCACTGCCGGCGCCTCCGGTCTGTCCCCTGAGACCGGAGGCACAGGACTGCATTTGAAATGCGCGGATCACCGCAAGCGGTGATCCGCGACCTTACCTGCTCCCCGTGGATCCGGCAGCAGTCCTGGGCGCCCACAGAGTCCGGCTAGTACAGACTCTGGGGTCCCGCTGAGATCCCCAGATCTGTACTGGCGTCTCAGCGCCAGCGGGGTGACGGAGCGGCAGCTTAGACGTCCTATGGACAGTCCGACGCTGCCGCTCTGAAGAGTCCAAAGTCCATGGAAAAAACTTTGTCCCTAAAAAAATAAAATAAGCTTAGGGGCTGCTAATCAGCTCCCCCTGCGCTAACGGTGACCCGACTCCGGCCGGGCACCAACTTAAACTGAGGTGCCTCTGGCTTGGGGGTGGGGTTATAGGGAGAGTGGACCCAGTGCATCCTGGGAGCTAAAAGCTTTAACTGCGTGGTGCCCGGATTTGGTTCCCAACCTATACCCCCAAGGTCAACCCTGTGGACCCCCTATGGACCCTGAAGTAGAAAAAAGAGGTGCAAGATGGAATTGTCCTTGGGCCCTCCCATCCACCCTTATGTTGTATAAACAGGACATGCACACTTTAACAAACCAATCATTTCAGCGCCAGGGTCTGCCACTGTGGCTGAAATGATTGGTTCGTTTGGGCCCCCACAAAACAAGCTGGCAATTAATCTGTCCCTGCACAAACTGGCTCTACGGAGGCAAGATGTCGTCCTCATCCACCGATTCCTCACCCTCTTCAGTGTTGTGTACATCCTCACAGAGTATTAATTCGTCCCCGCTGGAATCCACCACCACAGGTCCCTCTGTACGTTCTGGAGGCTGGTCTCCCTAGAAGAGTTGATCATTCATTTTTATGAACATCATCTCCACATTTTGTGGAAGCAACCACCTACGCCTTTTGCTGACAAGGTTCGCGGCTGCACTAAACACTCTTTCGGAGTACACACTGGAGGGGGGCAACTCAGGTAAAATAGAACCAGTTTGTACAGGGGCCTCCAAATTGCCTCTTTTTCCTGCCAGTACAGGTACGGACTGTCTGACATGCCTACTTGGATGCTGTCACCGATGTAATCCTTTAACAGACAGACGCATGCTTGTCGCTGCTGCTTTGAGGATGCAGGTGCGGCTACAGCCCACACAATTCACAAAGACAGAAAATAATCTTTTTATTGTTTGTGGAGCGCACTTTGAGGGTTACACCACCCTTTAACAGACAGACGCACGCTTGTCGCTGCTGCTTTGAGGATGCATGTGCGGCTACTGTGCATACATTTCACAAAAACAGAAAAAAAAAAATTTTTTTATTTTGTTTGGAGTGCACTTTGGGGGTTACAGCACCCTTTAACGGACAAGCCAGCCAGCCCTTTACTTATGACACAGGCGCACGCAGTCGCTGAATGGCAAAAGTGGTCAGAAATTTTTCGGGCCACCCAAAGCGTCTCCTGCATGCCCCTGTCGCTTTACAGAAAATTCTGTAACACCAAGTTTATTGTGTGAGCAAAACATGGGACGTGCTGGAATTTGCCCAGATGTAATGCCCGCACAATATTGGTGGCGTTGTCAGATATCACAAATCCCCAGGAGAGTCTAAGTGGGGTAAGCCACTGGGCGATGATTTCCCTCAGTTTCTCTAAGACGTTGTCGGTGGTGTGCCTCTTACTGAAACCGGTGGTACACAGCGTAGCCTGACTTGGAACGAGCTGGAGTTTCTGAGATGCTGCTATTGGTGACGCTGCTGTTGTTGCTGCGTAAGGTGATACATTTACTCAGTGGGCTGTCACAGTCATATAGTCCTTAGTCTGCCCTGTTCCACTTGTCCACATGTCCGTGGTTAAGTGGACATTGGGTACAACGGCATTTTTCAGGACACTGAGGACACTTTTTCTGACGTTTCTGTACAGTCTCGGTATCGCCTGCCTAGTGAAGTGGAATCTAGACGGAATTTGGAACCGGGGACACACTACCTCCATCAATTGTTTAAATCCCACTGCACTAATGGCGGATACTGGACGCACGTCTAACACCAACATAGCAGTCAAGGCCTCAGTTATACGTTTTGCTTCAGGATGACTGCTGTCGTACTTCATCCTCCTCGCTAAGGACTGTTGGAGGGTCAATTGTTTAGTAAAAGTAGTGGTGTTCCTACTTCCTCTCTGGAATGATGAACAACTCCCAGCAGCAGCAACAGCACTAGGAAGAAGTGGTTCTTGATCTTTCCCTATTTTATTTTTGTTGGAGACTAGTGCACTTTTTGGGTTACACCACCCTTTAAAAAATGAGCCAGCCGGCCCTTTACTTATGGGACACCGGCGCACGCTTGGCGCTGCTCCTTTGTTGATGCACGTGCAGTCACAGTGCACACAATTCACAAACACAGAAAATATATATATTTTTTTGTTTGGAGTGTACTTTGGGGGTTACAGCACCCTTTAATGGACAATCCAGCCGGCCCTTTACCTATGACACAGGCGCACGCTTGGCACTACTTTGTTGATGCACGCGCGGCTACTGCGCACACAATTCGCAAACACAAAAAAATATTTTTTTTTTATTTTGTTTGGAGTGCCCTTTGGGGGTTACAGCACCCTTTAACGGACAATCCAGCCGGCCCTTTACTTATGGGACACAGGCGCACGCTTGGCGCTGCTCCTTTGTTGATGCACGTGCTGCCACAGTGCACACTGGGCCTGATTCAGACCCACTCGCGAGCGGCTGTCCGCTCGCAAGTGGGTCGATGGTGTGCACTGCGCATGACGGAGGGAGCTCCGTCGTGCGCATGCGCGAGACGCGACGAGCGAAGGACTTTCCTTCGCTCGTTGTGTCTGATCAAAGGGGGCGTGCTGTCGATGTTTATTGACAGCACGCCCCCTTTGGTGGGCGTGCCTGCCAGACGGAGGCGTTCCCAAGGGAACGCCTACCGTCAGAAGCCGGCCCCACTGACATCACTAGTGATGTCAGTGGGAGTGATTTTGGCTCTGATGGAGCCAAAATCACTCCTGGCCTTGCGGTTGAGAAACTCAACCGCAGGCTTCTGCTCACACTGGCAATGGTCGCGATGGTCAAGACCATCGCGACCATCATCCTGCACGCTCGTATAGGCTGTGGGTGGTGACCCACAGCTATACGAGCATCCAGGAGGACGCTCCATATTAATGGAGGTGGGCCCTGATTCAGAGCGAGCGCTCTGGTCAGAGCGTCCGGTTCTGAATCAGGGCCACAATTCACAAACAGAAAATATTTTTTTTATTTTGTTTGGAGTGCCCTTTGGGGGTTACAGCACCCTTTAACGGACAATCCAGCCGGCCCTTTACTTATGGGACACAGGCGCACGCTTGGCGCTGCTACTTTGTTGATGCATGTGCAGCCACAGTGCACACAATTCACAAACACAGAAAATATTTTTTTATTTTGTTTGGAGTGCCCTTTGGGGGTTACAGCACCCTTTAACAGACAAGCCAGCCGGTCCTTTACTTATGGGACACAGGCGCACGCTTGGCGCTGCTCCTTTGTTGATGCACGTGCAGCCACAGGGCACACAGGGGGTCATTCAGACCCACTCGTGAGCGGCAGTACGCTCGCAAGCGGGTCGATGTTCCCCCACTGTGCATGCGCACGACAGAGGGAGCTCCGTCATGCGCTTGCCCGAGACCCGGCGAGCGACGAGCTCTCCATCGCTCCGGGTCTCGCACCAAAGGGGGCGTGCTGTCAATGTTGATTGACAGCACGCCCCCTTTGGTGGGCGTGCCTGCCAGACGGAGGCGTTCCCATGGGAACGCCTACCGTCTCAAGCCGGCCCCACTGACATCACTAGTGATGTCAGTGGGAGTGATTTTGGCTCTGATAGAGCCAAAATCACTCCAGGGCTTGCGGCAGGGAGACCCTACCGCAGGGTCTCCGTCGCAAGCCCGATGGTCGCGATGGTCAAGACCATCGCGACCATCATCATGGACGCTCGCTATAGCTGTGGGTGGTAACCCACAGCTATACGAGCGTCCATGAGGACGCTCCAAAAAAAGGTAGGAGGGCCCTGATTCAGAGCGAGCGCTCTGGTCAGAGCGTTCACCTCTGAATCAGGCCCACAATTCACAAACACAGAAATTTTTTTTAAATTTTGTTTGGAGTGCACTTTGGGGGTTACAGCACCCTTTAACGGTCAAGCCAGCCGGCCCTTTACTTATGACACAGGCGCACGCTTGGCACTACTTTGTTGATGCATGTGCGGCTACTGCGCACACACTTCACAAACACAGGAAAAAATATTTATTTTTTTGCACTTGGGGAGAGCACCCCTGATGGACAGAGCACCCCCCCGGACAACACTACAGCACCCCTTTAGGACTGGGACACTACACAGGACTTTGGAGTGGACACAGCCCCTATGGACAACTGACTGCACAACACAGTCCAGCCAGCCCCTATGGACTTTGGAGGAGTGGACACAGCCCCTATGGACAACAGCAGCACAGCACAACACAGCCAGCCCCTATGGACTTTGGAGGAGTGGACACAGCCCCTATGGACAACAGCAGCACAGCACAACACAGCCAGCCCCTATGGACTTTGGAGGAGTGGACACAGCCCCTATGGACAACAGCACTACACTACACAGCCCAGCCAGCCCTAACTCCCACCCTCCCTCTTCACTGTCCACAGCGGAGTGAGAAAATGGCGCCAACGCGGGTACCTTATATAGGATCCAAAACCCGCGAGACCCGGAAGGCGGGATGATGACGTTTTGCCTTGATTTCAGATCCGAGTCAGGCGGGAAAAGTCGAGCCTGACTCGGATCGGGGGGGCTCAGGGGGTTTGGATTTCAGAAATTCGGACCTGCTCACCCCTAGTGTGTACCCAGTTTAAGTCATTCTACATGTGGACTGACCACTATCACACAATGCTGATTGTGTATACCAAAATGATACACTTTAGCAATGATTTCCCTAGGAACAAATTTGTTTTTGCTTTATTACATGATCTGTTTTTATTATGATGCACTTTCTGTTTATCATTTTGACTAGTTTATTTACTTTAAAGGATTCAAAACTGCAACATTTAATTGTAGATACGTTATAGTATGTTAATAATTCAATGATACAGAGTGTTAATTACTCTTCTGGCACTTAGCCCATTGGCTGTTCTTGTCTAGGCATCAGGTGAATGCTACAGATGTGTCCCCACTGATCTAGCCTCAATATGTCACGCAGCACAAATTGCATGGCATGAGTGAGCTGCCACACCCCGTGCAACTCTGCTAACTTACTTTAGTGATGCAACTAGGGCACAAGACCATACTGTGCTGATTACATTTTCTATGTGACACCTATATCATTCTGTGTGTAACTGAGCAGTGATCACACACAGGCACAGAAGGACTCGCTTTTTACAAATGACCGGGTCCTGCAGGACGTGGTGTGCGCGCCGCAGCATCCGACCCAGTAACTTCCCCAACGCGCGGGCGGCAGCAGCTCCTCGTCCAATGAGGAGGATCCCCGTCCCGTCCCCATCCCCAGCTCGCCGCCTGCTACATATGAGCAGGGCCGGACTGTACAACATAACAGCCAGGGCGGGGCCGCTATCAGATGGGGACAACCGGTAGTAATGTCACCGGGAGCAGTTTCCTTATCAGCTGCGGGACCCCAGGCACTTCTGCTCAACGGGTGCCAGCGGAGCCCCCTCCTCCTCGCTGCTAACACGGATGCAAGATAACTTTAGTCTGAGCAGCAGGTCTCATGGTACCGCCCAAGAAGAAGAAGGGGGAAGGGCAGCGCTGCCGCCGGGAAGAGGGGGAACCGGGGCAACAGTAAAAAGCGGAGCCAGTGATATCAGGACAGCAAGAAATATTACCTGCTGCTCTGCAGATCCAGGACATGGAGGGTGGGGAGGTGAGCATGGCCGGGAATTGCAAGCTGCAGGGCATTTTGGGACTTGCAGTTCGACCAAAGCACGCTGCACAGAGGAGAAACCCCTCCCAGACCCAGGCTGGAAGCAGTGGTAGGAGCTGGCCGCACAATCATGGGAATGCTGCACATAATAGTGAGTCCTCTCTTTTCCTCTGTGCGGGGCTTCCACCGTCATGTGTGGCAATAACTTTATGTATATCATTTATTTTTTTGCTTTGCTGCTTGCTGGGTATATGGCGTCTATTTACCTCTAGGGGCCAAATTGTAGGGGCCCAACTCTGAAGTACAACACACTTTGGCTTTATGTACAGTTAGTTACTAACTTAGGGCTTGATTCAGAGATTACGCTAACCCGATGGTTAGCGCATATTACCGGTTTTGGGAGGGCTGCGCAGGAGGTGACTGGACATGTGCAGCCCTCTATCTGCAAGTTCGCACGCAGTGTCTCCCAGGAGCAGCCTGATTAACAGGCTGCGGCATTTGGGAGGCTGAGCGGGAGCGTTCCCGGAAACGAGGGTGAGTCGCCCCCATTTTCTGGGAGGGAGGAGGCCAGGGTCTGTGTGGGTGCACGCAGACTTCCTGGCTTCGCAAGCTGCCAGGTCCCAAGCCAGGCTGGAGGAAGCTTTAGCACCCACAGCCTGGCCGAAGGGACATCGAAAACAATTGCGACCGATGGTCGTGATTGTTCCGTTGGTGACCCCAGGCTGCGACCTCGGTCACAGCGCAGGGATCACGCAGATACAGCAAGGAGGTGTGTGACACCCTTAGTAACAGCTAATGGTGCGTACACACTGGGCGATTAAAGTGGACGACTGAACGATAACGATATCGTTATCGTTCAGTCGTCCACTTTATCGTCCATTTTTAACACAAAAATGATGAACGATGACGACGACGCGCGTTCCCGCGGGTCGTTCGTCATCCTCGTTCATCGGGCTGACATGCAGGCCAACCTGACGACCTCGTCAGGTTGCTGCATGTCAGGGAATGGGTGAGAGAGCCCGGCGCTGAACGATATCGCTAATGATATCGTTCAGCGGCTGTGCTCAATGTCATGAACGACATTGAGCACAGCCTGCCGGGGACACACTAGACGATATCGCTCAGGGAGCATATCGTCTAGTGTGTATGCACCTTAAGGATATTATGGTGCATCCTGTTATGCACATCCTAGGCATCTGTCTGGGCACAGTACAGGGGTATCTTACTGGGCATTTACACTGTGTTTGGCATTTTACACTGTTTATGTATTGCTTAGCATGTTACTTTTTTGTATATTGTATGCATATTGCATGACATATTAGATGTTGTGGGGATTAATGGTGCATACACACGGTCAGATCTGTCAGACGAACGATGAACTACGAACGATTTTACAAACGATTTCATGAACTACGAACTATGGGCCTGATTCAGACCCACTCGCAAGCGGCTGTCCGCTCGCAAGTGGGTCGATGTTGTGCACTGCGCATGCGCACGATGGCGGGAGCTCCGTCGTGCGCATGCGCCAGACGCGACGAGCGAAGGACTTTCCTTCGCTCCTTGTGTCTGATCAAAGGGGGCGTACTGTCGATGTTGATTGACAGCACGCCCCCTTTGGTGGGCGTGCCGGGGGCGTGCCTCCCACACGGGGGCGTTCCCAAGGGAACGCCTACTGTCAGAAGCCGGCCCACTGACATCACTAGTGATGTCAGTGGGAGTGATTTTGGCTCTGATCGAGCCAAAATCACTCCGGGCCTTGCGATTGAAAAACTCAACCGCAGGCTCCGGCTCGCAGTGGCGATGGTCAAGACCATCGCGGCCATCAAACTGCTCGCTCGTATAGGCTGTGGGTGGTGACCCACAGCTATACGAGCGTCCAGGAGGATGCTCCATAATTATGGAGGACGGCCCTCATTCAGAGCGTGCGCTCTGCTCAGAGCGTACGGCTCTGAATGAGGGCCTATGGCCCTCATTCAGACCCACTCGCGAGCGGCTGTCCGCTCGCAAGTGGGTCGATGGTCTGCACTGCGCATGCGCACGATGGAGGGAGCTCCGTCGTGCGCATGCGCGAGACGCGACGAGCGAAGGACTTTCCTTCGCTCGTAGTGTCTGATCAAAGGGGGCGTGCTGTCGATGTTGATTGACAGCACGCCCCCTTTGGTGGGCGTGCCTGCCAGATGGAGGCGTTCCCAAGGGAACGCCTACCGTCAGAAGCCGGCCCCACTGACAGTGGGAGTGATTTTGGCTCTGATAGAGCCAAAATCACTCCTGGCCTTGCGGTTGAGAAACTCAACCGCAGGCTTCTGCTCGCAGTGGCGATGGTCGCGATGGTCTCCATCGCGACCATCATCCTGCACGCTCGTATATGCTGTGGGTGGTGACCCACAGCTATACGAGCGTCCAGGAGGACGCTCCATATTAATGGAGGTGGGCCCTGATTCAGAGCGAGCGCTCTGGTCAGAGCGTCCGGCTCTGAATCAGGTCCTATGAACGATATTTGACAGTATTAAAATGAATGAAAATCGACCAAATCTGACTGCAAACACACCAGATGTCAGATATTGTTATCTGGCAAAGCACATCGTTATCGTTGAAGGGACACATGTCAGATTTTCTTTCAGATATGAACGATTTTTAAAATCGTTATTGTACAAATCTGAAGGAAAATCTGACCGTGTGTATGCACCATTAGTCTTGCTATTATATAATGTTATGTACTATATACTATTTAATATATTATCTAATTGCTGGGATTATTGCCTTGCTGTCATGGGGCTGTACATTTTAGATATGAAGTGGTTTGGGCATAGAACCTGTAGAATGTGAGTTTTAGGTTTATATGCAAGTGTCGTCTTTTATGCATACTACATTGCACACTGGGCCTGATTCAGACCCGCTCGCGAGCGCTGAGCGCTCACAAGCGGGTTGATGTTGTCCGAGTGCACATGCGCACGACGGAGGCGGCTCTGTCGTGCGCATGCGCGACACCCGAATAACGACGGCCAAGCCGTCGTTATGGGTCTCACACCAAAGGGGGCGTGCTGTCGATGGTGATTGACAGCACGCCCCCTTTGGTGGGCGTGCCGGGGGCGTGGCTGCCCAGACGGAGGCGTTACCGTGGGAACGCCTACCGTCTGGGGCCGGCCCCACTGACATCACTGACATCTGATAGAGCCAAAAGCACTCCAGGGCTTGCGGCAGCGAGACCCTAACGCAAGGGTCTCGTCGCAAGCCCGATGGTCGCGATGGTCTTGACCATCGCGAACATCATTTTGGCCGCTCGCTATAGCTGTTGGTGGTCACCCACAGCTATGCGAGCGGCCAGGAGGCCGCTCCAAAAAGTAGGAGGGACGGCCCTGATTCAGAGCGAGCGCTCTGTCAGAGTGTCCGGCTCTGAATCTGGGCCTCTGTTTATATTTATTTTTGATGTTCCACATGGAATACCTACCTCTTCCCTTGCACGTCCACTAGGTCTTCTTTGGCAGAATACCAGGACTGTTGCAGCTGCTGTCTGCACTTACCCCCTCCCTACCATAAACACTGCCTGTCCTTACTCCCCTCTACCCAACCTCTCCTGCCTTTACCCCCAGCTCCACCCCAACTGCTGCTTGCCATTAATCCCGCTACCCCAACTGCTACCTGCCCCCAGCACTTTCCTAACTGCACTGTCCTAACTGCTGCCTCCCCTCACCCCCATAACATGTGATGGGACCCAGAAACAGTGGAGCAGAACCCCAATTTTTTAAAGAGAGGGGTCCCTGAGACCCACATTTTTTTGCTCAGCGCGATCACTGACTGAGGGCCTGATTCTGACCCGGTCGCAAGCGCTGTGCACTCGCAACCGGGTCGATGGTGGGCCAGTGCGCATGCGCACGACGGAGCCGGCTCCGTCGTGCGCATGCGCGAGACCGTCGCTCCGGGTCTCGTACCAAAGGGGGCGTGCTGTCGATGTTGAGTGACAGCACGCCCCCTTTGGTGGGCGGGCCGGGGGAGTGGCTGCCCAAACGGAGGCGTTCCCATGAGAACGCCTCCGTTTGGGGGCGGCCCCACTGACATCACGAGTGATGTCAGTGGGAGAGATTTTGCCTCTGTTAGAGCCGAAATCTCTCTGGGGCTTGCGGCAACGAGACCCTACCACAAGGGTCTCGTCGCAAGGCCGATGGTCGCGATGGTCTTGACCATCGCAACCATCTTCCTGGCCACTCGCTATAGCTGTGGGTGGTCACCCACAGCTATGCGAGCGGCCAGGAGGCTGTTAAAAAAAAAAAATTGCCCGGCCCTGATTCATAGCGAGCGCCTCTGAATCAGGGCCTGAGTCTGTAAATGAAGCACAACGGAACTTAGAATGAAAAAGCTGCGGCCGCTACATTGCAGGACTTTGTATACAGATTCAGGGACTCAGTCGCACACAGATATACAAGTGTTGCATCAAATTAAACAGCACAGTCTGCTCTTTCGTCCTAGTCGTATCGCATTGCGACTTAGACACATTTTTGTCAAAAGACGCAAAAAAGACACCTGGCCGAGTCTCACCGGACCTTGCACGCCGAGAGGGGCATTTTGGTGAGACTGCAGGAAAGATGTGTAAGAACAAATCTGTACTCTGCACCAGGTAATGTCAGGTAACAGCATGTGCCCAAAAATGTTCAAAACAATGTAACAGGGACGTGCAATCAGGCATTAATGATTAAAATAATACAAAAAATATACTTATGACACATTATGTGTCAAATATCTGCTTTATATTCTAATAATTTTTGCAGTGGAAATAGTCAAATTTGGAAATAGAGTGAAATTCAGTTAAGATACAGGGGAATATACTGTATGTTATTATGCAACCTACCAATTGAATGATGGATTTAAGGTACCTCTTTCGGGTCCATATACTATGGGGCATATTCAATAGGCTGCGAGAATAGCAAAAAACCCACACATGCAAGGTTTTTCCTGCAGGTGCGGTTCTTTGCTATTCTATTAGGTGAGTGTTTTTTTAAAACACACACCGGGAGGTTTTTATTCTCGTACCTCCCGAGCAAGTGTGATTTTTCCTAAATCGATGATTTTAGGTAAAATCACACCCCCGCGGCACCCCTCCCTGAGGACTAATTAAGCAATTGGAAGTATCCAATTAGCTTAATTAGTCCTTAATTACTTACCGTAGGCAGCGCTATCTTCATCCTGCGGCGGGAGCCGGGACTTCTGCAGCAGGGTGAGTGTGTGTGGTGTTTGTAAGTGTGTGTGTGCGTGCATGAGTGTGTTTGTGTGTGTGTGTGTGTGTGTGTGTGTGTGTCCCGGTGTCAGTGTGCCCCCCCCCCCTCCCAGTGTCACTGTTGCCCCCCTGTAATGGGCACTGGGAGAACTACATCTCCCAGCAGCCCTTGCCCCACCCACCTGCCCCTGGAGCCTCCCAGGAGCCCCCGGGACTCCCAGCAGCCATCTCTCCAGTAAGAAGAGAGGGGAAGACACCGGGCCGTGGAGACCACCGGGGACCCCCGGGCAGGTAAGTGACTTTTTAAAAAAAACTATTTACGCAGCGTGTGGTTTTCAGTGATGAAAACCCTGCGTCCACTGTTTTTTTAATTGAATCCCGCGGGTATCGGGAGCGCGCATACCCGTGGGATTCCGAAATTGGGCGCGAGGAGCGCAAGGTTTTAGCCTCGCTAAACCTCGCGCCCAATTGAATATACCCCTATGTGTGTGTAAATCTGGCTCTGATACTAGCCAGTGCCCCCCCAGCCATTTACCTCACTGCATGCGACTGCAATATAGTAATAAAATAAAACCATATTTCACAAATGACCCACTCTTGGCAGGACGGTCACGATTTTGGAGGTCTGTCTGTCTGTTCCGTGATCAGAATGTTCATCCTGATTTATGGTGCATTGGCGGATGTTACGCTGACACACAATGCCGAGCAAGAGTCCCCACGCTTTGTGGCATAAAAAAAAAGGCCAACGGGCGTGGCTGTGTCTAATTGGTGCATTACCATGTCCCTAGCGCGCAATGGTCACACTAACAACACACTTTCGAGACCTCGGATATGTTTTTGTATTTTTCATTCCAATACTGTCATCTCCATCCAACTAGTGACCTCAACACTTCCAAAGATGACTTGGATAAATCAATTTTCTTTATAGCTACTATAAAATGTGTCTAGATACAGCAAAATGTAAATTCTTCACTGCAGTTCAGCAAGCTGTTCTGTGATGTGTTGTACGCAGGGCCTGCACTACCATTAGGCATACTTAGGCGATTGCTTATGGGCGCTAATGGTTATGGGTCACCTAAAGCGCTGGATGAGTGAATATCATAGCTTGTTCAGTGTATTAAGAAAGGTCTTATGGTGCCCCCCAAATATTCATTGACATGAAGGAGAAACAGCCAGATGCAGCATTTTACATGTGAACCTGCCTGCTGCTCCTCCATGACAGTGTTACACTGGGAATGTGGCGCTTGGCTATGATGTCACAGCCAAGCAGTAGCGCAAGTAAGGCAGTATGGGCTGGTATGGCGTACCAATAAGAAGGTAGTAGCTAGTACGCTATACCGCCCAACCATCTTACTGCCGCCATTAAGCTGCACGCCTGTGTCGCTGAGCGAGTCACAGCTATCTGTGGCAAGTCAGATCCCAGGGCCCGGCCCATGAGTGACTGTGGGCAGCCCAGCAGCTCCTGGAGAGCTGGTCATGCCCCAGACTGCTGAGAAACAGAAACGTGTTGCGCAGACATTCCCCTGTGCTGCATGGCCACGCCCCTCGTGACGCGTGACAGAGCCTATCTTGCGTGCAAAGTGTTTCGGAGCTTGGCCCCCTCACCTTATGCCATCTGATGGGGCTGTACTGCTTTAGTCTATGGGCTACACTTTGTGCTTCACTCCGTGCACATTCCTGTCCCTGCATCTGCGATTTAATACATTCCAGCGGGATTAGCGCATACTGCAATGCGATCATAGCCACTTATATTGTGCACAGATGGCACTGAGTATGTGATTCTTGATAAATGAGCTCCCAAATCTAATCTTTATGGATACACCTATGTCATGCTCTATAAAAGAAGAAATGTACATTTTGCCTGAACTTGTCTTAAAGATTGTCATTCTTTGCACTTTATATTCATAAAAGATATATTACCATTTTGGGCTCTGTTTATAAAAGTAATAAAGAATTTTTTTCCTGCTTTTTAGCATAATAAATAGGCTCTTACTATCTGTAAAAAGCTAAAGCAAGGGAGAAACCGTTAGATCTGTTCTGTTTCACTTCTCCCATAGTGGAAGTGCCAGCCCAATACCTTATAATGGGGTCCAGGTACGCAATTTAAAAAAGAAACAATAGTTTTTGAACGTAAAACAAAAAAAAATAACGCCATCTCAACCCACCTCGACACCCATTCTTCACATGCACTAGGAGGCGTATGCACAGTGGGCAAGAGAAATATGATGCAGTCTTTTGCGTTTTCAAAAATAAGACAATCCAGACTCCTCCTCTCCTCGCTGGGACAGACCATTACCGCAATATTTGTCCAGGATTTACAAAATATTTATATATATATATATATATATATATATTGCGGCAATTTCTCAGGGATAAAAAATGTACATTTATTTAGTACAATATGGTGTAAAAATATAGCATAGCTTTTCTAGATTTCATATAATGTCCCCAGTTCCCATGGGAACGCCTCCGTCTGGGCAGGCACGCCCACCGAAGGGGGCGTGCTGTCACTCACCATCGACAGCACGCCCCCTTTGGTGCGAGCCCCCGAGCGACGGCTTCCCCGTCGCTCGCCGGGTCTCGCGCATGCGCACGACGGAGGCGCCTCCATCGCGCGCATGCGCATTTGGGTAGCATCGACACGCTTGTGAGCGTACAGCGCTCGCGAGCGGGTCTGAATGAGACCCTTAGTTCCCCTTTAGTTCAATCCATACAAGCAACACTGGTTTCCTTACTGACGTGGGGCACTGCAATCCCTATCAAGGTCAGGTTTCATTTTCAATACATAGCAACCCATAAACCCATAAAAGGAAGGTCGGAGGGAAAAAAGGAGAAAGGTTATTGTGCGATTCATCTCATTTACAATTACAAATAATATCACTTAGGAATATCAAAAACCTGGGACTTTCCTTGGAAATTGGGCACAATTGGGAACCATATATTTTTTTATGTCAAACATCGTAAGTGCTAATCAGAGCTGGATTTAGTCCTTATTGGGCCCTTGGCAATATAACAACTCCCGCAAACAATCAGCCGACGGAGATCCTGGCCTCTTACCTCCCCCTCCAACGGCGCTGACAAACCTCCGTTTCAGCAAACGGAGGCCGTCCCACACCCTCCCGCCCACAAACGGCAGCAGACTGTCAGTCACTGACAGTCCGCTGCTGGATTGCGTGCAAACCCCATACTGCGCAGTACGGGTCCGGCGCCTTGTATGCACTGCTGAATAAAGCCCATTGTCCGCCACAGAAAAAAATATACACACACTGTCCGCCAAAGGAAAAAAATATATACACATACACACACACTGTCCGCCAAAGGAAAAAAAAATATAAAACGTATAATAATTAATTGCCTCCACAGGGAAAACTATAAAACATAATTAATTGCCCCCACAGGAAAAAAATAGAAAACATATTTTAACTGATTGCACCCCACCCACCCCTCCCTGAAAACTGAGTGACCTCACCTTACCTCACAGAGCTGCAGGGAAGGTTGCAGGAGGAGCTCCACAGTGACCAGTGATCCGGTCCCTCACTTGCCTTTAGCGTCAGCCTGCTGTGGCACCGGCACACAGCAGCAGCTTCAGTGATTGGTCAGTGGCTACATTTGCACTAGTGTGTGGCAGTATGATGTATGACGTCACACCACCGCCTATACTTCACATGCGCAACACACATAGCAGAACTAGAATGAGCCCTTGGTCCTGGAGCCGGGACCCGGCAGGCTGCTGTTAGCACAGCGATTAGACAGTTGCCACCTGCCGTAGTCTTCAGCCAGCCAGCGCAGCACGCTGTGCACCCTCTGATTTTGGCAGAGTTAGCGATCCGCTGGAAATGGCCTCCATACAACTCTGGCCATGGGCCTCCTGGGACCCTCCGGGCCCTAGGCGGGTGCCTTTGTTGCCTAGCAGGTAATCCGCCCCTGGTGCTAATACCTATAAATGTAGCAGGTAAAGTCTAATTATCTCTGGGCCTGATTCAGCAGCAACTGCGATTACATACGCAATCGGACAATTGTTGCATTCTGTGCATGAATCACAGTGCGCGTACACTTCACTGCGATCGGTGACTTCGCAGACCCATCGCAGAGTGATTGACAGGAAGTACCGTTTGGGGCTGGTCGGAGGAACGCAGGCGTGTCAGTGCATTTCAACACCATTACAGGGGTGTGCATAAATTAGCCACTGTGATGCCATCCGCAGCTTGGGCTTTCACTGTATGCGATGAGGTTAGCAATGCCTGAGGTAAGGTCAGACCATGTGCAAGTGTGCGTGAGGCTTCGATGGTACTCGCAGTCTTGCTAAGTATAACGGATGTGTGTAAGGTAAAGCGGGCGTCCTTATGTTAGGCTGCATTTTGCATTGCGATTGCAATCATTACCATATCTTCGCAATGAGACTGCGTGCGTAATCGCTGAATCAGGCCCTCTATCCTTTTCCCCTAAGGACATGTACCCTATGTATACAGTATAAGTCAGGAAGTTTACAAATCAGCTGACAACTGACCTAAACCAATAAAGTCATCATTATGTCCCATAAAATGAAATATAAAGTTATGTACCTTAGCAGCAGGAACAGAGCATGCATCAACAGAGTAACTCAGGGCATACTGCAGGACTGAGAATCCTCCATTGCTTAGCAACAGAACAATCAACAATGAGGCCTAATGCTGAATTACAAAGCACACTCCTCCCTCATGCAGCTGTGTACAGCTCACACCTATCTCTGCCCTGTGCAGGCTCTGATCATTGGAAAAAAAAAAGAAACAGTCTCACCATTCACGACCATAGCAGAATTATATAATGTATATTTGTTAAGAGTATGTGCAATTTATTAACCACTACTTCTCAACATTTGAAAACAATTGTATTCAGCAGTTGTCTCCCATCATGACATACAGGATCGAAAAGTATATTCTAGATATGGATGCACACTGATTTTGCTGGCTAATAAGTGCATTAAACTAAACAGTAATCTAGCTACAGTATGCTGCAAGTCGGAGACAGACTGAGAGAAAAAAGCATCACATTAACCTCTGTCATCATCTTGTTCTGAACTACTGTTGTTAGAGATAACCTTTCATTTCACCTCCAATATATAATGGCCAAACGCATTTTAGAGATCAATTGAGTGACTAGACAAAGATTCAAGCTCAGTCTCTGATCATTTTCATAAATGATTTTGTCGTACATTTTGTTTTGATTTATAGAAGGTCAGTGCTGCAGATACATACGTATACTACTAAGATGGCTGACAACTATAAGGCTGCCTGGGAAGGATCATTGCTGGAGATAAATATGTGTGTATGGGGTCCATTCATCATCACTTAATTTTCACCTACTTTTGTAGAAATTAAGGATTGGGGCTTTTTATTATAAAGGTAATGCAGGAGATATCACTGATATATCCTGCTTACCTTTCAGTCCCGATCTGTCCCCATACACTATTATGGGGCCCTAAATTCACCAAGCTCCAAAAATATAATATTTTCATACCGATTTCCTGCCAGGCATCCCACCTGCCACACTAGCCCTTCCCCTGCCAGGCATCCCACCTGCCACACTAGCGCTTCACCTGCCAAGCATCCCACTTGCCACACTAGCCCTTCCCCCTGCCAGGCATCCCACCTGCCACACTAGCCCTTCCCCTGCCAGGCATCCCACCTGCCACACTAGCCCTTCCCCCTGCCAGGCATCCCACCTGCCACACTAGCCCTTCCCCCTGCCAGGCATCCCACCTGCCACACTAGCCCTTCCCCCTGCCAGGCATCCCACCTGCCACACTAGCCCTTCCCCCTGCCAGGCATCCCACCTGCCACACTAGCCCTTCCCCTGCCAGGCATCCCACCTGCCACACTAGCGCTTCACCTGCCAAGCATCCCACTTGCCACACTAGCCCTTCCCCCTGCCAGGCATCCCACCTGCCACACTAGCCCTTCCCCCTGCCAGGCATCCCACCTGCCACACTAGCCCTTCCCCCTGCCAGGCATCCCACCTGCCACACTAGCCCTTCCCCCTGCCAGGCATCCCACCTGCCACACTTGCCCTTCCCCCTGCCAGGCATCCCACCTGCCACACTAGCCCTTCCCCCTGCCAGGCATCCCACCTGCCACACTAGCCCTTCCCCCTGCCAGGCATCCCACCTGCCACACTAGCCCTTCCCCCTGCCAGGCATCCCACCTGCCACACTAGCCCTTCCCCCTGCCAGGCATCCCACCTGCCACACTAGCCCTTCCCCCTGCCAAGCATCCCACCTGCCACACTAGCCCTTCCCCTGCCAGGCATCCCACCTGCCACACTAGCCCTTCCCCCTGCCAGGCATCCCACCTGCCACACTAGCCTCCCCCACCTCCCCCTGCCAGGCACCCCACCTACCACACTAGCCCTCTACCCCTGCCAAGCATCCCACCTGCCACACTAGCCCTCTTCCTGTGTCAGGCACCCCACCTGCCAAAACCTTGCCAACACACGTCCAACATGCCATACTCAATTCTCGCCAGGTGAGCACTGGGCCTGGTGGCCATGTGCCGCCTACTTACCTGGACCTAGAGCCCAGCGGTGTACCGGTGTAGCTGAAGCTGCTTGTTTGTGGTTTGGGGAGGCTCAGGCTATATGCAGCAGCAGCTGTGGTGCAGTAATTTGCAGAAGCAATATTGGTTTCACACGTATCTTAAGAGGAGGCGGAGCCCTGTAGGACCAGTTTGTATCAGTAAATTACGCGCTGGCGCCGAATGTCAGACACAGACTGTAGCTGCCGCAGAGGGAGCCAGAGCGTGTAAAGAGGCTGCACTGACATCAGCAGCCACTAGCAGACAATGACATCAGCCTGTAGGGAAGCTACAAAAGGTACTGTCCCACGTGTGTCACAACTCCTGCACCCCTGCTGTGTCTCTGCTATTACTAATACCCCCAGCTCTCATGTGTGATCGTACTACTACCCCCAGCTCTCATGTGTGACCGTACTACTACCCCCCAGCTCTCAAGTGTGACTGTACTACTACCCCCCCAGCTCTCACGTGTGACTGTACTACTACCCCCAGCTCTCATGTGTAACTGTACTACTACCCCCCCAGCTCTCACGTGTGACTGTACTACCCCCCCAGCTCTCACGTGTGACTGTACTACTACCCCCAGCTCTCGTGTGACTGTACTACTACCCCCAGCTCTCGTGTGTGACCGTACTACTACCACCAGCTCACGTGTGACCGTACTACTACCCCCCAGCTCTCATGTGTGACTGTACTACTACCCCCCCAGCTCTCACGTGTGACTGTACTACTGCTCCCAGCTCTAATGTGTAACTGTACTACTACCACCAGCTCTCATGTGTGACCGTACTACTACCCCCCAGCTCTCATGTGTGACTGTTCTACTACCACCCCAGCTCTCATGTGTGATCATACTACCACCCCCCAGATCTTGTGTGACCATACTACCCCCCAGCTCTCATGTGTGACTGTACTGCCACCTCCAGCTCTCATGTGTGACCATACTATCACCCCCAGCTCTCATGTGTGACCGTACTACTACCCCCAGCTCTCATGTGTGACCGTACTACTACCCCCAGCTCTCATTTGTGACCGTACTGCCACCTCCAGCTCTCACGTGTGACCGTACTACCACCCTCAGCTCTCACGTGTGACCGTACTACTACCCCCAGCTCTCATTTGTGACCGTACTACTACCCCAGCTCTCATTTGCGACTGTACTACTACCACCAGCTCTCACGTGTGACTGTACTACTATCCCCAGCTTTCATGTGTGACCGTACTACAGTACCACCCCCAGCTCTCATGTGACCGTACTGCCACCCCCAGCTCTCATGTGTGACCATACTGCCAACCCCAGCTCTCATGTGTGACCGTACTACTACCCCTCAGATCTTGTGTGACCGTACTACTACCCCCCAGATCCCACGTGTGACCGTACTACCCCCCAGCTCTCATGTGTGACCATACTACCCCCCCAGCCCTCATGTGTGACCGTACAACAACCTCCCAGCTCTCATGTGTGACCGTACTACAACCTCTCAGATCTTGTGTGACCATACTACTACCCTCCAGCTCTCATGTGTGACCGTACTGCCACCTCCAGCTCTCATGTGTGACCGTACTACAACCTCCCAGCTCTCATGTGTGACCGTACTACCACCCCCTAGCTCTCATTTGTGACCGTACTACCACCTCCAGCTCTCATGTGTGACCGTACTACTTTTTTTTGGTGGAACACAAAGCCCAACTCTAATGTTTCAGATCTGCAGAGATTGGCCAGGTGAAGCCGTAAGTTACAGGTAACTTACAGCAGCAGGCCAGAATTTCACAGCTACCCTAGTGACATTTTATTTATAAATTGTAGTGATAATTCTAAATAAAAAAAATTGTCCATGCAGAGGAAGCCCATGTATTCTATACTTTAAGGGGAATATGTATTGCAATTTGCATTTTTAATGCAGATGTGACAAATAGTTTACGCCTAAGGCCCGTATTCAGTTAGCGGCAGAAAGACGGAAAGGTTTCGCCTGTCCGACTTTCCGCCTCCTTCGCCTGTTTCAGAGGCGGAATCTCTCCGTGCGCGTCCTCGCTTTCCGCCTAATTCAGTCCGGAAATAGGCGAAAACGGGAATCGGCAAAAGCAGAATCGTGGAAAGTGCAGGAGGAATTGAGGGAAATCACTCTGTACCCCAGGAAAAGATGGGCTGACATAGGAAATCATTAAGGATGTGTACTAATAGTCCTAATTGAACTATTTAGAGTACTTACATTAAGTGGTGTTAGTTGCTTGCTATTAACGTTTATGGGAAAGTGGTGAAGAATGGCATAAAGCAGGTTTTTTTGTGTGAAAATAAGTAGTCCAGTCAAATTTGGGGTACTTGAAAATGGGTGCTAGCATATTTTTATGTCTCTAAAGTGAACTTTTAAAAAACGTGAAAAGCCACCCTCATACATGCACCTGCAATCCCAAAAACACTTGGCCCCTCCTTACAGCACCCCAAGAACCCTATTTTGCTAGTTTTTATACTTGTCCCCCCACTTTTTAAATTTTTCGACCTAAAAATGACATGCGTTTTTTGGGGTGTTCTGAGGTATTTTTTTTTATTTTTTTTGGCTGAATTGTCCTTTGGGGGGATGTCCTAAGGGTTCTGAGTCGTTTCCCCATGTTTGCACACCAAAATAAAGATTTTGCACTTTTTATCTCCTGCTATTCAATGTAGAAACTATTTCTCCTATTTCAATGTATTGGGCGGGATGTACTAAAGGAAAAATGCAGTAAAAGCACAGTTTTCTTTTTTTTACCGCATTTCCATATGTACTAAGCCCCAGCCACCCTCTTATCGGTGCAGAGGGTAATGCCAGAAAAACCTGGCGTTACCCTATAGCAGCCTATGGGCTTCTTACCGCATCCCGCACCAGACGCTTCGCCGCCTAGCCACCCCGCAGTTGCCTATCTCTGGCCCTCACTCACCTGAGTGTCCTGTGTGCTGGCCCGTGCTCCTCCTGGGTCCTCCGCCTCCTCCTTCTAATCTTCCGGGTGCAGGGAGGAGGAGGAGCCCGAGACTTCCAGCACAAGTCACCAGCAGGAAGTTGCCGGAGCTCGGAGGGGGCGGGGAGCTGTCCTTTGTGATACTAATCGCATATGTTAGTACATATGTGGTTAGTAAGGTTGCGGTGACCTTAGTACATGCTGCTCATTGAGTTTCCGCTTAGGTGAAAACCACCTGGAATTGAATTTGGAGATAAGTTTTCAGGCGAAAACATCTCCAAAAAACAGATGAAAACGGCTTTTCGCCTGTAATTGAATACGGGCCTAAATTTGCAAAATGGAAATTTTCACTCTAATTAATAAGATAAAAGTCCGTCCTGGTGAAGAGTTGCTTCCGGGTTTGGTATCTGTGCGCCTACTGTGCCTGCACGGCTGTCACCTAAGCATGCGTCAGTGTGGGGTACTCGAGAGGGATCTGGAGGATCCTGTTCCTCCTCCCAGCATACACAGCCCATATGGCCAGCACTACAGTAATTAACAATACCTGTGCATTGTTTTGTTCATACAATATTTTATTGTTTACTAGCTGGAGTACCCGGCATTGCCCGGGATTATAAGAATGTTTGTTTACACATCATCCTCCAACAAACCTGTCCTTAGGCAGGCCTCACGAAAAGTGTGACAAACTTCCCCATCAACAGTCCTAAGGTCTTCGAAGGAAGTAGGACCTGTAACGGTGTAAAGCAAACTTCGGAGATAGAAGCATTAAAAATGTGTCGAATGTACAGTGTAAACACGGCCAAGAGCTTCTGTTGCTCTGATACCAGGATGACCATCTACAGCGACTCCCTGTTTTCTGCGCATAAAAACGTTTCCAGAATCATTCCATGTGTAATATTTTGGCAGCTCACAGTACAGCAGGATCCTTGCAAAGTCATCATTTTGACACAGTTGGAAGAAAGAAGTCAATGTTGATGCGTAATTTGGTATAGTCAGAGAGCTGAGAATGCTGGGAAAGCCTGCTAAAGCCCTCTTCGATAATAAACATTAAGATCATGACAAAACATGACAACACAAAACGCTTGCTCCGAGGCCCTACCCATATGCCGTGAGGCCCCACAATAAACGTACAGCCAAAATTGTGTTTTTTAATTAATTAAAAATGAACAGTAATTAATTTTTATTTGAAATTGTTTTAGTTGCCTCGGGCGTGTTTTAATACGCTCGTATGTAAAATTTCACGATCTTGGCTTGTAAACTGGATTTGTATAGAAAGACAGAAGGACAAAAGGACATAAATAGTATAAATAGTAGAGATAAGAAAGTTCAATATCACCACTGGAGGCAGCAGACAGCAGTACTGAGTACAAGGCCCCACAATGAGCGTCCTGCAAAAATTTTACACTCGTATGTAAAATTTCACGATCTTGGCTTGTAAACTGTGGATTTGTATAGAAAGACAGAAGGACAAATTTTCGCTTTTATATAGTAGAGATATGTAAAACCTCCACGTTATTTTGGTGGTTTATACTGGTTAATCTGATTTTAAATCTCACAAGTTATCAGCTCCTTTATTTGGTGTAACCTCTAAAGTATTATGCTCTTTGGCAGGGAGTGATCAAGCGTCACTCGCACACATAATGATGCAATGTCAGTCATCCTTTTTCTACTTCGCAAAATATAGATAAATATAGATAGACCTTTTCATCCTTAAGGTACACAACGGTATGCAGTACATGCACCTTCTCTTTGTATAATTATTCATAATAATAACGAACTAGTTCCAGAAACAAGAAGCTACAAGTACTTACGATAACAAAAAACTAGGGGGGCTATTATGAAATATGTTATTGCTCTGAGCTGTAACCAAACATTTAACCCAGGTAATTGCCAGGTATGCAGCTGTCTAGCCATCCTCCTGTTACACCCCAGGGATGCCCCCAAAATTGCCTCTCTCTGCGTCCAAATTCAAACATCGGCCACTTGCACCCGACATCGATGCTGCAACTGCCTCTGAATCAGGCTCAGTATATGGGAATGTAGTGCCGACAGTAAGGTACTGAAGGGGAAAGTCTACTTATCATCATCTGGAGATGGAGATACGTTTGTTAAAAAAAAAAAAGATAAATATCTATCCCCCAGTTTATATAAATGTCGCCAGGAGAAACCCCCAGACTGAATTCGCATTTTTCCATTCGCACCTCCCTGAGGGTGAGAGATGGAAAGGAAAATCTTTATTTTAAGGTTAAAATGTCGGGACACTGGACCCTTTGGACACCCCCATAATGACTAATTAGGCAATTGAAAGCTTCTAATTAGCTTAATTAGTCCAATAATTACATGTAATTTCTGGGGATTTAAAAAAAATTGTACTCAAATTACCCTAAAATCAACTTTTTCATTAGTTCAGGCACTCCAACTTTAATTACAATATTTTTTTAGTTGAAAAATAATTGTTTTTGTACATTATTTTTACATTTTGTAGTGACCTCAAAGTACCCCAAAATCACCCTTTTTCTTATTTTTTTCTTTTCTTTTTTCGTTTAATTCGTTTGAGATTAAACGAAAAGGATTTTTTTTAGCATTTTTTTGCATTTAAAAAACAACAACACATATCAGCCATTTGACACCATTTAAAAACCTACAGTACCTTCCTAATGCCCACAAACAGCCTTCTATACGGTCCGGAATAGTACGATTTACCGCTGGCTGCATGGAAACCCGGCAGTGAAGATCCCGACAGGTAAGTATTTTCTCTATTACCTAACCTGCCCCCAATACCCTCCCTTAGGGGTGCCTAAACCCTAACCTCCCCCCCAAGTGCCTAACCCCCCTCTAAGTGCCTAAACCTAACCCCTCCCCTTCCCCGCAGCCTAACCCTAAGTCTCCCAGGGGGGTGCCTAACCCTAACCTCCCCCCGGGGGTCCCAAACCCCCCTTCCCCTAACCTAACCTCCTGGGGGGTGCCTAACCCTCAATCCCCCCACCCCGGGAGCCCCTAACCCTCCCCCCCTCTGCGGCTGTTTGCACCCGGCTCTCGACTTTCTTTCGATCGGTAAGCCGGGTGTCGGGCTCCCAGCGTAGGTCTAATGACAGGTGTCAGGATTTCGACGCCGGTCATTAGACACTTGCCCAGATTAGACAGTCGGGATGCCGACTGGTTGGCATTTAGATCGTCGGATTCCTGACTGCATCCCTACGGTCCTGCTAACTAACTTATCCATTTTGGGGGGTCTAGAATGGTCTCCCCACTGCAACTATAAGTACAGTCAGGTGCATAAATATTTGGACATTTGACAGAATTTTCATATATTGGCCTCTATTCACCACCACAATGGCTTTGAAATGAAACAAACAAGATGTGCTTTAACTGCAGACTTTCAGATTTAATTTGAGGGTAATTACATCCAAATCAGGTGAACCGTGTAGGAAATACAACGGTTTCTATATGTGCCTCCCACTTTTTAAGGGGCCAAAAGTAATGGGACAAACTAAACAATCCTAAATCTAACTTTCAATTTTTAATACTTTGTTGCAAATTCTTTGCAGGCAATTACAGCCTGAAGTCTGGAACGCATAGACATCACCAGACGCTGGGTTTCATCCCTGGTGATGCTCTGCCAGGCCTCTACTGCAAATGTCTTCAGTTCCTGCTTGTTCTTGGGGCATTTTCCCTTCAGTTTTGTCTTCATCAAGTGAAATGCATGCTCAATCAGATTCAGGTCAGGGTATTGACTTGGCCATTGCATAACATTCCAGTTTTAGCCTTAAAAAACTCTTTGGTTGCTTTTGCAGTATGCTTCGGGTCATTGTCCATCTGCACTGTGAAGCGCCATCCAATGAGTTCTGAAGCATTTGACTGAATATGAGCATATAATATTGCCCTAAACACTTCAGAATTCACTCTGCTGCTTTTGTCAGCAGTCACATCATCAATAAATACAAGGGAACCAGTTTCATTGGCAGCCATACATGCCCACGCCATGACACTACCACCACCATGCTTCACTGATGAGGTGGTATGTTTTGGATCATGAGCAGTTCCTTTCCTTCTCCATACTCTTCTCTTCCCATCACTCTGGAACAAGTTGATCTTTGTCTCATCTGTCCATAGGATGTTGTTCCAGAACTGTAATGGCTTTTTTAGATGTTGTTTGGCAAACTCTAATCTGGTCTTCCTGTTTTTGTGGCTCACCAATGGTTTACATCTTGTGATGAACCCTCTATATTCACTCTTGTGAAGTCTTCTCTTGATTGTTGACTTTGACACATATACACCTACCTCCTGGAGAGTGTTCTTGATTTGGCCAACTGTTGTGAAAGGGTTTTTCTTCACCACGGAAATAATTCTTCTGTCATCCACCACAGTTGTTTTCCGTGGTCTTCCGGGTCTTTTGGTGTTGCTGAGCTCTCCGGTGCGTTCTTTCTTTTTAAGAATGTTACAAACAGTTTATTTGGCCATGCCTAATGTTTTTGCTATCTCTCTGATGGGTTTGTTTTGATTTTTCAGCCTAATGATGGCTTGCTTCACTGATAGTGACAGCTCTTTGGATCTCCTATTGAGAGTCGACAGCAACTGATTCCAAATGCAAATGTCACACCTAGAAACAAGTCCAGACCTTTTACCTGCGTAATTGATAATGAAATAACGAGGGAATAGCCCACACCTGTCCATGAAATAGCTTTTGAGTTGATAGTCCCATTACTTTTGGCCCCTTAAAAAGTGGGAGGCACATATAGAAACCGTTCATCTGATTTGGATGTAATTACCCTCAAATTAAATCTGAAAGTCTGCAGTTAAAGCACATCTTGTTTGCTTCATTTCAAACCATTGTGGTGGTGAATAAAGGCCAAAATATGAAAATTCTTTCAGTGTCCCAATATTTATTCACCTGACTGTATATGAACATTCCTGTTTCCTAAACAACACATCCATTCATTCAATCATACTGAGGTCAGTTTTGTGAATGGTTTGAAGCATAGAAAAACCCAACATACTCCATGTTGTTTCTGTAAAATGGGTGTTGTTGTCTGCTTGAATCTTCTTGGACATCCCATAATGTCAACAAATCAGTCTGTGTCACATCTTCGGGAAAGTCTCTTATCTTGTATCACTCTGCTTGAGACAACTTCACTCCTGAATGACAGTGTTCTGTAGCTGTTCAGTACAGCACTTGTCCTCCATCTTCTTGGTGGCAAACAATGAATTCAAACTGCCAGACTTGTGCAGTCATTTCATAGTATATGAGGCCTTTATCAGTAGTAGGCAAGGTAAGCCACATTTCCAGCGGTTGGCAAATGTAACAGGTTTTTGCAAAGTCTCTGACCATGGTTTGGATATAAGGAATCCCTTTGATTTGAGCTTGCTCGAATGCAGCGTCAGCTCCGTCATGGCTTAACAGTTCTGGCACCATCAGTGCTGTCTTTGCGGTGAATTGCACACCATGTTCTGTGCTCAGTTCACTTGTGAACACACCATTGAAGCTGTAGGTGTGTGTATCAGCATGTCCCACGTCGATCTTCCAGCTTTGGACAGCAGCACAAATAGACTTTGTGTCAATTGTCCATTTCTCAGTGTGAAGACTTACAGGGCATCCAGTCTTGTCAGTGCCCTGAAAACAGTCATAGATGCAACAAGTTCGCTAGCCCCTGTCTGTCTGCTGTCAGCTTGTAAAGATAGCTGCTTTGCTTCAGAAAATCCACAACAATCCTGTGTGGGTGCAGGTAGCACCATAGTCCATGAACCAATAATGCTCTCTGTCTTGGAAATCTTCCTACCACCGTGGAGCTGTGATCATAAAGAAATCCAGTATGGACAGTTCAAACATTGGTTTAAATTTTACTCGGCCAGCCAGTAGTGCTTTAATCTACTCAATCAGCATGAGAGTTTCTGCTGTTGTCGTTAGCAACTGTGTGTCTTTCAGCTGCTTCAAAACCTTTGGCTGGTAAGGCTTTGTAAGGAAATACACTGGGATGCAAATTTCATTACCAAACACAAAATCTGCAACTTTGTCACAAAACAAACCCACAGTCAGTGTGTCTGCACTGCATGTATGCCCCTTGTGGTTAATCAGTGTGTATCCAGCAACCCCTCCTTCACAATGAGCAAGTAAACCATGAACATCATTTGCAATTTATGTTTCATCAGAAAACACATTTTGTTAACTTTTTGCATTTTCAAATTCAACAATGACACGTTGATTATGCCATGTAAATTTAATGTTGTCATGGGGGAAGTCTTCAGTCTCAGGGGCATGGTCATTTAATGAAATCCTACTATATTCCCACCTCTTGGCTTTGGGCAATGCCCATGTCTCATTGGGCAAGGCAAAAGGCATCATCACCACCCCTTCACTTAGCGACACCCCTTTCAATGGCCATGCAAACACATTCTTTTTTTCAATCAGTTCACAGTGCATGGCAAGCGGGACAGTCCTATTCAATACTTGCATACCATCATTCACCTCAACAGTATCACTAACCAATGGCATGTTATCAGAAACCTCATCTGCATTCAAGTTTGAATCTGATTTCTGGACATATTCCCTGCATTCATGGATTTCAACATTTTGTTTGCATTTTGTGAAATCAGAAGTTTTCATCACAGAATCATTTGTCTAATCAAACATATTTTCTGTAGTGTGAATACATTGTTTTATTTCCTTTTCAAGTTCTTTCTGTGTAACTTCACACACTTCTCTTTGTATTTCAAGCTCACATATTTCTATGCAAGATGTGTGTAATAAATCACCAGTTGACATTTTAACTCTTGTGTGTGGGGATTCTCTCCCCCTCCCTATGGAATTTGTCAAAGGCAGACTGGCAGAATCCTCAGAAACACAAAATGGCATTTCATCTGATTCAAAATCGGTAGCTTTCAAAAAGCTCAAGTCACTACAACTTTGTAAAGGCAAAAGAAGTTGGATTAATCCGAGATTTTTTAACACATTTCTGAAATTTCTTGAACTTATTCTGTAATCTACCCTTGGCATTTTTCACATGTTTCAAAAATTTGCAAAGCATTTTTCTCAATTTTCTTTTTTTTTTTTAAAAGAAAAAGACAAAACAACATACAATGTGATTTAAGCTAAATCACTCTTTTCTCATAGGAATGAGACAGAGAAAACATTACAACACAATATACAGGTCAGCAGAGAAAAAGCAAAACATCATTTTGCACTTTTTTGTTTTACAGAATCAGTCAATTGGTCACAAATTAATTATCCCTTCCGATCCCACTTCTTGACACCAAGTGCATAATGGTGGGTTTCGTTCTGATCGAAATGAAATAGTACCCATGTGACCAAAATGAGTGAGTACAAATGTACACACTTTATTTACAAGTAACAAACAAACAATAAACAAACAACATACAAAGTATACTGTATACTTAACTTTTGTCTATGTATTCAGATGACACCGGTAAATCATCATCTTCAGCATAAGATGTACTTCATCTTATCTTCTCTGGGGAGCCCTCGTTTCACAACGCCCAGGTTATTAAATTTACATTGCAGGCACCTCTTCTGCAGACTGAGATCCGTGCATGAGCTAATGGGTCCTTTGTGTACCTCTGGTTTATATACCTTAGTATGGGGTGTTGGCTTGCCGGATATTAAGCCCATATTAATTACATACAGTGCTAGGTATCAAGCACTCATTGGTCCAGCATAGCATTGACCAAACTTATCTCTCTTGCACATGCTCTGTAAGCACTAAGATATTCAGACAAAAGAGATACTAATGACGTATCAGAGTATGTTTGGAGATGAACCTCTTCTGTGTGTAGAGTATGGACTTCGCTAACAGTTACCCATAATGCATAGCATCTCTACCAAGCTACAATGGAATGTAGCTAACTGATAAGAACATAGAAGCTATGAATGGCTCATTATACTTATAGTTGCAATAGAAATGACAGGTAGAGCTAGGCCTCAATTTATATCTTCTTTGACCCCAAAAGGTCATTTGACCATTCTGTCCATAGACTGCAACTTGTACAATCTCTTTTCAAACCTCTGTGAAGAGGCCTAGCAAGGGGTATATATGTGTGTTTCAACTTATGCTTATGTAGAGATTAACTATTTAACCCACTGATTACACTTTCATATGCTGATGTCGGCCTAGCCATTTTCTAAGGGGGATGGGCCAACGCCGACCCTGATCGCGATATACTCTACTCACGTTTTGAATCATCGGTGCCTTCTTTCCTTTTCTTTATTGCCCTCCCACTGTTCTCTACTACTTGCCACATAGTGAGAGGTAGGAAAAGATGGAACAGAAAAGATCCCAGAAGAAAGACTCTGCCTGCCTCATAACTACCTCTTTTTTCTCCGATTTGCAACATTTTCTCAGACCCCAGGGCTTTGCCCAGGCAGGGGAGTCCTCTGTCCAGTCCTTTCCCAGACTTTCACTGGCCTCTGACTCTCCCTCCTTGACTGAAGATTCTTCCATGGGTCCAGACACTACCCTGGGGCCAGGTAGGAACTCACAGGTCCTGGAGATGCTTTGGACCATGCCAACTAAACAAGATTTTGAGCAGTTGGAATGTAGGATCATGAAACTGTTCGCTCTGAAATTGCGTCGGTTCAAGTGGACTTATCCCATCTCGGCAATCGTCTTGACTCCTTAGAAGATTTCACCTCCGACTCCGCTGCTGCGCATAATGCCCTCCATGCGACCGTCCTCAGACAATCAGTTGTATTTCAGCAATTTCATCGCCTTGATGACTTGGAGGCGGAATAATTTGTGGATCAGAGGGGTGTCGGAAGATATCTCGACACAGGGCCTTGTTGACTTCCTCACCAAGGTCTTCAACGACCTCCTGGGCCGAGATCCCAACTCTCAGATAGAGTATGATAGAGGCCATCATGCCTTGCGTCCCAGAGGAGCCTCGTCAGACCACCCGAGAGATATTATCTGCCGGCTACATTATTATTCCCAGAATGAGGATATCCTACGTCGTTTGGATGTCACAAAAGCAGGGCTTTACAACCTCTTACTGCCGAACTACGGAAGCTCGAGATCAAATACAGATGGGGATTCCCTTTCAGCCTTCAAGTCTGCCACAACGGCAAGTTGTCCACCTTCAAAGACTCAGCTGACCTCCCCTCCTTCTGTTCCACCCTGAGCATTCCTTTGGTGTCCCTTCCGGACTGGCAAGAGTCTCTTTTGGGTTCTATCCTGCCAGAGCTTTCTCATCCTAACAATGACTGGCAACTGGTGTGTCGCAACCCGAAACCTCCTACTAACCACCGCAAGTCTGTGCCCCTGGCTTCCTAGTGATGGTCTTCATATATTCTGAACTGCCTTCCATACACCTAGCAAGGGGACTCAATGTACTTTCCAGATGTTTCTATTGAGAAAGAATTTTCTTTGTTTCTCTCCCTTGCTGTTTCTCATCTTTTTTTGTTATGTTCCTGGAGGGTGCCCTGTATGGAAACTGGCGAGTCTAATCCTTCCTTTTGGTCCTACTCCGATTGCATATCCTTTTAAATGTGTTATTGCATTATTTGTGTTATATTATTCATGTATGTTTCAGTCAGATATTACCAATAAGCTTTCCCTAAGGGACCTCAAAGTTCAGAATGATGGTATCAAAAGTTAACGGTATATTGTTCATAATAAAGATGTACTGTAGATGTATTCCCCCCTCTCCAATGGTCTCTGTACCAGGAAACTGCCACTCCACTCCAGGGGAGACTACATCTACAGTACATCTTTATTACGAACAATATACCATTAACTTTTGATACCATCATTCTGACCTTTGATGCATATACAGATGAACACACTGCCTAAAGTTATAGCAAATCAGTTTGTATCACTGGGACTAATGTTCTAAGAACAGCCATCCCACAGTACTATACAGGTGGTTTACACCAGGACTGCATAAGCAAGACTTGGACTATTGGTCCACTGAACACAACATATATACTAGAACCCACCATTATTTTTACTCACTTAGGTCCTCACATTTCAACTAATACACTAGGACTGTATATTATAGAACATCATCAGACCTCAGAGCGCGGACACCAACTATACATATTTCCTATTATTTAGGAAGGTTGGGATACCTTTCAGGTGTTCAGCAGCTACTACTCATTAGCGCAAAACCTTATACCTATCTTTAATCAATACCTCCGAGAATCTGGCCTTCCTAGATTATTAGAGGAAGAAAGCGTCTAGTTAGACTCTCATTTCTATCTTTTGGAGCTCGAGACAGCCCTTAAAGACATGCCTTTCCGGAAAAAGTCCGGATGACTTTCCTATAATTTATTATAAACTTTTCAAGGATTCTCTTTTGCCTAAAATGCTTCGAGCCATCAATGCAATTACAGACAAGTGTGGGTTTTCTCCTCAATAACTGGAAGCCCACATAACGGTTATCCCCAAGACTGGTAAAGACCCGGCCAAGTGCACTAGTTATCGCCCTATCTCCCTCCCCAATACTGACGTTAAATTGTTTGCAAAAGTTATTGCTAATAGAATTAAGACGTTGCTCCATAACTTAATACACTCTTATCAAGTAGGTTCTGTACCCGGGAGGGAGGCACGGGTCAATACCACTAAAGCTATAGATATTATTCATCTGGCTTCAGGTGGCCCTATTCCTGTGGTGATGCTTTCAACAGATGCCGAGAAGACTTTCGATACAATCAGCTGGATATTCATGGAAGGGGTTTTGAGACACCTGGGTCTTGGTCCTGTGAGTCTCCAATGGATATTAGCACTTTATCGCTTTCCTACTGATCGGATTAAGATTAACGGGACCCTTTCGGACCCGGTTCTAAGCGATAATGACACTAGACAGGGAGGTCCCCTTTCCCCCATTATTTTTATTTTATGTATAGAGGCCCTCGCGTGTACAATTAAACTTAACCCTAATATAACAGGCTTTAAGGTAGGTGATACGGACTATAAATTAGCACTGTTTTACTTATTGGCGTTCTTGTCTAATCCGGTTGTTTCGATCCCTAATCCGGTTGTCTCGATCCCTAATATATATTGTAAAAAAAATAATAATTTATGTAAAATTTTTTAAATAGTAATAATTCAAATTGGTGGCGGCATTAAAGGACGGATAGGACAACAAACATGCGCACAAAGCCAAACATTGGTGTTCAACTCACCACTTGCCATAAATCCCACCCGCTTATGTGATGTACTCCTTTCCAGGACAGGAGAATAGGCCTACAATGTGTCCTCCTACAAGGAGAGCGCACCCACTTAACCTAATGCTTAACTGCAACAACCAGATTACCGTTCCTTACTGCCACACACAACCACAGTGACCGAACCTAAACTAAGGTGGGAGGGAGGGAAAACTACAACAAAAAGGCAGATACTATGCATCACAACCACTAAATACCAAAACCTAAACACAAAAATACATTTTAAAGACTGCTGCAACTAAATAAAATTTAAAGAACCCACACCAGCACATTTATAGGGGCAACATTTAAAAACAGCTTTCAGTTTTCTACTTCAGGCTCCATAGGGTATCCACAGGATACCTTGGGGTATAGGCGATGGCGGCAGACATCCAGGCACCACAGAGTTAAATTTTCAGCCTCCCAGGATGCACTGGGGTCCCTCTCCTATACCCCGCCCCCGAGCCTCAGGCCACTCAGTTTTCGTAGGTGCCTGGCCGGACCAGTCGCACCGTACAGAGGGGGGTCTTTTTAAGGCCCCTGAATATTTCTTCGCAGCTGTGGCTGCACAACTAGAGTGCTCCAGCATAGGACAGTCAGTATTGACGTCCATGCTGTCACTCCTACACCCCACCGGTACCAGAACGCCGGTACCGATCCGGGGATGCTGGTAGGCAGCTGGGGTCACAGCTAGCGGTGATCCCCGGCTACCTGGACTGTGGCCGGATGCACGGGGAACAAGGTAAGCGGCGAGGTCCCGCGGTGGGCACCCGCCACTAACACAGTCCTGTTTGGTCCCCAGGCAGGGGGCTCCCTGGGGACCGGCTGCGCGTGGGGCCAGGTACTGATCCTGTGCCTTCCACTAGACCACCAGGGACAGCGGGCCGCAGCATGTGCGGCCCAGCGCGGCGTCCCAGGGGTTAATAGCACGCCAGGGGAGAACGCCTTCCCTGTCTCACAGCCGACGTCTCCCCCGCTGCACAGTGCCATTCCACAGCGGTCTGAGCGGGCTGTGTCAGCGCTCCTCCCCCGGGCCCTGCCTTCTCTCTGCTCCTCGGTGGCCATTTTCTCACTACATGTGCAGGGGATGGCAAACGCTGCTGGAAGCTGATACAGATGCCATTGCGGTCCGGGTCCCCCGCATACCTCTCCTTCAATTAAGGTCAGTGTATGCAGCACTGTTTCCTACCAGGCTCTGGTCTGTGTAGTTGATCGCAGTGCCTGTAATGCAGGATGTTATCTGTGCATTGTATGTGACTTAAATGCTATCGCTGTTTGCCTGTACTTTCATTTCTGACTGTCAGCCTTTTCCTATCCCTGTTCTTCTGCTACAGTCCTTGCGGTGCGGTGTCGCAGGGTGTTTATTACCTCACAGTAAACGTGGTTTTTCTCTGTGGGAGGTCACATACGCTCCGTTCACACTCCTCATGTCGGAAAGTGAACGAGGATATCCTCTTCCAGCTATAATGTACTGATATCATGTGCAGTTAGCGGAGGGATATGTAGACGCTGAGGGTTTATGGAGGGCATGTTGTATTATATATCACGCCCCATTTCTGTCACTGTGCCTGCACAAAAAAAGGGGACCGCCCTCGGCTGGCTAAGATGCTTACAGCCTTTGTGGGCAACGCCCCCTGCGTTTCCCCATAGGGGTTATCGCAGCCTGTGGTGGTCTCATCACATGCAGGGGTCCCTGGACAGTTGATGGTACCCCAGTGTATCCTGCTTTTCGCCCTCCCAGGTCTCGCAGGAGCCTGTGTGGGTGAATTTATTGTCCAAATGGTATAGCACCTGATGGACGTTTTACAGGGGGAGTCACCATTTCGGCCTTCTAAACGGCCTTTCGGGTCTCAGACGGGTAAAGACATGACGTCTGATGACGGTGATATTATTGACTTTTTCAGATACGAGCCCCTTAGTGCAAAGGAGGCGTAGTCTGGGTCTAAAGTCTATATACCTGGCCTTCTACGGGCAGTCCGTGCGGCTTTGGTCATTACATATCCCCCGTGGCTAAATCCAAATATGCCTTCTTTAAGGATAAGGGTGTTGCCACTGTAATTCCTCTATCTGGTCAGGTGGATCATTTAGAGGAGGCGTGGAAATTCCGGGTAAGCGGTTCCAGCCTCAAAAACGGTTGACCTTTTGCATACCCTTTTTGCGGATAATTACATTTCCGAATGGGAGTTACCTTTACGGGTAGATTCTCATGTTACACGCCTAGTGAGGAGTGCTACGTTGCCCATGCCCTCCAGGTCCTCTTTGAAAGAGGTTCCAGATTGCAAGGTGCAAATATATCTAAAATCCAATATTCCCTTGCTGGAGGGGCTTCCAGGCCGGCTATGGCCGTGTGCTGGGGGGCCAGAGCCATGGAACACTGAGTAGGTAACTGGATCTCTGCACACTGACTCTCCAGCAGAGCAGGTGGATAGTGGCAAATTCTCAGAGACTTTGCCACGTTCATAATGAGACGGTCTTACATATAGCCTACTCCTTTCCAGAATCTCCTCGGCAGCAGTAGCGGCTTGCCGCTCCCTGTGGTTGCGCTCTTGGAAAGCGGACGCAGATTCCATTTGGAATGCTTTGCCTTTTACGGGACAAGTCCTGTTTGGCCCTTGTCTGGACGCAATTGTGGCCCTGCAGGCAGCAGCTACGTCTGCGTGTCTGCCATCGGCTACAGTCCCATCAGGGTCTGGGACTTTGTCTTTTCGGCCCTGTGAGGCCAGGGTAAGTCTAAAATACAGCTTTCCAAGACAGTCAGTAGCCAGGAAATCTGCTCAGCCATAAGAACAGGCTTAGAGTACAAGACGTCCTACTCCCAAGTTGGACTATAAGCCTTCAGCCTCACGGGACGGGCCTCCTCTCGGGAGCCCCCAGAGTTGGAGGCCGGCTTCTCCAGTTCGCCCAGTGCTGGTGTCTGACCACCATGGACACTGGGGTAAGAGAAGTATTTTCTTGAAGGTATGTCCTCTCTTCCCAGTAAAAGCCTCCCAGACGGTTTTTCGTTACAGGTCTTCTGTCAATTCAGGACAAGGCCCTGTAATTTTTGAGGGTGTTACACTCTATGCTCCAGGCAGGAGTTATAGTACCTATTCCGTTGCCCCAAAGGGGAACGAGGTATTACTCCATCCTCTTTCTGGTACAGACACCCAATGGGGCTTACCAGGACATTCTCAACCTCAAATCCTTCAACAAATTCTTAAGGGTTCCTCGGTTCGGGAGAGGGACCCTGCATTCCATCATTCAATGGAGCCTGGGAATTTTGTGGTGTCGTTGGATATATTCAGGGTGACTACCTGAATATCCCTCTTATCTTAGCACACCAGTGTTTTCCTCAGGTTTGCAGTGGTCAATAAGCGTTTCCAGTTTCTGGCATTGCCCCTTGGTCTGGCCTCTGCGCCTCACGGTTTACCAGGGTCATGGTAGTTATGGCAGCCCACCTGCGGATGCAGGGGGTCCGCTTGTTATCCTATCCGAGTGACCTCCTGTTGTTACCACGGTCTCCAGAGATACTTCAGTGCCATATGCAACGGACAATATCTGTGTTGCTACGTTAGGGCTGACTGATAAACTGGAAATGGTCCTCTCTGATTCTTCACAGAGGATGCTCCATATCCCAACATCTGAGGATCTTTTTGATTGAGGAAAAGATCTCTGCAGGCAACTGCGTACCTTTGCCTGTAATGCAGAGTCGCTGAGTGTCTATTCACTTGGCAATGTGGTTCCTGGGTTCCAGGATATCGCTGTTCGACATGGTGGAGTACCCAGCTTCACTCTAAAGAACTTGATCCTCTCCGGATGGGATGGGTTGCCCCATAGGATAAAGTCAATAGGCTTTCCACGGAGGTTTGTCTCTCTCTGGCCTGGTGGCTGCAGAAAGCTCACCTAAACAAGGGACACCCCCTTTGGGATTGCGGACAGGGTCCTTCTGACGACGGACGCCAGTATCCGTGGCTGGGAAGCAGTGATGGGTCCACACTTGTTCCAGGGCAGGTGGACACCAGTAGTTTTTGCGCTTCCCATAAACATCTGAGAACTCTGAGCAGCATGCAGGACAGGTCCTCCACGGAAATACCGTGCAGGTACAGTCTGACAACGCCATCATGATGGCTTATGTAAGCCACCTAGGAGGTTCCCGACGTCAGGCGACACTAACAGTGGTGTCCCGAATTCTGGCTTGGGTGGAAGGCTATATCCCTGCCGTCATTGGCAGTGTTCATTCAGGAATCCTCAGATGGAAAGCAGGCTTTCTCAGCCGTCAAGACGTGCATTCAGGGAAATGTCCTCTTTATCAGGAGGTGTTCAATCTTCTGGTGAACAAGTGGAGCCTTTCAGAGATGAGACTCTTCTGATAGACGTAGGTAGGTCCAGTGGACCTTCCAAGTTGTGTACCTCGTCCCTCCGTTATCCCTTCTTCCTCCAGTAATAGCAAGAAGGAGGCACGCTCCTGCTGATAGCTCCAGCGTAGGCCAGATGGCACTATTACTCAGATCTTCGGAGCCTCTCAGTTAACACTCCGAAGCTGTTGCCTCTATGCCCGGACCTGTTGTCTCAGGATCCTGGCTGATACCCAGACCTCGGTTGTCTGTCCTTGACGGTGTGGCAGTGGAGACTGCCCTCTTAAGGTCTAGGAGTTTTTCCAGCTCTATAGTTAACAGGGGCTCTGTCCATGCTAAGAGCTCGGAAGTTTTTATCTGCAAGAATTTACCATTAGATATGGTATACTTTCTTTCAGGTGTTGCCCTAGAGGCTAGGCTCCTCGGGTATTCCGGATATCCACAGGTTAGCTTTCCTACAGGTGGGCTTAGATAACGGTCTTCGCCTTGCTTACCTGAAGGTGCAGGTTTCTGCCCTGTTAGTATGGTTTCAGTGTAGGATTGCTACTCTTCCTGATGTCCGCACCTTTGTGCAGGGTGTACGTTATATTCAGCATCCCTTTGTTCCACCTGTGGCTCCTTGGGATTTGGCTGTGGTCCTTAGGGCTCTCTGAGGACCGCCATTTGATCCACTGGGTTCAGTGGATTTCAAATGGCTTACGGCTAGGACTGTATTCCTTCTGGCTCTTAATTTGGCCAGTAGGATCTCAGAATGGGAGGCTCTGTCATGTAGACCTCCCTTTTTCTCATCTTTCCTAGGAACAGGGCAGTGCTTGCCTTTACTTCCCCAGTCCTGTCTGCTGGTTAGGCCTATTTGGCTGTGGTACGGGCGCTAAGAATTTAAGTTGACCGTACCAGTCCATTTAGGAAATCAGACTCTCGGTTTTGTCCTTTCTGATTTCCATAAAAAGGGTTGGCCTGCCACTACGCTAACTTTGGCAGGATGGATTCACAGGTCTTCCTGTTCCATCCTCTATTAAAGCTCTTCCACTAGGTCTGTGGGTCCTTCGTGGGCAGCTCGACGTGGCGCCTCAGCGGTGATTGGCAGCCACGTGGTCATCTGTCCATATTTTTGTAAGGTATTATGCTTTTGATACCTTCGCCTCTCAGCATGCTTCCTTTCGGCGGCGGATTCTCCTTACAGCACAGGAGCGTCCTCACCCTTAAAGGATACTGCTTTGGGACATCCCCAAGGTATCCTGTGGATACCCTATGGACCCTGAAGTAGAAAATATGAGATATGGTAAGAACTTACCCTTGTTATCTCTATTTCTACGAAGTCCATAGGGTTCCACAGGACTCCCGCCCTGTCGCACCTGTACTGCAGATGGGCTTTGATCTGGTCACCAGTTTCTCCGTCTCCTTCTGGTGAGAATGTGATTCTTGTGTGTTCCAGACTGTCTTCTCTCTCTTTTTTGCTCCTGCTCCGGCCTATGGCTTGTTACGAAACTGAGTGGCCTGAGGCTCGGGGGCGGGGTATAGGAGAGGGACCCCAGTGCATCCTGGGAGGCTGAAAATTTAACTCTGTGGTGCCTGGATGTCTGCCGCCATCGCCTATACCCCAAGGTATCCTGTGGAACCCTATGGACTTCGTAGAAATAGAGATAACAAGGGTAAGTTCTTACCATATCTCATATTTTTTCTCCACCAGACTTTCACAACAGCTTTCAGTTGCACTATACTCAATGGTGTATTTCTTGTGTCGCACCAAAAATGTCACAATGCGTAACTTCACAATTCCAAATGACTTAACAAATATTAATTGAAAATGGTGGTGGCATTAAATAATGTACATGACGACAAACATCCACATAAAGCCAAAGGTTGGTGTTGAACTCTCCACCTGCCATAAAACCCATCCGTTCATTTGGTGTAGCCCAGGGGTGGCCAACCCGCGGCTCTCGAGCCGCATGCGGCTCTTTTGATCTTGACATGCGGCTCCCCCCACTGGAAATGTGAACGCTGGCCTCTGAAGCTATCAGAGGCTAAAGAAGCCTCTGATCGCTTCAGAGCCCAGTGTTCCCAGTGATGCAGTGCGCGATGTAAGGAGCCTTTCCTGCGCACCTGCTGGATCTAGTTAGATCCAGCCAGAGGCAGCAGCACTGTGGCAGTGGGAGCCAGCGTGGTCAGGTAAGAACTGGGCTGGGGGCACTGCTTGGGCACTGAATATAAGGCAAAACTACAGGGGGCACAAATACAGGGGACACTGTATAAGGTACAAATCTACAGGGGGTACTGCATATGGGGCACAACTACAGAGGGCACTGCATATGGTGCACATCATAATGAGCACTACTGCCTGAGGACCATTGGGGCCGGGCTGCCTGAGAGCTGGGGGGATGCTGCCAGCTTTTATGTTTATGGGGGCAGAGTGGGGCAGTTGAGAGAACTCTGGGGGGATTACACTTGAGGGGCCGCTGCAGTGGCACGGGGGGGGGGGGGTGTTTGCAAGGGAGCGGTCTGAATTGTGCTGACACATGGAGGAGCTGAAGTGTGTATTATGTGAATTTTGCTTTTCAATGTATTTTATGTGGTTCTGGATTTCAAAATGTATTTTATGTGGATGTGGTTTTTAAAACGTAGTTTGTGTGGCTCTGGCTTTTTCAATTTATTATGTGTGGAATTTGTTTTTTAAAAAATATTTGAAGTGGATCTGGCTTTCTCAATGTATTATGTGGTTCTGGATTAGGTATTTTATGTGGATGTGGTTTTGAAAATTTATTTTATGTGGATCTGGCTTGTTTCCGTGTATTTTATGAGACGTGGCTTTTTCAATGTTTTCTATATTGCTCTGGCTTTTTCTTTCACTTCAACAGTTACCTCCACGGCGAATGTGTGCGTGCGCTAACAGCGTGAACTAACCGGGGTGTGACACAGGGTCATGCTCCTGCAAATGTCATACCAAAGGTGTGCGTGGCCCTGTGACATGTCTCGGCCCACTTTTGCGTGCGCCAAAGGCTCTTTAACTTGACTACAGATATTCCTTTATCGTTCATCTGGGGGAAGCTATTACCTGTGGGTTATGCGTTAGGTGGGTTGGAGGCATGCACTAACTAGTTCAAACTGACTCCCACCCCCTACATAACCCCTCCCCATATCCTGGATCCTCAGTCTTGTTTTTAGTGCCTTGGAGAAGGCACTAGCTAGGTCCTAACTTTTTACTTATGTTTTTTTTTTTATTTATTTTCAGTTATACTATAGGGTGCTTTAGTCCCTGATTGAGAGGGAACAGTTACTTAGAGGTTTGTGTGAACCAGTTTTCCCACTCTAAAAAGACGGCCTCTGGAGAGCCACTACACTTCATTGCAATGTCACTGGGACTCTCCCTATCCAGACACACATCTGAGGGGGCCGCAGACAAACAAGGTAAAGTATTTTCTACATCAGGGTCCATAGGGTATCCACAGGATACCTTAGGGGTATAGGTGATGATGTCAGGCATCGGGCACCATAGAGTTAAGTTTTCAGCCTCCCAGGATGCACTAGGGTCCCCCTCCTATACCCCGCCCCTGAGCCAAGGCATGTCAGTTTCGTTGGTGCCCGGCTCGGAGTCGGAGCACCTGTTTAGAGGGGGGCTAAGGATAGCCCCGGAAGTTTTCTTCAAGGCAGCTGTGGCTGCCCATCTTGAAGTACAGCATGGACAGTCACTACTGACATCCATGCTGTCTTCCCTACACCCCCGCCGTTACCAGAACGCCGGTACTGATCCGGGGATGCTGGAAAGCATCTGGGGTCACGGCTAGCGGTGACCCCAGATGTTTTGGACCATGGCCGGATTCAAGGGGGCGGCAGGTAAGCAGCGGGGTTCCGCGGTGGGTCCCCGCTGAACACATGGTCCAGAGTCCCCAGGCAGGCGGCTCCCTGGGGACTGGCTGCAGCGTGGAGCCAGGTAACCAACCTGCGCTTCCACTACCCCCCTGGGACAGCGGACCGCAGCAGAGCGGTAGCGCTGCGGCGTCCCAGGGGTTAATTGCATGCCAGGGGAGCGCGCCTTCCCTGTACACAGCCGGCGCCTGCCCAGCTGCACACAGCCCTCTCTGCACCTGCCGATTGGCCCTGTGGCAGCGCTCCTCCCCCAGGCTGGCCTCCTCTCTGCTCCTCGGTGGCCATCTTTGCAGAAGCATGGTGAACGCTGCTGGAAGCTGCTAATCGGTGGCATCGTGGTCTGGGTCCCCCGGCATACCTCTCCTCCGTTGGAACAGGTCTGTGTATGCAGCGCTGTGTTCTACCAGGCTCTGTGTCTGCGTAGTTGAGGATCAGCGCTGATAGTGCAGGGATTAATTTCTTTGCATTGTATGTGACTTCTAGCGTCTGCTGCCTGTACTTTCACTTTCTACTGTCATTCATTTCACTGTCCCTGCTCTTCTTCTGCTAAAGCCCTTGCGGTGCGGTGATTGTAGGGCGGTTCTCCCACTATACTAACGAGTATCAGTGAGAGGGGTCACATACTTACCATCATGTCTGAGAGTGAATTTCCTCTTCAGCTTCTGTGTACTACGTGCAAGGTACCAATACCGGAGGGGGAGGGTAACGTGGAGGGGCTATGTCGGCAGTGTTTTTTATTGGCGCGACCAATTACTGTCACGGCTCCGGTACAGGAACCGCCCTGGGCTTGTTTCGCCAAAGCACTTACAACCCTAGTTGGCCAGTTAGCTCCGCAACCTGTGTTCTCACAGATGGGATTGTCCCAGCAGTCAGTGGTGTTGTCACCCATGCAGGGGTTCCTGAGACAACTGATGGTACCCCACAGTCTCCCTATTTCCCCTCCTCAGGTCTCTCAGGAGCCTGCGTGGGTTAATTCACTGACAAGTTCTGTACAGTATTTGTCGGTCGTGTTACAAGGAGAGTCTGTGTTGCGGCCTCACAAGGTGGCGTCTCTGTCCGCTCCTTATTTAGATGATGACGTGACGACTGATGGGGAGATTCTGGATCTTTCTGACCAAGAACCTCTCCGTACTAAAGAGTCGGACGCTAAGTCTAAGGTTTATATTCCTGCCTTATTCGTGCAGTCCGCACAGCTTTAGTTATTGATGATGATGATCCTCCGGTGTCCAAGTCCAAATATGCCTTTTTCAAGGATATTAAGGGTGACGCCACAGTGTTTCCTCTTTCGGGTCAGTTAGTAGACCATTTAGAGGAGGCGTGGAAACACCCTGGTAAACGTTATCAGCCTCAAAGACGCTTAGCGGTGGCTTACCCGTTTGCGGACAATTATTTTTCTAAGTGGGAATCCCCTCCTCAGGTGGATTCTCATGTGACACGCCTAGTCCGAAGTGCCACATTGCCCATGCCCTCCATGTCCTCCTTGAAGGATGCTACGGACCGTAAGGTGGAGATCTGCCTAAAGTCCATTTATTCTAGGGATGTGCAGGCTCGGATAGGTTCGAGTTTGCACGTGGAGTTCGGATTTTTCCCTCCAAAAAAACGGAACTCAGAATGAGGCAAAACGTCATCTTACATGGACGAACATCATCATTCCTGGACAAAAGACCAGGAATGATGATGTTCGTCCATGTAAGATGACGTTTTGCCTCGTTCTGAGTTCCGTTTTTTTGGAGGGAAAAATCCGAACTCCACGTGCAAACTCGAACCTATCCGAGCCTGCACATCCCTAATTTATTCCCTCGCGGGGGGGGGGGGCATCCAGACCGGCTATGGCCGTATTTTGGGTATCCAGAGCTATGGAGTCCTGGGCTGATAGTTTGGAGGCGTCTTTGGATTCCGACTGTTCGGCTGAACAGTCCGAGTTGGTAGGCAATCTCTGGGATTTGGCCACTTACATCAATGAAGCGGCCTTGGATATTAGTACCCTCACATCTCTGATTACTTCGACAGCGGTTGCTGCTTGTCGCACCTTATGGTTGCGATCCCGGAAGGCGGACGCTGATTCCAAAAATGGATTGGAAGCTTTGCCCTTTAATGGAGAAGTCCTCTTTGGTCCGGATCTGGACAAAATTGTGGCCACGCTGGCGGCAGCCAAGTCTGCATGTCTCCCGTCTGCTGCGGTCCCTTCCAGTTCGGGTACGTCGTCCTTTCGGCCTTATAGGGCCCAGGGTAGGCCTAAAGCACAGTCCTTTCCCCGACAGGCTGGCCCCAAGAAATCGGCAAAGCCCAGGAAACAGGCCTGGAGTACCAGACGTCCGGCCCCTAAGTCTGATGACAAGCCTTCGGCCTGACGGTCCGGGCCTCCCTTTGGGGGATCCCAAAGTGGGAGGCCGCCTGCTGCAGTTCGCCCAGTATTGGTCGGCAACTACGACAGACACTTGGGTTCACAAGGTGGTTTCTCACGGGTATGCCCTCTCCTTTCGGCACAGGCCCCCATCCCGATTCTTCACCACAGGTCTTCCCTTAGACCAGAACAAAGCCATGGAACTGCGGAAGGTTTTGCACACTATGCTCCAGGGGCTAGGGTTTCTATTCCAATCTATTTTTGGTGCAGAAACCCAATGGGTCGTACCGTCCGATTCTCAACCTCAAGGCCCTCAACAAGTCCTTGCGGGTGCCGCGGTTTTGGATGGAGACCCTACGGTCCATCATTCTGGCGCTGGAACCTGGGGATTACATGGTGTCGTTGGACATACAGGACGCTTACCTGCATGTCCCTATTCTTTTGCGTCACCAACAGTTCCTCAGGTTTGCAATCCGCAATGATCACTTTTTCAGTTACGGGCGTTACCTTTTGGCCTGGCGACAGCACTACGTGTGTTCACCAAGGTTATGGCGGTCATGGCGGCGTTCCTGCGACTGCAGGGAGTCCGCATGTTGCCGTACCTAGTCGACCTTTTGTTGGTAGCGGGGTCTCCAGAGCTCCTTCTACGCCACTTGGATCTGACGATTGCAGTACTGCAACGGCACGGCTGGTTGATAAACTGGCAAAAGTCCACCCTGATCCCGTCTCAGAGGATTCTGCACCTCGGAGCCTTATTGGACTCCAGTCAGCAGAGGATCTTTGTGACGGGGGAAAAAATCTCTGCCTTGCAGTTGAGGGTGCGCAGTTGTCTGCAGAGTCGCCGTGTGTCTCTACACTCGGCGATGATGTTACTGGGCTCCATGGTGTCAGTATTCGACATGGTGGAATATGCTCAGTTTCACTCCAGACCTCTGCAGCAATTGATCCTGTCCAAACGGAATGGACTGCCTCAGAGTCTAAAATCCCAGACGATGGTGCTCACTCCAGAGGTTCTCCTGTCCCTTGCCTGATGGTTGCAGACGACCCATTTCAACAAGGGTCGTCCGTTTTGGGTGGCGAACTGGGTCCTATTGACAACGGACGCCAGCCTTAGCGGCTGGGGAGCGGTCACTGGTCCACACTTGTTCCAGGGCAGATGGACAGGCGGAAAAGGAGCTTCCAATAAACATCTTGGAACTCCGTGGACATTCCTCTGCGGTTGCCGCTACGACCGGACCTACTGTCACAGGGTCCTTGTCTTCACCCGGACCTGACTCGGCTGTCTTTGACGGCGTGGCTGTTGAGACGGCCATGTTAAGGTCCAGGGGCTTTTCCAGCTCTGTAGTACGAACTATGCTAAGAGCTCGGAAGCCATCTTTTGCAAGAATATACCATCGTGTGTGGCATACGTTCTTCTATTGGTGTCGGCCGAGAGGTTATGCACCTCGGGAGTTCCGTCTGTCTAGAGTGTTGGCTTTCCTACAGGCGGGACTAGACCATGGGCTTTGCCTTGCTCCTTTGAAGGTGCAGGTGTCTGCCCTGTCTGTCTGGTTCCATCGTAGGATTGCTACAATCCCTGATGTGCGCACCTTTATGCAAGGTGTTCTTCGAATTCAGCCGCCATTTGGTCCACCGGTGGCGCCTTGGGATTTAGCTGTGGTCCTGAGGGCTCTCCAGGGACCGCCGTTTGAACCACTGGGCTCAGTGGACCTTAAATGGCTAACAGCTAAAACAATTTTCCTTCTGGCCATCGCTTCGGCCAGACATGTTTCGGACTTAGGGGCTCTATCCTGTAGACCCCCTTTCCTGATTTTTCTTGGGAACAGGGCAGTGCTGCACACTCGTCCTGAATTTCTTCCCAAAGTTCATATCAACGAGGAAATCGTTGTGCCGACTTTTAACTCACGTGACCTTTCAGTGGGTGAGGCCACTTTGGACGTTGTGCGGGCCTTAAGGATTTATGTTGACCGCACTTCTTCGTTTAGGAAGTCGGACGCCTTGTTTGTCCTCTATGGCTTCCGTAAAAAGGGTTGGCCTGCTTCAAAGCAGACTTTGGCAGGTTGGATTCGTATGGCCATTTCAGAAGCTTATCTTCATGAAGGCCTTCCGGTTCCTTCCTCTGTGAGGGCTCATTCCACTAGGTTTGTGGGTCCTTTGTGGGCAGCTCGACGTGGTGCCTCTGTAGTCCAGATCTGCAAGGCTGCCACGTGGTTCTCTGTCCATACCTTCGTGAGGTATTATGCGTTTGACACCTTTGCCTCTCAGGATGCTTCCTTCGGGCGGCGGATTCTCCTTTCAGCACAGGAGCGTCCCCACCCTTGAAGGATACTGCTTTGGGACATCCCCAAGGTATCCTGTGGTTACTCTATGGACCCTGATATAGAAAATATGAGATATGGTAAGAACTTACCTTTGTTATCTCTATTTCTACGAAGTCCATAGGGTTCCACAGGACTCCCGCCCTGTCGCACCTGTGCTGCAGATGGGCTTTACTCTGGTCACCGGTTTTTCCGTCTTCCTCTGGTGATAATATGATTCTTGTGTGTGTCCAGATCTTTTTTCTCTCTCTTCCTTCTCCTCCTCCGGCCTATGGCTTGGTACGTAACTGAGATGCCTTGGCTCGGGGGCGGGGTATAGGAGGGGGACCCTAGTGCATCCTGGGAGGCTGAAAACTTAACTCTATGGTGCCCGATGCCTGACGTCATCCCCTATACCCCTAAGGTATCCTGTGGAACCCTATGGACTTCGTAGAAATAGAGATAACAAAGGTAAGTTCTTACCATATCTCATATTATAATGTAATTACCTTGTTTGTCTATATACTGCAGGACGGCACGCTACTTCCGCATAGTTAAAGCAGCCGTCCATTAGCCTCCCCATGTGTCAGCATCCATTCGTGTCAGATTACAGAGTGAGCTGGCCTCTGGTGGTTTTGGTCCAGTTTGGGGAGTGAAGGAACCCATACATCTGCGACGGATCGTTGCGATGTACTGTAGCGATGCGATCGGAAGTGCCGATCTGCTGGTCGGAAACGTGACCGGCCACCATCGATGTTCAGCAATCCGTCACAGGATCGCTGAAATTTTACTTGTTAAATTTCGCTGATTTGATGATCACAATCATTTTTTTATCGCGATCGTCATATCGGGGAAATCTCTGCAATGCCGGGTTGCAGCATTACAGGCTGTGGTTTGGAGGGAGTTGGAGCTGCTGGCTGTCTGACGGAGACTTTTTTGCATTGGGGGATGGCTGAAGGAGGTAAGAAGCAGTAACAATAAGTCTTTACCATGGGTTATGTAACTTATTGTGGTTGAGTATTGGCTGTTTGGCAATTTAGTCTTTTGCTGCACTTTATTGATTAGGCAGTATCACTGATGCAGTGTATTCATATAATTTTCTGTACAACACTGATCTGTTTTTTTGGTATAGTTAATTCTATATGATTTGGTATTGTCTTCCTTTTCTGTTATGGAGAAGTCGTTCCAAAAAAGGGACTGTTTTTACCTGCATGAAATGTGAGAAAAAATTGCCTAAATCCTGTACAGGGTCTCTGTGTAACAGTTGTTCTCAGAGTGAGTCGCAAATCCCTATGGGGGAATCGACCTCACAGCAGGACATGCCTGATTGGGCCTTGTCCATTACAGAGGAAATAAGTGAGTTACATCACTCCCAAGTGTCACCCTGTTCTCAGCCTTTTAGGGTGCCCAAGTCCCCTAATGAGCCTCGTTGGGCCCAAGAGATGGGACATTGTCTGACCTGCATGGCATCATCCCTAGAGAAATTAACGTCGGCAGAGGTTATGGGCCCCAAGAGACGTTCAGGTCCCTCTTTTATGGAATTTCAGGGAGGTGAGGCCTCAGCAGCCTCTTCTCAGGATGACGGGGAACTGGATCATGAATGGGACAACACCTCCAATTGGCAGGAATAGTCAGTCCGAGAGACATTACATCTTCAAGAAACAGTAGTTCCTGAAACCAGTTCCAGTTTTTTCTTTAAAACCAAGAATAATCAGGTGTCTGTTTTTCCTGGGTTTTCTCATTTTGATGAAATCATAAAGGAGGCCTGGTTGAAGCTTGATCACAAAATTTGTATCCCTAAGGGGTTTAAAGTCCTTTATCCATTTCCTGAAGAGGACATCAAGGCCTGGGAAGTTCCACCCGTGGTGGATGCTCCCATTGCAGGATTAGTAAGGAATACGGGGCCTGATTCAGACCCGGTCGCAAGTGCTGTGCGCTCGCAACCGGGTCGATGGTAGGCCAGTGCGCATGCGCACGACGGAGCCGACTCTGTCGGGCGCATGCGCGAGAACTGGATAGCGACGGGCACTCCATCGCTCCGGGTCTCCTACCAAAGGGGGCGTGCTGTCGATGTTGAATGACAAAACGCCCCCTTTGGTGGGTGGGCCGGGGGCGTGACTGCCCAGACGGAGGCGTTCCCATGGGAACGCCTACCGTCTGGGCCGGCCCCAATGACATCACAAGTGATGTCAGTGGGAGAGCTTTCGGCTCTCGTCGCAAGCCCGATGATCGCGATGGTCTTGACCATCACGACCATCATCATGGCCGCACGCTATAGCTGTGGGTGGTCACCCACAGCTATGCGAGTGGCCAGGGGGCCGTTCTGAAAAAAAAAATGCCCGGTCCTGATTCAGAGTGAGCGCTCTGTCAGAGCGTCCGGCTCTGAATCAGGCCCACGATCCTTCCCACAGCACTGTCTGTAATGCTGAGGTTGGGGATAAACTGATTGAATCATTACTAAAATCAATTTTTTCTGTGACAGGTAATTCCATGAGGGCTATCCTGGCTCGACCCTGGGTAGTCAAAGCCATCATTGCCTGGATGCCTGATATGGTCACTAGGTTTCAGTCAGGAAATATGTCTGAATCCAGTACCATAGCCGATCAGGTCACGGAAGCTTTGGCGTTCGTGAGTGAGGCTTTATTAGACACTGTCCAATTACAGAGTCAGATTTCTGCTTTAACCATTTCGGACAGACGCTCGATATGGCTGAAATCGTGGAAGGCAAATATGGAGACTAAACATGCTTTAGAGGCTCTGCCATTTGAAGGTGGTTACCTATTTGGCTCAGAATTCATAAAAATAATTTCCCAGGTGATGGAGGGTTAAAGTCCTTTCCTTTCTGGTACTACACCTAAGGCTAAATTTAGGTTTGGTTACTTTCATAAACACAATAAGCATCTCGGGACTCGTGTGAAGAGGACCATTACCCCACGAAGGAATTATACCTGAGGAGAAAAAGGTAACAAACATACCAAGACACTGCTTTAAAGCACATAGGACCTCATTCAGAGTCGGTCGTAAGTGGCCGCTCGGTCGTACGCATCCGATGTTTCCAAACCACGCATGCGTACGGTTAGTTGTGCGCATGTGCGTACGAGACCTTGCGATCCAAAATGCTGTCGATCATACGGCTTACGAGCAGGAAGTGGCTTCCGAGAGTTGATTGACATGAAAGGGCGTTTGTGGGTGTTGACGGGGGTGGTGGTCTAAAAACGCAGGCGTTCCTCACCGTTTTCAGGGTGTTTCAGGGGCGTACATAAATTTACTGCTACGACCGACATAGAAGGCCGGAAGTAGTAAAACGTCACTCTGCGAGCAGGTTAGAGGTCTGGCTGATCGTACAGCTTGAGGTTGGGTATGTGCTCTCTCAAGCCCCAGAGTACAATCGTTACTATCGAATGTGACTGATGTTATGTTTGATGTTTCTATTTTGTGCCACAAAATGCAAGCAGCTAATAATCGATTGTTGAAGCTAATAACACTGCTAATTGGCTTGTAATTGATTCAGTTGCGTTAGCATTAGCGAATAATAAGAATAAATAAATTTCATGGGGATGGCTTATTATATGCGTTTTTTTGTAAATTTTTCATGTAATTTGCACACAACACAAGCGGCCGCAACCAGCAGAAGAAAATTAACATACAGCGACTGACAAAGATTGACTCGATCGCTAGCTGCTATCACTCGTTAGCTAGAGGAGGTGCTTTGTTCATGTATGGACGTCACTTTGGTTGCGATCACCCGGCCATGTGATTGTTTTTTTTCTGATTCTCTATCGTTAGGCGTACGACCGAGCGGCCGCTTACGATCGACTCTGAATGAGGGCCATAGTGTGGATTGCACCATATATGATTGGAGCCACTTCCCCAAAACCTCAGTGGCAGTGACCGCGATCCAGGGCACGGACCTTCTTTTGGAGTGTATACTATAAGCCTTTGGCGGCATTGACCACAAACAATACATTACCGATATCAAAGGGGCATTGTGAAATTCACAACTCAAATACAGAGGCCAATAAACTGCACCTTAAATAAATTGGACACATCACGCAATTTTGCACATATAGTATATGTTTTATGTTACATGCTGTATTTGTATATGTAATATTTTATGTTGTATATTGGTATTAGATCATCTATTAACTCTACACATTATACATTTCCATTCTATTTGATTAATAATTACTCTGTATAGATTTTTAACATTTCCAATAAAATTCATTCATACTGGGTTTTTATTAGGGGTGAGCGGGTTCGGATTTCTGAAATCCGAGCCCCCCCGATCCGAGGCCGATCCGAGTCAGGCTCGACTTTTCCCGCCTGACTCGGATCTGAAATCGAGGCAAAACGTCATCATCCCGCCTTCTGGGTCTCGTGGGTTTTGGATCCTATATAAGGTACCCGCGTCGGCGCCATTTTCTCACTCGGCTGTGGACAGTGAAGAGGGAGGGTGGGAGTTACGGCTGGCTGGGCTGTGTAGTGTAGTGCAGTGTAGTGCTGTGCTGCGCTGTGGTGCTGTTGTCCATAGGGGCTGTGTCCACTCCTTCAAAGTCCATAGGGGCTGGCTGGACTGTGTTGTGCAGTCAGTTGTCCATAGGGGCTGTGTCCACTCCAAAGTCCTGTGCAGTGTCCCAGTCCTAAAGGGGTGCTGTAGTGTTGTCCAGGGGGTGCTCTGTCCATCAGGGGTGCACCCCTCAAGTGCAAAAAAAATAATATTTTTTCTGTGTTTGTGAATTGTGTGCCCTGTGGCTGCACGTGCATCAACAAAGGAGTAGCGCCAAGCGTGCGCCTGTGTCCCATAAGTAAAAGGCCGGCTGGCTTGTCCGTTAAAGGGTGCTGTAACCCCCAAAGGGCACTCCAAACAAAATAAAAAAAAAATATTTTTTTGTGTTTGTGAATTGTGTGTGCAGTAGCCGCACGTGCATCAACAAAGTAGTGCCAAGCGTGCGCCTGTGTCCCATAAATAAAGTGCCGGCTGGATTGACCGCTAAAGGGTGCTGTAACCCCCAAAGGGCACTCCGAACAAAATAAATTATTTTTTTCTGTGTTTGTGAATTGTGTGCACTGTGGCTGCACGTGCATCAACAAAGGAGCAGCGCCAAGCGTGCGCCTGTGTCCCATAAGTAAAAGGCCGGCTGGCTTGTCCGTTAAAGGGTGCTGAAACCCCCAAAGGGCACTCCAAACAAAATAAAAAAATATATTTTTTTGTGTTTGTGAATTGTGTGAGCAGTAGCCGCACGTGCATCAACAAAGTAGTGCCAAGCGTGCGCCTGTGTCCCATAAATAAAGGGCCGGCTGGATTGACCGCTAAAGGGTGCTGTAACCCCCAAAGGGCACTCCAAACAAAATAAAAATATATATTTTTTTGTGTTTGTGAATTGTGTGAGCAGTAGCCGCACGTGCATCAACAAAGTAGTGCCAAGCGTGCGCCTGTGTCCCATAAATAAAGGGCCGGCTGGATTGACCGCTAAAGGGTGCTGTAACCCCCAAAGGGCACTCCAAACAAAATAAAAATATATATTTTTTTGTGTTTGTGAATTGTGTGCGCAGTAGCCGCACGTGCATCAACAAAGTAGTGCCAAGCGTGCGCCTGTGTCCCATAAATAAAGGGCCGGCTGGATTGACCGCTAAAGGGTGCTGTAACCCCCAAAGGGCACTCCAAACAAAATAAAAATATATTTTTTTTTGTGTTTGTGAATTGTGTGAGCAGTAGCCGCACGTGCATCAACAAAGTAGTGCCAAGCGTGCGCCTGTGTCCCATAAATAAAGGGCCGGCTGGATTGACCACTAAAGGGTGCTGTGACCCCCAAAGGGCACTCCAAACAAAATAAAAATATATATTTTTTTGTGTTTGTGAATTGTGTGCGCAGTAGCCGCACGTGCATCAACAAAGTAGTGCCAAGCGTGCGCCTGTGTCCCATAAATAAAGGGCCGGCTGGATTGACCGCTAAAGGGTGCTGTAACCCCCAAAGGGCACTCCAAACAAAATAAAAATATATATTTTTTTGGGTTTGTGAATTGTGTGCGCAGTAGCCGCACGTGCATCAACAAAGTAGTGCCAAGCGTGCGCCTGTGTCCCATAAATAAAGGGCCGGCTGGATTGACCGCTAAAGGGTGCTGTAACCCCCAAAGGGCACTCCAAACAAAATAAAAATATATATTTTTTTGTGTTTGTGAATTGTGTGCGCAGTAGCCGCACGTGCATAAACAAAGTAGTGCCAAGCGTGCGCCTGTGTCCCATAAATAAAGGGCCGGCTGGATTGACCGCTAAAGGGTGCTGTAACCCCCAAAGGGCACTCCGAACAAAATAAATTATTTTTTTCTGTGTTTGTGAATTGTGTGCACTGTGGCTGCACGTGCATCAACAAAGGAGCAGCGCCAAGCGTGCGCCTGTGTCCCATAAGTAAAAGGCCGGCTGGCTTGTCCGTTAAAGGGTGCTGAAACCCCCAAAGGGCACTCCAAACAAAATAAAAAAATATATTTTTTTGTGTTTGTGAATTGTGTGAGCAGTAGCCGCACGTGCATCAACAAAGTAGTGCCAAGCGTGCGCCTGTGTCCCATAAATAAAGGGCCGGCTGGATTGACCGCTAAAGGGTGCTGTAACCCCCAAAGGGCACTCCAAACAAAATAAAAATATATATTTTTTTGTGTTTGTGAATTGTGTGAGCAGTAGCCGCACGTGCATCAACAAAGTAGTGCCAAGCGTGCGCCTGTGTCCCATAAATAAAGGGCCGGCTGGATTGACCGCTAAAGGGTGCTGTAACCCCCAAAGGGCACTCCAAACAAAATAAAAATATATATTTTTTTGTGTTTGTGAATTGTGTGCGCAGTAGCCGCACGTGCATCAACAAAGTAGTGCCAAGCGTGCGCCTGTGTCCCATAAATAAAGGGCCGGCTGGATTGACCGCTAAAGGGTGCTGTAACCCCCAAAGGGCACTCCAAACAAAATAAAAATATATATTTTTTTGTGTTTGTGAATTGTGTGAGCAGTAGCCGCACGTGCATCAACAAAGTAGTGCCAAGCGTGCGCCTGTGTCCCATAAATAAAGGGCCGGCTGGATTGACCACTAAAGGGTGCTGTAACCCCCAAAGGGCACTCCAAACAAAATAAAAATATATATTTTTTTGTGTTTGTGAATTGTGTGCGCAGTAGCCGCACGTGCATCAACAAAGTAGTGCCAAGCGTGCGCCTGTGTCCCATAAATAAAGGGCCGGCTGGATTGACCGCTAAAGGGTGCTGTAACCCCCAAAGGGCACTCCAAACAAAATAAAAATATATATTTTTTTGGGTTTGTGAATTGTGTGCGCAGTAGCCGCACGTGCATCAACAAAGTAGTGCCAAGCGTGCGCCTGTGTCCCATAAATAAAGGGCCGGCTGGATTGACCGCTAAAGGGTGCTGTAACCCCCAAAGGGCACTCCAAACAAAATAAAAATATATATTTTTTTGTGTTTGTGAATTGTGTGCGCAGTAGCCGCACGTGCATAAACAAAGTAGTGCCAAGCGTGCGCCTGTGTCCCATAAATAAAGGGCCGGCTGGATTGACCGCTAAAGGGTGCTGTAACCCCCAAAGGGCACTCCAAACAAAATAAAAAATTTTTTTCTGTGCTTGTGAATTGTGTGCACTGTGGCTGCACGTGCATCAACAAAGGAGCAGCGCCAAGCGTGCACCTGTGTCCCATAAGTAAAAGGCCGGCTGGCTTGTCCGTTAAATGGTGCTGTAACCCCCAAAGGGCACTCCAAACAAAATAAAAATATATATTTTTTTGTGTTTGTGAATTGTGTCTGCCAAGGCCGATGCCCAATGTCATAGTAGAGGGCACATACAATCCCAAATGACAAAGTTCAGGAAAATGACCTTGAAAAAAACATTTAAATCATCTGAAGAGAAACGTAAACTTGCCAATATGCCATTTACGACACGGAGTGGCAAGCAACGGCTAAGGTCTTTCCCTATGTTCATGACTAGTGGTTCAGCTTCACATGACGATGGATGCCCTCCTCCCACTAAAAAAATCAAACGAGTTAAGCTGGCAAAAGCACAGCGAAGAACTGTGAGTTCTAAGAAGATATCACAAATCCCCAAGGAGAGTCCAAGTGTGGTGGTGGTTGCGATACCTGACCTTCCCAGCACTGGACGGGAAGAGGTGGCTCTTTCCACCATTTGCACGCCCCCTGCAAGTGCTGAAAGGAGCACCCACAGTCCACTTGCTGATATGGAAATTGAAGATGTCACTGTTGAAGTACAACAGGATGAGGATACTGGTGTAGCTGGCGCTGAGGAGGAAGTTGGCGAGGAGGATTCTGTTGGTGATGTGGTTTGTTTAAATCAGGCTCCGGGGGAGACAGTTGTTGTCCGTGGGATGAAAAAGCCCATCACGGTCATGCCTGGGCAGAAGACCAAACATTCCACCTCTTTGGTCTGGCAATATTTCTATCCAAATCCGGACAACAACTGTCTTGCCATATATACCATATGTAAAGGTGAAATAAGTAGGGGTAGGGACGTTAACCACCTAGGAACATCCTCCCTTATACGGCACCTGCAGCGCGTTCATAAAAAGTTACTGTCAAGTTCAGAAACTTTGGCTAAGACCGTAAGCAGTCCAGGGACACCTAAATCCCGTTGTCCTGTTGTATCCAAGCGCCTGCAAACCACACCGTCAACTCCCTCCTCGTCAATTTCCTCCTTAGTCAGGATCGGAAATAGTCCTGCAGGCCATGTCACTGGCATGACTGACTCTCCTATCCGGGATTCCTCCGGAGGATCCTGCATTGCTACACCTCCTGCTGCTGCTGTTGCTGCTGCTGGGAGTCGTTCATCATCCCAGAGAGGAAGTAGGAACACCACTACTTTTACTAAACAATTGACCCTCCAACAGTCCTTAGCAAGGAGGATGAAGTACGACAGCAGTCATCCTGAAGCAAAACGTATAACTGAGGTGTCACAAGCGTGGAATTTAGGAGCTGTGTTCCCGGACTGGGCCTTGGATCTGTATTACTTGGCGCAGACGCTCGCTGGACCAGACTTGGCTTAATGAAGTTTCTCCGCATGAGAGGGTGCAGCGAACTGACAGGAGTTTGAGGAATGCGGCAGTAACGAGGTAGCTAGGAAGTTACGTGGAGCGGCTGGATAGCCGAGGGTAGACGTTGGTAGCTGAGTGGCTACGTGGAGCGGCTGGATAGCCGAGGGTAGACGTTGGTAGCTGAGTGGCTACGTGGAGCGGCTGGATAGCCGTGGGTAGACGTTGGTAGCTGAGTGGCTACGTGGAGCGGCTGGATAGCCGTGGGTAGACGTTGGTAGCTGAGGGGCTACGTGGAGCGGCTGGATAGCCGTGGTTAGACGTTGGTAGCTGAGCGGCTACGTGGAGCGGCTGGATAGCCGTGGGTAGACGTTGGTAGCTGAGCGGCTACGTGGAGCAGCTGGATAGCCGTGGGTAGACGTTGGTAGCTGAGCGGCTACGTGGAGCGGCTGGATAGCCGTGGGTAGACGTTGGTAGCTGAGTGGCTACGTGGAGTGGCTGGTTAGCCGTGGGTAGACGTTGGTAGCTGAGCGGCTACGTGGAGCGGCTGGTTAGCCGTGGGTAGACGTTGGTAGCTGAGCGGCTACGTGGAGCGGCTGGTTAGCCGTGGGTAGACGTTGGTAGCTGAGCGGCTACGTGGAGCGGCTGGATAGCCGTGGGTAGACGTTGGTAGCTGAGTGGCTACGTGGAGCGGCTGGATAGCCGTGGGTAGACGTTGGTAGCTGAGTGGCTACGTGGAGCGGCTGGATAGCCGAGGGTAGACGTTGGTAGCTGAGTGGCTACGTGGAGCGGCTGGATAGCCGTGGGTAGACGTTGGTAGCTGAGTGGCTACGTGGAGCGGCTGGATAGCCGTGGGTAGACGTTGGTAGCTGAGTGGCTACGTGGAGCGGCTGGATAGCCGTGGTTAGACGTTGGTAGCTGAGCGGCTACGTGGAGCGGCTGGATAGCCGTGGGTAGACGTTGGTAGCTGAGCGGCTACGTGGAGCGGCTGGATAGCCGTGGGTAGACGTTGGTAGCTGAGCGGCTACGTGGAGCGGCTGGATAGCCGTGGGTAGACGTTGGTAGCTGAGTGGCTACGTGGAGCGGCTGGATAGCCGTGGGTAGACGTTGGTAGCTGAGTGGCTACGTGGAGCGGCTGGATAGCCGTGGGTAGACGTTGGTAGCTGAGCGGCTACGTGGAGCGGCTGGATAGCCGTGGTTAGACGTTGGTAGCTGAGCGGCTACGTGGAGCGGCTGGATAGCCGTGGGTAGACGTTGGTAGCTGAGCGGCTACGTGGAGCGGCTGGATAGCCGTGGGTAGACGTTGGTAGCTGAGCGGCTACGTGGAGCGGCTGGATAGCCGTGGGTAGACGTTGGTAGCTGAGCGGCTACGTGGAGCGGCTGGTTAGCCGTGGGTAGACGTTGGTAGCTGAGCGGCTACGTGGAGCGGCTGGTTAGCCGTGGGTAGACGTTGGTAGCTGAGCGGCTACGTGGAGCGGCTGGATAGCCGTGGGTAGACGTTGGTAGCTGAGTGGCTACGTGGAGCGGCTGGATAGCCGTGGGTAGACGTTGGTAGCTGAGTGGCTACGTGGAGCGGCTGGATAGCCGTGGGTAGACGTTGGTAGCTGAGTGGCTACGTGGAGCGGCTGGATAGCCGTGGGTAGACGTTGGTAGCTGAGCGGCTACTTGGAGCGGCTTGAGCGCAGTGGGAAGGCTTGCTTAGCTAAACTAAGAAACTAGTTGCCCTGGCAACTTGTGTGAGCATTGGGGATCCTTTTATAGTGGACACTGGGAGCTGACAGGCTGAGAGAGAAGGAGAAGGCTCCTCATTGGTGGTAGTGGGGTCACATGGGCAATCCAAGATGGCCGCGCCCATGGACCGGCGGACATCGCTTCCTGGAGGTAGTCAGCGGGGACCAGCGGTCAGCAGGAGCCGGCGTGGGAGCAGCACAGCAGCGGGACCCTCCAGAGGACAACAGCGGAGACTGCCTTGGGAGAAGAGGAAGGAGCGTACAGCGCGGGAGCCGGAAGACAGCGCGGGTCAGCGCCCGCACAGGTAAGCGACGGGGTCTGATTCTGGGGTCTCCAGGCCGGCGTGTGACATGAGGCCTTGACTGCTGTGTTGGTGTTAGACGTGCGTCCGGTATCCGCCATTAGTGCAGTGGGATTTAGACAATTGATGGAGGTAGTGTGTCCCCGGTTCCAAATCCCGTCTAGATTCCACTTCACTAGGCAGGCGATACCGAGACTGTACAGAAACGTCAGAAAAAGTGTCCTCAGTGTCCTGAAAAATGCCGTTGTACCCAATGTCCACTTAACCACGGACATGTGGACAAGTGGAACAGGGCAGACTAAGGACTATATGACTGTGACAGCCCACTGGGTAGATGTATCACCTTACGCAGCAACAGCAGCAGCGTCACCAGTAGCAGCATCTCAGAAACGCCAGCTCGTTCCAAGGCAGGCTATGCTGTGTATCACCGGTTTCAGTAAGAGGCACACCGCCGACAACCTCTTAGAGAAACTGAGGGAAATCATCGCCCAGTGGCTTACCCCACTTAGACTCTCCTGGGGATTTGTGATATCTGACAACGCCACCAATATTGTGCGGGCATTACATCTGGGCAAATTCCAGCATGTTTTGCTCACACAATAAATTTGGTGGTGCAGAATTTTCTGAAAAGCGACAGGGGCGTGCAGGAGACGCTTTGGGTGGCCCGAAAAATTTCTGGCCACTTTCGCCATTCAGCGACTGCGTGCCAAAGACTGGAGCGCCAGCAAACACTCTTGAACCGGCCCCGCCATCACCTGAAGCAAGAGGTTGTGACGCGGTGGAACTCAATCCTCTATATGCTTCAGAGGATGGAGGAGCAGCAAAAGCCCATTCAAGCCTATACATCCACCTATGACATAGGCAAAGGAGGGGGTATGCACTTGACTCAAGCGGAGTGGAGAATGATTTCCGTGTTGTGCAAGGTACTCCAGCCCTTCGAACTTGCCACACGTGAAGTCAGTTCAGACACTGCCAGCTTGAGTCAGGTCATTCCCCTCATCAGGCTTTTGCAGAAGCAGCTGGAGAAAGTGAAGGAGGAGCTAAGACGGAGCGATTCCGCTCGGCATGTGGGACTTGTGGATGAAGCCCTTCATTTGCTTTGCCAGGATGGTCAATCTGTTGAAATCAGACCACTACATTTTGGCCACCGTGCTCGATCCTAGGTTTAAAGCCTATGTGGTGTCTCTCTTTCCGGCCGACACAAGCCTGCAGAGGTGCAAAGACCTGCTGGTGAAAACACTGTCAGCTGAAGCGGAACGTGACACGTCAACAGCTCCTTCTTCATTTTCTCCCGCAACTGGGGCTGCCAGGAAAAAACTTAGGTATCCTAAGCACCCCGCTGGCGGTGATGCAGGGCAGGTAGGACCAAGTTTGGACATCTGGTCCGGACTGAAGGACCTGGCAACAATTTCTGACATGTCTACTGTCACTGCATATGATACTGTCACCATTGTGAGAATGGTGGAGGATTACATCGGTGACAGCATCCAAGTAGGCATGTCAGACAGTCCGTACCTGTACTGGCAGGAAAAAGAGGCAATTTGGAGGCCCCTGTACAAACTGGCTCTATTTTACCTGAGTTGTCCCCCCTCCAGTGTGTACTCCGAAAGAGTGTTTAGTGCAGCCGGGAACCTTGTCAGCGAAAGGCGTAGGAGGTTGCTTCCACAAAATGTGGAGAAGATGATGTTCATAAAAATGAATTATCAACTCTTCCAGGGAGACCAGCCTCCAGAACGTACAGAGAGACCTGTGGTGGTGGACTCCAGCGGGGACGAGTTAATACTCTGTGAGGATGAGGATGTACACAACACTGAAGAGGGTGAGGAATCGGTGGATGAGGAGGATGAGGACGACATCTTGCCTCCGTAGAGCCAGTTTGTGCAGGGACAGATTAATTGCCAGCTTGTTTTGTGGGGGCCCAAACGAACCAATCATTTCAGCCACAGTTGTGTGGCAGACCCTGGCGCTGAAATGATTGGTTTGTTAAAGTGTGCATGTCCTGTTTATACAACATAAGGGTGGGTGGAAGGGCCCAAGGACAATTCCATCTTGCACCTCTTTTTTTTCTTTGCATTTGCATTATGTACAGTTTGGGGCCTAGTATTTCAAACTGCCATCCTGTCTGCCACTGCAGTGCCACTCGTAGATGGGCCACGTGTTTGTGCCGCCCACTCGTATCGCTTAGCATAGTCATCCAGCTACTTCGGTGCAACCTTTTGGACATAAAAACACTATTGTGAGGTGTGAGGTGTTCAGAATAGACTGGAAATTAGTGGAAATTAAGGTTATTGAGGTTAATAATAGCATAGGAGTTTTTATGCTTTTTAAAAAAAAAATACAGATCCAAAACACAAAACCCAGAACCCAAAACACGGAAGGGTGGTTTTGGCAAAACCAATCCAGATCCAAAACACGAAGAAAGATCCAGATCCCAAACCAAAACACAAAACACGAAAAGTGGCCGGTGCACACCCCTAGTTTTTATATATATTTTTTTTTTTTACATGATTTCTTTATAAATATTCTTTTTGCATTTATTTGGTGTGATATTCTTCCCTGTTGTGGATACCCATGTGTTAAATCTTTATGTACAAGCCCCCAGTTTCATATTGTTTTGCAGCGAGCGTGCAATGCTCCTTTTTTCTACTTTATATATATATATATGTATATCTATCTATCTATCTATATATATATATATATATATATATATATATGTACAGTCAGGTGCATAAATATTGGGACATTGTCACAATTTTCATATTTTGGCCTCTATTCACCACCACAATGGCTTTGAAATGAAACAAACAAGATGTGCTTTAACTGCAGCCTTTCAGATTTAATTTGAGGGTAATTACATCCAAATCAAGTGAACGATATAGGAATGCGCACTGCACGAGCCCTGGAGCGAGCGGAAAAAGAACTCGCTTCGGCATCCAAAAGGGGCGGCTGTCGATGTTGATCGACAGCTCACCCCGTTTGGAAGGCGGGTCGGGGGAGGGTGGCTGGGCAAACGGAGGCGTTCTTCAGGAACGCCTGCCGTTTGTGGGCGGCCCTACTGACATCACTCGTGATGTCAGTAGGTGGACTTCCTGCTCTATTAGAGCAGGAAGTCCACTGGGGCTTGCGGCAACGAGACCCCACCGCAAGGGTCTCGTCGCAAGCCCGATGGTTGCGATGGTTATAACCATCGCGACCATCACCTGGCCGCTCCCATAAGCTGTGGGTGGTAACCCACAGCTATGCGAGCGGCCAGGAGGCCGCTACTAAAAAATAAGCGCCCGCCCTGATTCAGGACGAGCGCTCGCAAAAGCGAGCGCCTCTGAATCAGGGCCTTTATTCACTGTTTGTTTACGGTTGCTTAGCAACTAGCCCCACATGCTGATGTTAAAGAGCCGTGACGGGGCTCCGGTCCGGCACTGGTGTCAGTCAGTAGCAGGCTTGTTTGCACTTTGGGTGATGAGTTCTTTTCCAACGATGACGTCAGATAGCCGTGACGGAGCACCTGGACGGCGCTGACTGGTGTCAGCAGGAGGCTCATTGGAACTTGGCGGTAAGTGGTGTAGGGTATATCAGTATGTACTTGTGTTGTTGTTACTTATGTGCTGACAAAAATTCTTCAAATAGAATTGAAACGTTGACGAGCGGAGGCTCATTGTTTTATTCTTGATGTTTTGCTTGAGTGTCACCTGAATTTATTCTGACTAGACTGTATGTTTTAAGGAAGGCACCGGATAACTGTTATATTGTTCAAGAGGTGGTAGTGCCGAGTGCAATCAATTTATAAATATATATATAGATATATATACAGTCAGGTGCATAAATATTGGGACATTGACAGAATTTTCATATTTTGGCCTCTATTCACCATCACAATTTATTAGAAATGAAACAAACAAGATGTGCTTTAACTGCAGACTTTCGGATTTAATTTGAGGGTAATTACATCCAAATCAGGTGAACGGTGTAGGAATTACAACTGTTTCTATATGTGCCTCCCACTTTTTTTTTTTTTTTTTTAAACATTAGATTTTTATTGTTTCAAAATTATATAAGAAAACTTGGGGTACAGAAAATAGAAAAGGGGAATAGAAAATAAAAGGGACAGAAAATAAAAGGTACATTATTTGTATAGGAAATATCAAATACAACATTAAAAAAACATACGTACAGTCCAGAAAGAACAACTGCGTTTGTCATCCAATACATTGCAATGATAATAGATCTAGCTATTATTAACAACATACTATTCGTTTGAAAAATAGAAAATAAAAATTATGAGCTACCATCTAAGGGCCTGATTCAGAACCGCTCGTAATGGGCCGCTCATTCGCACATCTGCGCATGCGTATGGGTCGTAATCGCCAACCAGTCAGTGCTGTGGGAAATCGTGCGCTCGCAAAATAGCGAGTGCCTGCTAATTTGAGTGACAGGATGAGGCGTTTGTGGGTGGTAACAGGGGAAGGTGCTTGAAAACGGGGAGTGGAGATCCGAACGCAGGCGTGCCAAACGGTCAAAACGGGCGTTTTAAGGGTGTGCATAATTAGCAAAGCAGCGTCATCGACCACGTCACTTGGTTGTCTTTTAGCCTGAACTGCTTGCATGATTGCGGTAGGAAAATGCTACCACAAGAATAGCGAGCAGTTACGCCTTTCGATGTACTCTAATCAAATAAATCAAATAAATAGCGGAGATGATGTATGATGCGAGCGGCCAGGGGGCGTTTTTACAAAATAGCGAGCGTATGTTTTGTTCGCTCGTTCAGACATAGAGGCGTCAACAGACCGCAAAGAGCGAGCGCTCTATTTAAATATCCGGCCCCTTTTTCAGAACGACCGTCCTCAAATTGCGTCCGGCTCTGAATCAGGCCCTAAGACCATCCGAATAGTCGAAATGAGAAATAGAGCTAGGTAAATCAACTCTTCCTAAATTATCCCTTGGTCTAATTATATATGATTATTTGTCATCAATTCCAGGATCAAATCTCATGGCTTAGGTCTTGTGGACCAGTAGTCTGACCAATTTAACCACTGAATCAGCGGGTTTGATGTCGATGAGGAGTAGTGAATTCCAGCTGTTTCAAACTCACAGTGGAGTTGGACCTTATTCTCTATGACTTCCAGAGCAGGGATTATAGGGGAATGCCAAAGTTGAGCTATCCTTATTTTGGTTGCTATAAGGATGTGTCCCAGTATATATCGTTCATTAATAGTCAGGGATCCTTTGTATACATGAAAGATAGCTATGACAGGGTGTGGAGAAATAGAAATTCTTAAGATTTTAGATATTCGAGTAAATACCTTTCTCCATAGCATAGTGATATGGGGACAAGACCAAAATATGTGGATTAGCGAGTCCACATGGCCACAGTTCCGCCAGCATAGATTGGGATGGGATGGTGAGATGGTATGCATTAGTTTAGGAGTGAAGTATTGACGGTGAAGTAACCGGTAGTATTGCTCCATATGGGACATACATTTAGATAATTTATAGCTTGTTTTATAAATCAGATGGCAGTCATCTTCTGAGAAGACACAGGAAAGATCTGCTTCCCATTTCTGAATTGTTGATGGTTTATTAAATTCTGTAGGTGTAATTATATAGGAGTACCACCATGTGATACTTCCTTTGCTATTAGTTTTATTTAGTTGATTGACTAAGAGTTTAGGGAGATCATGGACTATATGTGGGGATGGGGTTATACTGTGTAGCCAATGTCTAATATGGAAATATCTATAAAACTCTCTAAACGAGGTGTTGAATTGTGTGTTAACTTGAGTATATGGCAAAATAATGCCGGATGTAGTAATTTCTTTAAGGGAAACTATACCTAGTGATTTCCATGTCTCAAGATTTAAATTGGGTATTAGGGTAGCTAGCCCTTCCAGGGTAAAGCCGATTGTTGGTAATTTAATATCTGGAGTTACTTTAACCATTTCCGTCCAGGCTTTTCTGGTTGTGGATACCGACGTGGATCTTTCCACCCACGGAATTTTAACCCGAGATGGCAACCAAAGACAGTCAGTGAGCGGGAAGGGAGAAACCATATCCCGTTCAAGCTGAACCCATGGCATTAATTTTTCTTTTGAGAACCACTGGGTTAATTGTGATAGTAAAGAAGCTATTTGGTACCAATGTAAATCTGGAAGTCCCTGACCTCCTTCTGATTTTGGCAGGGATAGTTGTTTCCGTGCCATTCTAGGTTTCTTACCCTTCCATATATAGGAGGTAAAAAGTTTTTGGAATTTAATAAGGATATTCTTTGGAATTAATATGGGTAATGTTCGAAAAAGGTATAATATCTTTGGTAAAACAACCATCTTTAAAGCTGAAAGCCTGCCCATCCATGATACATTGCACATCATCCAATCATTTAATAATAATGATAATTGTCGTATCAAAGGAAGATAGTTAGCTGCAATGAAACTATTAGTAGTAGCCGTTAGATGGATTCCCAGATATTTAATAGAGTGATCCTGCCAAGCATAAGAATAAATCCCTTTAAGGGACGACAATAAACGTTGGGGAAAATTAATAGGGAGTGCCTCCATTTTGGAGCAGTTCAATTTATAATAGGAGATCTCAGAAAATTTTTCTATTAGGCCGTACAGAGCTGATAGGGAGTTATTCGGGTCTGTAAGGGTCAGAAGGATATCGTCTGCGAACAGACTTGTTTTGTATAATTTACCAAACAGTAAGGGGCCCGAGATGTTGTGATCCTTTCTAATGGCCTCCGCCAGGGGCTCAATCGCCAGGGTGAGCACCAGTGGGGAGAGAGGGCACCCCTGTCACGTGCCATTTGTTATCAAAAATGGAGTGGATAATATACCGTTAACAAACACTCTGGCCGAAGGGGAAGAGTATAATGCCAATATTGATGATAGGATACTGCCATTAATTCCAAATTTCTCCAATACTGCTCTTAAGGAGCTCCAATTCAATCTATCGAACGCTTTCTACTTCAGGGTCCATAGGGGGTCCACAGGGTTGACCTTGGGGTATAGGTTGGGAACCAAATCCGGGCACCACGCAGTTAAAGCTTTTAGCTCCCAGGATGCACTGGGTCCACTCTCCCTATAACCCCACCCCCAAGCCAGAGGCACCTCAGTTTAAGTTGTGCCCGGCCGGAGTCGGGTCACCGTTTAGTGCAGTGGGGAGCTGATTAGCAGCCCCTAAGCTTTATTTTTTCTAAGTACAGAGTTTTTTATTTTTTATTTTTACTTTGGACTTTCAGAGCGGCAGTGTCGGACTGTCCATAGGACATCTAAGCTGCCGCTCCGTCACCCCGCCGGCGCTGAGACGCCAGTACAGATCTGGGGATCTCAGCGGGACCCCAGAGTCTGTACTAGCCGGACTCTGCGGGCGCCCAGGACTGCTGCCGGATCCACGGGGAGCAGGTAAGGTCGCGGATCACCGCTTGCGGTGATCCGCGCATTTAATATGCAGTCCTGTGCCTCCGGTCTCCGGGGACAGACCGGAGGCGCCGGCAGTGGCGGCGGGCCCCCCATACCCCGTGTGTCCACTAGACCACCAGGGACTTACTGATCGGCGCTGGGAGCCGGCGTCCCGGGAGGTTAATAGCCGGCCAGGGGAGGAAGCTTTCCCTGTTACAGCGGCTCCTCCCCTCAGCTCAGCGCGCCTTTCAGTATGTATAGTCTGGCGTCGCTGAGCTGCTTCCTCCGCGGGCCACGCTTCTTCTGAGGTCTCCAGCGGCCATTTTCTTGTGGTGCAGCAGCAGAGCTCCGGAGATGGCAGTGAGTCCAGTCCCCCTGCGTACCTCACCATCAGGTCAGTGTACACAGTGCTGTAGCCTTCCCAGACACTGAATCTGGGTAAGTTGAATGCAGTGTAATAGTGCAGTATATTATATGACATGTTTATGTATATATGTATATATCTGCATTGTATGTGACTTATGCTAGTGCTGACTGTCTGTATTTAATTCTCTCACCTGTCAGTTTATATCTATCCCTTTTCCTTATCTGCCCTAATACAGCTGTACTTGGGGTGGTTCTGAGACCTCACATTTATATACTTGTTAATATTTGTGAGGTTTGTCACATACTGTTGCGTGCTGCACGTTGCCATATTTTAGATGGAACTGTGTGTTGCATACGCTGAAAATGGGTCCCTGCAGCTAATTTTTGGCATCAGTCAGGACCAGTATAGCGCTGCTTAATATTTCCGCCAAGAGGGTTGGTCAGATATGTCTGACCAGGAGATAGAGCGTTATACTGCACCCATTTTTACTATCCTGCAAGTCATGTGCTGCAGGTGTTAGTGCGGAGGATTTGACTCATAAAGGGTTCTGTATGTGGCGTCATCTGGTGCCGGCCCCTTTCACGACCCCCTTGGGCGGTTTGTTTTCTCGGGATCCTCTCAATTGCGGATCGCCGGGCGGGCCCCATTGTTGTACCTCACTTGGGGTTACTTCACCATACTGCCCTTTTCATCTCAGGGTATCTCGCAGTTTCTTGCACTCTTCCCCTGTGACACAGACTACCGCTGCCTACAGGGTTTTTTTCGCAGTATATGAATTCCCCCTGGTGCCACAATAGTCTGTCATGCCCCTTGCAGGGATTACCACGACAGCCACCCTGGGTGGATGTCGTTTTCTACGAAACGCAAATTGGCGTGGTTGACGCCCTGTGGTTACTTCCCAGTTGGCTCTGCCGTGAACTGGATACTGTTTTGGGCTCTTTCCCTCTTACACGGGGGGAAGCCTATTTCAGGTATTATCCCTGCTTTAGGGCTGGTAGCAGGTCCATTCTGGTTAGAGTGAATGTTGACCTGCACCTGTATCATACACCCTCAGACTTACGTGCCTTCGGGTTCCCTGTTGCTGACTAGCGGGTGGATCGCATAGCGGGACTCTGGCTGTTGCCAGATAGGAGGTGTTACAACAGTGTTTGGCCTCCTGTCCCAAATTCCCTGAGGGTCATCACGAGCCCCTCCTGGGGTGGATGGGCATGTTACTCGTCTGATTACAGACGTTACTACGCCTCCCATTCCTGCGTGGTCCGTAGGTGGTAACTCTGCCTGAAATCGGTATACTTGCTTTCAGGGGTTGTTACCCATCCTACCATGGCTATAGCATGGTTGGTTAATACTATTGCATATTGAGCTGATGCATTTGTAACATTTTTTCCCCTCCAACACGTCGGGGGTTCAAATGTATTTGGTCGCTCTCGTAATATATGCAGTTGTCATAGGTGGAAATGCCTATATTGGATACCAGTCTCCTAACTTTCAGAGTTCCGGCTGCGACTGTATCCTCCGTAATACCCTATGGCTGCGCTCTGGGAATGCAGAGGTGCAGATACCATCTTTAGGGTTGATCTTGGTTGGTCCTGACCTTGACAAGATTGTAGTAACATTGGCAGTATTACTAACGACGAGTTTACCGCTTTCAGCTATGCCTTCTACAAGGCCTCAGACTAAGTCTGTTATGTCTTTTTGTCCTCTGGGTCAGCCTAAAGGTCTGTTTCTTCGTAGACTGTCGGCATCTACAAGGGCCGACATATCCAGTACCGAGCAGGCCTGGACTGCCAGCCGATCCTGTTTCTGAACCTACGGATATCTCTTCAGCCTGACGGGACAGGCCTACAACTGGGAGATACCGATTTTCTCAGTTCGCCCGGTACTAGTGTCAAGTTGCCGTGGCTACGTGGGTAGGAGGGTACGCCCTCTCTTTGCTCAGGCGGCCTCTTTACAAGGGCCTTACAGATCCAGAAAGCTATGCAGTTGTTGCGGTAAGCGGAGCTAATTAGGCCATCCCCACTATCTCAGTGAGGGACTGGTTGTTCTGCTTTCTTTCTGGTGCGGTGGCTGAATGGTCCTTTTTGGCCTATTCTCTGTCTCGATTCCCTGAACCAGTTCCTAAAGCTACCTGGGCTCAGGAGGAAATCCCTATGCTCCATCATACGATGTTTGGAACCTGGGGACTTTATGGTATCACTGGATATACAGGACGCGTGCCTACGGGTACTTACAGAGACCTTTCCTCAGCATTGGCTGAGGTTTGCTGTATCACAGCAACACTTACAATTTTTCGGGCTCTGCCTGTTGGGACTGTCCTCAGCCCCACAGGGGTTTACCAGTGTTTTGGATTTTCTGACAGTTCTCCTGTTCAGTATATCCCAATGCTCCTGTACCTGGACGGCCTCCTGCTCTTAGCGGGATCATTGGGGTACTTTACAGCCAGGTCAGGATGACTGTGGCTTCAGGGTGCAGACGTTTAATCAACGGGGAAAAAGTCCTCCCTGCATCCCTCTCTGGGTATTCTTCATCTAGGATCCCTGCTGGATTCTCAGAATCTGAGAATTCTTCTGGCGTAAGACGGAATCTCCACTCTTCCATTAGGAGTACGTGGTTGTCTGCGCAGTCGACATATGTCTTTACACTCTGGGATGCATGGTGGAATGGGCTCAGTTCCATTCCAGACCTTTCCATAATTGGCTCATCTCCAGATGGAACGAGTTTTTTCTGTCGGATCACTGTTCAAACGATGATGCTCTCTCCGGAGGCAAGTCGGTCCCTGTCCGGGTGGCTATGGCCATCTCGTCCAGGGTATTCTTTGCTATGGACAGTGTCTGGTTCGCATCCTTTTCAGTGCAGTTGGACGTCTGTCGATTCCACCCTGTCAATTAACTTACTCTGGCATAACTCTTGTTTCCCGGTGAACCTGAAAAGGTTCAGTCCGACAGGGTCAGGACAGTGGCTTCCTTTTTAGCAACACTGTTCGTTGGGTGGCAATGACAGGTATGTCACATATTCGGACATAGTCCGAGGGTCTCCTCCCGACCATCTCGGCAGCGTTCATTTCAGGAGCTCTCCATTGGGAAGCGGGAGTCCTCAGCCGTCACGACGTGCATCCCGGGGACTAGTCTCTTCCCCAAGAGAGGTTTCATCTCCTGGTGAGCAGGGGGGGCCCCCTGAGGTGACCCTCAGGGCCTTCTGACTTTATCACACTATGGTGTTACAGTCCAGCTCTGGGGATTCTGAAGCAACCTTCAGCGACTCTTTGTCGATGAAGTGGTCCTTTCACTTTGTGTACCTGTGTTCTCCGGTCTCCCTTCTTCCTCGAGGTCTTTGGAAGTGTTTCAATTGAGACGGAGATGCTTTCCTGCTGGTGGCTCCTGATTGCCCCAGATGTCAGGGGTACTTGGATTTTCGGAGTCTCTCCATCGATACTCCATTCCTGATGCTTCGCTGCCTGGACCTGTTGTCTCAGGGTCCTTGGTTTTGCCTTGGACCTGGGTCGTTTGTCTTTGACTGTGTCCCTACAGTGGTCTTACGGCTTCCCTGGCTTTGTCATCGTTGGAATGATTAGAGCACATGGATCAGCTTTTGCTGGGACCTACCACAAACTGTGGCAACCATAAATCTTATGGTATTGTACCTGTCGATACAATCCTCCGGTGTCCAGGATTTCCAGATATTCTGGCATTCCTTCCGGCTGGCTTGGGTTTCACACTTGGCCTGGTCTTCCTGACAGTGCGGATCTCTACACTGTCAGTATGGTTAAGATATGGAATTGCTCCACTCTGGTATCCAGTTCATCCTTTGGAGTGTTTTCTCGATTATGCTTCCATTTGTCCTCCCTAGGGACTCCTTGGGAGTTAGTAGTGGTTCTTCGTTCCCTCCGGGGACAGTCAATGGAACCGCTGGTTGTGATAGCCATTACATGGTCTATTGCTTAGGCTCTCTCTTTCTCTCAGGGTGTTTATATCAACCAGAAGAGTGTCTGAATTGGGAGCGTTCTCATGTGGCTCCCTCTTCTGGAGGGCATCATGTCAGGGTGTGAGTTGCTCTCACCCTGTGTTTCTTCTTAGTGGTTTTCAAGTTCCATATTATTCTGGAACTTATGGTACGGCCATTCTGTCCCCAGTCCTCTTGGCTGGTGTGGCCTCATTGACTGTGGTCTTTGGATTTATGTGATCCGTTCAGGTTCCTTACGGAAATCTGACTCCTTATTGGTGGTCTGAGATTTCTGGTTTTCACAGGAAAGGATGGCCGGCCTATAACCAAATGTTGGTGGATGGCCTCGTAGGTCTTCCTCAGGGGCCTACCCATGGGTAGGCCTTTCTGTTGTTGATGCTTGTTTTTTCTCGGGCCATGTAACCCTCGTGGGCGGCTCGCTGTGGCGCCTCTGCTGTTTTGCCTTACTAGGTGGCCACGTGGTCTTCTGTCCACACCTTTTTAAGGTTCTAGGCATTGGTTTCCTTTGCCTCTCAGGATGCTTCCTTTTTGGCGACGGATTCTCCTCTCAGCACAGGAGCGTCCCCACCCTTGGTTGAACTGCTTTGGGACATCCCCAAGGTCAACCCTGTGGACCCCCTATGGACCCTGAAGTAGAAAACAAGAGATATGGTAAGAACTTACCTTTGTTATCTCTGTTTCTACGAAGTCCATAGGGTCCACAGGGCGCCCGCCCTGACGCACCTGGCTTCATATGGGTTGTGTGGCTGGTCACCGGTTTTCCGTCTCCCATTTCATTGAGTATGGTTATTGAGTGTTCCAGTTTTCTCTCTCTTTTTCTCTCCTCCGGCCTTTGGCTACTTACAAACTGAGGTGCCTCTGGCTTGGGGGTGGGGTTATAGGGAGAGTGGACCCAGTGCACCCTGGGAGCTAAAAGCTTTAACTGCGTGGTGCCCGGATTTGGTTCCCAACCTATACCCCAAGGTCAACCCTGTGGACCCTATGGACTTCGTAGAAACAGAGATAACAAAGGTAAGTTCTTACCATATCTCTTGTTTTTTCTGCGTCTAATGATAGAAGGAGAAGGGGCTGATCAAATCTAGAAAATGCTTTGATAATATTAATCACCTTTCTCGTGTTGTCTGGCCCTTGCCTTCCTGTAACAAATCCCACTTGATCTTGATGAATTAACGTAGGGAGTAATATATTAATTCTATTTGATAGGAGTTTGGCGAATATTTTTATATCCGTATTTAGGAGGGCTATTGGCTATAATTAGCCATGGATGTCAAATTCTTTCCTGGTTTTGCAAAGGCTACTATTCTTTCCTCTAACATTTCTCCCGGAAACGAGCCTTCTGATGAGATATCATTAAACAGGTGTGCTAAATGGGAGACAGAGTGTCTTGGAAACTTTTAAAGAATTTATTTATATAACCGTCTGGTCCGGGCGCCTTGTCTAAGGGAAGGGATCCTATTACCGATAAGATTTCTTCCTCGGACCAGGGTTCTGCTAAAGTAATCAAGGTGTCCTCACCCAGTGATGGCAGATCGATGGTGCTAAGAAAATCGTCAATCTGTGCTGACGTTGGGTGGTGTGTCATCGGGTCATCTTTTACATTTTACATGGCAGAATAATACTACGCAAAGGATTCTGCGTTATCATAGGGGTCTGTTATTTTGGGACCTTTAATATTGGATATTGTTCTAATACTTTCTTTCGCTCTTTTCCCCCTCAACTGCCGCGCCAATAGACGACCTGCCCTGTCCGAACCCAGGACATTGAAAAAAGACACATTTTACATAATCTTCCCAATATACATTTTTCACTGTTGAAGTGAAAGAAAAAGCCAGAGCAATGTAGAAAACATTGAAATAGCCACGTTCACATAAAATACACAGAAACAAGCCAGATCCACATACAATACACTGAAAAGCCACTTCAGCATAAAATATACTGCAACAAGCCACTTCCACATAAAATACATTGAAAATAGTCAGATCCAAATAAAATACATTGAAAGAAAGCCACTTCCACATAAAAGAAAAGAAACAACCACATCTCTTACCTTGATGCAGTGTTAAGTCTAGGAGGGGTTCTCGAAACATCACAGTATTCTGACTTCACAGTAATTCAAGATGTTAGCGCACGCACACATTCGCCATGGAGGTAACTGTTGCAGTGAGAAAATTCCAGAGCAATATAGAAAACAGTGAAAAAAGACACATTCTCATAAAATACACTGAACCAAGCCAGATCCACATACAATACACTGAAAAAGCCACTTCAGCATAAAATACACTGCAACAAGCCAGATCCACATAAAGTACCATGAAAAAGAAATTTTTACATATTACACACTTCAGCTCCTCCATTTTACTTCAGCTCCTCCATTTGTTAGTCCAGCCCCCTCCTTTGCCATTCCAGCCCACATTCATGTGTCATTGCAGCCTCCCATGCCACTGCAGCGGCCCCTCATGTTTCACTCCAGCAACCCGCCCGCCTCTCCCCCCCAGAGTTATTTCAACAGCCCCACTCTGCCCCCATAAGCATGAAAGCAGCAATCATCCCCCTAGCTCTCAGGCTGCCCCCCCCCCCACACTGACTCTAATGCTCAGGGACGTAACTAGGGTAGTGCGACCTGATAGGGCACAGGGCACCGCAGGGCAGGGGGCGCTGTTTGGGCCTGTCAGTTTTCCTGTTTAATATCATTCTCACTTGTAGCTTCCTCTTCTTTTATCCCCAGCATTTCCTTGCCTCCTATCTCTTCCCTGGCCCTTCCCCACGAGGCCATGGTCCTTTTTTAGGTGCACTATCTCATGTCCCTATTTGAAAGGGGGGGGTGCGCCAATGCTCTCTCTGGCACAGGGCACCAAAAAGTCTAGTTACGGCTCTGGTAGTGCAAATTATGCAGTGCCCCCTTTAGTTTTGCTCCTTACGCAGTGCCTCCTGTATTTGTGACCCCTGTAGTTTTGCTCCTTAATGCAGTGCCCCCTGTATTTAAGCCTCTTAAGCAGTTACCCATGTTTATGCCCCCAAAAGTAGTGCCCCCTGTATTTGTACCGCCTAAAGTAGTGCCCCTTCAGCTGGACCCCCTGTATTTGTGCCCTTCAACAATGCCCCCGGCATTTGTGCCCCATAAGTAGTGGCCCCTGTATTTGTGCCCTCTATAGTGCCCCTTAAGCAGTTACCCATGTTTATGCCCCCAAAAGTAGTGCCCCCTGTATTTGTGCAGCCTAAATCAGTTCCTCTTCAGCAGTGCCCCCTAAAGTAGTGCCCCTGGCATATGTGCCCCATAAGCAGTGTTCCCTGCATTTGTGCCCCATAAGCAGTGCCCCCTGTATTTGTGCAGCCTAAATCAGTTCCTCTTCAGCAGTGCCCCCTAAAGTAGTGCCCCTGGCATATGTGCCCCATAAGCAGTGTTCCCTGCATTTGTGCCCCATAAGCAGTGCCCCCTGTATTTGTGTCCCCTATAGTGCCCCTTAAACAGTGACCCCTGTATTTGTACCCCCAAAAGTAGTGCCCCCTGTATTTGTGCCACCTAAAGTAGCGCCCCTTCAGCAATGCCCCCTGCATTTGTGCCCCTTAAGCAATGCCCCTATATTTGTGCCCCCAAAAGTAGTGCCCCCTAAGCAGTGCCCCCAGCCCAGTGCTTACCTGTCCGCGCTGGCTCACGCTTTGGTTCCCGCGTTGGCTCCCTCCCTCCTGCTGCCACTACCCCTACCTCGCTCTGACTGGATCAGGCGCGCAGGACAGGCTCCTCACAACCTTTGCGCGGGTGATGTCATGACGTCACCCGCGCAATGCATCACTGGGAACACTGGCCTCTGAAGCGATCAGAGACAAGAAGCCTATGATTACTTCACAGACCAGAGATCCCAGTTCCAGTGATGGGAGACGCATTTTTTAAACAAAAGAGCTGCTTGCGGCTCGAGAGTCGCTGGTTGGCCACCCCTGCTTTATACAAAACCTATTGCCCTCTGCTACTCACAGATACCATTCCTCACACATTATAAGAACCCTCACTCACCATAATGTCCTGCCTCCATACCTCACCCACTGAAATAACATTGTGGCATTTTTTGGACACTGTGCTTGAGACTAAATCCTGACCTGCATGTACTGTATACTACATCTTGTTTAGTAGTTTACATGTCTGTAATCAAGTGCACAGTTGCCAACATTTTGGAACAGTTTAATTTTTCAGTGGGGATGGCTACATACATACTGTAGTGAGTTACAGTCTCACTGGACTTCAGAGTAATTCAATCATGTCGTGTTTCCCAGGGTAAATGCCCCCATACACGGTGCAATTCAAGGTTGGTAAGATGAGTTGTACGATTGCCCTTGTAATTCTTCCCTTGAAATTTTTCATACGATGTGGTCAAATGGTGTACAATTGATCGTTACTATCATAGGATAAGATGCATAGAAGTGTATCAGATTGTACTCAAAAGATCGTAGATCTCTCTGCAAAACCATCTGTACTGCGATCCAACTAGAGGACGGCAGGGACGCGCATCGGGGTCGCAGAACACACAAAATACACCTATTTTCACACGATTGGTCTGTCCAACCTGTCGTAACTGGCCATATCGTGTACAAAATCTTCCCGTGTATGGGCACCTTTAGAGTAGGTTGTACAAATTGCATGTAAGATGCAGAAAAAGGACTGATCTGTGAAGGCTTCTGTATATCTCGGACCTTTTAATGCCAGTCACATAGGAGAAAACTCACCAGTACTCGCATTGTGTAATAGCATCGAATTCACAAGTTTGGTGCATTTAGAGAGAAACTCGGACCTTTATATGTGCCAGAAGGTCCAAATATGTGTCATACAAAAAACTCACACCCTATTACCCTGAATCTCCATATTGTAGGTGTATGCAAAAAGAAATATTGTTGAGTATATAACATGTTTTTATGAAAGTAAACAAGTTACATTCTTATTAATTAACCCTAATTAGGATTAATATTTTGTCATGGGTATGACTTTTTTTTTTTCTTTACATTTTTTTAAAATATCTCAAGAATTTACAAGGTTATTAGTGATAACATAAATATGAAAACATGTGAAACAGATATAACATCATATAAATTATCAAAACAAGGTGAATTTTGATGTTGGTTTTTTTTTTGTTCCCAACATAATACAATATAATATTATCAGCTGAGCTTACCAAATAGATTGAAAATAGGAACAAAGGAAGAGTGAGGTCAGTCTGAGGGGAAAAAGAAAAACAATAAAAGTGGTAAAAATTAAAATGAAGAACAATAATAAAAAGCGACATTAGTATTGCCCATACTGTTAAACCATTCAGATACATGTATGTCTAGATATTGAAAGGATCAAATTGAGATGTCAAGGGCTATAGCACTATGTCATATAACATGTTGGAGAAGATACCTGCTCGTATTTTCAAATACTTTATTTATACCAGTCTGCAATTGTAATGGGAGAGTGAGAAGGTACGGCTACCACAAAGGGCCGTATTCAATAAGGTGCAAAAAGTCAGTTTCTGCTGAAAAGTTTCGCCGGTGACGTCATTTCGCCAGACGAAAACTTTTCCCCGTATTCAATTCCAAAGACTTTTCGCTGGTGCGGAAAGTCAATGCATTGGAATAGGCTAAAAAGATTCGCCTATGAAACCTGTCATAAAAAAGTGCAGAATTGGGGTTTTGGGTTGCAAACTTGAGGGACCCACCCAGCACCCTTGGGACAGCCCCCCAAAGGTAAACTGTGTCAAAAAAAGTAAAAAAAACCTTAAGAACACCCCAAAAAAACTTTTAGTTTGGGGGCAAAAAAAACAAAGTTTGGGGACAAACTTAAAAACTAGTGAAATAGACTCCATGGGGGTCTCTAAGTATGACCCAGGTGTTTTTACAATTGCAGGTGCTTGCGGAAGGTGGTTTGTTTTAGTTTTGTAAAACTTCACTTTAGCAACTTCAAAATATGCTAGCTCCCATTTTTATGTACCCCAAATTTGCTGGGACTACTTATTTTGTAGAGAAAAAACAAATGCCATTGTTCACCACTTATGTAAAGACGCTAATTACTAGCTATTGAGAGCATTTAAGTACCCCCAAATACCTTCAGCAGGCCTATTCTGGGGTATCTGTAGTGATCCCTCATGTCATTGTTTTTTTTGGGGGTGTCAGGCTGTTTTCCCCAAATCTGACAGTACTTTTCGCTTGTTTGCATTTCGCCGGGTCCCGGTTTCGCTGATCTCGAATTGAATACAGGGATAAGCGGCGACAAACATGATACTTTTCCACATTGAAATCCAGCGATGACGGTGAAAACCTCGGCAGCAGGAATTTTCGGGATCCGGTCTAAAGATCTACAGTAAAAAGGTAGACAATGTCTAGATAGACAACAGATGTTAGACAGTTAATAGGTCGACAGGGACAAATGGTTGACATGTAAAAAGGTCGACAGGTACAAATGGTAGACGGTCAAAAGGTCGACATGAAAAATGTAGACACAAAATGGTCGACACGTTTTTTTTTTTGTTTTTTTTAAGGTTAGGGTTAGGTTTAGGGTTAGGCACTTACCAGGGGGTTAGGGTTAGGCACTTACCCTGACGGTTAGGGTTAGGAACCAGAAGAAAGGGTTAGGGTTAGGCACTTACCGGAGGGTTAGGGTTAGGCACTAGAAGGGACGGTTAGGGTCAGACACCTACCCCGACGGTTAGGGTTAGTCACCAGAAGGGAGGGTTAGGTTTAGGCTCCAAGGGGAGGGTTAGGGTGAAGTTTAGGGTTAGGAAAAAAAAAAACATGTCGACCATTTTTTGTCTACCTTTTTCATGTCGACCATTTGTACCTGTTGACCTTCTTACATATTGACCTTTAGTGCATCGACCTTTTGTCCATGTCGACCTTTTGTACCTGTCGGCCTATTGACTGTCTAACATTTGGTGTCTATCTAGATATTGTCTACCTTTTTACTGTAGATCTTTCAATCCACACCCGGAATTTTTGCACCTAATTAATATAGAATCTCCGCACACCATGTCCAATATCAGAATGGGCATTATGTCTATCAAATAGATATGTTCTAATATTGCTTTAAGTTCTTCAATGGAAGAGGATGTCCTCTTAATCCATTTTTCAAGTATAAGAATTTTGGGCTATCGTGACTATAACAATTAAGAGTGGTAAAATATACTGTATACGTGTTCCGTCTTACCATGCTTCAAAATGTGCAAATAATATTGGGATAGTTAAAAAGGGCAAGTTTGATTAATAAAATGTAATACCTTACGTCAGAATGTTTGAATCTTACAATAAGACCAGAAAGCTTGAATATAAGATGCATTGTCCATAGAACACTTCGGACATTGACCAGTGGAACCCGAAATCATATATTTTCGTTGATTCTGAGGAAAAAATGCTCTATATGTATGAATTTGATATGGACCTCCTGTAGTCTAGAGGATCCTAATGTTTTTAGTATAGTCCCTATGTGAGAAAGCAATTCTTGAATGTTTCCTAATTCAGGAATGTCTCTTGACCATCTAACCTGAAGATTACGCTATCATTTATCAGAGTCATTTAGTAACAAATGGGGGTACGGATATCGAATTTGGTAGGGAGATGTAGAACGTATCCGTAGCAAAGACTCTATTACATTAGACAGAGGTTGTGTGGAGCTGATGCTTTTAGGAAATTTGGTGTTTGCATGGTGGCGAACTTGCAAGTACATGAAAAAATGTTTTGCTGGAAGATGGAATTTCTCCTGTAGTTGCTGGAAGGACATAAGTAAGCCCCCAGGAGCAAATACATCTCGGATTGCATTTATCCCTTTACATTTCCAATGCATGAACCAAACATTCTGCAAAGATGGTGGGAAGTCTGGGTTGCCCCATACAGGAATATATTTGGTAACTGTATATTCTGTAGTTAGTTTTTTCGAAATATTTCTCCAAGCAGCATAAGTATCCTGAAAAAATAAGTGATTACATATATTAGCAGTAATATCTGCTTTTGGTAAATGAAGTAATGCAGCTGGTGCATATGGATGAAATAAAGCTTCTTCTAACACTGTATTTGTATAATTAGAAATGCCCAATAACCAATCCGAGATACCTAAAGAGCATAGCTTGAGAAAAGGCAGCTATATCTGGGAGTCCTAGGCCACCGTTCTCCCTACTTTCTAGCAAATGACTTCTATGTATCTTTGGTTTTTTTTGCTTGCCATATAAAATAGTGAAAGCTGAAGTACATAATTGTATCTTTCCTAGACAAAGCTATCAGTATCATCTGCATTTTATAGCTAATTTTGGGAAAATAACGGATTTAGGCCCTGATTCAGACCCGGATGCAAGTGGGCGTACGTACGTTCGGCGTACGTAAAAAAATATTTAAATTCAAGCACTCGCTCGTAATTTCGTACGCAGCTAAAAATCCGCCCCAAACTCAACAGACCCCTCCTCTAACTAACGAGCGTGCCAAATAGCGAGCGTACATCCCCGAAATGGCTTGAAGGGAACGCACGCACAAGTACAAACCGGAAGTGGGCCTGTCAGATTCCGATTACCTGCTCGTTTATTCTGCCTACCTCCCTCAATCGTATCATGCCAATCAATGGGCCTGATTCAGAGCCGTTCGCTATTTGCGGTCGTTCGTTTAAAAACAAGGGGTGGCTATTCAAATGAACCGTACGCACATTGCAGTCTGTTCACACCTCTAAGTCTGAACGAGCGAGCAAAACATACGCTCGTTTATTTGTTAAAAACGCCCCCTGGCCGCTCGCACCATACGTCATGTCCGCTATTTATTAGATTAATCGAGTACATCGACCAGTGTATGAACTGCTCGCTATTCTTGTGGTTGGTGTTTGCTACCACAAATTTGCGAGCAGTTCTGGCTCTAAAATAACCAAGTGACGTGGTCACTGACGCTGCTGTTTTAAATATACACACCCATAAAACGCCCGTTTTGACCTTTAAGCACGCCTGCGTTCGGTTCTCCACTCCCCATTTTCAAGCACCTTCCCCTGTTACCACCCACATACGCCTCATTCTGTCACTCAAAATAGCAGGCACTCGCTATATAGCGTACAAACGATTTTCGGCCGCACTGACTGGTTCGCGCATGCGTACTAAAAACCGTACGCATGCGCAGATGTGCAAACATCGCTCGGAACGAGCGTACTGCCGCTAACGAGCGGCTCTGAATGAGGGCCAATGTATCAATTAGCTTAATTGTTTTTTTTTTTTTCAACACAATGCAATAAACTTTAATCTTGTCCGTGTTTGTGTTTACCCGCAGAATACGTACGGCTTAAACATTCGCTTTTATTGGTCAAAATACATGTTAGCCCCAATTAAACAATTGTTCTATTTGTTTGGATCCCCGCAAATTTTCTGTGGTTCATTTCTTTATTTCAATTTGCTTACGCATGTCACTGCATCAAGCCTATCATAACTCTCAAGAGATTTCTGGCCCTGTCGAACACATGACTCATACACTAACCAATAGAATTGGTCCTGTTAATTTCCCAAATACATTAGCCAATCAAATTTTTTTTGGGTGCTTTATTAAAATAAATTTTTTAAAAATACACCATTGCCATCATGAGAGCCGCCGCATTCACCAGGCGCGAGCTGCTGGTGCTCACGGAGGTGATGGACAGGCGGATCACCAGGCAGCCTCCACCCATCACAAATCACAGAAAGCGTTCCGCATATGCGGAGGTACGTCGCCGCCTGCGCTCCTTCGGCTCACGCCGACATATCGGCCAGCTGGAGCGCAGGTGGTCGGACCTGCACCGGCTGACGCCCCGCTTGCTGGCATGCTTTCGTATGCAGATCGCGGAAAGTAAGTTTTATGGACTGTGGTTTTCATGTTTATCTTGTGGGCCCTAACTGCGTGTGCATGTTTTCATGTATGTTCTATTTATTCATTGTAGTCATATCTGCATGTGCATGTTTTCATGTCTGTCCTATTTATTCATTGTAGTCATATCTGCATGTGCATGTTTTCATGTCTGTCCTATTTATTCATTGTAGTCATATCTGCATGTGCATGTTTTCATGTCTGTCCTATTTATTCATTGTAGTCATATCTGCATGTGCATGTTTTCATGTCTGTCCTATTTATTCATTGTAGTCATATCTGCATGTGCATGTTTTCATCTCTGTCCTATTTAGTCATTGTAGTCATATCTGCATGTGCATGTTTTCATGGCTGTCCTATTTAGTCATTGTAGTCATATCTACATGTGCATGTTTTCCTTTTTTTTTTTTGGATTCATGTTGAAACTAACCACAATTTTTGTTACATCTTTTAGGGGCACAGCAAAGACTACGGCGTCATCGGCAGACAAGACGCCGGTCACGGCCCCTCTCGCCAACCCCCAATTCCTCAATTACCCCCTCCTCCCCAGACCCTGTGGCCGAGATTTCGGGGCTACTTCCCCTCCAGCCCAATTCCCCCTCTCCTCCAACCGCCCCTCCTCCAAATACCCCCTCCCAGGATTCTGCGAACACCCTGCCCCTAGGTTTGGGGAATGTAGCCACCTCCGAGGAGGTCGAGGGAGTGGCTTCTCGCTCTGGCGTTTTGCAGAACGGTATGTTTTATTTTTATTTTTTTTGGGGCACCACAAACTGTTTGTATGTAATCATGTGTCGTCCCCTTTTTTGTGGGCTTTTTGTCGCCTTTTTGTTTTTTTTGGGGTTGTCTTTACCTGTTCCTGCTGATTTCACCATACACATATCACACCTGTGTGCATTTTTTTTGGGCCCTTGTATTTTTGGCCTACCACATTTTGGGGTGCTGGGTTTTATCCATGTAATGTTGGTTTTTTTCACAAGCTTTTAAGTTTTGGTTTGCTTGTTTTGTGTTGTTTTTGAATGTGGCTTCATTATTGATGTATTAATCCCCAAACTTTTGTCACCCACAGAGGAACAGAGGCGTCGGGCTGAAATCTGTCAGTGTGTGGCCCGTATGCGGGAGCAAGTCACCGGGCTGCTGCAGGGCCTTGACCATCTGGCGGTCCTCCTTAGGAATTAGGTTTGTTTTTTTTTTTTTTACAAATTGTTTAAAAGTAAATCAGTTTTAATTAACGCTCTGCCTCATGCGTTTTTTGTAAATCAAAGATTCTTGACACTGACATAAGTAGACTCTTCAAGCAAGCATTGCCAATTAATCTCACTACAGATTGTGTGTTGTATTTTGAAGGCAAACAGGCACAAGAAACACCTACCAGTACCAATGTCATTTTCCTTTTTTGGGGTGGGCAACATTATAGTTTACAACATTTTACAGGTTCCTATTTGGTGGGCAAGCTGCTTAGGCCGATCTTACGAAGCCAACTGATTGTACAGGATTCCTTGGTGTGTTGGTTTGTACCCCGAAAACATATTACATTTTAGCTCAACTTGCTTCATTACTGGGTTACCCCTTAGGCAAATGTAACGTTTGTGAGTTTGGTTACACTTGCTTCTAACGTGCCCAAAAAGGAAACAAATTACACTCTCAAAATATTTATTCACAACAGAAATCAAAAAACAAAGTGGTCACTCACAAACAAAACACACAGTGATAATCAGAAATACACCACATACCAAAAACAGGAAATAAACACACAACAAATCAAGAATTGGTTGACGAAGGTCCATGCCCACATGATTCAACAAATATGGCGTTGCAGTATGGGTGACATAATATATTCCACAAGTTTCCACTTAAAGGTTTTTGAAGGGTAGCAGGAAGTAGTCATCGTGGGAGTGCCAAAGATTATGCAAACAAACAGAAGATGGGGCAAAAATGAATTTAAAACAAGATGAACGCAAACAAACCGTAACACATTGGGTATAAACACTGTTGTTCGGTCAATAACCTAAAATATCTGGCCACCACATCATCGCGTATGGCCCCCCCACATACTGACCTCCGACCAACCTCGGGGGGGCCATCCTCAGGTAAGCATGAGGATGCATTGGGACACCACTCCTTATGGCGATGTTGTGAAATATCCCACACAGGACCACAATTTTCGAAACCATATCCGGCAAATACATGAGCTCGCCACCAGAGCGGTGGAGGCATCTGAATCGGCCTTTTAAAAAGCCGATACAGCGCTCCACCACTTGCCTGGTGGCTGTAAGTGCGGTATTAAACTCACTTTGTGGGCCTGGTGTGGGAGCCAAATAAGGAATGAGCAGCCAGGGCATGCAAGGGTAGCCACTGTCTCCTGTGAAAAAGAATAGACAACATCAGGATCACTGTGTATCAAGCTTAACATTGTTATGTACTAAAGGTCTCCACTTACCCAGAAGCCACGCATCACCAGCTTGTAGGTTGGTTAATTTGTGCCATATCCCTGATTGCCGGATGACGAAGGAGTCATGTGCACTTCCTGGTAATTTTGCATTCAGGGACAGGATCTGGAGGAAGGCATCACATACCACCATTACATTCAGGGAGTGATATTGTTTATGGTTGCGAAATATGGCCTCCAGCCGTGCTGGAGGCTGAAGTGGTATGTGAGTACCATCCACAACCCCTATGATGTGTGGGAAGCCAGCTATTTGGTAAAAATTGGCCTTGGCCACAGTAAGGGCATCCATATCCAAAGGCATTTTAATAAAATGATGGAGGTGCTTGAAAAGTGCCTCCATCACTGCCCTCAGGATCCTGGAAAAGGAGTATTGTGAGATGCCCGCCACTATTCCCACCGTTGTTTGAAACGATCCTGAGGCACAGAAATGTAACACCGTCATAAATTGCGTAAGTGGTGGTATTGCTGTTGGACTGTCAATTTGCCGCTCAAGATCACTCTCTATTAATGAGAGAGTGTCTATGATGATTTTGGGAGGAAGACGGTAGCGTCTTAAAACCTCATCATCGGGCATTCCAAAAAGGGTGACACGTGTTCGAAATATCTGGGGCCTTGCACGCCTACGATGCCTACGCCTGGGACGAGATTGAGGTTGGTCGGCTTCCGGGAGCATGGCCAGAACAATCCGCCCCAGATCAACCTGAAATGGCAAGATTTGAATGTAAGACTTTTTACCCACCCCAAAATAAAATTAAAACAACTTAGCTTGATGATACCATCCATTGCTGCTTACATTCCGGGGTATTGTCATGATACGTCCAAACTGAAAATATTCCCAATATTAAAAAAAAATCTGTTTAGTCTGTGCATTTGTTTCTAAATTTGGTGCAAGACAAAACATAAAATAGGCGAAACACACATTTGGCCAACGAGCAAAACGACATTGCACACAGTACGTCAAATTGGGGTTAAATGTAAGCCAAAAATGCTAAAGGGAAAACACAAACAATTTTACAGGATGAATAAGCATTTAAAAATGCGCTAATTAGTTCGCAAATACAAGTCACTATACAAACAGAGAAAAATGCGCTAATTAGTTCGCAAATACAAGTCACTATACAAATAGAAAAATGCGCTAATTAGTTCGCAAATACAAGTCACTATACAAAAAGAGAAAAATGCGCTAATTCGCAAATACAAGTCACTATACAAACAGAAAAATGCGCTAATTAGTTCGCAAATACAAGTAAAAAAATGGACTTACCAAGAGCTAATATATAAGATTCCCAATCAAAAGGTCTTTGGGGCCGAAAGAAAAAAAAACCTAACAGAGATGAAATTAGGGAAAAAAAACTTTAGAAAAAGAAGGAGACACAAATTGAACCAAAGTTAGACTTCACAAAACTTACCAAATCAAGAAACGAGGCCAAAAAAAAATCCGCCCAAAAAGCGACCGGAAAATAAAAACGCAACTCTAGCAAACAAAATAAACTCCAAACAATGCCAACTCCTAAATCCGCAAACAAGAAACTCCAACCAAGGTAACCTCCAACAATCCAAAAACGCCACCTCGACTCGAGACACACCAAGCCATAAATAGTGTTTAGTTTCCCGCAAAAATTAAGGAGGGATCATAGGAACGCACAATCAATGATGCGGCCGCAAAATAAGGACGCATGTATAAATACGTCACGAAACACCATTTAAATTCTGGTGTATTTCTTGTTTGGAGCTCAGGCATGGCTACAGACCAGGGAAACAATGGACAACAGTCAGGCGGTAAGTCTTTCATGCATTTTGTCTCAATGATTAATTTGAAACATAATATTGGGCAAGTTGTGAAGTTGAGAAATCTGCATATTTACACAAATAGGTGAGGAGGATGACATGGAAGAGGCTGCTGGGCCCAGTATTCCGGGCAAAGCTGCCAAAAAGAAAAGGCAGCCACCTTTCACAAGAAAGGAGATGGAGGTTTTGATTCAGAAGTGTGTGGACATCCTGCCACAGGCAGACAGGAATATGAGTACAAGCCAGAAGTGGAGAATGTGGGAAGAGGTAGCCGTTGCTGTCAATAGGGTGGGTGATTATGTCCGTCTAGCCCGGGATGTCAAACGGCGGTAAGTAAACACTTGCCCCCCCTATAAACAAACCCCATTTTAAACAAAAGGATAATGGTTCCAATTTTATCCCACAGATGGGGCGACTTCAAATATCGCCTAAAGCAAAAACTGGCGGACAGGGCTAGGCATGCAAGGGGGACAGGTGGGGGTCCCACCCCTGTGTCATTGGAGTTGACGGATTTAGAAGAGCTGGCATGGGTGTGTGCAGCCTGTGGAGGTGTTTGGCGTGTCCAACATGGATACGGACATGCCAGACTTTGCGGCTCCTCATGTTGTCCCAGGTAAATGTTGTGATGTCACCAACTCTGAAATGTTATTGTGCCAATATGTAGATTCTAATGTGACTCTTTTCTCATTTTTCCAAACAGAGACACAGGCGGATGAGTCTGCTCCAGAGGGGAGCCTTGGCCGCAGAATTTCTGCTGGCTCTGCAGGGGAGGAACCAGTACATCCGGCTGAGGACCCTGCAGAAGCCAGTCCAGGGCAATCCCCTTCGCAGGCAGTGGCCCTCCTCACAGAACTCAATTTCAAATCGGATTTCCATACGGAGATTCTGCAGAGGATGGACGCCAGTCTGATACGGGTGGCTGAGGCCCTGGAGCAAAATGCTGCGGCCAACGTGACCATTGGTCAGGCCCTGGCGGAAAATACCAGGGCCAACATCCGCATCGCCAATGCCCTGGAGCAGCTCGTTAGCCAGCACATGGTGGAGCCGACCTCCCTTCCTGCCGGAACATCTGGATCCTCCACCTCTGGCACAACAACAGCCCTGTGCCTAGTCCAGAGGCCACAACATCTGCCTCTGGACAGGCCAGCCCGATGACATCCCGGACCCGGTCTGGCGCCCTCCCTCCCCCAGCCAAACGGGTGAAAAAACGGTGACAGCAATGGCGACTTTTCCCACACTCCTTCTGTGCTTGGCTCATATTCCTTTCTGGTCAAAACTTCCCTCTCCTTTCTTGTGAATTGTTTTTAATTTTGTGTTTTGCGTTTCATAAATCTTTTATGTTGGGCCAATTATTGTAACTTTGGAAATGAACCCTGCAAAAAAACTTTTTCTAAAATCTGTTCTTTATTTTAGTTTTTGTTTGAGCAATTAAAATTAATAAAAAGTCTGACATTGTATTCTCACATTATTGTCAAAATGGGTTACATTTAATCCTGGGCCAAAAGGCAAAAACTGGCAAAAACCACATTTTACATGAACTAAAAAAAAGGGCTCTTTAAGGAACATTTAAAATTTTACATAACGATGCAAATTCAACAGGCCAAAAGAAAAAGTTAAAAACTAAAAAAACATGATGCCATTATTGTTACAATAGGCCCAAACCAACAAATTGAGGCCAAAAGAAACCCCCACAAATGTACGCAAATTGATTGTGTAATCCTGACATTAGCAGCTATGATTTCCACCTGCGTACGCTTTTGTGCTAACCCAAAAAACTGCTTTCAAAACACATACCAAGCCGGTTTTCAATCCAACACTAATTGCTGTTTTGACCACCCGCGATTAATCGCTGCAACATCGTGGAGTGCCGGGACGGAGGAGAAGGCCATCGCCAATGTGGTCGCGTAATCCAGACCCTAAACTGTGCGAGCATTTTGAAGGGAAAGAGGATCATCCAGTGACGTATGAGTCGGTCCGAACACATTTTACGTTCGCATCTGCTAATGTATGTACGCCCCAAAATGCCTCGACACGCCTGCGTTTTTCCATCTCCACCCCCGTCAACACCCAAAAACGCCCTGTTCTGTCAATCACATTGGACATGTCACTTCCTGTACGCTATTTTACGAACGAGACAAAATAAGCTCGCAATCTGCCGTACGCACATGCGCAGTGTTACATCGACGCATGCGCGGTTAGTCAACATCGGAACGCAACGAGCGTACTGCTGTTAGCGAGAGGATCTGAATGAGGGCCTTAATCAGGGCAATTCTGCCTAATAATGACAGAGGGAGATTAACCCAATTTTCCAATTGAGAGATAATATTTTTATTACAGGGTGTAAAATTGTTAAAGTATAAATTGGAAGGGTTAGATGGGATCTGAATACCTAAGTATTTAAGGGAGTTTTGTGCACATTTTATGCCAAATTGTTGACAAAGATGAGAAGAATCAAAAGTGGAACTGTGGGGCTAATTCAATTCAACACGAATTGAATAGCGCCGAGAGGGAGCTTCCAGAGCTATTCAATTCAGTGCGCTGTTATGTCGGAGAATGCCGGTTCTCGCGATTTAACAAGGGTGTTAAGGCGCGAGAAACGTCATTTTCAGACTAAAGTGCCGGGCTCGCGGCTGTTAGCGCCTTGCTAAGCAGTAAAACAGCTGCGCGCCCGGCACTTTTTTTGTCGGATATTCTCCTCGCATCTCCAGTGGGGTGCGAGAAGAAATCCTTTGCCCGTCCAAACAGCGCGGTGTATTGAATAGCTTCAGGATCTCCCTCCTGTTGCTATTCAACACCGCACTGAATTGAATCCCCCCTATGATAGTTAAGGGGTAGCATCTCACATTTCTGTACATTGATCCAGTAACTTGCAAAAGAGCTAAAAAGAGCATTAAGGTCCAAAATGATATGGAGGAAACTGTAAGGGTTAGACAAAACAATATTATATCACCCGCAAATAGCGATGTTTTTAATTCTACTGAGCCTATTGTAATCCCTGTCGTGTACCATTGAAGATAGAGAATGGAGGAGAGAGATAGCCATTGCAAAGAACCGATAAAGCTGAATTAGAATGTATCATCTGAATCAATGCTATATATATTGTGTACTGAAACCAAATCGTTTTAGAGTATCATGATGGTGGTCCCAGACCACCAGATCAACAGCTTTCTCTTCATCTAAGGAGAACAAGATGTCCGGACCACCTCTGAAGGGATTATTGGATCTAGTAACATAGACATGTGCTATTCAGTGATTTGCGGTAAAGAAAGGTTCTCCTAAAATCTGTCTCGATTTTTAATGTGGGGAGGATCCTGTGAATAAAGGTCAGTATAAAATTGGTGAAAAATAGATACAATACCCTCCCCACCATACTGTAGGTGGCCATCAATATCCTTGAGTGCTTTAATGTCAGATTGTTGTTTGCTGCCTTGCAACAAATTAGAGACCAAGGGACCTGCCTTATTTCCATGTTTATGAAATAAGAATTTACTCCTGTAAGACCTGATCTAGAATGTTATCATAATATAGCAGTCATATAGGATTGGATATTAGCGGGAGATGAGAGCTGTTGCATAGCTTGATAGGCAGAAGTAAGATCAGCCTGGGCTTCTAAAAAAGTCTTAGTGATTTCTTTTTTCAATTTTGCAGTGTAAGATATGATAGCACCCTGTAGAGTCGCCTCTGCTGCTTGCCAATATATAATTGGGTCCTGAACATGTGCTGAATTATTAAAAACCAAAATATCCCATTCAGCACAGAGCATATCTTGAAATTTCTGGGAAATAGATAATATAGATGGGCAATGCCATTGTCTATGAGTGCCCACATTACTGGCAGGGGCTAAATTAATCCAAATTGGTGCATGGTCAGAGACCGCAATAGGATTCAGACCAGTATCTATGACTGAAGTTGCTATAGAGGAGGAAATAAGCCAATATATTCGGGAAAAGGATTTATGAGGATGGGAAAAACAGGAAAATTCTTGAGATGTTGTGTTGCGCAATCTCCAAATATCTGTCAGACCAAGTTGCTGACAAATATAGGGAATGCCAGTATTGGGACTGTGTAAAACACGTGAGCCTCTAGATTGTCTATCAAGTGTGGTGGATGCCACAATATTAAAATCCCCTCCAAATAGAATATGTGCATCTGAATGAGGGTATAACTGAGGAAGTCCCATTCAAGGGACGAAACGCGTAGAGTTAAAGGTGTACCCTTCTGTCCCACGTCAGGTTTTCACCTATGAACTCACATCCTTTGGGGTGAATGGTGGTGTACATCTACCTTACCACAACGTTGGTTATCTGACACCATTATATTCTGATGACATTCCCTCCAATCGTAACAGTTCTTCCACATCTTAAGAAAAGTCTAATGAATAATTTTCCAGGACTGCATTATTTCCTATAAAGCTATGGACTGTTCAAAATTTTATTCTAACTTATTGTTTTTCATTGTTGATTAGCGCCCTCGGGTTCTTTATTGTATATATATATATATATAGGTAGAGATGTGTCCACACTCACGTGTTTCTACACATTTTGCTGGGGTGACCAACCCATAAGGAACCCGTCAGGCCCTTATTAACAAGAAAGAAAAATTGGGGTGCACTCACCAGTCTACTCAAGGTTTTCTTTATTCCATAGATAAAAAAATGTTACAACATTTGCAGGATCCACGTTTCGGTCCTGTGCTTGCACGTACGAGCGGATATCTGCCGCACCATTGGACATTAGAGCGACCCTATGGTTGCTCAGAATGTCCGATGGTATATGGCCACCGGTGTTAGTGGAACAGCGTCTATCTATCTATCCTGCCTGTGTCCCCTGACTACACTAGACACTGCCTGGGTATCCCTGCAAATGTCACGCATAATGTTTTTTTACATATTTTTTTTTTTTTTTGGAGGGTGTGTTTCTATATTTAACATAGCGACTTTGGAACATTTAATATGCCACCTCCACACTTTCACCTGAGGGGCTAAAATGTGTGTGTTGGTGAGTAGGCAAACGTTTTGCCTAGGGTGTCGAGAAACCTTGCACCTGCCCTGTCAGCAGCATACGTAGTCCATTATAGGAATGGAATAACAATTTTTGTAGACTGGTAAAAGAGAAAGCTGTCTCTCAGTGTAAATTTATGTAGAGAAAGTACGCCACCTATCTGTAGCAAATATATCTGCATGTTGCTATTTTCTTATGTATAGTGTCTTAATAAATCACAATCATGGTAACCCCTGAATAATTAATAGTTTAACTCTTCAGCAGACCAGTCCATACTTCCCAACTTTTGTGGTCCGTGAAGAGGACCCATTCGCGCGCCGTAGGAGCATGCGCCCTAAAAAGGGGGCTCCCCGAAAAGGGGCGGTCATCTTTAAGCCGGGGCGGAGCCTCACGACAACCCCCTTTTGTGTCGCTATAGGGGGTGTGCCCAGCACTCTCCAAGATGCTGGGCAGCCCCCAGGCTCTCGCTAAACTGATGAACAGCTGCACGGCATCTGTTCACCTTCTGCCCACCCGCTGCTCTGCTATGTGATCTCCCCAACTCCCCCCCACTGCGGGACACTGTGGCCCGTGGGTGGGACAGCGGGACAGTCCCAGGAAATGGCACTGTCCCGCTGAATGCAGGACAGTTGGGAGGTATGCCAGTCTGCTATTTTGTGGGAATGATGATGGAAACACTTGTGGCATGCCCTCAGTGAAGAACCCCAGTATAAAGGTTTAAATATAATAAATAATGTGAATCAGGTTAGAAGTGCTGAATGTAAAGTCCTCTATCATTTGGAATAGGATACAGGGAAGTATATTATGAAGCACATCTGATAGTTCTGATATTAGGTGCTGATGATGTTAGTGTCTTCCATTCTGTGTGGAAAAAAAATAAAATAACTGTCACTCTGTCCTCCCTGTATGAGGTGTCTGCTCCCTTCTGCAGTAATGATCTGAAGCTGATCCCCTGTGTGGGGAACGAGAGAGAGACACTGGGTGGGAAGGCTGCATATAAGCAGTGCAGAGGTGCGCCGGTGTTCCCGGTATTCTAGTCGTTCGCGGTACCCCACCGGTAGATCTTTGGTGTATGTTGTAGTAGGTGGGGCCACGAAACTAAGCCACTGGGGTCCGGTATAGGCTACCAAAAATGTCACTTTAATCACCGACGCAGGAGCTCTCCTGAGGTGCGACTGCTCGTCTAGGCAGTCAGGCCAAGCCCCCCATAACTTTTTCAATATTAATAGAAAACAAAAATGACCTGTCGGGGATTATGGCTGTTTTTCTCTCTGATGAGTCTCTGATCAGTGATACTAGAGACTCAACAACATTACCATGACATAGAGGAGATGTGTGTTACACATAAGTGCAGAACATAATGTATATAGATTACATACATCAATGTACGGCATCTCATGTTACTATGTTACTCATACATGAGTAGTAACCTTATTCCTGCCTGCATGACCTGTATAACTGGATATATTATTAATAAGAATAGTACTACCCTTACCAATGTTACACCCGTTATTCACCCACATTCCAAATGTTAAGGTTTGACCAACCCCTACTTAACAATGTGCAGCCAATGGGAATACTTCTAGTTACCTGCACCCCTATGTAATCTGACCATGGGTCATACTAGGACACTGAAGAACTCAATTTATCGTGCAGAAACGTGTTGGAGCATTAAACAAATTACAAAAACAGCAATTTTGGAATTTTTACTTTCAGCCAAAAATGTGGTTTCAGGGCTTATGGAAATGTTCATGTGCTGCACCTCTGCCTATTAGGGACACTTCTTGATATTCACCAGCTTATGGCTACGTAATGCCTATACTGTATTACACCATCCTCCCGGATCCAGAGGACTAGCGGAGCCTAGCACACCTGATATATATTGGAACATGTGTGCACTTTGCAGACTGAGCACTCGCTGTGACCATTGGGACCTTCAGCATCAAGAGAGCTACTGAAGAATCCATAGAAGTGATGACCCTATATCGCCACTAGGATCCGCATTTGGATCACCTGTCACCTAAGATCAGCAAGGACTACAGAACTGCATGACCCCCCGGCCGGGGCAGCTATCGTAGCATCAGGCTCACCTCATGTTAGCTTCTGCAGCCGGATTATCTATGGCAGGATCCAGAGAAAACAGCACAGCAAGTATCCATTATTAGCTGTGACCTGGGATTGGGGTGAGCAATAGAACAGGAGGTGTGGGATGCAGTGTTCCTGTATTGTTTTAATTAAATTGACATTAACATTTCCTTAGGACCAATATCCAACATAAGGTGATTTTAATACCTGGATAGAAACTTTTTGTACTCGCTTGTCTATAACTTTCTTATAGGGTCCTGCTAGATTAATTCTATCCCAAGGAGACCAGTTCATGATTGGAATAATTATGGAGTTCCTATTAACTCATCTACCATTATAAGGAGACCACAGCATATGCTGAGATAGACTATATTCCTAATTTCTATACCACAAGTCTGCTTTAGGAATCATTTGACCTATGTTGTCAGGCGTTATAGGATGTGAGAATATACCCAGTGGCGTAACAATAGTCACTGCAGATCCTGTGGTGGCTTGGGGAAGCCGGCAGGAGGGGATGACAAGTGGCTGACTGACATACGTGCATGCAAGAGGGGTTTATAAGTACCCAGACCCCCCGCCCACTGATCCATTGTTTGCAGCTAAGCAATATATATATATATTTTTTTTTTTTTTTTATTGAAAATCGGAGCTCAGTTAACTGGCTGGCTGGCTAAATGTAGGCACACAGCGCCTCCCGGGCAGTTCCCATGGGGCATTGAGTGAGAGACTGCTGAGAGCAGCCGGGTGGCGGGGCGCCAGAAGCTTTTTTGGCAGGGGGGAGCAAAATTTATAGTTACGCCACTGATTATACCTATGTGTAGTCAGACCAGTAAAGATTTTGTACATATTGTACATCTATTTCCTAATATTATCGTTATTACCCCATATACACACCTGAACTGAGTGCTCGTTCCCTTTATCTATTACAATACCCCAAAGTATCATCTTCTAAATTCTGGCAGCACCTTGGAACACTATTTTATTCTTTCTTTGTTACTTGCAAGCGGGCTGGTATATTCCCCGCCTTGGTATTCACGTCAGCAGTCATTGATATATTATATATAATACTACTTAAAAAGTACAGCGCCAGATTTTTAACTTCATCTTCTAAGTCACCGCTGGTCTCTGGGGCCGGGCTCCTCTATGCTGCACTGCATTCTGGTGGATGAGCTGACGGATGTTATGACGTCTTGTTTGTTGCCCACCTATAATCCATTAGAGCATGCGCTTCAGCACAACATTGGCAGGTGCTGCTAATATGACCTAAGGCAGCGGCCGTACCGCCCTCCCTACGGCCCTGGCTACAGCTAACCCCGCCTACTTTTGTTTTTGGCCCAGCTTACAGTCCATTTATCCCAGTCTACATGATAAAATAAATTATTTAGTAACTGTGGCAGAGGGTTACTGACTGGATGGGTGCTGGAAGCTGGCGGTCAGTATCCCGGCGGACAAAATCCTGACTCGAACATCACGACACCTGTCGGTCGGTATCCTAATCCACCCCCTCTCAATACCCTAACACTCCCTCCCCGGTGCCTAGACCTAACCTCCCTCTCCCCACACCCTAAACCTAGCCTTCACCACCTAGTGCCCAACTCTCCCCCCAACCCCGCTACTTACCTTCGGGATGCCAGCGCCCAGGATTCTGACAGGTGTCTAGATTCCTGGGCCGGCATCCTCTGTTTTGGGATACTGTACGTATCCTGTATTGACAAGCCAACGTTATCTGAAGATGGAAACCTTTTTTATTATTATTTAATACTGTGAATTTTTAACCTTATTTTTGAAAATGAAGATATTGTTAGTTATAAATGTAACTTGCTGATTAAATGAAAGAGGGACATGACCCTGAGTGCTGCATGTGACATATGACCTGTGTGGCTGCTATATAACAGGTCAGGTGACCCAGCAGGACAGGACAGTAACAGCCATATAATATGAGGTCCCTGTGACAGTAGCACCCAGTAAATAATGGAGACTCAGTCAGTGAATACGTAAAACATTTTTATTGTGTGATAATATATAGTTATGGGATCTATTTAGTAAACTAAAACAAAGCTGTACTGCAGCATTTAGCTGGAGAAAGCCTAATATATTAATTATTTATATTTAGTAAAGTGGATGGCATAAAATCCACTTACTTGGGCAACCTCTGGACTCACGAAGAGTCATCCTTCAGCACTCAGGAGAGGAAAAACCCCCTGTGGAGGAAACCTCTGGGGAACCATGGCTTCAGGATCGCCCTTCCCTCTGGGCACTAAGAGGTGTACTGATAGATACAGGGAGGGGTCTATACCCACTAATACCTGATATCAGCAACTGAAGAGACGTTTAAGGGGAAAAGGAGGAAAAAAGTTGTTGGATGAATAAAGAAAAACTATAAATGTGTAAAAATTATTATAGATTAAAAAAACAAAACAAGCTCCTCAGCATTTGGTTTATGATCTTCTGGTTGCGTCTCTTCTAGTTGGTGTCCTTCAGATACGCTGTAAAAATGTGACCAAGTCATAGCACCGCGTGCGGCACAGTGGGCAGATGGTGTTAATCTGAAGCCATTGTTTCAGGCAGGGAACATGGAACGTATGGTGGCAGGATGTTACGGCAATCTCCGTTCCAACTTCAATCTCGGAGATGCAGATGGTACAAAGCTCTGCTTCCTCTCCTTCTCCAAGAATGCGTCTGCTGTAGGTGGGAAGAGTAGGTTTAATGAGCCACAGGATGGGGTGCAGCATGAGGCGTTCTTCATTCTGCCACACAGCATCATTTTGGCTGGTAGTTGGCTCATTTCTTGATCTTCCTACTCTTCCTGATGATCGTCTTCTTGATGGTCTGAGGCGTCCTGACCTCAGCCATGTCCCAGTGGTGTTCTGGCGTTGTCCATCTGAGAAGATATTTCATATATTGTAGATATAACAAACAGCCATATGTAACTTGTAAAGATTAAATATTGTTGTACAACAGGACAGTATAGGAAATTTGTATAAAAATGTGATAAACTTAAGTAATTTTTTAACTATTTCAAAGCTTATTATATGGTAAATTACATTATGGAAAGTACAGAATTATTTCACAGCACTCACTGCGGACAAAAAACTGTGAACATGGACGGACTTATTTGTTAAACTTAAATTTTATACAGTTATTGGGGAAAAATATTTTAAATATGGTTTTTGCTTCTGGATATGGCAAATAATAGATTATAGATATCAAATGATTATGTTAAAATGGGTAGTAAAGTAACCAGCACAGAGATTCAGGGGAGGGTTGGAAACCGGCCTTTCCCCCGCAGAGAAGACTGCAGCTGCTCAGTGGCAGAAGTCTCTCTCCCCAGCCCATCACACGTAGCTGTGTGCTGGGCTGCGGAGGGTCCCTGAAGGTTGCTGCCATTGAGCAGCTGCAGTCTCCTTTCTCTCCCTGCAAGTGTTATGGGGAATAATCGCACTGGTAGCCCCTCCACCACCACCCTGGATCTGCCCCCTGGCCGAGGAGGACAAATCAGCCCTCCCTTCTACAAAACATTTTTTGTGGGAGGGGGCATGGCCATACCTCCCCGATTCCCTAAGCCTCCCCCATACCCAGGCCCATCACTGCACTGATCCCCCATGCATTTTCATGAAATTCTACCTAACTCGCCAATAAGAAACCCCTGTGTTGTTTGGTGATAGGTTACAGTTTGGCATGGCAGATATATAATGTGTTACCACTTCGATACATATCGCAAAAAACTAAATAGAGAGAAAATATTCCCATTTTTGCTAACTTTTCAAAAAAATTGCCTTGATACACCTGCTCCAATATGAGGTACAGCAATAACATGATTATATATTATTTTAAGATACTTACAATTTAAAAAAGAGCTGCAAAAGTACAAGTGTCTGGATGCAGGCCCCAAATGTTTAGCGGTTCTTGATAAGTAACTAACAGCATGGAAGGTGCCACCCAGTACACAGGGACACAGGGCCAAAGATTTGGTCTAATGTAAAGGGGGAGATTTACTGTAATAAAGCTTGGAGAGAGATAAAACAGTGAGCGATAAAGCACCAACCAATCAACTCCTAACTGTCACTTTACAAGCTATGTTTGAAAAATGATAGTTAGGAGCTGATTGGTTGGTGCTTTATCTCTCACAATTTTCTCTCTCTCCAAACTTTATTAAATCTCCCCCTTACTGAACAAACATTTTGCTTACCTTCGTGTCCAAGAAGCTGGGCTAATTCCCTCTGGCTCATTGCTGCTGGTAGTAAATAAAGTTGATATAAAGAGAAAGGAAATTAAAAAAAAAAAAAAAAAGAAACAAAGAAATAAAAAATCACAGATGTGATTGTGCGCTGAGCTCCGGTCACTGGTGAGTCGCTGGAAGCAGACACTAGTGTGAATACTGGTTCTCTCTGGTGAGGCCTTTCTCATGCGTCAGCAACAGCTTCAACTGAGGAAATGCCAGTGATATTGCCGTGCGCTGGGGTTTTATACCCGGCCCATGCAGTGGGCACCTGACCATGGAGAGTGATTACATGTAAGTGTGGCATGCGGGTGGCAGTTGGTGATGGCTGTGCTTCCCGTCAGCTCTCTGCCCTATACCCCACATCATCATCTTCCCACTGATATCACACAGTTACACCTGGGGGAAATCACTTTTTAAAATGTAGCCATTAGCTTCGGGTTTATGCTGCATCTAATGACTACCTTTTAAAAAGTGTCAAGTCCAAAGAATCACAAATTTCGATATTCTACAAAGTGACATTAAGCTTCACATCATTTTATGTAAGAACAATTATTATATTAAAAATATTTTAAACTGGAAAAAGTTTTATTGGCGTTTTGGTGAGTGGGTATAATTACAGATGCCCGTGAAGTAATCAAACTCATCTTTCTGGGTGTTGATTGATTGGTATTAAGAGAATTAAGCAACCAGGGGCATTTTAAGAGAGAAGGGGGCCCGTGCCAGCCTCAGTTTGGGCCCCCTCCTCTCTGTCAGCGGCACTGAGCGCTGTAGATTCTGGCTTCATTCCAGAATCTAATGCGCATGCGCAGGTCTCCAGGAAAATGGCGCCTGCGCCTACTTTCCCCGGGCCATTTTTGCAGTGAGTGATTGCTGCCCCTCAGGGTGTGCACAGTGGAGTAACTAAGGGGGGTCGAGCAGGGCGTGTGCCCTGGGCGTCTTAGGGGCCGCTGCCGGCCACGGTACCGTCCTAGTTAACCATTGTAGTGCCTACCACAGTGAGTGCATTCAGCACTACACATTTACATAGGATCGGCGCTAGCCTTCCATGCACCTAAATTCCGGGTGCGACCTGCTAGTAGCGAACTGAAAGGGGTATTGGGACCACTACAACATATATGCTTCCAAACAAGACAGTGGGTCTCATTCAGACCCGCTCGCGAGTGCAGGACGCTCGCAAGCAGGTCGATGGTACCCAAATGCGCATGCGCACGACGGAGGGAGCTCCGTCGTGCGCATGCGTGAGACCAGGCGAGCGACGGGGTCTCGCACCAAAGGGGGCGAGCTGTCGATGGTGAGTGACAGCACGCCCCCTTTGGTGGGCGTGCCAGGGGCGTGGCTGCCAGACGGAGGCGTTCCCATGGGAACGCCTACCGTCTGGGTCCGGCCCCACTGACATCACTAGTGATGTCAGTGGGAGTGATTTTGGCTCTGATAGAGCCAAAATCACTCCAGGGCTTGCGGCAGCGAGACCCTACCGCAGGGTCTCGTCGCAAGCCCGATGGTCGCGATGGTCTTGACCATCGCGACCATCATCATGGACGCTCGCCTAGGCTGTGGGTGGTAACCCACAGCTATGCGAGCGTCCAAGAGGCCGCTCCAAGTTTAGGTAGGAGGGCCCTGATTCAGAGCGAGCGCTCTGGTCAGAGCGTCTGGCTCTGAATCAGGCCCAGTATCTCTTAACATAGTACAATATATTGGCCAATCTTACGATCTATGATGAATCGCAACAACCATCGTATAGTGTGTACAGCCAATTCAGTGTTTGATGACGTGTGGCTGCATCTTGCCATCTGATATGTTGCACAACAGATGGGACGATGCAATGTATGATGCGGGAACATTAATACTGTATCTTTATATTGTGGCATCGTACAGTGGATTGTGCAGTATGTACGCAGGCACAATATCTTATTACATTGTATTGGCCCATGTCAAGGTCTTCAGATCGTTCATGTGTGTACCCACCTTAAGTGTTCAAAGTTCTTAGACTTTATTTGTATTACCCGTGACTGGTCTTTCTTTTTGTCCATGTTGTAATAGGCTAGCCAAAAGGTCGATTGCGTTCTTCCAGTAGCTCGCGGAGCTACCACCGATAGAGTTGCCGCCAACTTGCTGCAGTTACTGGGAACATTGCCTGCAGAGGCCAGCATTCCCAGTGATGCAGTGCGCGGGTGACGTCAAGGGCAATACCCAGGGGCTCATCATATGGGGCATTACCGATTGCACTGTTTAAGGGGCACTACTTGGGGCACTGTAGAAAGGGGTACTATGGGGCACTGTATAAGGGGCACTACTGTGATCACTGTATAAGGGGCTTTAAAACAGGGCATTGCACAATGGGCTTTAATACAGGGGGCATTGCATAATGGGCACAACTACAGGGGGCACTACTGTCAGCATTGTGTATAAGGGGAGCTACTGTGTACGGTATTGTGAATAAGGGACATTACTATGTGGTGTAATGTAAATAAGATTGTGCTGCTGTGTGGAGTAATTTGAATTGGGGATACTATGTGTGATTTCGGCAGGACAGATCCCTCGTCCCATGCTGCGAGGTCACGCCCACTTTTTTGCATACCACACCCCCTTTTTCAAGCTCGGTAGATCACAAAAGGTTTTTAATTTTAAAAGTAGATCACCGAGTCCAAAAGTCTAGGAACCCCTGTTTTACTATATAAGATGCTAGTGTACTATGGATTATCACTGTTAGGTTATCTCATGCTGTAGGTTACTATTTCATCATTTACTGCAACATATTTCATGCTGTCTACCACTTTCACAACCCATTGTACTGTGCTCACTGTGATGCCCCCTATACAATATGGAGATCACTGGGAAGCTCTTTGTATTGTACGGCAGTAATTAGATTGCTATCTGCATTGTTTAGTGGTAACTGAGATGCTGCTGCTCTGTTAGTATTTTGGGTAATCTATCTATGCTGTTCCTATGTGTACTGTATGATACAGCTGCTGTCTGTAGTGTAATGTAATGTCCAGAATGCCTTCACTGTTACATGTGGCATATATGGAGCTTCGTATAGTAGAGACATAGACACTGTCAGTGCAGGATCTGTAGTAAGTATAACTGCTTGTACTACTCTACCCAGCACACTTCCCCATCTCCAAATGCACCACGCACCCGCTGCAATACGTCTTGTCCGTCCAGCAATGCTTTTTACCAGGGCTGGCCAACCAGTCAGAGGCAAAGACCCAAAAAATATATGAAGTCAAGAGAAAGAGCCGATAGCATGCACGCGTCATAGGCGCGCAGTCGAAAATGGGTCGTGGCCTAGCTGTCACAAGCCCACGCCTTTGGTATGACATTTGCAGGAGCATGACCTTGTGTCACACCCCCGTATTCAGTCATGTAGGGGGCGAGCCCAGGACATTGAAATTATACACGTTTTACATTATCTTCCCAATATACATTTTTCACTGTTGAAGTGAAAGAAAAAGCCAGAGCAATATAGAAAACATTGAAATAGCCATGTTCACATAAAATACACAGAAACAAGCCAGATCCACATAAAATACACTGAAAAGCCACGTCAGCATAAAATATCCTGCAAGAAGCCACTTCCACATAAAATACATTGAAAATAGTCAGAGCCAAATAAAATACATTGAAAGAAAGCCACTTCCACATAAAAGAAAAGAAACAACCGCATCTCTTACCTTGATGCAGTGTTAAGTCTAGGAGGGTTCCTCGAAATGTCACAGTATTCTGACTTCACAGTAATTCAAGCTGTTAGCGCACGCACACATTCGCCATGGAGGTAACTGTTGCAGTGAAAGAAAAAGCCAGAGCAATATAGAAAACAGTAGTGCTCAGGGCCGTAACTAGGGTAGTGCAACCTGACAGGGCACCGCAGGGCAGGGGGCGCTGTTTGGTCCTGTCAGTTTTCCTGTTTATTATCATTCTCACTTGTAGCTTCCTCTTCTTTTATCCCCAGCATTTCCTTGCCTCCTATCTTCCCTGGCCCTTCCCACGAGGCCATGGCCCTTTTTTATGTGCACTATCTTATTTCCCTATTTGTAAAAGGGGGGGGTGGGTGCTCCAATGCTCTCTCTGGCACAGAGCACCAAAAAGTCTAGTTACGGCTCCGGTAGTTCCCATTATGCAGTGCCCCCTTTAGTTTTGCTCCTTACGCAGTGCCCCTGTATTTGTGACCCCTGTAGTTTTGCCCCTTATGCATGTTCCCCTGTATTTATGTCCCTTAAGCAATTACCCGTGTTTGTGACCCGAAAAGTAGTGCCCCCTGTTTTTTGTGCCGCCTAAAGTAGTGCCCCTTAAGCAGTGCCCCCTAAAGTAGTGCCCCTTCAGCAGTGCCCCCTGCATTTGTGCCCCTTCAGCAATGCCCCCTGAATTTGTGTCCCATAAGCAGTGCCCCCTGCAATTGTGCCCCATAAGCAGTGCCCTCTGTATTTGTGCCCCCTATAGTGCCCCTTAAGCAGTTACCCGTGCTAATGCCCCCAAAAGTAGTGCCCCCTGTTTTTGTGCCACCTAAAGTAGTACCCCATCAGCAGTGCCCCCTGCATTTGTGCCCCATAAACAGTGCCCCCTGCATTTGTGCCCCATAAGCAGTGCCCCCTGTATGTGTCCCCTATAGTGCCCCTTTATTAGTGACCCCTGTCTTTGTGCCCCCAAAAGTAGTGCCCCCTATATTTGTGCCATCTAAAGTAGTGCCCCTTCATCATTGCCCCCTGCATTTGTACCCCCTGCAATTGTGCCCCTTAAGCAGTGCCCCCTGTATTTGTGCCCCCAAAAGTAGTGCCCCCTAAGCAGTGCCCCCAGCCCAGTGCTTACCTGACCACGTTGGCTCGCGCTTTGGTTCCCGCGCTGGCTCCCTCCCTCCTGCTGCCGCTACCGCTCCCTCGCTCTAACTGTATGAGGCGCGCAGGACAGGCTCCTCAAAAGCATTGTGCTGGTGATTTCATGACGTCACCCACGCATTGCATCACTGGAATGCTGGCCTCTGAAGCGATCCCAGTTCCAGTGATGGGAAAGGCATTTTATAAATAAAAGAGCCGCTTGCGGCTCGAAAGTCGCTGGTTGGCCACCCCTGTTTTATACAAAACCTATTGCCCTCTGCTACTGACAGATGCCATTCCTCACACATTATAAGAATCCTCACTCACCATAACGTCCTGTTTCCATACCTCACCCACTGAAATAAAAATGGGGCATTTTTTGGACACTGTGCTTGAGACTAAATCCATGACCAGCATGTACTGTATACTACATCTTGTTTAGTAGTTTAAATGTCTGTAATCAAGTGCACAGTTGCCAACATTTTGGAACAGTTTCATTTTTCAGTGGGGATGGCTACATACATACTGTAGTGAGTTACAGTCAAACTGGACTTCAGAGTAATTCAATCATGTCGTGTTTCCCAGAGTAAAGGTAAGATGAGTTTTACGATTGCCCTTGAAATTCTTCCCTTGAAATTTTTCATAAGATGTGGTCAAATGGTGTACAATTGCTCGTTACGATCATAGGATAAGATGCATAGAAGTGTATCACATTGTACTCAAAAGATCGTAGATCTCTCTGCAAAACCATCTGATCTGCAATCCAACTAGAGGACGGCAGGGGCGCGCACAAAATACACCTATTTTCACACGATTGGTCTGTCCAACCTGTCGTAACTGGCCATATCGTGTAAAAAATCGTCCCGTGTATGGGCACCTTTAGAGTAGGTTGTACAAATTGCATGTAAGATGCAGAAAAAGGACTGATCTGTGAAGACTTCTGTATATCTCGGACCTTTTAATGCCAGTCACATACAGTAGGAGAAAACTCACCAGTACTCGCATTGTGTAATAGCATCGATTTCACAAGTTTGGTGCATTTAGAGACAAACTCGGACCTTTATATGTGCCAGAAGGTCCAAATATGTGTCATACACAAAACTCACACCCTATTACATTTCGCCCTGAATCTCCGTATTGTAGGTGTATCCAAAAATAAATATTGTTGGGTATATAACATGTTTTTATGAAAGTAAACAATTTACATTCTTTTTAATTAACCCTATTTAGGATTAATATTTTGTCATGGGTATGACTTTTTTTTTTTTTATGAAACATCTCAAGAATTTACAAGGTTATTAGTGATAACATAAATATGAATACATGTGAAACAGATATAACCTCATATAAATTATCAAAACAAGGTGAATTTTGATGTTATTTTTTTTTTGTTCCCAACATAATACAATATAATATTATCAGCTGAGCTTACCAAATAGATTGAAAATAGGAACAAAGGAAGAGTGAGGTCAGTCTGAGGGGTAAAAGAAAAACAATAACTGGGGTAAAAATTAAAATGAAGAACAAAAATAAAAAGCGACATTAGTATTGCCAATACTATTAAACCATTCAGATACATGTATGTCTGGATATTGAAAGGATCAAATTGAGATGTCAAGGGCTATAGCGCTATGTCATATAACATGTGGGAGAAGATACCTGCTCGTATTTTCAAATAATTTATTTATACCAGTTTGCAATTGTAATGGGAGAGTGAGAAGGTACGGCTCCGACAAAGGGCCATATTCATTTAGTTGCAAAAAGTCAGTTTCTGCTTAAAAGTTTCGCCGGGACGTCATTTTCGCCAGGCAAAAACTTTTCCCCGTATTCAATTCCAAAGACTTTTCGCTGGTGCGGAAAGTCAATGCATTGGAATAGGCTAAAAAGATTCGCCTATGAAACCTGTCGAAAAAAAGTGCAGAATTGGGATTTTGGGGTGCAACCTTGCGGGGACCACCCAGCACTCTTTGGACAGCCCCCCAAAGGTAAACTGTGTCAAAAAAAGTAAAAAAACCCCCTTAAGAACAGAAAAGAAAAAAAAACAAAGTTGGGGGACAAACTTAAAAACTAGCGAAATAGACTCCAGGGGGGTCTCCAAGTATGCCCCAGGTGTTTTTAAGATTGCATGTGCTTGCGTCAGGTGGATTTTTTTAGTTTTGTAAAACTTCACTTTAGCAACTTCAAAATATGCTAGCTCCCATTTTCATGTACCCCAAATTTGCTGGGACTACTTATTTTGTAGAAAACAAAAGCTAAATGCCATTCTTCACCACTTATGTAAAGACGCTAATTACTAGCTATTGAGAGTATTTAAGTACCCCAAATACCTTCAGCAGGCCTATTCTGGGGTATCTATAGTGATCCCCCATGTCATTGCATCTTTTGGGGGGTGTCAGGCTGTTTTACCCAAATCTGACAGTACTTTCAGTTTGTTTGCGTTTCGCCGGGTCCCGGTTTCGCCGATTTCGAATTGAATATGGGGATAAGCGGCGACAAACGTGATACTTTTCCACATTGAAATCCAGCGATGATGGCAAAAACCTCGGCAGCGGGAAGTTTTGGGATTTGGTCTAAGATCTACAGTAAAAATTTGATTAATCAAACTTGCCCTTTTTTACCTATCCCAATATTATTTGCACATTTCTAAGCATGGAAACACGGAACACGTATACAGCCTATTTTACCACTCTTAATGGTTATAGTCATGATAGTAAAAAAATCTTATACTTGAAAAATGGATTAAGAGGACACCCTCTTCCATTGAAGAACTTAAAGCAATGATATTAGAACATATTAGAACATATCTGACAGACATAATGCTCATTCTGATATTGGACAAACTGTGCGGACATTCTATATTAAGGACCATATTCAATTAGGTGCGAAAATTCCGGGTGTGGATTGAAAGATCTACAGTAAAAAGGTAGACAATGTCTAGATAGACAACAGATGTTAGACAGTCAATAGGTCGACAGGTACAAAAGGTTACATGTGAAAAGGTCGACAGGAACAAATGGTCTACATGGTCAAAAGGTCGACAGGAAAAATGTAGACACAAAATGGTCGACACATGTATTTTTGTTTTTTTTTAAGGTTAGAGTTAGGTTTAGGCACTTACCAGGGGGTTAGGGTTAGGCACTTACTCCAACGGTTAGGGTTAGGCACGTACCCTGACTGTTAGCGTTAGGCACCAGGAGGGAGGGTTAGGGTTAGGCACTTACCGGAGGGTTAGGGTTAGGCACTAGAAGGGACGGTTAGGGTCAGGCACCTACCCTGACGGTTAGAGTTAGTTACCATAAGGAAGGGTTAGGGTTAGGCACTTACCCTGACGGTTAGGGTTAGGCACCAGGAGGGAGGGTTAGGGTTAGGCTCTAGAAGGGACAGTTTAGGGTGAGGCACCTACCCCGACGCTTAGGGTTAGTAACCAGAAGGAAGGGTTAGGGTTAGGCTCCAAGGGGAGGTTTAGGGTGAAGATTAGGGTTAGAAAACAAAAAAAAACCATGTCGACCTTTTTTTGTCTACCTTTTTCATGTCGACCTTTTGACCCTGCCGACCATTTGTACTGGTTGACCTGCTTACATGTCGACCTTTTGTCCCTGTCGAGCTTTTGTCCCTGTCGGCCTATTGACTGTCTAACATTTGGTGTCTATCTAGACATTGTCTACCTTTTTACTGTAGAACTTTCAATCCACACCCGGAATTTTCGCACCTAATTGAATATGGCCCTTAATATAGAATGTCCGCACAGTTTGTCCAATATCAGAATGAGCATTATGTCTGTCAGATATGTTCTAATATCTTTGCTTTAAGTTCTTCAATGGAAGAGGATGTCCTCTTAATCCATTTTTCAAGTATAAGATTTTTTTGCTATCATGACTATAACAATTAAGAGTGGTAAAATATGCTGTTTACGTGTTCCGTCTTTCCATGCTTAGAAATGTGCAAATAATATTGGGATAGGTAAAAAGGGCAAGTTTGATTAATAAAATTTAATACCTTGCGCCAGAATGTTTGGATCTTGTAATAAGACCAGAAAGCTTGAATATAAGATGCATTGTCCATAGAACACTTTGGACATTGACCAGTGGAACCCGAAATCATATATTTTCGTTGATTCTGAGGAATAAATGCTCTATGTATGAATTTGATATGGACCTCCTGTAGTCTAGAGGATCCTAATATTTTCAGGATAGTCCCTATGTGAGAAAGCAATTCTTGAATGTTTCCTAATTCAGGAAGATCTCTTGACCATCTAATCTGAAGATTACGCCATCATTTGTGAGGATCATTTAGTAACAAATGGGGCTACAGATATCGAATTTGGTAGGGAGATGTAGAACGTATCCGTAGCAAAGACTCTATTACATTAGACAGAGGTTGTGTGGAGCTGATGCTTTTAGGAAATGTGGTGTTTGCATAGTGGCGAACATGCAAGTAAATGACAAAATGTTTTGCTGGAAGATGGAATTTTTCCTGTAGTTGCTGGAAGGACATAAGTAAGCCCCCAGGAGCAAATGAGAGCTGTTGCATAGCTTGATAGGCAGAAGTCAGATCAGCCTGGGCTTCTAAAAAAGTCTTAGGGATTTATTTTTTAAATTTTGCAGAATAAGATATGATAGCACCCTGTAGAGTCGCCTCTGCTGCTTTCCAATATATAATTGGGTCCTGAACATGTGCTGCATTATTAAAAACCAAAGTATCCCATTCAGCACAGAGCATATCTTGAAATTTCTGGGAAATAGCTAACATAGATGGGAAACGCCATTGTCTATGAGTGCCCACATTACTGGCAGGGGCTAAACGAATCTAAATTGGTGCATGGTCAGGGACCGCTATAGGATCCAGACCAGTACCTATGACTGAAGTTGCAATAGAGGAGGAAATAAGCCAATAATCTATTGGGAAAAGGATTTATGAGGAGGGGAAAAATAGGAAAATTCTCAAGATGTTGGGTTGCGCAATGTCCTAATATCTGTCAGACCAAGTGGCTGACAAATATAGGGAATGCCAATATTGGGACTGTATAAAACACGTGAGGCTTTAGATTGTCTATCAAGTGTGGTGGATGTCACAATATTAAAATCTCCCCCCAATAGAATATGTGCATCTGAATGAGGGCATAACTTCGCAATAAATAATAAAAAAAAGTTTTACTGTAGACATTTGGTGCGTATACAGTCAGGTGCATAAATATTGGGTCATTGACAGAATTTTCATATTTTGGCCTCTATTCACCACCACAATGGCTTTGAAATGAAACAAAGATGTGCTTTAACTTCAGACTTTCAGATTTAATTTGAGGGTAATTACATCCAAATCAGGTGAACGGTGTAGGAATTACAACGGTTTCTATATGTGCCTCCCACTTTTTAAGGGGCCAAAAGTAATGGGACAAACTAAACAATCCTAAATCTAGCTTTCACTTTTTAATACTTTGTTGCAAATCCTTTGCAGGCAATTACAGCCTGAAGTCTGGAACGCTTAGACATCAACAGATGCTGGGTTTCATCCCTGGTGATGCTCTGCCAGGCCTCTACTGCAAATGTCTTCAGTTCCTGCTTGTTCTTGGGGCATTTTCCCTTCAGTTTTGTCTTCATTAAGTGAAATGCATGCTCAATCGGATTCAGGTCAGGGGATTGACTTGGCCATTGCATAACATTCCAGTTTTTAGCCTTAAAAAACTCTTTGGTTGCTTTTGCAGTATGCTTCGGGTCATTGTCCATCTGCACTGTGAAGCGCCGTCCAATGAGTTCTGAAGCATTTGACTGAATATGAGCATATAATATTGCCCGAAACACTTCAGAATTCATTCTGCTGCTTTTGTCAGCAGTCACATAATCTTTAATCACAAGTGAACCAGTTCCATTGGCAGCCATACATGCCCACGCCATGACACTACCACCACCATGCTTCACTGATGAGGTGGTATGTTTTGGATCATGAGCAGTTCCTTTCCTTCTCCATACTCTTCTCTTCCCATCACTTTGGTACAAGTTGATCTTTGTCTCATCTGTCCATAGGATGTTGTTCCAGAACTGTAATGGCTTTTTTAGATGTTGATCTGCACGAAAGTCGTGTAGCCAAAATACAATATTCACCAGGCGGCACTCAGAAAAAAATTAGACATACAGTACACATGTAGGGTGCACCCTGAGGAAAGTGGCGAAATAGAGCATTGAAACGTTGGCCTACGAACATGTGTATGTCTCCCTTTTTCTGAGTGTCGGCAGCTGGATATTCTATATATATATATATATATATATATATATATATACACGCATAACTAAATAACTCATTGGTTAACTCTATATATATATATATATATATTGTGATAGGATCACTGGTGAAGTGGTCTGTGGCAGGTACATTTGTCCCAGATTCCTGTCTTTTGTGTTTTAAACCCCCAGGAGAAAGTCTGCAGTGTAGCAAGTTTGAGTTTCGGCTTTTTGAAAAGCCGGTTTGGGACCTGGGGGTTGTGGGTGAGAGGAGAGGGAGGGCTCCACCCACGGCCACTCCAGGTTTTGGTTCTCGCAGCCTGGTAACAGGTTTGTTAGTGTTCCACCTGAGAGTGGCCAATATAAGCCTAGTGTGTTTAGGGCTGAGTGTCTCACCTGGGAGAGCAGGCAGGGAGTTTGCTCAGAGACACTTGAAAAACCTATTTGAGAGTACTGTGCTGTGCTTTGTTGCTGGCGAGGGCATTAGGCCCTGCCAGGTTCTGGTAGTGAGGGAACTACCTGTGAAGTTAGTGCCCCGACAGGGCTAGGATTTATATTTATGTTTTCTTTATATTTTCTGTCATTGTACAATAAAGACTGGCGCCGACCAGCTTGTACTTGCATCCAGACTGGTGTGCTGCTTCCCTGCTGCTGTGTGTGTGTGTAAGGAAGGAGTCCTCTACCCAGGAGAGGGACCCCCTAACCTAACTGTGTCACAATATCGTGGAGAATGCGGGCACCCACACACACTGAAGTTGCAGCAAGAGGAAAACTTTCCGTTTAAAAATTAAAGGGACAGACCCAATTTGTGAGTGTGGAAATAACACTGTGTCCTTGGAGTCCCATAGAGGAGGCGTCAGCCAATTCTCAGAGAGGCAAGGTTCAGCTTCCAACCTACACCCCAGGACAAAATGGAGGACATTATTAAGGCCTTGCTCCAAGCTACAGCCGCTCAGCAGGAATCTACCAGAGCTCAGCAGGAGACGAACAAACTTCAGCAGGAATCTACCTGGGCTCAGCAGGAATCCTCCAGGGTGCAACTGTTGGCCTTGGAGACAGCCCAGAGGCAACAACAGGTCGCCATCGAGGAAACCCGCCAGGCCTTAGTGGAAAACAGCCAGGCCATAAAAGAGGTGGTACAGCACCTGGTCGCCTGGCCCAGAGATGTTAATACGGGTCCTCCCACCACCACTCACTCCGTACGAGCCAGTCACTTCCTCCAAAAGATGACTTCGGGCGATGATGTGGAGGCCTATCTCACCGCATTTGAAAGAACGGCCGAAAGGGAGAGTTGGCCCAAGGAGCAGTGGGCAAGTCTGGTGGCACCTTTTTTGTCTGGGGAGCCACAAAAGGCCTATTTCGACTTATGCCTGGCTGATGCCAAGGACTATAAAAAACTAAAACAGGAGATCGTAACTCGCTTGGGAGTCACCACCTTTGTTCGTGCCCAACGGATCCACCGCTGGGAGTTCCATAAAGACAAGCCTCCACGTTCACAGATGCATGACCTCGTCCATCTGTCCTCAAAATGGCTACAGCCCGAGACGCTGACGGGACCACAGATCGTGGAAAGGGTCGTGATGGACCAGGAACCTGCGATCATTACCTGTGACTCTGCGCAAGTGGGTGAGCCATGCAGACCCTAAGTCCGCGGACCAGTTGGTCGAGCTGGTGGAGAGGTACGTGGCGGCTGAGGAGCTGATGAGTATGCCCCACCAAGCCCCAATGGCGCACCGGTGAACTCCCAGAGACACTGGTAAGACTGTTCCAGGGGAGAAGGGTGCTGGCCGGTGGAATGTACCTAAGACTGAGGGTGTAGAACCTGGAGACAGGCCTGCCAGGCTGGGAAGGTTTTTGCCCCGTAAACGACTAGACATTAATATGACTCAGTGTTTCCGATGTGGTGGCTTCGGCCATATTGCCGCTAATTGTGCACTTACAACTGAACCTATGCAATGTGATACTGCTCATGTCTACCGCAGGGGGTCTTTCTTTGCATAGATAGCCTGTACGGCTGACCGGCAGGCTGAGACTGATAAGCACATGTGTGTACTCACTGTAGATGGCAACCGAGTAGAGGCACTGTTAGACTGTGGTAGCTTGGTGACACTTATAAAAGCTGAGCTGGTGAACCCCTTGAGGCATACAGGGAAAACTGTTGGTGTGACCTGCATACATGGGGATACTCGATATTATGTTACGGCCGAGGTGAACATCGAGACACCATGTGGCTCTGCTATAGTTTCTGTGGGTTTGGTGCATGGTCTGGTGTGCGATGCAATATTGGGGAGAGACTTTGCTCACTTCTGGAAGTTGTGGGAATGCCGTTTTGTTTCAGAGGTGAACAACCCCGATCCATTTGAGAAGGTTGTCGATGTAGTGGAGGAGGGAGTTTCTTCTGAGTCAGAGTTATTCCCTTTTTCTACTATGGTTGGCGAACTAGAGAATGCGGAACGTGACGGTGGCCCGCCAACTGATGTGCCTCCCTTTGAGGTGGGAAGTGTTGTTGGGCCAGGTGATCGTCTGCCTGATTTAGAGGTCAGAAGAGAGGTCATTGCCGTGGAGCAGTTGAATGACCCTACTTTGGTAAAAGCCAGGGAGAATGTAAAAGTAGTTGATGGTAAACCCGTAGACCCTGATAGTCCTTTGTCCTATCCCCACATGGCAATGTGTCAGGATTTGTTATATCAGGTGACTAAGAAGGGGGAAGATGTTGTGGATCAACTAATAGTTCCCAAAGCCTACAGAAGAACAGTGTTGGATCTGGCCCATGGTCATATAACGGCAGGCCATCTAGGGGTAGAGAAAACCACTGAGCGAATAATGCAGAGGTTTTTCTGGCCCGGGCTTCATAAAGAGGTATCTGACTTTTGCGCATCCTGCCCTGAGTGTCAGTATCATGCTCCCTGGCCACATTTTAAGGGTCCACTATTTCCATTGCCTATCATAGAGGTGCCGTTTGAAAGAATAGCGATGGATTTGGTTGGACCCTTAATGAAGTCTGCCAGGGGACACCAGTATATTCTGGTCATAATGGATTACGCTACCAGGTACCCGGAAGCGATCCCGTTGCGCAATACGTCAACCAAGACCATTGCCAGAGAGCTAGTTCATGTCTTTAGCAGGCTGGGTATACCTAAGGAGATACTAACTGACCAGGGTACACCATTTATGTCCAAAGTCATGAAAGAGTTATGCCGCCTGTTCAAAATCGAACAGTTAAGAACTTCGGTTTATCACCCCCATACCGATGGGCTAGTCGAGAGGTTTAACAGGATGTTAAAACACATGCTTAGGAAAGTGGTCGAAAAGGATGGTAGGGATTGGGACTACTTATTGCCGTATTTATTGTTGGCCATAAGAGAAGTTCCCCAGTCCTCCACCGGGTTTTCACCCTTCGACTTGTTGTATGGGAGACACCCAAGGGGGTTACTAGACATTGCCAAAGAGACATGGGAGGGGCAGTCTAGTCCTTACAAAACGGTGATTGAGTATGTTTCTCAAATGCAGGAGAGAATTGCTGCGGTAGTGCCGATAGTGAGAGAGCACCTGGAACAGGCTCAACAGGCACAGCAGAGGGTATACAACCGCAATGCTCGGTTACGCAGCTTTGCTCCTGGGGACAGAGTGTTAGTATTGGTTCCCACTGTGGAAAATAAACTTTTGGCTAAATGGCAAGGGCCCTTTGAAATCTTAGAAAGAGTGGGGCAGGTCAATTACAAAGTTTACCAGCCGGGGAAAAGAAAGCCGGAACAGATATACCATATAAATCTGTTAAAGCCCTGGAAAGATAGAACGGTACTGTCGGACGTCCGAGACCCTCCAGTAAGTCCAGGGCCCTTAGTTCCCGAAGTGACAGTGGCAAAAACCCTGTCGGCAATTCAACAACAAGAGGTCAAGGAGTTTCTGATTAGAAATAGGGTGCTGTTCTCTGACGTACCTGGGAAAACCTCGGTCATTAAGCCCTATAGGTTACCAGAAGCACAAAGAGAATCGGTGTCGAAAGAAATTAAAATATGCTAGAGTTAGGGGTTATTGAAGAATCACATAGTGATTAACCGAGAGCGCCAAACAAAAGACAGCTTTTTCAGCGCCAGAGGGCTTGTTTCAGTACAAGATGTTGCCCTTCGGGCTACATGGGGCACCGGCTACCTTCCAAAGAATGATGGACAGGATTCTAAGGCCCCATACACGGTATGCGGCTGCTTATCTGGATGACGTGGTCATTCATAGTCCTGATTGGCAGTCTCACTTACCCAGGGTACAAGCAGTGTTGGACTCCATCTATAAGGCAGGTTTGACAGCCAACCCAAAAAAGTGTTGTCTAGGCATGGAGGAAGTAAAATATCTGGGATACACCAATGGCAGAGGCCTGATAAAGCCTCAGCTCAATAAAGTTGATGCCATACAAAACTGGCCACGGCCTCTGAATAAGAAGCAGGTGAGAGCCTTCTTGGGAATTACGGGGTACTACAGGAGGTTTATACCCAACTTTGCCACCATGGCAGTCCCACTGACTGACCTGACCAAAGGCAAACAAAAAGTCATGGTAGAATGGAGTCCTGAGGCAGAGAAAGCTTTTCAGGAGTTGAAAGTAGCATTGTGTTCCCAACCAGTCCTGATGACTCCTAATTTTGAAAGGGAATTCATAGTACAAACCGATGCATCAGAAGTAGGTATAGGAGCTGTCCTGTCCCAGAACAAGGAGGGTGAGGAACACCCTATTTTCTATCTTAGCAGAAAGTTGAATGTACATGAGAGAAACTATGCCATAGTGGAGAAGGAGGCGTTGGCCATAAAGTGGGCGTTAGAGGCTCTCAGGTACTACTTGGTTGGAAGAAAGTTCAAATTGATCACTGACCATGCCCCTCTGAAGTGGATGTCGGAAAATAAGGACAGTAATGCGAGAATTACAAGATGGTTCTTGGCGTTACAAACTTTAACATTTTCAGTGGAACACAGGCCAGGAAGCCAGCTGGCCAATGCTGACGCGTTGTCACACGTTCATTGTTTGGGGGCTTCAGTTGTTCAGCCCCACAGGTCGAAACAAAGGGGGGGGATATGTGATAGGATCACTGGTGAAGTGGTCTGTGGCAGGTACATTTGTCCCAGATTCCTGTCTTTTGTGTTTTAAACCCCCAGGAGAAAGTCTGCAGTGTAGCAGGCTTGAGTTTCGGCTTTTTGAAAAGCCGGTTTGGGACCTGGGGGTTGTGGGTGAGAGGAGAGGGAGGGCTCCACCCACGGCCACTCCAGGTTTTGGTTCTCTCAGCCTGGTAACAGGTTTGTTAGTTTTCCACCTGAGAGTGGCCAATATAAGCCTAGTGTGTTTAGGGCTGAGTGTCTCACCTGGGAGAGCAGGCAGGGAGTTTGCTCAGAGACACTTGAAAAACCTATTTGTGAGTACTGTGCTGTGCTTTGTTGCTGGCAAGGGCATTAGGCCCTGCCAGGTTCTGGTAGTGAGGGAACTACCTGTGAAGTTAGTGCCCCGACAGGGCTAGGATTTATATTTATGTTTTCTTTATATTTTCTGTCATTGTACAATAAAGATTGGCGCCGACCAGCTTGTACTTGCATCCAGACTGGTGTGCTGCTTCCCTGCTGCTGTGTGTGTGTGTAAGGAAGGAGTCCTCTACCCAGGAGAGGGACCCCCTAACCTAGCTGTGTCACAATATATATATACATATATATATATATATATATATATACAGTCAGGTCCATAAATATTGGGACATTGACAGAATTTTCAGATTTTGGCCTCTATTCACCACTACAATGGTTTTGAAATGAAACAAACAAGATGTGCGTTAACTGCAGACTTTCAGATTTAATTTGAGGGTAATTACATCCAAATCGGGTGAACGGTGTAGGAATTACAACAGTTTTAATATGTGCCTCCCACTTTTTAAGGGGCCAAAAGTAATGGGACTATCAACTCAAAAGCTATTTCATGGACAGGTGTGGGCTATTCCCTCGTTATTTCATTATCAATTAAGCAGGTAAAAGGTCTGGAGTTGATTCTAGGTGTGACATTTGCATTTGGAATCAGTTGCTGTCAACTCTCAATATGAGATCCAAAGAGCTGTCACTATCAGTGAAGCAAGTCACCATTAGGCTGAAAAATCAAAACCCATCAGAGAGATAGCAAAAACATTAGGTATGGCCAAATCAACTGTTTGGAACATTCTTAAAAAGAAAGAACGCACTGGAGAGCTCAGCAACACCAAAAGACCCGGAAGACCACGGAAAATAACTGTGGTGGATGACAGAAGAATTATTTCCCTGGTGAAGAAAAACCCCTTCACAACAGTTGGCCAAATCAAGAACTCTCTTCAGGAGGTAGGTGTATATGTGTCAAAGTCAACAATCAAGAGAAGACCTCACAAGAGTGAATATAGAGGGTTCACCACAAGATGTAAACCATTGGTGAGCCACAAAAACAGGAAGACCAGATTAGAGTTTGTCAATCAACATCTAAAAAGCCATTACCGTTCTGGAACAACATCCTATGGACAGATGAGACAAAGATCAACTTGTACCAGAGTGATGGGAAGAGAAGGAAAGGAACTGCTCATGATCCAAAACATACCACCTCATCAGTGAAGCATGGTGGTGGTAGTGTCGTGGCGTGGGCATGTATGGCTGCCAATGGAACTGGTTCCCTTGTATTTATTGATGATGTGACTGCTGACAAAAGCAGCAGAATGAATTCTGTAGTGTTTCGGGCAATATTATATGCTCATATTCAGTCAAATGCTTCAGAACTAATTGGACGGCGCTTCACAGTGCAGATGGACAATGACCTGAAGCATACTACAAAAGCAACCAAAGAGTTTTTTAAGGCTAAAAAGTGGAATGTTATGCAATGGCCAAGTCAATCCCCTGACCTGAATCCGATTGAGCATGCATTTCACTTGATGAAGACAAAACTGAAGGAAAATGCCCCAAGAACAAGCAGGAACTGAAAACATTTGCAGTAGAGGCCTGGCAGAGCATCACCAGGGATGAAACCCAGCGTCTGGTGATGTCTATGCGTTCCAGACTTCAGGCTGTAATTGCCTGCAAAGGATTTGCAACAAAGTTTTAAAAAGTGAAAGTTAGATTTAGGATTGTTTAGTTTGTCCCATTACTTTTGGCCCCTTAAAAAGTGGGAGGCACATATAGAAACCGTTGTAATTCCTACACCGTTCACCTGATTTGGATGTAATTACCCTCAAATTAAATCTGAAAGTCTGCAGTTAAATCAGATCTTGTTTATTCACCACCACAATGGCTTTGAAATGAAACAGAGGACAAAATATGAAAATTCTGTCAATGTCCCAATATTTATGGACCTGACTGTATATGCGCCTGCAGTGCTGGTAGAACCTGCAGTGCAACCTCATTGATGTGTGGGGGGAGGAGGCGTACATGCTGCGGCCACAGCCTGAGGAGGTGGTGGAGAGGGTACCCCTGTCTTTAGTGCCCTGGGCCCCCAGAAGGCTTAATCTGGCCCCTGCACCATGATGCCGTACAATTCGCACTTTTGAGCGGAGATATGCCGTATGGTATATGGCCACCGGTGTCAGTGGAACAGCGTCTTTCAACGCTGTCCCTGACACCAACCAACTCCCCACCTCTTAATCGGTCTCTATCTGTCTATCTTATCTATCTATCTATCTATCTATCTATCTATCTATCTATCTATCTTATCTGTCTATCTATCTTATCTTATCTATCCATCCATCCATTCAGCTATATGTAGTCAATTCTAGGAATGGAATAAGAATATATTAAGAACCGTATTCAATTTGAGCCGAGCCGCGATACTTTTTTGTGTCCCGGAATTTTCGCCTACTTCGCCTGTTTTGTAGGCGGAAAAGTATTGCGCGCCTGCCCGCTTTACCCCATATTCAATTTGAAAGTATGCGAAAGGCGGAAAGTACTGTCAGATTTGGGGAAATCAGCCTGACACCCCCCAAAAGATGCTGTGACATGGGGGATCACTATGGTTACCCCTGATTTGGCTTGCTGAAGGTATTTGGTTTTTTTAAACGGACTCAATAGCTGCTGAATAGCGTTGTTGTATAAGTGGTGAAGAATAGTATTCTGGAGTATATTTTCCAGAAAATAACTTATCCCAGCAAATTTGGGGTACTTCGAAATGGGGGCCAGCATATTTAAAAGTTGCTGAAGTGAATTTGAACAAAATCGTGAAAAATCCACCTGCCGCAAGCACCTGCAATCAAAAAACACTTGGGGCATACTTGTTGACCCCCCCAGAGTCAAGTTTGCTAGTTTTTAACTTTGTCCCCCAACATATTTTTTTTTTCGCCCCCTCTTTCAAAGTAATTTTTTGGGGTGTCCGTAAGTGTTTTTTTTTTAATTTGGATACAGTTTATCTTTGGGGGACTGTCTGAAGGCTGCACGGGAGTTCCCACAACGTTGCATCCCAAAACCCCAATTCTGCACTTTTTTCTGCATGCTATTCATAGGCGAAACTTTTTCGCCTATTACATTGCATTGAGGCGGAAAGTATTTCAAATTGAATATGGGGTAAAAGCAAAACAGGCGAAAATAATGTCATCGGCGAAAAAGTATCGCGGATCTTGACTTTTCGTCTCAAATTGAATACGGGCCGTAGACTGATAAAAGAAAAAGCTGTCTCTCAGTGTAAATCTATGTAGAGAAAGTACGCCACCTATCTGTAGCAAATATTTCTGCAGGTTGCTATTTTCATATGTATTGTGTCTTAATAAATCACAATCAGGGTAACCCCTGAATAATTAATAGTTTAACTCTTCAGCAGACCAGTCCATACATCCCAACTTTTGTAGTCCGTGAAGAGGACCCATTAGCGCGTCGTAGGAGCACGCGCCCAAAAAAGGGGCGGGGCTCCCTGAAAACAGGTGGTAATCTTGAAGCCGAGGTGGAGCCTCGTGGCAACCCCCGTTTGTGTCACTATAGGGGGTGTGCCCAGCACTCCGAGATGCTGGGCAGCCCCCAGGCTCTCCCTAAACTGATGAACAGCTGCCATGCGCATGTGCACGGCATCTGTTCACCTTCTGCCCACCCGCTGCTCTGCTATGTGCTCTCCCCAACTTCCCCCCCACCGTGGGACAGTGGGACAGTCCCAGGAAAATGGGACTGTCCCGCTGAATGCAGGACAGTTGGGAGGTATGCCAGTCTGCTATTTTGGGGGAATGATGATGGAAACACTTGTGGCATGCCCTCAGTGAAGAACCCCAGTATAAAGGTTTAAATATAATAAATAATGTGAATCAGGTTAGAAGTGCTGAATGTAAAGTCCTCTATCATTTGGAATAGGATACAGGGAAGTATATTATGAAGCAGATCTGATAGTTGTGATATTAGGTGCTGATGATGTTAGTGTCTGTTAAGAGACCAAAATGGCCGCTGACTCCATTCTGTGTGGAAAAAAAATAAAATAACTGTCACTCTGTCCTCCCTGTATGAGGTGTCTGCTCCCTTCTGCAGTAATGATCTGAAGCTCATCCCCTGAGCCGCAGTCACCCTATTCCTATTTTTCAACTCCCTGTGTGGGGAACGAGTGAGAGAGACACTGGGCGGGAAGGCTACATATAAGCAGTGCAGAGGTGCGCCGGTGTTCCCGGTATTTTATTCGTTCGTTGAACCCCACTGGGAGATCTCTGGTTATGATGTAGTAGGTGGGGCCACGAAACTAAGCCACTGGGGTCCGGTATAGCCTACCAAAAATGTCACTTTAATCACCGACGCAGGAGCTCTCCTGAGGTGCGACTGCTCGTCTAGGGAGTCAGGCCAAGCCCCCCATAACTTTTTAAATATTAATAGAAAACAAAAATGACCTGTCGGGGATTATGGCTGTTTTTCTCTCTGATGAGTCTCTGATCAGTGATACTAGAGACTCAACAACATTACCATGACATAGAGGAGATGTGTGTTACACATAAGTGCAGAACATAATGTACATAGATTACACACATCAATGTATGGCATCGCATGTTACTATGTTACTCATACATGAGTAGTAACCTTATTCCTGCCTGCATGACCTTGATAACTGGATATATTATTAATAAGAATAGTACTACCCTTACCAATACTACACCCGTGATTCACCCACAAACCAAATGTTAAGGTTTGACCAATCCCTACTTAACAATATGCAGCCAATAGGAATTCTTCTAGTTACCTGCACCCCTATGTAATCTGACCATGGGTCATACTAGGACACAACCCCGAAGAACTCAATTTATCGTGCAGAAACGTGTTGGAGCATTAAACAAATGACAAAAACAGCAATTATGGAGTTTTTATTTTCAGCCAAAAATGAGGTTTCGGGGCTTACAGAAATGTTCATGTGCTGCATCTCTGCCTATTAGGGACACTTCTTGAAATTTACCATCTTATGGCTACCTAATCCCGATACTGTATTACACCATCCTCCCGGATCCAGAGGACTAGCGGAGCCTAGCACACCTGATATATATTGGAACATGTATGCACTTTGCAGACTGAGCACTCGCTGTGACCATTGGGACCTTCAACATCAAGAGAGCTACAGAAGAATCCATAGAAGTGATGTCCCTATATCGCCACGAGGATCCGCATTTGGATCACCAGCCATCTAAGATCAGCAAGGACTTCAAAACTGCATGAGCCCCCGGCCGAAGCAGCTATTGTAGCATCAGGCTCACCTCATGTTATCTTCTGCAGCCAGATTATCTATGGCAGGATCCAGAGGAAACAGCACAGCAAGTATCCATTATTAGCTGTGACCAGGGATTGGGGTGAGCAATAGAACAGGAGGTGCGGGATGCAGTGTTCCTGTATTGTTTGAATAAAATTAACATTAACATTTCCTTAGGACCAATATCCAACATAAGGTGATTTTAATACCTGGATAGAAACTTTTTGTACTCACTTGTCTATAACTTTCTTATAGGGTCCTGACAAGTCACTGCTAGATTAATTCTATCCCAAGGAGACTAGTTCATGATTGGAATAATTATGGAGTTCCTATTAACTCATCTACCATTATAAGGAGACCACAGCATATGCTGAGATAGACTATATTCCTAATTTCTATACCACAAGTCTGTTTTAAGAATCAATTTACCTATGTTGTCAGGCGTTATAGGATGTGAGAATATACCCAGTGGCGTAACAATAGTCACTGCAGATCCTGTGGTGGCTTGGGGAAGCCGGCAGGAGGGGATGACAAGTGGGTGACTGACATACGTGCATGCAAGAGGGGTTTATGAGTACCCAGACCCCCCGCCCACTGATCCATCGTGTGCAGCTAAGCAATATACATATATTTTTTTTTTCTAAAGATCAGAGCTCAGTCATCTGGCTGGCTAAATGTAGGCATGCAGCTCCTCCCGGGCAGTTCCCATGGGGCATTGAGTGAGAGACTGTTGAGAGCAGCCGGGTGGCGGGGCACCAGAAACTTTTTTGGCAGGGGGGAGCAAAATTTATAGTTATGCCACTGATTAAACCTATGTGTTGTCAGACTAGTAAAGATTTTGTACATATTGTACATCTGTTTCCTAATATTATCGTTATGACAGGTATCTAGATTCCAGGGCCGGTATTCTATGCGCCGGCATCCCCTGTGTTGGGATACTGAATGTATCCCATACTGACAAGTCATTAGAACGTCATCTGAAGATGGGAACCTTTTCTAATATTATTTTATACTGTGAATTTCTAACCTTATTTATGAAAACAAAGATACTGTCAGTTATAAATGTAACTTGCTGATTAAATGAAAGAGGGACATGACCCTGAGTGCTGCATGTGACATGTGACCTGTGTGGCTGCTATATAGCAGGTCAGGTGACCCAGCAGGACAGGACAGTAACAGCCATATAATATGAGGTCCCTGTGAAAGTAGCACCCAGTAAATAATGGAGACTCAGTCAGTGAATACGTCAAACAAATTTTTATTGTATGATAATATATAGTTATGGGATCTATTTAGTAAACTAAAACAAAGCTGTACTGCAGCATTTAGCTGGAGAAAGCCTAATATATTACTTTTCTATATATAATAAAATGAATATTTAGTAAGTGAATAACATCATAATGGCATAAAAGCCACATACTTGGGCAACCTCTGGACTCACAAAGAGTCATCCTTCAGCACTCAGGAAAGGAAAAACCCCCTGTGGGGGAAACCTCTGGGGAACCATGGCTTCAGGATCGCCCTTCCCTCTGGGCACTAAGAGGTGTACTGATAGATACAGGGAGGGGTCTGTACCCACTAATACCTGATATCAGCAACTGAAGAGTCGTCTAAGGGGAAAAGGAGGAAAAAAGTTGTTGGTGGATGAAAAAAGAAAAACTATAAATGTGTAAAAATTATTATAGATTTAAAAAAACAAAACAAGCTCCTCCGCATTTGGTTTATGATCTTCTGGTTGCGTCTCTTCTAGTTGGTGTCCTTCAGATACGCTGTAAAAATGTAACCAGGTCATAGCACCGCGTGCGGCACAGCGGGCAGATGGTGTTTATCTGTAGCCATTGTTTCAGGCAGGGAACATGGAACGTATGGTGGCAGGATGTTACGGCAATCTCCGTTCCAACTTCAATCTCGGAGATGCAGATGGTACAAAACGCTGCTTCCTCTCCTTCTCCAAGAATGCGTCTGCTGTAGGTGGGAAGAGTAGGTGTAATGAGCCACAGGATGGGGTGCAGCATGAGGCGTTCTGCATTCTGCCCCACAGCTTCATTTTGGCTGGTAATTGCCTCATTTCTTGATCTTCCTACTCTTCCTGATGATCGTCTTCTTGATGGTCTGAGGCGTCCTGACCTCAGCCATGTCCCAGTGGTGTTCCAGCGTTGTCCATCTGAGAAGATATTTCATATATTGTAGATATAACAAGCAGCCATATGTAACTTGTAAAGATTAAATGTTGTTGTTGTACAACAGGGCAGATGTATGATACTAATTCTTTCCTTTCAGCTATAAGTGAAAAAGTTTAAAAATTGTTTCAACATAAGACCACGAAATCATCTATAGGAAATTTGTATAAAAATTTGATAAACATAAGTAATTTTTAAACTTTTTCAAAGCTTATTATGTGGTAACATTATGGAAAGTACAGAATTATTTCACAGCACTCACTGGGGATATTAAACTGTGAGAAAATGGACGGACTTATTTGTTAAACTTAAATTTTATACAGTTATTTGGCAAAAATATTTAAAATATAGTTTATGCATCTGGATATGGCAAATAATAGATTATAGATTTCAAATGATTATGTTAAAATGGGTAGTAAAGTAACCAGCACAGAAACTGAGGGGAGGATGAGAAAGCTGCCTTTCTCCCACAGAGGCACAGGGTCAGGGGGAGCGGGTACTATTTACCTGGGCCTGGCCGGCTGGAGGGGTCTGGCAGGGGCCTGGGTCAGTTGCACATCAGGCAGTAAGATAGCGAGAACACTGCAGCTGCTCAGTGGCAGAAGTCTCTCTCCCCATCACACGTAGCTATGTGCTGGGCTGCGGAGGGTCCCGGAAGGCTGTTGCTATTGAGCAGCTGCAGTCTCCTTTCTCTCCCTGCAAGTGTTATGGGGAATAATCGCACTGGTAGCCCCTCTACCACCACCCTGGATCTGCCCCCTGGCTGAGGAGGACAACTCCGCCCCTCCCTCCTCCAAAACATTTTTGGGGGGAAGAGTGTGGCCATACCTCCCCGATTTCCCTAAGCCTCCCCCATACCCATCACCGCACTGTTCCCCCATGCATTTTCATGAAATTCTACCTAACTCTCCAATAAGAAAACCCCTGTGATGTTTGGTGATAGGTTACAGTTTATAATGGCAGATATATGTGTTACCACTTCAATACATATCGCAAAAAAAAACAAATTAGATGGATACCATGAGAAAAGTGCAATTTTTGCTAAATTTTCATGAAAATTGCCTTGATACACCTGCCCCAATATGAGGTACAGCAATAACACGATTATATAATATATATATATACTATGGAAAAAGAGCTGCAAAAGTACAAGTGTCTGGATGCAGGCCCCAAATGTTTATCGGTTCTTGATCAGTAACTAACAGCATGGAAGGTGCCACCCAGTACACAGGGACACAGGGCCAAAGACCACCATCATAATCCCTCCCACTTCAAAGTACAATTGTTAAAGAATGAGAATTTGGTCTAATATAAAGGGGGAGATTTACTGTAATAAAGCTTGGAGAGAGATAAAACAGTGAGTGATAAAGCACCAACCAATCAGCTCCTAACTGTCACTTTACAAGCTATATTTCAAAAATAACAGTTAGGAGCTGATTGGTTGTTGCTTTATCTCTCACAATTTTCTCTCTCTCCAAACTTTATTAAATCTTCTTACTGAACAAACATTTTACTTACCTTCATTTCCAAGAAGCTGGGCTAATTCCCTCTGGCTCATTGCTGCTGGTAGTAAAGTTAATATAAAGAGTAAGGAAATAAAAAAATGAAAAAAAAACACAGAAATAAAAAGCACAGATGTGATTGTGCGCTGAGCTCCGGTCACTGGTGAGTTGCTGGAAGCAGACACTAGTGTGAATACTGGTTCTCTCTGGTGAGACCTTTCTCATGCGTCAGCAACAGCTTCAACTGAGGAAATGCCAGTGATATTGCCGTGCGCTGGGGTTTTATACCCGGCCCATACAGTGGGCACCTGACCATGGAGAGTGATTATATGTAAATGTGGCATGCGGGTGGCAGTTGGTGATGGCTGTGCTTCCCATCAGCTCTCTGCCCTATACCCCACATCATCATCTTCCCACTGATATCACACAGTTACACCTGGGGGAAATCACTTTTTAAAATGTAGCCATTAGCTTCGGGTTTATGCTGCAGCTAATGACTACCTTTTAAAAAGTGTCAAGTCCAAAGAATCACAAATTTCGATATTCTACAAAGTGACATTAAGCTTCACATCATTTTATGTAAGAACAATTATTGTTATATTAAAAATATCTTCAACTGGAAAAAGTTTTATTGGCGTTTTTAATATTTGGCCATTTGGCCTCATTTACTGGGTGAATTATTTTTGGTGAGTGGGTATAATTACAGATGCCCGTGAAGTAAACAAACTCATCCTTCTGCAGTTGATTGATTGGTATCAAGAGAATTAAGCAACATGGGGCATTTTAAGAGAGATGGGGGCCCGTGCCAGCCTCAGTTTGGGCCCCCTCCTCTCTGTCAGTGGCACTGAGCGCTGTAGATTCTGGCTTCATGCCAGAATCTAATGCGCATGCGCAGGTCTCCAGGAAAATGGTGCCTGCGCCTACTTTTCCCGTGGCCATTTTTCTTGTGAGTGATTGCTGCCCCACAGGCTGTGCGGTGTGGGCCCAGGGGCCCGTGTGCACCGCACACCTTGCACAGTGGTGTAACTAAGGGGGGTCGAACAGGGCGTGTACCCTGGGCGCCTTAGGGGGCGCCGCCGGCCACGGTACCGTCCTAGTAGTGCCGACCGCAGTGAGTGCGTTCAGCACTACACATTTACACAGGATCGGCGCTAGGCTTCCATGCACCCAAATTCCGGGTGCTACCTGCTAGCAGCGAACTGAAAGGGGTATTGGGAGCACTACAACATATATATGCTTCCAAACAAAACCGTATCTCTTAAGCTGGGTACACACAGTACAATATATTGGCCAATCTTACGTTCCATGATGAATCGCAACAACCATCGTATAGTGTGTACAGCCAATTCAGCGTTTGATCACGTGTGGCTGCATCTTGCCATCTGATGTGCTGCACAACAGATGGGACGATGCAATGTATGATGCGGGAACATTAATACTGTATCTTTATATTGTGGCGTTGTACAGTGGATTGTGCAGTATGTACGCAGGCACAATATGTTATTACATTGTATTGGCCCATGTCACGGTCTTTGATTCGTTCATGTGTGTACCCACCTTAAGTTGTCAAAGTTCGTTAGACTTTATTTGTATTACCCGTGTCTGGTCTTTCTTTTTGTCCATGTCGTAATACTGGGCCAGCCAAAAGGTCGATTGCGTTCTTCCAGTAGCTCGCGGAGCTACCGCCGGTAGAGTTGCAGCCAACTTGCTGCAGTAACTGGGAACATTGCCTCTGATCGCTGCAGAGGCCAGCATTCCCAGTGATGCAGTGCGTGGGTGACGTCAGGGGCAATACCCGGGGGCTCAACATAAGGGCATTACCGGTTACACTGTTTAAGGGGCACTACTTGGGGCACTGTAGAAAGGGGTACTATGGGGCACTGTATAAGGGGCACTACTGTGATCACTGTATAAGGGGCACTACTGAGGGTACTGTATAAGGGGCACAACTGGGGGAATTGCATAAGGGGCTTTAAAACGGCATTGCACAATGGGCTCTACTACAAGGGGCATTGTATAATGGGCACAACTACAGGGGGCACTACTGTCAGCATTGTGTATAAGGGGAGCTACTGTGTGCGGTATTGTGAATAAGGGACACTACTATGTGGTGTAATGTAAATAAGATTGTGCTGCTGTGTGGAGTAATTTGAATTGGGGATACTATGTGTGATTTCGGCAGGACAGATCCCTCGTTCCATGCTGCGAGGTCACGCCCCCTTTTTTGCATACCACACCCCCTTTTTCAAGCTCTGTAGATCACAAAAGGTTTTTAATTTTAAAAGTAGATCACCGAGTCCAAAAGTCTAGGAACCCCTGTTTTCATATATAAGATGCTAGTGTACTATGGATTATCACTGTTAGGTTATCTCATGCTGTAGTTTACTATTTCTTAATTTACTGCAACATATTTCATGCTGTCTCCCACTTTCACAACCCATTGTACTGTAGGCCTGATTCAGACCTGCTCGCGAGCGCTGAGCGCTCGCAAGCTGGTCGATGGTGCCCTAGTGCGCATGCGCACGACGGAGGGAGCTCCGTCGTGCGCATGCGCGAGACCCGAATAGCGACGGCCAAGCTGTCGTTATGGGTCCCGTACCAAGAAGCCACTTCCACATAAAATACATTGAAAATAGTCAGAGCCAAATAAAATACATTGAAAGAACGCCACTTCCACATAAAAGAAAAGAAACAACCACATCTCTTACCTTGATACAGTGTTAAGTCTAGGAGGGTTCCTCGAAACATCACAGTATTCTGACTTCACAGTAATTCAAGCTGTTAGCGCATGCACACATTCGCCATGGAGGTAACTGTTGCAGTGACAGAAAAATCCAGAGCAATATAGAAAACAGTGAAATAAAGCCACATTCTCATAAAATACACTGAACCAAGCCAGATCCACATACAATACACTGAAAAAGCCACTTCAGCATAAAATACACTGCAACAAGCCAGATCCACATAAAATACCTTGAACAAGCAAGGTTTACATATTACACACTTCAGCTCCTCCATTTTACTTCAGATCCTCCATTTGTTAGTCCAGCCCCCTCCCTTGCCATTCCAGGCCACATTCATGTGTCATTGCAGCCTCCCATGCCGCTGCAGCGGCCCCTCATGTTTCACTCCAGCTACCCGCCCCCCGTCCCCCCCAGAGTTATTCCAACAGCCCCACTCTGCCCCCATAAGCATCAAAGCAGCAATCATCCCCCTAGCTCTCAGGCTAGCCCCCCACTGACTCTAATGAAGTAGTGCTCAGGGCCGTAACTAGGGTAGTGCGACCTGACAGGGCACAGGGCACCGCAGGTCAGGGGGCGCTGTTTGGGCCTGTCAGTTTTCCTGTTTATTATCATTCTCACTTGTAGCTTCCTCTTCTTTTATCCCCAGCATCTCCTTGCCTCCTATCTCTTCCCTGGCCCTTCCCCACGAGGCCATGGACCTTTTTTAGGTGCACTATCTTATGTCCCGATTTGAAAAGGGGGGTGGGTGCGCCAATGCTCTCTCTGGCACAGGGCACCAAAAAGTCTAGTTACGGATCTGGTAGTGCCCATTATGCAGTGCCCCCTTTAGTTTTGCTCCTTACACAGTGCCACCTGTGTTTGTGACACTTGTAGTTTTGCCCTTTATGCAGTTCCCCCTGTATTTATGCCCCTTATGCAGTGCCCCCTGTATTTATGTCCCTTAAGCAGTTACCCCTGTTTATGCCCCTAAAAGTAGTGCCTCCTGTATTTGTGCCGCCTAAAGTAGTGCCCCTTCAGCAGTGCCCCCTAAAGTAGTGCCCCTTCAGCAGTGCCCCTTCAGCAATGCCCTCTGCATTTGTGCCCCACAACCAGTGCTCCCTGCATATGTACCCCTTAAGCAGTGTCCCCTGTATTTGTGCCCCCTAAAGTAGTGCCCCTTCAGCAGTGCCCCCTAAATTTGTGCCCCTTCAGCAATGCCCCCTGCATTTGTGCCCCATAAGCAGTGCCCCCTGCATTTGTGCCCCATAAGTAGTGCCCCCTGTATTTGTGCCCCCTAAAGTAGTGCCCCTTAAGCAGTTACCTGTGTTTATGCCCCCAAAAGTAATGCCCCCTGTATTTGTGCCCCCTAAAGTAGTGCCCCTTCAGCAGTGCCCCCTAAAGTAGTGCCCCTTCAGCAGTGCCCCTTCAGCAATGCCCTCTGCATTTGTGCCCCATAACGAGTGCCCCCCTGCATATGTGCCCCATAAGTAGTGCCCCCTATAGTGCCCCTTAAACTGTGACCCCTGTCTTTGTGCCCCCAAAAGTAGTGCCCCCTGTATTTGTGCCACCTAAAGTAGTGCCCCTTCAGCAATGCCCCCTGCAATTGTGCCCCTTAAGCAATCCACCCTATATTTGTGCCCCCAAAAGTAGTGCCCCCAGTGCTTACCTGTCCATGCTGGCTCCCTCCCTCCTGCTGCCGCTACCGCTACCTCGCTCTGACTGGATCAGGCGCGCAGGTCAGGCTCCTCACAAGCATTGCGCGGGTGATGTCATGACGTCACCCGCGCAATGCATCACTGGGAACACTGGCCTCTGAAGCGATCAGAGACAACAAGCCTATGATAACTTCACAGACCAGCGATCCCAGTTCCAGTGATGGGAGCCGCGTTTTTTAAACAAAAGAGCAGCATGCGACTCGAGATACGTGGGTTGGCCACCCCTGCTTTATACAGTACCTATTGCCCTCTGCTACTCACAGATGCCATTCCTCACACATTATAAGAACCCTCACTCACCATAATGTCCTGCCTCCATACCTCACCCACTGAAATAACAATGGGGCATTTTTTGAACACTGTGCTTGAGACTAAATCCTGACCAGCATGTACTGTATACTACATCTTGTTTAGTAGTTTACATGTCTGTAATCAAGTGCACAGTTGCCAACATTTTGGAACAGTTTCATTTTTCAGTGGGGATGGCTACATACATACTGTAGTGAGTTACAGTCTCACTGGACTTCAAAGTAATTCAATCATGTTGTGTTTCCCAGGGTAAATGCCCCCATACACGGTGCAATTCAAAGTTGGTAAGATGTGTTGTACGATTGCCCTTGAAATTCTTCCCTTGAAATTTTTCATCAGATGTGGTCAAATGGTGTACAATTGATCGTTACTATCATAGGATAAGATGCATAGAAGTGTATCACATTGTACTCAAAAGATCGTAGATCTCTCTGCAAAACCATCTGATCTGCGATCCAACTAGAGGACGGCAGGGGCGCGCACAAAATACACCTATTTTCACACGATTGGTCTGTCCAACCTGTCGTAACTGGCCATATCGTGTAAAAAATCGTCCCGTGTATGGGCACCTTTAGAGTAGGTTGTACAAATTGCATGTAAGATGCAGAAAAAGGACTGATCTGTGAAGACTTCTGTATATCTCGGACCTTTTAATGCCAGTCACATACAGTAGGAGAAAACTCACCAGTACTCGCATTGTGTAATAGCATCGATTTCACAAGTTTGGTGCATTTAGAGACAAACTCGGACCTTTATATGTGCCAGAAGGTCCAAATATGTGTCATACACAAAACTCACACCCTATTACATTTCGCCCTGAATCTCCGTATTGTAGGTGTATCCAAAAATAAATATTGTTGGGTATATAACATGTTTTTATGAAAGTAAACAATTTACATTCTTTTTAATTAACCCTATTTAGGATTAATATTTTGTCATGGGTATGACTTTTTTTTTTTTTATGAAACATCTCAAGAATTTACAAGGTTATTAGTGATAACATAAATATGAAAACATGTGAAACAGATATAACCTCATATAAATTATCAAAACAAGGTGAATTTTGATGTTATTTTTTTTTTGTTCCCAACATAATACAATATAATATTATCAGCTGAGCTTACCAAATAGATTGAAAATAGGAACAAAGGAAGAGTGAGGTCAGTCTGAGGGGAAAAAGAAAAACAATAAAAGTGGTAAAAATTAAAATGAAGAACAAAAATAAAAAGCGACATTAGTATTGCCCATACTGTTAAACCATTCAGATACATGTATGTCTAGATATTGAAAGGATCAAATTGAGATGTCAAGGGCTATAGCGCTATGTCATATAACATGTTGGAGAAGATCCCAGCTCGTATTTTCAAATAATTTATTTATACCAGTCTGCAAATGTAATGGGAGAGCGAGAAGGTACGGCTCCGACAAAGGGCCATATTCATTTAGGTGCGTAAAGTCAGTTTCTGCTGAAAAGTTTCGCCGGTGACGTCATTTTCGCTGGTGCGGAAAGTCGATGCATTGGAATAGGCTAAAAAGATTTTTCTATGAAATCTGTCGAAAAAAGTGCAGAATTGGGGTTTTGGGGTGCAAACTTGCGGAACCACCCAGCACCCTTGGTATAGCCCCTACAGGTAAATTGTGTCAAAAAAAGTTAAAGAAAACCTTAAGAACACCCAAAAAACCCTTTCATTTTGGGGGCAAAGAAACAAAGTTGGGGGACAAACTTAAAAACTAACGAAATAGACTCCATGGGGGTCTCTAAGTATGCCCCAGGTGTTTTTAAGATTGCAGGTGCTTGCGGAAGGTGGTTTGTTTTAGTTTTGTAAAACTTCACTTTAGCAACTTCAAAATATGCTAGCTCCCATTTTTATGTACCCCAAATTTGCTGGGACTACTTATTTTGTAGAGAAAAAACAAATGCCATTCTTCATCACTTATGTAAAGACACTAATTACTAGCTATTGAGAGCATTTAAGTACCCCAAATACCTTCAGCAGGCCTATTCTGGGGTATCTATAGTGATCCCCCATGTCATTGCATCTTTTGGGGGGTGTCAGGCTGTTGTCCCCAAATCTGACAGTACTTTTCGCTTGTTTGCGTTTCGCCGGGTCCCGGTTTCGCCGATCTCGAATTGAATACGGGGATAAGCGACGATGTACGTGATACTTTTCCACATTGAAATCCAGTGATGACGGCGAAAACCTCGGCAGCGGGAATTTTCGGAATCCGGTCTAAAGATCTACAGTAAAAACGTAGACAATGTCTAGATAGACAACAGATGTTAGACAGTCAATAGGTCGACAGGGACAAAAGGTTGACATGTAAAAAGGCCATAGGAGCACGTGCCCAAAAAGAGGATGGGGCTTCCTAAAAAGGGGCTGCTCATCTTGAAGCCGGGGCGGAGCCTCATGGCAACCCCTGTTTGTGTCACTATAGGGAGCGTGCCCGAGATGCTGAGCAGTCCTCAGGCTCTCCCTACACTGATGAGCAGCTGCCGTGCGCATGCGCATGGCATTTGTTCACCTTCTGCCCAACTTCCCCCCCACCGCGGGACACCGTGGCCCGCGGGTGAGACAGTGGGAAAGTCCCAGGAAAATGGGACTGTCCCGCTGAATGCGGGACAGTTGGGAGGTATGCCAGTCTGCTATTTTGGGGGAATGATGATGGAAACACTTGTGGCATGCCCTCAGTGAAGAACCCCAGTATAAAGGTATAAAAATATAGTAAATAATGTGAATCAGGTTAGAAGTGCTGAATGTAAAGTCCTCTATCACTTGGAATAGGATACAGGGAAGTATATTATGAAGCACATCTGATAGTTCTGATATTAGGTGCTGATGATGTTAGTGTCTGTTAAGAGACCAAAATGGCCGCTGACTCCATTCTGTGTGAAAAAAAATAAAAATAACTGTCACTCTGTCCTCCCTGTATGAGGTGTCTGCTCCCTTCTGCAGTAATGATCTGAAGCTCATCCCCTGAGCCGCAGTCACCCTATTCCTATTTTTCAACTCCCAGTGTGGGGAATGAGTGAGAGAGACACTGGGCGGGAAGGCTACATATAAGCAGTGCAGAGGTGCGCCGGTGTTCCCGGTATTTTAGTCGTTCGCGGTACCCCACCGGTAGATCTCTGGTGTATGATGTAGTAGGTGGGGCCACGAAACTAAGCCACTGGGGTCCGGTATAGCCTACCAAAAATATCACTTTAATCACCGACGCAGGAGTTCTCCTGAGGTGCGACTGCTCGTCTAGGGAGTCAGGCCAAGCCCCCCATAACTTTTTAAATATTAATAGAAAACAAAAATTATCTGCCTGGGATTATGGCTGTTTTTCTCTCTGATGAGTCTCTGATCAGTGATACTAGAGACTCAACAACATTACCATGACATAGAGGAGATGTGTGTTACACATAAGTGCAGAACATAATGTATATAGATTACATACATCAATGTATGGCATCTCATGTTACTATGTTACTCATACATGAGTAGTAACCTTATTCCTGCCTGTATGACCTGTATAACCGGATATATTATTAATAAGAATAGTACTCCCCTTACCAATGTTACACCCGTGATTCACCCACAAACCAAATGTTAAGGTTTGACCAATCCCTACTTAACAATGTGTAGCCAATAGGAATTCTTCTAAATACCTGCACCCTTATGTAATCTGACCATGGGTCATACTAGGACACATCCTTGAAGAACTCAATTTATCGTGCAAAAACGTGTTGGAGCATTAAACAAATGACAAAAACAGCAATTTTTGAATTTTTATTTTTAGCCAAAAATGAGGTTTCGGGGTTTTTGGAAATGTTCATGTGCTGCACCTCTGCCTATTAGGTACACTTCTTGATATTTACCAACTTATGGCTACCTAATGCTGATACTGTGTTACACCATCCTCCTGGATCCAGAGGACTAGCGGAGCCTAGGGCACCTGATATATATTGGAACATGTGTGCACTTTGCAGACTGAGCACTCGCTGTGACCATTGGGACCTTCAGCATCAAGAGAGCTACCGAAGAATCCATAGAAGTGATGACCCTATATCGCCACGAGGATCCGCATTTGGATCACCAGCCATCTAAGATCAGCAAGGACTACAAAACTGCATGACCCCCCGGCCGCGGCAGCTATTGTAGCATCAGGCTCACCTCATGTTATCTTCTGCAGCCAGATTATCTATGGCAGGATCCAGAGGAAACAGCACAGCAAGTATCCATTATTAGCTGTGACCTGGGATTGGGGTGAGCAATAGAACAGGAGGTGCGGGATGCAGTGTTCCTGTATTGTTTGAATAAAATTGACATTAACATTTCCTTGGGACCAATATCCAACATAAGGTGATTTTAATACCTGGATAGAAACTTTTTGTACTCGCTTGTCTATAACTTTCTTATAGGGTCCTGACAAGTCACTGCTAGATTAATTCTATCCCAAGGAGACCAGTTCATGATTGGAATAATTATGGAGTTCCTATTAACTCGTCTAAGATTATAAGGAGAGCACAGCATATGCTGAGATAGACTATATTCCTAATTTCTATACCACAAGTCTGCTTTAAGAATCAATTTGCCTATGTTGTTAGGCGTTATAGGATGTGAGAATGTACCCAGTGGCGTAACAATAGTCACTGCAGATCCTGCGTCCGGCTTGGGAGAGCCGGCAGGGGAGTTGGCGGATGAAAAGTGGCTGACTGATATACGCGCATGGAAGAGGGGTTTATGAGTACCCAGACCCCCTGCCCACTGATCCATCGTGCGCAGTTGAGCAATATATATATATATATATATATATATTTATATATAATTTTTTTTTAAAGATTGGAGCTCAGTCATCTAGCTGGCTGGCTGGCTAAATGTAGGCACACAGTTCCTCCCTGGCAGTTCCCATGGGGCGTTGAGTGAGAGCAGCTGCCGGGTGACTCTAATCTATACTCTCGGGCAGCGCTCTGTCCCGGACCCGGAGCTGCAGGTCTGTTTCTTACATGTGGGGGTAGCGCGCTGTCTCGGAGCCACCGGTGTGTAGTGTTCACTCTAGCTCTGGCGCGAGGCAGGGCTCCGAAGCTAGAGAGGGTATGTTCGTGCCCGAGAAGGGGGCGTGGTCATTGAAAAGGGGGCGTGTCTATAAGACGCGTCCCCTTTTCGTCACTCCTGGGGGCGTGCCCGGCACTTACGGACAAGCCGTGCAGCCCCCAAGCCCTGCAGACAGGGAGAATAGATGCCGGGCGCATGCGCCCGGCGTCTATTCTCCGGCGGTGACCAGCTCACCGCACATTTCTTCACCCGCGGGACACTGCGACCCGCGGGTGAAGACGGCTCCCGCAGGCTGTTAGGGCAGGGTGCTTTTCGCCCTCCTTGTGGAGGGCAGGGCGCTTTTTGCCTTCCAGAAGGAGGGCAGGGCTCCGCGCCCCGCTACAACAGCCTAGTGGGAACGCTAGGTGTGTGTCCTATACGTGGGGGTGGGGGGTAGCGCTCTGTCCTGGCGCCGCTGGTGTGCGTCTTACATGTGGGTGGGGAAACAGCGCTCTGTCCTGGAGCCGCCGGTGTGTGTCAGGAGGGGTGGGAGATGATTCTCTAATAAATAATGCCAGCTGTATTTATTTGCCTGCTGCATTTGTGTTTTGGTGAGAGGTGTGTGTATCCCTCTATGTGACACTGACAAGCAGTGTGTGTCTGTGTCAGTGTGTGTGTTTGTGATAATGTGTGTATAATGCCAAACTGTCCAGACAACTATTAATAAAAAAAAAAATATATATATATATATATATACATACACAATCTAAATGCTACATGCTTTTATATGGAATCGATATGAAATACTGACAGTCGGGATCATGGCTGTAAGAATCCCGACGCTGGCATCCTGACAGGGTTAACATTCTGGCACTTGTGGGTCGGTATGCTAACCCTCCCCCTCTCCCTACCTAACCCTCTTTCTTTGGTGGCTAACTCTAACCCATACTTACCTACCCTCCCGATTTGGTCGGGAGCCTCCCGAAAATCGGGTGCCGCTCCCGACCTCCCGGGAAGTCAGTCAAGTCTCTCGGCTACCGCCGACCCCTCCTGGCCCACCCCAATTGTTTGTAAAACCCCCGGCAGCGAAGGGGGGCGGTGACGCGATTCACAGCATTTTGGCACCGCCCCCTGCATCACACTGCCTGTAATATCGGCAGTGTGTAGCGGGGCGGGACCAAAATGGCGTGCTCACGTGATTCCGCCCCCCGCTCTGCCCACAAAACGTGTCATCTGGCCGGCCACGCCCCCCAGTAATGCCGATCTGGCTGCTCCCTCCCGGAAGGGGCAGCCAGATAGTCGGCAAGTATGCTCTAACCTCCCCCCTATTGCCTGAACCTAACCCTCCCCCTCCCCACTCCCTAAACCTAACCCTCCCCCTCGGTATTCAGCATTGGTATTCTGGCACCGGTAATGTAAGCGTTGGCATCCCGACTGCCAATATACCGAACGCATACCTGTCATATATACTGCTGGATTAGCATTGAATCATACATGTATACAAGTGATCAAAAGGGCATACAGTTGTCCTTGCAGTATCTCTATATATAAATATATATATATATATATATATATATATATATAAAATTCTGGTTAGATGTTTTTTCATTGGTTGTGTAACCAAGTACTTGGAAACCCCCCTTTCGGAATTTTGTGTTTGCCACTGGCTGAAGTGTGGACGAAAAGTGGGTGGATACAGGCACCCCGGTAGGTAAATGGTTATATAGTGGGGTGGGATACAATCGGGAAGCCGGCTGACATTATACCGACAGCCAGCTTCCCGACTGTCATATCCCGGCGAGGGTGAAATGACCGCTCATTTTACCGACGCCTGAAGACCGGCGCCCAGCATCCCGATCGAAGGGATGCCGGGCACCGCGAGTGGACAGCCGTGGGGAGGGAGGGTTAGGTTTAGGGCTCCCGGGGGAGACTTAGGGTTAGGCACCCCCCCGGGAGGTTAAGGTTAGGCTAGGGGGAGGGAGGGTTAGGGTTAGGCACTCCCGGGGGAGGTTAGGGTTAGGCTAGGGGGAGGGAGGGTTAGGGTTAGGCACCCCCCCGGGGGACAGGTTTAGACAGCAGGGAAGGGGACGGTTAGGTTTAGGCACTTAGAGGGGTGATTAGGGTTAGGCACCCCTAAGGGAGGGTTAGGGGGGTAGGTTAGTTAATACTTACCTGGGGACGATCGGGATTTCCAGCGCCGTCGGGCTGCCGCTGCCGGGATCTGTTCCTCTGTCGGCCTGACGCTGCTGGGATTCGAACTGCCGGCCATGCGGCCCGTGGTATTTCATACCGATTCCAGTGGGGCAGGCTCAGATGTGCTGCGGTTGCTACTCCTGTTGGCAGAGATCTATCACTGAACGGTGGCTTGGGTATGCTGCAGGGGTGATGTGGAGGTGACCATCGGGCTCTGCAACTCAGGCCCCTAGAGTTTTGGAAGCAGAGGCAGGTCAGGGTGGTAGCTCCAAGTACCAGGCGCGGGTGTGCTGCTATGTGCTGTGTGACTGGAGAGAGAACTATGTTTGAGGCCATTTATTCTGATGTCACTGAGACCATGTCCCCTGCCCAGAGGCAGAACTATGGGAGACAATGGAGGCATCTGCCGCCGGGCTCCAGCACTGAAGGGGGCACCTCCTCCATTGTCCACAACATATTCACACCACTTAGGGCTGTAACTATGTACCCGGAGTGTACCTTCATGGCCCATCCCGGCACCTGAGAAGCCACCATACACTAATGGAGAGCTCCGTGTTAGGCCATCAGCTTCTGCCTTCATCTATCTATAGCCTGTCTTCATGCGAATTGCTACATTACAGTGTCAGCGGCTGTGACGGGGGGGGGGAGGCACCAAATTATAACTTGCCTCCGGGCGTCTGGATTGAATTTACGCCACTGCCCCTGCCTGGTTATGTTACTCAGCTGTATATATGCTGCTGGTGGTGATGCTCCTCATTTATCAGCTGCCTTGGCAATGTGATTTGTCTCTCTCTGGTCAGTCTGGACTGCCAGTATTACAGGGAAGGGGGTGGACAGCTGTCTATGGAGGGGCTTCCATCAGTCCCTAGGTGAGTAATAGGGGTATTAGTAGTAGGGACAAATGGAGAGTGGTCTCTAGAAGAGGAGAGGTGAGGGGAGGGGGTCACCAGAAACTTTTTTGGCAGGGGGAAGCAAAATTTATAGTTACGCCACTGATTATACCTATGTGTTGTCAGACCAGTAAAGATTTTGTACACATTGTACATCTGTTTCCTCATCTTATCATTATTACCCCACATACACACCTGAGCTCAGAGCTTGTTCCCTTTATTTATTACAATCCCCCAAAGCTCCATCTTCTAACTCACCGCTGGTCTCTGGGGCCGGGCTCCTCTATGCTGCACTGCGCATTCTGGAGGATGAGCTGATGGATGTTATGACGTCTGTTGTCCTGCAAAATTAGGGAGAGCTGGTACAACTGGGCCCATCTATAATCCATTATAGCATGTGCTTCAGAACAGCATCGGTAGGTGCTGCTAATATGGGCTAAGGCAGCGGCCGTACCGCCCTCCCTACGGCCCTGGCTAGAGCTAATGATTTGCTAACCCCACCTACTTTTGTTTTGGGCCCAGCTTACAGTCCATTTATTCCAGCAGTCTACATGATAAAACAAATTATTTAGTAAATATTCCAGGGGGTACTGATGGGATGGGTACGGTATGCTGGTGCTCAGGATCCCGGCGGTCAAAATCCTGACTCCAGCATCACGACAGGGTTAGGATACCGACACCTGTCGCTCGGTATCCTAACCCACCCCCTCTCACTACCCTAACACTCCCTCCCCAGTGCCTGAACCTAACCTCCCCCCTTAGCGCCTAAACCTAACCTCCCTCTCCCCGCACCCCAAACCTAGCCCTCACCACCTAGTGCCTAACTCTCCCCCCAACCCCGCTACTTACCTTCGGGATGCCAGCGCCCGGGGTTCTGACAGGTGTTGAGATTCCAGGGCCGGTATTCTAAGCACCGGCATCCCCTGTGTTGGGATACTGTACGTATCCTATACTGACAAGCCAACGTTATCTGAAGATGGAAACCTTTTTTAATTTTATTTAATACTGTGAATTTTTAACCTAATTTATGAAAACAACATACTGTCAGTTATAAATGTAACTTGCTGATTAAATGAAAGAGGGACATGACCCTGAGTGCTGCATGTGACATGTGACCTGTGTGGCTGCTATATAGCAGGTCAGTTGACCCAGCAGGACAGGACAGTAACAGCCATATAATATGAGGTCCCTGTGAAAGTAGCACCCAGTAAATAATGGAGGCTCACTCAGTGAATATATAAAACATATTTTTATTGTATGATAATATATAGTTATGGGATCTATTTAGTAAACTAAAACAAAGCTGTACTGCAGCATTTAGCTGGAGAAAGCCTAATATATTAATTATTTATTTTTAGTAAAGTGGATGGCATGAAAGCCACACATTTGGGCAACCTCTGGACTCACGAAGAGTCATCCTTCAGCACTCAGGAGAGGAAAAACCCCCTGTGGAGGAAACCTCTGGGGAACCATGGCTTCAGGATCGCCCTTCCCTCTGGGCAGTAAGAGGTGTACTAATAGATACGGGGGGGGTCTAATACCCACTAATACTTAACTGATATCAGCAACTGATGACGTCTAAGGGGAAAAGGAGGAAAAAGTTGTTGGTGGATGAAATAGGAAAAAGAGAAACTATAAATGTGTAAAAATTATTATAGATTTATAAAAACAAAACAAGCTCCTCCGCATTTGGTTTTTGATCTTCTGGTTGCGTCTCTTCTAGTTGGTGTCCTTCAGATACGCTGTAAAAACGTGACCAAGTCATAGCACCGCGTGCGGCACAGCGGGCAGATGGTGTTAATCTGAAGCCATTGTTTCAGGCAGAGAACATGGAACGTATGGTGGCAGGATGTTACGGCAATCTCCGTTCCAACTTCAATCTCGGAGATGCAGATGGTACAAAATGCTGCTTCCTCTCCTTCTCCAAGAGTGCGTCTGCTGTAGGTGGGAAGAGTAGGTTTAATGAGCCACAGGATGGGGTGCAGCATGAGGCGTTCTTCATTCTGCCCCACAGCATCATTTTGGCTGGTAGTTGGCTCATTTCTTGATCTTCCTACTCTTCCTGATGATAGTCTTCTTGATGGTCTGCGGCGTCCTGACCTCAGCCATGTCCCAGTGGTGTTCTGGCGTTGTCCATCTGAGAAGATATTTCATATATTGTAGATATAACAAATAGCCATATGTAACTTGTAAAGATTAAATATTGTTGTTGTACAACAGGGCAGATGTATGATACTAATTCTTTCCTTTCAGCTATAAGTGAAAAAGTTGAAAAATTGCCTCAACATAAGACCATGAAAACATCTATAGGAAATTTTCAAAAAATGTGATGAACATAAGTAATTTTTAAACTACTTCAAAGCTTTTTATATGGTAAAATACATTATGGAAAGTACATAATTATTTCACAGCACTCACTGGGGACAACAAACTGTGTGAAAATGGACGGACTTATTTGTTAAACTTAAATTTTATACAGTTATTGGGGAAAAATATTTTAAATATAGTTTATGCATCTGGATATGGAAAATAATAGATTATAGATATCAAATGATTATGTTAAAATGGGTAGTAAAGTAACCAGCACAGAGATTGAGGGGAGGGATGAGAAAGCTGCCTTTCCCCCACAGAGGCACAGAGTCAGGGGGAGCGGGTACTATTTACCTGGGCCTGGCCGGCTGGAGGGGTCTGGAAGGGGCCTGGGTCAGTTGCACATCAGGCAGTAAGATAGAGAGGAGACTGCAGCTGGTCAGTGGCAGAAGTATCTCTCCCCATCACACGTAGCTGTGTGCTGGGCTGCAGAAGGTCCCGGAAGGCTGTTGCCATAGAGTAGCTGCAGTCTCCTTTCTCTCCCCTATCGCACTGGTAGCCCCTCCACCACCACCCTGGATCTGCCCCCTGGCTGAGAAGGACAAATCCACCCTCCTCCAAAACATTTTTTGGGGAAGGGGCGTGGCCATACCTCCCCGATTTCCCTAAGCCTCCCCCAGACCCATCACCGCACTGTTCCCCCATGTATTTTCATGAAATTCTACCTAACTCGCCAATAAGACAACCCCTGTGATGTTTGGTGATCAGTGACTAGCAGCATGGAAGATGCCACCCATGGAAGGTGCCACCCAGTACACAGGGACACAGGGCCAAAGACCACAATCATAATTCCTCCCACTTCAAAGTACAACTGTTAAAGAATGAGAAACTGGTCTAATATAAAGGGAGAGATTTACTGTTATAAAGCTTGGAGAGAGATAAAACAGTGAGCAATAAAGCACAACCCAACCAGCTCCTAACTGTCACTTTACAAGCTGTGTTTGAAAAATGACAGGAGCTGATTGGTTGGTGCTTTTTCTCTCACAATTTTCTCTCTCCCCAAACTTTATTAAATCTCCTCCTTACTGAACAAACATTTCACTTACCTTCATTTCCAAGAAGCTGGGCTAATTCCCTCTGGCTCATTGCTGCTGGTAGTAAAGTTGAGAAAGGAAATCAAAAAACAAAACAAAGAAATAAAAAGCACAGATGTGATTGTGCGCTGAGCTCCGGTCACTGGTGAGTTGCTGGAAGCAGACACTAGTGTGAATACTGGTTCTCTCTGGTGAGGCCTTTCTCATGCGTCAGCAACAGCTTCAACTGAGGAAATGCCAGTGATATTGCCGTGCGCTGGGGTTTTATACCCGGCCAGTACAGTGGGCACCTGACCATGGAGAGTGATTACATGTAAATGTGGCATGCGGGTGGCAGTTGGTGATGGCTGTGCTTCCCATCAGCTCTCTGCCCTATACCCCACATCATCATCTTCCCACTGATATCACACAGTTACACCTGGGGGAAATCACTTTTTAAAACGTAGCCATTAGCTTCGGGTTTATGCTGCAGCTAATGGCTACGTTTTAAAAAGTGTCAAGTCCAAAGAATCACAAATTTCGATATTCTACAAAGTGACATTAAGCTTCACATCATTTTATGTAAGAACAATTATTGTTTTATTAAAAATATTTTAAACTGGAAAAAGTTTTATTGGCGTTTTTAATATTTGGCCATTTGGCCTCATTTACTGGGTGAATTATTTTTGGTGAGTGGGTATAATTACAGATGCCCGTGAAGTAATCAAACTCATCCTTCTGGAGTTGATTGATTGGTATCAAGAGAATTAAGCAACCAGGGGGGTTTTAAGAGAGAAGGGGGCCCGTGCCAGCCTCAGTTTGGGCCCCCTCCTCTCTGTCAGTGGCACTGAGCGCTGTAGATTCTGGCTTCATGCCAGAATCTAATGCGCATGCGCAGGTCTCCAGGAAAATGGTGCCTGCGCCTACTTTCCCAGGGACATCTTTTCTGCGCATGTGCAGATCACTGGGAAAATGTCCGGCTCCATTTTCAAAGTGAGTGATTGCTGCTCCACAGGGTGTGCTTCTGTGCCCAGGGGCCCATGTGCACTGCACACTTTGCACAGTGGCGTAACTAAGGGGGGTCGAGTGTGCCCTGGGCGCCGCCGGCTAATGTACCGTCCTAGTTAACCTTTGTAGTGCCAACCGCAGTGAGGCCCTGATTTAGACCCGGTCGCAAGCGCTGAGCGCTTGCAACCGGGTCGATGGTGGCCCACTGCGCATGCGCGAGACCCGTCTAGCGTTGGGCAATCCGACGCTCCGGGTCTCGCTCCAAAGGTGGCGAGCTGTCGATGTTGAGTGACAGCTCGCCCCCTTTGGTGGGCGGGCCAGGGGGGGGTGGCTGCCCAAACGGAGGCATTCCCATGAGAACGCCTGCCTTTTGGGGGCGGCCCCACTGACATCACAAGTGATGTCAGTGGAGAGCTTCCGGCTCTGTTAGAGACGAAAGCTCTCTGGGGCTTGCGATGAACGAGACCCTACCACAAGGGTCTCGTCGCAAGCCCGATGGTCGCGATGGTCTTGACCATCGCGACCATCATCCTGGCCGCTCGCAATAGCTGTTGGTGGTCACCCACAGCTATGCGAGCGGCCAAAAGGCCACTACAAAAAAAAAAAAACCCGGCCCTGATTCAGAGCGAGCACTCTGTCAGAGCGAGCGGCTCTAAATCAGGGCCTGAGTGCGCTCAGCACTACACATTTACACAGGATCGGCGCTAGGCTTTCATGCACCAAAATCCCGGGTGCAACCTGCCAGTAGCGAACTGAAAGGGGTATTGGGAGCACTACAACATATATATGCTTCCAAACAAAACCGTATCTCTTAAGCTGGGTACACACAGTACAATATATTGGCCAATCTTACGTTCCATGATGAATCGCAACAACCATCGTATAGTGTGTACAGCCAATTCAGCGTTTGATGACGTGTGGCTGCATCTTGCCATCTGATGTGCTGCACAACAGATGGGATGATGCAATGTATGATGCGGGAACATTAATACTGTATCTTTATATTGTGGCGTTGTACAGTGGATTGTGCAGTATGTACGCAGGCACAATATGTTATTACATTGTAATTGCCCATGTCAAGGTCTTTGGATCGTTCATGTGTGTACCCACCTTAAGTGGTCAAAGTTCGATAGATTTTATTTGTATTACCCGTGTCTGGTCTTTCTTTTTGTCTATGTTGTAATACTGGGCCAGCCAAAAGGTCGATCGCGTTCTACCGGTAGCTCGTGGGGCTACTGCCGGTAGATTGCAGCCAACTTGCTGCAGTAACTGGTAACATTGGTCTCTGAAGCTGTCAGAGACTAAAGAAGCCTCTGATCGCTGCAGAGGCCAGCATTCCCAGTGATGCAGTGCGCGGGTGACGTCAGGGGCAATACCCGGGGGCTCAAAATAAGGGGCATTATCTGGTGCACTGTTTAAGGGGCACTACTTGGGGCACTGTAGAAAGGGGTACTATGGGATCACTGTATAAGGGGCACTACTGAGGGCACTGTATAAGGCGCACTACTAGGGGCATTGCATAAGGGGCTTTAAAACAGGGCATTGCATAATGGGCTCTAATACAGGGGGCATTGCATAATGGGCACAACTACAGGGGGCACTACTTTTCGGGGTATTGCATAAGGGCACTACTAGAAAGGGCATTGCATAAGGGGCACTACTGTGTACGGTATTGTGAATAAGGGACACTACTATGTGCTGTAATGTAAATAAGATTGTGCTGCTGTGTGGAGTAATTTGAATTGGGGATACTGTGATTTCGGCAGGACAGATCCCTCGTCCCATGCTGCGAGGTCACGCCCACTTTTTTGCATACCACACCCCCTTTTTCAAGCTCGGTAGATCACAAAAGGTTTTTAATTTTAAAAGTAGATCACCGAGTCCAAAAGTCTAGGAACCCCTGTTTTAATATATAAGATGGGAATCGGTATGAAACAACGCCGGCCCGGTTCCCGGCAGCGCCTGGCTGACAACAGCAGAGTTCCCGGCAGCGGAAGCCCGACAGCGCTGGAAATCCCGATCGTGGATAATTAAGTACTAACTAACCTAACCCCCGAACCCTAACCCTCCTTAGGGGTGCCTAACCCTAACCTCCACCCCAAGTGCCTAACCCTAATCCCCCCTCTAAGTGCCTAACCCCCCCCCTTCCCCGCTGCCTGAACCTAAATCCCCCGGGGGGGTGCCTAATCCTCCCTCCCCCTAGCCTAACCCTCCCGGGGGGTGCCTAACCCTAAGTCCCTCCGGGTGCCCTAAACCTAACCCTCCCCCCGGCGCGGCTGTCCGCTCGCGGCGCCCGGCATCCCTTCGATCGGGATGCCAGGCGCCGGTCTCCCGGCATCGGGGAAATGTCAGGCGTCTACATCTAGACGCCCGGCATTTCACCCTCGCCGGGATATGACAGTCGGGAAGCCGGCTGCCGGTATTAAAGCAGCCGGCTTCCCGATTGTATACCATAAGCTGTAGGGGTGAGCGGGTTCGGATTTCAGAAATCCAAACCCCCCCGAGCCCCGCCGATCCGAGTCATTCTCGACTTTTCCCGCCTGACTCGGATCTGAAATCGAGGCCAAATGTCATCATCCCGCCTTCCGGGTCTCGCGGGTTTTGGATTCTATATAAGGTACCGAGTCGGCGCCATTTTCTCACTCGGCTGTGGACAAGGAAGAGGGAGGGTGGGAGTTAGGGCTGGCTGGGCTGTGTAATGTAGTGTAGTGCAGTGTAGTGCTGTGCTGTGCTGCGCTGTGCTGCTGTTGTCCATAGGGGCTGTGTCCACTCCTCCAAAGTCCATAGGGGCTGGCTGTGTTGAGCTGTGCTGCTGTTGTCCATAGGGGCTGTGTCCACTCCTCCAAAGTCCATAGGGGCTGGCTGTGTTGTGCTGTGCTGCTGTTGTCCATAGGGGCTGTGTCCACTCCTCCAAAGTCCATAGGGGCTGGCTGGACTGTGTTGTGCAGTCAGTTGTCCATAGGGGCTGTGTCCACTCCAAAGTCCTGTGCAGTGTCCCAGTCCTAAAATGGTGCTGTAGTGTTGTCCAGGGGGTGCTCTGTCCATCAGGGGTGCTCCCCCAAGTGCAAAAAAAATAAATATTTTTTCTGTGTTTGTGAATTGTGTGCGCAGTAGCCGCACGTGCATCAACAAAGTAGCGCCAAGCGTGCGCCTGTGTCATAAGTAAAGGGCCGGCTGGCTTGACCGTTAAAGGGTGCTGTAACCCCCAAAGTGCACTCCAAACAAAATAAAAAATTATTTTCTGTGTTTGTGAATTGTGTGCACTGTGGCTGCACGTGCATCAACAAAGGAGCAGCGCCATGCGTGCGCCTATGTCATAAGTAAAGGGCCGGCTGGCTTGTCCGTTGAAGGGTGCTGTAACCCCCAAAGTGCGCTCCAACAAAAATAAAATAATCTTTTTTTCTGTGTTTGTGTTTGATATGTATGCGCAGTAGCCGCACCTGCATCCTCAAAGCAGCAGCGACAAGCGTGCGTCTGTCTGTTAAAGGGTGGTGTAACCCTCAAATTGCGCTATACAAAAAATAAAAAAATCTTTTTTTTCTGTCTTTGTGAATTGTGTGCACTGTAGCTGCACGTGCATCAACAAAGGAGCAGCGCCAAGCATGCGCCTGTGTCCCATAAGTCTGTTAAAGGGTGGTGTAACCCCCAAAGTGCTCCAAAAAATAAAAAACTATTTTTTTTCTGTTTGTCACTTGTGTGCGATATAGCCGCACGTGCATCAACACAGTAGCAGCGCCAAGCATGCGCCTGTGTCATAAGTCAAGGGCCGGTTTGGACATCTGGTCCGGACTGAAGGATGTGCCAACAATTTCTGACAAAGTCTTCTGTCACTGCATATGATACTGTCCTCAAAGCAGCAGAGACAATCATGCGTCTGTCTGTTAAAGGTGGTGTAACCCCCAAAGTGCGCTCCACAAAAAATTAAAAATTCTTTTTGTTTCTCTCTTTGTGAATTGTGTGGGCTTTAGCCGCACCTGCAACCTCAAAGCAGCAGCGACAAGCGTGCGTCTGTTTGTTAAAGGGTGGTGTTACACCCAAAGTGCGCTCCAACAAAATAAAATCTTCTTTTTTTCTGTGTTTGTGTTTGAAATGTATGCGCAGTAGCCGCACCTTCATCCTCAAAGCAGCAGCGACAAGCGTGCGTCTGTCTGTTAAAGGGTGGTGTAACCCCCAAAGTGCCGTCCACAAAAAAGAAAAAATTCTTCTTTTTTTTTCTGTCTTTGTGAATTGTGTGGTCTGTAGCCGCACCTGCATCCTCAAAGCAGCAGCGCCAAGCGTGCGTCTGTCTGTTAAAGGGTAGTATAACCCCCAAAGTGCGCTCCAACAAAATAAAATAATCTTTTTTTCTGTGTTTGTGTGTGAAATGTATGCGCAGTAGCCGCACCTGCATCCTCAAAGCAGCAGCGCCAAGCGTGCGTCTGTCTGTTAAAGGGTGGTGTAACCACCAAAGTGCGCTCCACAAAAAATAAAAAATTCTTCTTTTTTTTCTGTCTTTGTGAATTGTGTGCACTGTACTTGCATCAACAAAGGGGCAGTGCCAAGCGTGCGCCTGTGTCCCATAAGTCTGTTAAAGGGTGGTGTAACCCCCAAAGTGCGCTCCACAAAAAATAAACATTCTTTTTTCTGTGTTTCTGTGCGAAATGTATGCGCAGTAGCCGCACGTGAATCAACACAGCAGTAGCGCCAAGCGTGCGCTTGTGTCATAAGTCAAGGGCCGGTTTGAACATCTGGTCCAGACTGAAGGACGTGCCAACTATTTCTGACATGTCTACTGTCACTGCATATGATACTGTCACCACTGACAGAATGGTGGAGGATTACATTGGTGACAGCATCCAAGTAGGCATGTCATACAGTCCATACCTGTACTGGCGGGAAAAAGAGGCAATTTGGAGACCCCTGTACAAACTGGCTCTATTTTACCTGAATTGCCCCCCCTCCAGTGTGTACTCCGAAAGAGTGTTTAGTGCAGCCGGGAACCTTGTCAGCGAAAGGCGTAGGAGGTTGCTTCCACAAAATGTGGAGAAGATGATGTTCATAAAAATGAATTATCAACTCTTCCAGGGAGACCAGCCTCCTGAACGTACAGAGGGACCTGTGGTGGTGGATTCCAGTGGGGACGAATTAATACTCTGTGAGGATGAGGATGTACACAACACTGAAGAGGGTGAAGAATCAGTGGATGAGGAGGATGAGCATCTTGCCTCCGTAGAGCCAGTTTGTGCATGGACAGATTAATTGCCAGCTTGTTTTGTGGGGGCCCAAACGAACCAATGATTTCAACCACAGTCGTGTGGCAGACCCTGGCGCTGAAATGATTGGTTTGTTAAAGTGTGCATGTCCTGTTTATACAACATAAGGGTGGGTGGGAGGGCCCAAGGACAATTCCATCTTGCACCTCTTTTTTTTCTTTCAATTATGTACTGTTTGGGGCCTAGTTTTTCAAACTGCCATCCTGTCTGCCACTGCAGTGTCACTCCTAGATGGGCCACGTGTTTGTGCCGCCCACTCGTATCGCTTAGCATAGTCATCCAGCTACCTCGGTGCAACCTTTTGGACATAAAAACACTATTGTGAGGTGTTCAGAATAGACTGGAAATGAGTGGAAATTAAGGTTATTGAGTAAATAATAGCATAGGAGCAGAAAAACCCACAAATTCTGTGATTGTAGCTGTTTTTATGCTTTTTTAAAAAAAAATACAGATCCAAAACACAAAACCCAGAACCCAAAACACAGAAGGGTGGTTTTGGCAAAACCAATCCAGATCCAAAACACGAAGAAAGATCCAGATCCAAAACCAAAACACGAAAAGTGGCCGGTGCACACCCCTAATAAGATGCTAGTGTACTATGGATTATCATTGTTAGGTTATCACATGTTGTAGGTTACTATTTCTTCATTTACTGCAACATTTTTCATGCTGTCTCCCACTTTCACAACCCATTGTACTGTGTTCACTGTGATGCTCCTTATACTACATGGAGATCACTGGGATTGTTTTGTACGGCAGTCATTAGGTTGCTATCTGCATTGTTTAGTGGTAACAGAGATGCTGCTGCTCTGTTAGTATTTTGGGTCATCTATCTATGCTGTTCCTATGTGTACTGTATGATACAGCTGCTGTCTGTAGTGTAATGTAATGTCCAGAATGCCTTCACTGTTACATGTGGCATATATGGAGCTTCGTATAGTAGAGACACAGACACTGTCAGTGCAGGATCAGTAGTAAGTATAACTGCTTGTACTACTCTACCCAGCACACTTCCCATCTCCAAATGCACCATGCACCCGCTGCAATACCTCTTGTCCATCCAGCAATGCTTTATACCAGGGGTGGCCAACCAGTCGGAGGCAAAGACCACAAAAAATATATGTTGTCAAGCGAAAGAGCCGATAGCATGCACGCGCCGTAGGCGCGTGTTCGAAAATGGGGCGTGGCCTAGCTGTCACAAGGCCACGCCTTTGGTATGACATTTGCAGGAGCATGACCTTGTGTCACACCCCCGTATTCAGTCACGTAGGGGGCGAACCCAGGACATTGAAAATACACATTTTACATAATCTTCCCAATATACATTTTTCACTGTTGAAGTGAAAGAAAAAGCCAGAGCAATATAGAAAACAGTGAAATAGCCACGTTCACATAAAATACACAGAAACAAGCCAGATCCACATACAATACACTGAAAAAGCCACTTCAGCGTAAAATACACTGCAACAAGCCAGATCCACATAAAATACCTTGAACAAGCAAGGTTTACATATTACACACTTCAGCTCCTCCCTTTTACATCAGCTCCTCCATTTTACTTCAGCTCCTCCATTTGTTAGTCCAGCCCCCTCCTTTGCCATTCCAGCCCACATTCATGTGTCATTGCAGCCTCCCATGCCACTGCAGCGGCCCCTCATGTTTCACTCCAGCCACCCGCCCGCCCCTCCCATCCAGAGTTATTTCAACAGCTCCTCTCTGCCCCCATAAGCATGAAAGCAGCAATCATTCCCCCAGCTCTCAGGCTGCCCCCACCCACTGACTCTAATGCTCAGGGCCGTAATTAGAGTAGTGCGGCCGGTGCCCTGGCACAGGGCACCGTAGGTCAGGGGGCGCTGTTTGGGCCTGTCAGTTTTCCTGTTTATTTTCATTCTCACTTGTAGCTTCCTCTTCTTTTATCTCCAGCATCTCGTTGACTCCTATCTCTTCCCTGGCCCTTCCCCACGAGGCCATGGACCTTATTTAGGTACACTATCTTATGTCCCTATTTGAAAAAGGGGGGTGGGTGCGCAAATGCTCTCTCTGGCACAGGGCACCAAAAAGTCTAGTTATGGCTCTGGTAGTGCCCATTATGCAGTGCCCCCTTTAGTTTTGCTCCTTACGCAGTGCCCCCTGTGTTTGTGACCCCTGTAGTTTTGCCCCTTATGCAGTGCCCCCTGTATTTATGCCCCTTAAGCAGTTACCCATGTTTATGCCCCAAAAAGTAGTGCCCCCTGTATTTGTGCCGCCTAAAGTAGTGCCGCCTAAAGTAGTGCCCTGTCAGCAGTGCCCCCTGCATCTGTGCCCCTTCAGCAATGCCCCCTGCATTTGTGCCCCATAAGCAGTGCCCCCTTTATTTGTGCTCCCTATAGTGCCCCTTAAACAGTGACCCCTGTCTTTTTGCCCCCAAAAGTAGTGCCCCCTGTATTTGTGCCACCTAAAGTAGTGCCCCTTCAGCAATGCCCCCTGCATTTGTGCCCCCTGCAATTGTGCCCCTTAAACAGTGCCCTCTGTATTTGTGCCCCCAAAAGTAGTGCCCCCTAAGCAGTGCCTCCAGCCCAGTGCTTACCTGTCCGCGCTGGCTCACGCTTCAGTTCCCGTGCTGGCTCCCTCCCTCCTGCTGCCGCTACCGTTACCTTGCTCTAACTGGATCAGGCGCGCAGGGCAGGCTCCTCACAAGCATTGCGCGGGTGATGTCATGACGTCACCTGCGCAATGCATCACTGGGAACACTGGCCTCTGAAGTGATCAGAGACATGAAGCCTATGATCGCTTCACAGACCAGCGATCCCAGTTCCAGTGATGGGAGCCGCATTTTTTAAACAAAAGAGCCGCATTCGGCTCGAGATACGTGGGTTGGCCACCCCTGCTTTATACAGTCAAAAAAAATAGTCAAAAATCCACGCTCCAGATAATGGAAAATGCTGCTTAGCAAATAATGTGGTCCCCACCACACTTATACAGAACATAAATGAACAAAAATACCAAGCGCAATTTCCTAAGGGTACCTCTCAATCACTGTGAACTATTAAAATCTAAAGGAAGTCCATATAAATCACAATCCATATAAGGAAGGAAGTCCATATAAATCCATACAATTTAGAAACAGGGATACCCCATAGTGTAATTCCACACAAACTTTATTACATACATATATTTTCACAATAAATTGCCTGCGTACCAGAGTGGGCCTTCAGATCAAGGCAGATGATATCAATATATACACCAATGGGCTTTTGTTTCTAAATTGTTTTTGAGGGACAACGGGATTTTTTCATAGAAGTCCATCTAGGTGAAGCTAATGGATTGGAAAAGCTGAGGAGAGAGATTTCAAATTTATATGTAAGTAAGGATATTGTTATCCCAGTAAAAGGATTCACATTTACTGATTGGTTGATTTTCTCTTCTCTCGGAGGGAAAAAGGGGAAGATACACATTCCTATTGGATAGAAGACTGGTGATTTATATGGACTTCCTTTAGATTTTAATAGTGGACAGTGATTGAGAGGTACCCTTAGGAAATTGCGCTTGGTATTTTTGTTCATTTGTGTCCTGCTTTATACAGTACCTATTGCCCTCTGCTACTCACAGATGCCATTCCTCACACATTATAAGAACCCTCACTCACCATAATGCCCCGCCTCCATACCTTACCCACTGAAATAACAATGGGGCATTTTTTGGACACTGGACCTCATTCAGAGCCGGACGCTATTTGCGCTCGCTCGTTCATAAAAAGGGGCTGGCTATTTAAATTGACCGTTCGCTCTTTGCGGTCTGTTGACGCCTCCATGTCTGAACGAGCGAACAAAACATGCGGTCGTTATTTTGTAAAAAACGCTCCCCTGGCCGCTCGCATCATACGTCATCTCCGCTATTTTTTTGATTAATCGAGTACATCGAAAGACGTATGAATTGCTCGCTATTCTTGTGGTTGCATTTTCCTACCGCAATCATGCGAGCAGTTCTGGCTAAAAGACACCCAACTGACGTGGTCGATGACGCTGCTTTGTTAATTATGCACACCCTTAAAACGCCCGTTTTGACCTTTTGGCACGCCTGCGTTCGGATCTCCACTCCCCGTTTTCAAGCACCTTCCCCTGTTCTTCCTTCACCTTACCCACAAACGCCTCATTCTGTCACTCAAATTAGCAGGCAATCGCTATTTTGCAAGCACACGAATTTCGACCGCACTGACTGGTTCGCGCATGCGTATTACAACCCATACGCATGCGCAGATGTGCGAACATCGCTCGGAACGAACGAGCGGCCACTTATGAGTGGCTCTGAATCAGGCCCACTGTGCTTGAGACTATGGAGCTCATTCAGAGTCGGTTGTGAGCGCTGACAACTGACTCGATGTTGCCCCACAGCGCATGCTCACGATGGAGCCGGCTCCGTTGTGCGCATGCGCGAGACCCGGCTAACGACAGGTGCTCCGTCGTTAGGGGTCTCGTAGCAGACGGGGCGAGCTGTCGATGTTGAGTGACAGCTCGCCCCATTTGCTAGGCGGGCCAGGGGCATGCCCGGCCAAACGGTGGCGTTCCAGTTGGAACGCTTGCCGTTTGGTGGGCGGCCCACTGACATCATTGCTGATGTCAGTGGGGAACTTCCTGCTCAAACAGAGCATCAAGCTCCCTGGGGCTTACGAGTGGCCAGACCCTACCCTAGGGTCTGGTCGTAAGCCCTGATGGTCGCGATGGTCTTGACCATCGCGACCATCACCCATGTCGGTCGTTAGAGCTGTGGGTGTTAACCCACAGCTTAGCGATCAACAAGGAGGCGGCCGTTCAGGATGCAAGCGGCCATCCTGATTCAGAGCGACTGCTTGCATCTAACGACCGCCTCTGAATGCGGCCCTATATCCTGACCTACATGTACTGTATACTACATCTTGTTTAGTAGTTTACATGTCTGTAATCAAGTGCACAGTTGCCAAAATTTTGGAAGTTTCATTTTTCAATGGGGATGGCTACATACACACTGTAGTGAGTTACAGTCTCACTGGACTTCAGAGTAATTCAATCATGTTGTGTTTCCCAGAGTAAAGGTAAGATGAGTTGTACGATTGCCCTTGTAATTCTTCCCTTGAAATTTTTCATAAGATGTGGTCAAATGGTGTACAATTGAACGTTACGATCATAGGATAAGATGCATCGAAGGGCAGCACAGACGGTGTAATGGTTAGCGTTACTGCCTCACAGCACTGAGGTTGTGGGTTCAATTCCCACCATGTCCCTAGCTGTGTGGAGTTTGTATATTCTCCCTGTGCTTGCGTGGGTTTCCTCCGGGTGCTCCGGTTTCCTCCCACACTCCAAAAATATGCTGGTAGGTTAATTGGCTTCCCACAAAATTAACCCTAGTGTGTATGTGTGTGAGCATGTGGTAGGGAATATAGATTGTAAGCTCCACTGGGGCAGGGACTGATGTGAATGGCCAGATACTCTCTGTAAAGTGCTGCGAAATATGTATGCGCTATGTAAATAACTGGTAATAATAATAATAGAAGTGTATCACATTGTTCTCAAAAGATCGTAGATCTCTCTGCAAAACCATCTGATATGCGATCCAACTAGATGACGGCGGGGGCACGCATCGGGATCGCAGAACACACTAAATACACCTATTTTCACACTATTGGTCTGTCCAACCTGTCGTAACTGGCCATATTGTGTAAAAAATCGTTCCATGTATGGGCACCTTTAGACTAGGTTGTACAAATTGCATGTAGGATGCAGAAAAAGGACTGATCTGTGAAGGCTTCTGTATATCTCGGACCTTTTAATGCCAGTCACATAGGAGAAAACTCACCGGTACTCGCATTGTGTAATAGCATCGATTTCACAAGCTTGGTGCATTTAGAGACAGACTTGGAAGGTCCAAATATGTGTCATACAAAAACCTCACACCCTATTACATCTCGCCCTGAATCTCCATATTGTAGGTGTATGCAAAAATAAATATTGTTGGGTATATAACATGTTTTTATGAAAGTAAACAATTTACATTCTTTTTAATTAACCCTTATTAGGATTAATATTTTGTCATGGGTATGACTTTTTTTTTTACATTTTTGTGAAACATCTCAAGAATTTACAAGGTTATTAGTGATAACATAAATATGAAAACATGTGAAACAGATATAACCTCATATAAATTATCAAAACAAGGTGAATTTTGATGTTATTTTTTTTTTTGTTCCCAACATAATACAATATAATATTATCAGCTGAGCTTACCAAATAGATTGAAAATAGGAACAAAGGAAGAGTGAGGTCAGTCTGAGGGGAAAAAGAAAACAATAACTGGGGTAAAAATGAAAATGAAGAACAAAAATAAAAAGCGACATTAGTATTGCCCATACTGTTAAACCATTCAGATACATGTATGTCTGGATATTGAAAGGATCAAATTGAGATGTCAAGGGCTATAGCGCTATGTCATATAACTAGGGGTGAGCGGGTTCGGATTTCTGAAATCCGAACCCCCCCGAGCCCCCCCGATCCGAGTCCGATCCGAATCAGGCTCGACTTTTCCCGCCTGACTCGGATCTGAAATCGAGGCAAAACGTCATCATCCCGCCTTCCGAGTCTCGCGGGTTTTGGATCCTATATAAGGTACCCGCGTCGGCGCCATTTTCTCACTCGGCTGTGGACAGTGAAGAGGGAGGGTGGGAGTTAGGGCTGTGTAGTGTAGTGTAGTGTAGTGCTGCTGTTGTCCACTACTTCAAAATCCATAGGGGCTGGCTGTGTTGTGCTGTGCTGTTGTTGTTAATAGGGGCTGTGTCCACTACTTCAAAGTCCATAGGGGCTGGCTGGACTGTGTTGTGCAGTCAGTTCTCCATAGGGGCTGTGTCCACTCCAAAGTCCTGTGCAGTGTCCCAGTCCTAAAGGGGTGCTGTAGTGTTGTCCAGGGGGTGCTCTGTCCATCAGGGGTGCTCCCCCCAAGTGCTAAAAAAATAATATATTTTCTGTGTTTGTGAATTGTGTGCGCAGTAGCCGCACGTGCATCAACAAAGTAGTGCCAAGCGTGCGCCTGTGTCATAAGTAAAGGGCCGGCTGGCTTGACCGTTAAGGGTGCTGTAACCCCCGAAAGTACACTCCAGTCCAAACCAAAAAAATAATTATTTTCTGTGTTTGTGAATAGTGTGCGCAGTAGCCGCACGTGCATCAACAAAGTAGTGCCAAGCGTGCGCCTGTGTCATAAGTAAAGGGCCGGCTGGCTTGACCATTAAGGGTGCTGTAACCCCCGAAAGTACACTCCAGTCCAAACCAAAAAAAAAATTATTTTCTGTGTTTGTGAATTGTGTGCGCAGTAGCCGCACGTGCATCAACAAAGTAGTGCCAAGCGTGCGCCTGTGTCATAAGTAAAGGGCCGGCTGGCTTGACCGTTAAGGGTGCTGTAACCCCCGAAAGTACACTCCAGTCCAAACCAAAAAAAAAATTATTTTCTGTGTTTGTGAATTGTGTGCGCAGTAGCCGCATGTGCATCAACAAAGTAGTGCCAAGCGTGCGCCTGTGTCATAAGTAAAGGGCCGGCTGGCTTGACCGTTAAAGGGTGCTGTAACCCCCAAAGTACACTCCAGTCCAAACCAAAAAAAAAATTATTTTCTGTGTTTGTGAATTGTGTGCGCAGTAGCCGCACGTGCATCAACAAAGTAGTGCCAAGCGTGCGCCTGTGTCATAAGTAAAGGGCCGGCTGGCTTGACCGTTAAAGGGTGCTGTAACCCCCAAAGTACACTCCAGTCCAAACCAAAAAAAAAATTATTTTCTGTGTTTGTGAATTGTGTGCGCAGTAGCCGCACGTGCATCAACAAAGTAGTGCCAAGCGTGCGCCTGTGTCATAAGTAAAGGCCGGCTGGCTTGACCGTTAAAGGGTGCTGTAACCCCCGAAAGTACACTCCAGTCCAAACCAAAAAAAAAATTATTTTCTGTGTTTGTGAATTGTGTGCGCAGTAGCCGCACGTGCATCAACAAAGTAGTGCCAAGCGTGCGCCTGTGTCATAAGTAAAGGGCCGGCTGGCTTGACCGTTAAAGGGTGCTGTAACCCCCAAAGTACACTCCAGTCCAAACCAAAAAAAAAATTATTTTCTGTGTTTGTGAATTGTGTGCGCAGTAGCCGCACGTGCATCAACAAAGTAGTGCCAAGTGTGCGCCTGTGTCATAAGTAAAGGGCCGGCTGGCTTGACCGTTAAAGGGTGCTGTAACCCCCGAAAGTACAGTCCAGTCCAAACCAAAAAAAAAATTATTTTCTGTGTTTGTGAATTGTGTGCGCAGTAGCCGCACGTGCATCAACAAAGTAGTGCCAAGCGTGCGCCTGTGTCATAAGTAAAGGGCCGGCTGGCTTGACCGTTAAAGGGTTCTGTAACCCCCAAAGTACACTCCAAACCAAAAAAATATATATTTTCTGTGTTTGTGACTTGTGTGCACTGTGGCTGCACGTGCATCAACAAAGGAGCAGCGCCAAGCGTGCGCCTGTGTCCCATAAGTAAAGAGCTGGCTGGCTCATTTCTTAAAGGGTGGTGTAACCCACAAAGTGCACTACTCTCCAGCAAAAATAAAAAAATATTTTCTGTGTTTGTGTGCGCTTTAGCCGCACGTATATATATCAATATAACATAAATGGAGGACCAAACTTTCTCCGATAAAAATAAAATAGGGAAAGATCAAGAACCACTTCCTCCTAGTGCTGTTGCTGCTGCTGGGAGTTGTTCATCATCCCAGAGAGGAAGTAGGAACATCACTACTTTTACTAAACAATTGACCCTCCAACAGTCCCTAGCGATAAGGATGAAGTACGACAGCAGTCATCCTGAAGCAAAACGTATAACTGAGGCCTTGACTGCTATGTTGGTGTTAGACGTGCGTCCGGTATCCGACATTAGTGCAGTGGGATTTAGACAATTGATGGAGGTAGTGTGTCCTCGGTTCCAAATCCCGTCTAGATTCCACCTGCATCCTCAAAGCAGCAGCGACAAGCGTGCGTCTGTCTGTTAAAGGGTGGTGACACCCTCAAAGTGTGCTACACAAACAATTAAAATATTGTTCTTTTTTTTTCTGTCTTTGTGAATTGTGTGGGCTGTAGCCGCACCTGCATCCTTAAAGCAGCAGCGACAAGCGTGCGTCTGTCTGTTAAAGGGTGGTGACACCCTCACAGTGTGCTACACAAACAATTAAAATATTGTTCTTTTTTTTTCGGTCTTTGTGAAATGTGTGGGCTGTAGCCGCACCTGCATCCTTAAAGCAGCAGCGACAAGCGTGCGTCTGTCTGTTAAAGGGTGGTGTAACTCTCAAAGTGCTCCAAAAAATAAAAAAACTATTTTTTTAATGTGTTTGTGACTTGTGTGCGATGTAGCCGCACTTGCATCCTCAAAGCAGCAGCGACAAGCGTGCGTCTGTCTGTTAAAGGGTGGTGACACCCTCAAAGTGTGCTACACAAACAATAAAAATATTCTTCTTCTTTTTTCTGTCTTTGTGAATTGTGTGGGCTGTAGCCGCACCTGCATCCTTAAAGCAGCAGCGACAAGCGTGCGTCTGTCTGTTAAAGGGTGGTGACACCCTCAAAGTGTGCTACACAAACAATTAAAATATTGTTCTTTTTTCTGTCTTTGTGAATTGTGTGGGCTGTAGCCACACCTGCATCCTTAAAGCAGCAGCGACAAGCGTGCGTCTGTCTGTTAAAGGGTGGTGACACCCTCACAGTGTGCTACACAAACAATTAAAATATTGTTCTTTTTTTTTCGGTCTTTGTGAAATGTGTGGGCTGTAGCCGCACCTGCATCCTTAAAGCAGCAGCGACAAGCGTGCGTCTGTCTGTTAAAGGGTGGTGACACCCTCAAAGTGTGCTACACAAACAATTAAAATATTGTTCTTTTTTTTTCGGTCTTTGTGAAATGTGTGGGCTGTAGCCGCACTTGCATCCTCAAAGCAGCAGCGACAAGCGTGCGTCTGTCTGTTAAAGGGTGGTGACACCCTCAAAGTGTGCTACACAAACAATAAAAATATTGTTCTTTTTTCTGTCTTTGTGAATTGTGTGGGCTGTAGCCGCACTTGCATCCTCAAAGCAGCAGCGACAAGCGTGCGTCTGTCTGTTAAAGGGTGGTGACACCCTCAAAGTGTGCTACACAAACAATAAAAATATTCTTCTTTTTTCTGTCTTTGTGAATTGTGTGGGCTGTAGCCGCACTTGCATCCTCAAAGCAGCAGCGACAAGCGTGCGTCTGTCTGTTAAAGGGTGGTGACACCCTCAAAGTGTGCTACACAAACAATAAAAATATTCTTCTTTTTTCTGTCTTTGTGAATTGTGTGGGCTGTAGCCGCACCTGCATCCTTAAAGCAGCAGCGACAAGCGTGCGTCTGTCTGTTAAAGGGTGGTGACACCCTCAAAGTGTGCTACACAAACAATTAAAATATTGTTCTTTTTTTTTCGGTCTTTGTGAAATGTGTGGGCTGTAGCCGCACCTGCATCCTTAAAGCAGCAGCGACAAGCGTGCGTCTGTCTGTTAAAGGGTGGTGACACCCTCAAAGTGTGCTACACAAACAATAAAAATATTCTTCTTTTTTCTGTCTTTGTGAATTGTGTGGGCTGTAGCCGCACTTGCATCCTCAAAGCAGCAGCGACAAGCGTGCGTCTGTCTGTTAAAGGGTGGTGTAACCCTCAAAGTGTGCTCCACAAACAATAAAAATATTCTTTTTTTTTTTCTGTCTTTGTGAATTGTGTGGGCTGTAGCCGCACTTGAATCCTCAAAGCAGCAGCGACAAGCGTGCGTCTGTCTGTTAAAGGATTACATCGGTGACAGCATCCAAGTAGGCATGTCAGACAGTCCGTACCTGTACTGGCAGGAAAAAGAAGCAATTTGGAGGTCCCTGTACAAACTGGCTCTATTTTACCTGAGTTGCCCCCCCTCCAGTGTGTACTCCGAAAGAGTGTTTTGTGCAGCCGGGAACCTTGTCAGCGAAAGGCGTAGGAGGTTGCTTCCACAAAATGTGGAGAAGATGATGTTCATAAAATGAATTATCAACTCTTCCAGGGAGACCAGCTTCCAGAACGTACAGAGGGACCTGTGGTTCCAGCAGGGACGAATTAATACTCTGTGAGGATGAGGATGTACACACTGAAGAGGGTGAGGAATCGGTGGATGAGGAGGATGAGGATGACATCTTGCCTCCGTAGAGCCAGTTTGTGCAGGGACAGATAAATTGCCAGCTTGTTTTGTGGGGGCCCAAACGAACCAATCATTTCAGCCACAGTTGTGTGGCAGACCCTGGCGCTGAAATGATTGGTTTGTTAAAGTGTGCATGTCCTGTTTATACAACATAAGGGTGGGTGGGAGGGCCCAAGGACAATTCCATCTTGCACCTCTTTTTTTTCTTTGCATTATGTACAGTTTGGGGCCTAGTTTTTCAATGCCATCCTGTCTGCCACTGCAGTTTCACGCCTAGATGGGTCACGTGTTTGTGCCGCCCACTCGTGTCGCTTAGCATAGTCATCCAGCTACCTCGGTGCAACCTTTTGGACATAAAAACACTATTGTGAGGTGTGAGGTATTCAGAATAGACTGGAAATGAGTGGAAATTAAGGTTATTGAGGTTAATAATAGCATAGGAGCAGAAAAACCTACAAATTCTGTGATTTTAGCTGTTTTTATGCTTTTTTTCAAAAAAATACAGATCCAAAACACAAAACCCAGAACCCAAAACACGGAAGGGTGGTTTTGGCAAAACCAATCCAGATCCAAAACACGAAGAAAGATCCAGATCCAAAACCAAAACACAAAACACGAAAAGTGGCCGGTGCACACCCCTACATATAACATGTTGGAGAAGATCCCAGCTCGTATTTTCAAATATTTTATTTATACCAGTCTGCAATTGTAATGGGAGAGTGAGAAGGTACGGCTCCCACAAAGGGCCGTATTCAATTAGGTGCGAAAAGTCAGTTTCTGCTGAAAAGTTTCGCCGGTGACGTCATTTCGCCAGGCAAAAACTTTTACCCGTATTCAATTCCAAAGACTTTTCGCTGGTGCGGAAAGTCAATGCATTGGAATAGGCTAAAAAGATTCGCCTATTAAACCTGTCGAAAAAAAGTGCAGAATTGGGGTTTTGGGTTGCAAACTTGCGGAACCAACCAGCACCCTTGGGACAGCTCCACAAAGGTAAACTGTGTCAAAAAAAGGAAAAAAACCCTTAAGAACACCCCCCAAAAAAACTTTCATTTTGGTGGCAAAAAATAAAGTTGGGGGACAAACTTAAAAACTAGCGAAATAGGCTCCATGGGGGTCCCCAAGTATGCCCCAGGTGTTTTTAAGATTGCATGTGCTTGCGGCAGGTGGATTTTTTTAGTTTTGTAAAACTTCACTTTAGTAACTTCTAAAAATATGCTAGCTCCAATTTTCATGTACCCCAAATTTGCTGGGACTACTTATTTTGTAGAAAAAAAAAGCTAAATGCCATTCTTCACCACTTATGTAAAGACGCTAATTACTAGCTATTGAGAGCATTTAAGTACCCCACATACCTTCAGCAGGCCTATTCGGGGGTTTCTATAGTGATCCCCCATGTCATTGCATCTTTTGGGCGGTGTCAGGCTGTTGTTTGCTTGTTTGCGTTCCGCCTGGTCCCGGTTTCGCCGATCTCGAATTGAATATGGGGATAAGCGGCGATGAACGTGATGCTTTACCACATTGAAATCCAGCGATGATGGCGAAAATCTCTGCAGCGGGAATTTTTGGGATCCGGTCTAAAGATCTACAGTAAAAAGGTAGACAATGTCTAGATAGACAACAGATGTTAGACAGTCAATAGGTCGACAGGGACAAAAGGTTGACATGTGAAAAGGTCGACAGGTACAAATGGTCGACAGGGTCAAAAGGTCGACATGAAAAATGTAGACACAAATGGTCGACACATGTTTTTTTTTTTAAGGTTTGAGTTAGGTTTACGGTTAGATACTTACCAGGGGGTTAGAGTTAGGCACTTACCCTGACTGTTAGGTTTAGGCACCAGGAGGGAAGGTTAGGGTTAGGCACTTACCTTAGGGTTAGGCACTAGAAGGGACGGTTAGGGCCAGGCACCTACCCCAATGGTTAGGGTTAGTCACCAGAAGGAAGTGTTAGGGATAGGCTCCAAGGGGAGGGTTAGGGTGAAGATTAGGGTTAAAAAAAAAAACCATGTCTACTCTTTTTTGTCTACCTTTTTCATGTCGACCTTTTGACCCTATCGACCATTTGTACCGGTTGACCTGCTTACATGTCAACCTTTAGTGTGTGGACCTTTTGTCCCTGTCGTCCTTTTGTCCCTGTCGGCCTATTGACTGTCTAACATTTGGTGTCTATCTAGACATTGTCTACCTTTTTACTGTAGATCTTTCAATCCACACCCGGAATTTTCGCACCAAATTGAATATGGCCCTTAATATAGAATGTCCGCACAGTTTGTCCAATATCAGAATGAGCATTATGTCTGTCAAATAGATATGTTCTAATATCATTTCTTTAAGTTCTTCAATCGAAGAGGGTGTCCTCTTAATCCATTTTTCAAGTATAAGATTTTTTTGCTATCGTGACTATAACAATTAAGAGTGGTAAAATATGCTGTATACGTGTTCCGTCTTTCCATGCTTAGAAATGTGCAAATAATATTGGGATAGGTAAAAAGAGTAAGTTTGATTAATAAAATTTAATACCTTTCGCCAGAATGTTTGGATCTTATAATAAGACCAGAAAGCTTGAATATAAGATGCATTGTCCATAGAACACTTTGGACATTGACCGGTGGAACCCGAAATCATATATTTTCGTTGATTTTGAGGAATAAATGCTCTATGTATGAATTTGATATGGACCTCCTGTAATCTAGAGGATCCTAATGTTTTCAGTATAGTCCCTATGTGAGAAAGCAATTCTTGAATGTTTCCTAATTCAGGAAGGTCTCTTGACCATCTAACCTGAAGATTACGTCATCATTTAGTAACAAATGGGGGTACGGATATCGAATTTGGTAGGGAGATGTAGAACGTATCCGTAGCAAAGACTCTATTACATTAGACAGAGGTTGTGTGGAGCTGATGCTTTTAGGAAATTTGGTGTTTGCATAGTGGCGAACTTGCAAGTAAGAAAAAATGTTTTGCTGGAAGATGGAATTTCTCCTGTAGTTGCTGGAAGGACATAAGTAAGCCCCCAGGAGCAAATACATCTCGGATTGCATTTATGCCTTTACATTTCCAATGCATGAACCAAACATTCTGCAAAGATGGTGGGAAGTCTGGGTTGCCCCATACAGGAATATATTTGGTAACTGTATATTCTAATCTGTAGTTAGTTTTTTCTATATACTTCTCCAAGCAGCATATGTATCCTGAAAAAATAAGTGATTACGTATATTAGCAGTAATATCTGCTTTTGGTAAATGAAGTAAAGCAGCTGGTGCATATGGATGAAATAAAGCTTCTTCTAACACTTTATTTGTATAATTAGAAATGCCCAATAACCAATCCGAGATACCTAAAGAGCGTAGCTTGAGAAAAGGCAGCTATATCTGGGAGTCCTAGGCCACCGTTCTCCCTACTTTCTAGCAAATGACTTCTATGTGTCTTTGGGTTTTTTTTGCTTGCCATATAAATTTAGTGAAAGCTGAAGTATATAATTGTATATCTTTCCTAGACAAAGCTATCAGTATCATCTGCATTTTATAGGCTAATTTGGGGAAAATAACGGATTTAATCAGGGCAATTCTGCCTAATAATGACAGAGGGAGATTAACCCAATTTTCCAATTGAGAGAGAATATTTTTCATACAGGGTGTAAAATTGTTAAGGTATAAATTGGAAGGGTTAGATGGGATCTGAATACCTAAGTATTTAAGGGAGTATTGTGCACATTTTATGCCAAATTGTTGACAAAGATGAGAAGAATTAAAAGTGGAACTGTGGGGGGAATTCAATTCAACACGAATTGAATAGCGCCGAGAGGGAGCTTACAGAGCTATTCAATTAAGTGCGCTGTTAGGTCGGAGAATGCCGGTTCTCGCGACTTAACAAGGGTGTTAAGGCACGAGAACCGTCATTCTCTGACTAAAGAGCCGGGCTCGCGGCTGTTAGCGCAGCACTAAGCAGTAAAACAGCTGCGCGCCTGGCACTTTTGTTGGATTTCTCCTCGCATCTCCAGTGGGGTGCGAGAAAAAATCCTTTGCCCGCCCAAACAGCGTGGTGAATTGAATAGCTTCGGGATCTCCCTCCCGTCGCTATTCAACATTGCACTGAATTGAATCCCCCCCTATGATAGTTAAGGGGTAGCATCTCACATTTCTGTACATTGATCCGGTAACTCGCAAAAGAGCTAAAAAGAGTATTAAGGTCCAAAATGATATGGAAGGAACTGTAAGGGTTAGACAAAACAATATTATATCACCCGCAAATAGCGATGTTTTTAATTCTACTGAGCCTATTGGAATACCTGTATAGTTTGTATTTACTCGCAGATCTACTGCGAGTGGTTCAAGGGCTATAGCAAAAAGCAAGGGAGATAAGGGACATCCCTGTCGTGTACCATTGAAGATAGAGGATGGAGGAGAGAGATAGCCATTACAAAGAACCGATGAAGCTGAATTAGAATATGTCATCTAAATCAATGCTATATATTGTGTACTGAAACTAAATCGTTTTAGAGTCTCATAAAGTTGGTCCCAGACCACCAGATCAAAAGCTTTCTCTGCATCTAACGAGAGCAAGATGTCCGGACCACCCCCATGAGACTCCTTCTGAAGTGTAGCCATAAGTAGATTCCGAATATTAGTGACAGACTGTATATAAATCCAATCTGGTCAGGGTGTATAACAGTAGGAAGGACCAATTTCAATCTTTCAGCTAGAATTTTTGGGCTTTGGGAGGACCTTTATGAGGGCTGTACTAAAATATAAATGCAAAGTGTTATTTGTGATAAGGGTATTAAAAAAATCTACAAGCGTGGGGATAATGTGAGATTGTAAGATTTTGAAGAATTCACTTCTGAGTCCATCTGGACCTGGAGAGTTTAAAGGCTTCAGTATTTTTATAGCTGCCTTAACCTCTGAAGGGATTATAGGATCTAGTACAATAGACATGTGCTATTCAGTGATTTGCTGTAAAGAAAGGTTCTCCTAAAATCTGTCTCGATTTTCAATGTCGGGGGGATCCTGTGAATAAAGGTCAGTATAAAATTGGTGAAAAATAGATACAATACCCTCCCCATCATATTGTAGGTGGCAATTAATATCCTTGAGTGCTTTAATGTCAGATCGTTGTTTGCTGCCTTGCAACAAATTAGAGAGCAAGCGACCTGCCTTATTTCCATGTTTATGAAATAAGAATTTACTCCTGTAAGACCTGATCTAGAATGTTATCATAATATAGCAGTCATATAGGATTGGATATTAGCGGGAGATGAGAGCTGTTGCATAGCTTGATAGGCAGAAGTCAGATCAGCCTGGGCTTCTAAAAAAGTCTTAGTAATTTCTTTTTAAAATTTTGCAGAATAAGATATGATAGCACCCTGTAGAGTCGCCTCTGCTGCTTGCCAATATATAATTGGGTCCTGAACATGTGCTGCATTATTAAAATTCGAAATATCCCATTCAGCACAGAGCATATCTTGAAATTTCTGGGAAATAGCTAACATAGATGGGAAACGCCATTGTCTATGAGTGCCCACATTACTGGCAGGGGATAAACGAATCCAATTTGGTGCATGGTCAGGGCCTGCAATAGGATTCAGACCAGTATCTATGACTGAAGTTGCTATAGAGGAGGAAATAAGCCAATAATCTATTCGGGAAAAGGATTTATGAGGAGGGGAAAAATAGGAAAATTAAAAAATTTAAGCAAAGTGGGGCCTTTGATAGATTCGTGTAAGCCAATTAAACGTAAATTATTTCTGCGTGACCTATTTTCTAAGTCTTCAGTTTTATTCTTCATGTGGTATTGTGTATTTTGCATCTGTGTGACTAGGTCTTTCAGTTCCGAGATTTCCTGTATATTTTCCCCAATACGATGCTCATTTGTTATTACTTGTTTGGAAGTATTGGCCAATTGATCTTTAATCTCACGAAGGGATGCCGTGAATTTGATAGCCTTAGCAGCCATAAGAGGTTCCATTGTTTCCTTGATTGCTCTGACGACATCATCAAATGTAACTGGAGTGGAGGACTGAGCCCTCTCAGGGAGACTAGTCATGGTATCAGTGGAGTATAATGATAAAGAAGAGATATTGATACCAGGATAATCTACCTCTGAGCAGATTGTAAAGGCTGTTTATTTCTGGGTGTGTATCTTGAATTAGAAGAAGCTGAAGCTATAGGCCTGTATTCAATTTTGAGCGAAAAGCCGGAATCGGCGAAAAAGCTTTGCCGACGACGTCATTTCGCCAGGCGGAAAAGTATCGCCGTATTCAATTTGAAAGACTTTCCACCTAGGAGGAAAGTCACTGCAATGTAATAGGTGGAAAAGTTTCGCCTATGAATAGCAGGCGGATAAAAGTGCAGAATTGGGGTTTTGGTGTGCAACGACTGTCTGAAGGCTGCACCCGTGCAGCCTTCAGACAGTCCCCCAAAGATAAACTGCGTCAAAAAATGTTTAAACAAATCTTAAGAGCACCCCAAAAAAATCACTTTCAATTTGGGGGCGAAAAAAAAGAAATGGGGGGGGGACAAAGTTAAAAACTAGCGAACTAGACTCCAGGGGGGTCCCCAAGTATGCCCCAGGTGTTTTTTTCATTGCAGGTGCTTGTGGCAGGTGGACTTTTCATGATTTTTTAAACTTAACTTTAGCAACTTTTAAATATGCTAGCCCCCATTTTGAAGTACCCCAAATTTGCTGGAATACGTTATTTTCTGCAAAAAAACCCCTCCTGAATACTACCCTTCACCACTTATACAAAAACGCTATTTAGCAGCTATTGAGCCCGTTTAAAAATACCAAATACCTTCAAATTGGGGGTAACCATAGTGATCCCCCATGTCAGAGCATCTTTTGGGGGGTGTCAGGCTGATTTCCCCAAATCTGACATGACTTTCCGCTTGTTTACGTTTCGCCGGGTCCCGTTTTCACCTACTTTCAAATTGAATACGGGGATAAGCGGGCACGCGTACGATACTTTTTCGCCTGCAAAACATACACACAATGTAGGCGAAAAGTCCGGGAGGCGGAAAAGTATCGTGGGTCCGCTCAAATTGAATACGGCTCTTAGAATGAGAAGTTTTCTTCATTACATTAAATAGCACTCTGGTATGGTAGAAAAATTTTGGTGATGTTCAATTTAAAATCCGGGGTAAAGAATATTACAAGAGCTGAATGCCAGGTGCAAATGTGCCCATCAAATGTGGAGGCAGAGAAATATTTCACAGTATGAAGGCAATTGCATGTTGACACATTGAGCTATACTGTACAACATGGTGACCTTGAAGTTCAGCAGCTAGGAGCAGTCTTGTCTCTCCATAACGGAAGCCATTTGAGTACACCTGGTGATGGCTGCTTACCCAGAGGCGGGCACCTATTAACACCCGCACCCTCAGATAAGGCAAACCCTCTCCCATTCACGCAGCTAGACCAAGAGCTGCAGGAAAAGCTGTAGCCAACAGCCCCTAGTCCGGTTCCGTTGTCATCACCGGCCGCCCTTTTCTGCTGCCGGCTGGAGACTAACAGATATCGTTCCCTGCCCAGCCAGTGCAGTGTCTCTGGTAGGAAATGGGAGGGGGGAATAAGTAAATATATCTTAAATTGGCTGGGATTGAGGGGGGTTCATTAAAAATATAAATGGCTGGGGGTGAGGGGGATCATTAAATGTATTTTGGCTGGGGGTGAGGGGAGTTCATTAAATATATAATGGCTGGGGTGATGGGATCATTAAATATAAATGGCTGGGGTTGATAAGGGTCATTAAATATATAATGTCTGGGGATTAGGGGGATCATTAAATATTTAAGGGCTGGGGATTAGGGGGTTATTTAATACATAGTTGATTGGGGTGAGAAGATCATTAAATATATTGTATAAGGAGTGGGCCATTAAATATGTTATATAACGGGTCAGGGGCGGATCCTTAAATATATTATATAAGGGTGGGAGTGATGTATTGTTGGGAGGTGGAGAGAGACAAAATTATGCAATATATAAAAGAGAAGAAGTGGGGGGACACATTTATTACACATAATAGAATGGTTTGTGTGTGTGTATATATTTATATATGTATATTATGTTGAAAGCAGCACTCCTCAAAATAGTCAAACGCAAAGTAATAGTTACAATCCTCCAAGATCTGCACGGAAGTCGTGTAGCCACAATAGAATATCCAGCAGGCGGCACTCAGAAAAAAATTAGACATACAGTACACATGTAGGGTGCACCCTGAGGAAAATGGCGAAATAGAGCATTGAAAAGTTGGCCTACGAACACGTGTATGTCGGCGGCTGCATATTCCTAATATATATATATATATATTTATTTATATATATATATATATATATATATATATATATATTAGGGATGTGCAGGCTCGGATAGGTTCGAGTTTGCACGTTGAGTTCGGATTTTTCCCTCCAAAAAAAACGGAACTCAGAAAGAGGCTAAACGTCATCTTACATGGACGAACATCGTCATTCCTGGACTTTTGTCCAGGAATGATGATGTTCGTCCATGTAAGATGACGTTTAGCCTCTTTCTGAGTTCCGTTTTTTTGTCCAGGAATGATGATGTTCGTCCATGTAAGATGACGTTTAGCCTCTTTCTGAGTTCCGTTTTTTTGGAGGGAAAAATCCGAACTCAACATGCAAACTCGAACCTATCCGAGCCTGCACATCCCTAATATATATATATATATTAGGGATGAGCGGGTTCGGATTTCTGAAATCCGAAACCCCCCCGATCCGAGTTGTATCCGAGTCAGGCTCGACTTTTCCCGCCTGACTCTGATCTGAAATCGAGGCAAAATGTCATCATCCCGCCTTCCGGATCTCGCTGGTTTTGGATTCTATAAAAGGTCACCGAGTCGGCGCCATTTCTCACTCCGGCTGTCTACAGTGAAGAGGGAGGGAGGGAGCTAAGGCTGGCTGGGCTGTGTTGTGCTGCTGTGTCCATAGGGGCTGTGTCCACTCGGTCCATAGGGGCTGACTGGGCTGTGTTGTGCTGCTGTTGTCCATACGGGCTGGCTGGGCTGTGTTGTGCTGCTGTCATAGGGACTGGCTGGGCTGTGTTGTGCAGTCAGTTGTCCATAGGGGCTGTGTCCACTCCAAAGTCTATAGGGGCTGGCTGGACTGTGTTGTGCAGTGTCCCATAAAGGCCGTAGTCCTAGAGGGGTGCTGTAGTGTTGTCCAGGGGGTGATCTGTGCATCAGGGATGCTCCCCCAAAGTGCACTCCAAAAAAAAAAATTTTTTTTATGTGCCTGTGAATTGTGTGCGCAGTAGCCGCACGTGCATCAACAAAGTAGCTCCAAGCGTGCGCCTGTGTCATAAATCAAGGGCCGGCTGGCTTGTCCGTTAAAGGGTGCTTGTAACCCCCAAAGTGCACTCCAAAAATTTTTTCTTTTTTTTTTGTGTTTGTGAATTGTGTGCACTGTGGCTGCACATGCATCAACAAAGTAGCGCCAAGCACGCGCCTGTGTCATAAGTAAAGGGCCGGCTGGCTTGACTGTTAAAGGGTGCTGTAACCCCCAAAGTTCACTCCAAACAAAATAAAAAATTATTTTCTGTGTTTGTGAATTGTGTGCACTGTGGCCGCACGTGCATCAACAAAGTAGCGCCAAGCGTGCGCCTGTGTCATAAGTAAAGGGACGGCTGGCTTGACTGTTAAAGGGTGCTGTAACCCCCAAAGTACACTCCAAACAAAATAAAAAATTATTTTCTGTGTTTGTGAATTGTGTGCACTGTGGCCGCACGTGCATCAACAAAGTAGCGCCAAGCGTGCGCCTGTGTCATAAGTAAAGGGACGGCTGGCTTGACTGTTAAAGGGTGCTGTAACCCCCAAAGTACACTCCAAACAAAATAAAAAATTATTTTCTGTGTTTGTGAATTGTGTGCACTGTGGCCGCACGTGCATCAACAAAGTAGCGCCATGCGTGCGCCTGTGTCATAAGTAAAGGGACGGCTGGCTTGACCATTAAAGGGTGGTGTAACCCCCAAAGTGCACTCCAAACAAAATAAAAAAATATTTTCTGTGTTTGTGAATTGTGTGCACTGTGGCTGCACGTGCATCAACAAAGGAGCAGCGCCAAACGTGCGCCTGTGACCCATAAGTAAAGGGCCGGCTGGCTCATCTCTTAAAGGGTGGTGTAAGCCCCCAAAGTGCACTCCAACAAAAAAAAAAACATTTTCTTCTGTGTTTGTGAATTGTGTGCACTGTACATGCATCCTCAAAGCAGCAGCGCCACGCGTGCATCTGTCTGTTAAAGGGTGGTGTAACACCCAAAGTGTGCTCCAACAAAAATAAATAATCTTTTTTCTGTGTTTGTGTGTGAAATGTATGCGCAGTAGCCGCACCTGCATCCTCAAAGCAGCAGCGTCAAGCATGCATCTGTCTGTTAAAGGGTGGTGTAACCCCCAAAGTGCGCTCCACAAAAATTAAAAAAACTTCTTTTTTTTTCTATCTTTGTGAATTGTGTGCACTGTAGCTGCATGTGCATCAACAAAGGAGCAGCGCCAAGCGTGCGCCTGTGTCCCATAAGTAAAGAGCCGGCTGGTTCATTCCTTTTTTTTTTAATGTAATCTGTTTTTATTGAAAACGAAAACAGCACAGTACATATATGGCCTACAACGGCCCACAGAAACATCAAATAAAGTCAAATAACAATATGAATTCAGTGGACAAATATACTCATACAACATAAAATAAAGGAGCAAGAAAGAATAAGTCTTAAGTTGCTTAGTTTTAAACGTGCTGTCAAATATTACTAACTGAAATAGAATGAAAAACAAAAAACAATATAAAAGCAAAAATCAAAATAACTAATCAACTAAAATAAGAAACATAAGAATTTAAGAAAGAAAATAATAGAGAGAAAGAAAGATAATAAAATAATGGGGAAAAGTAAAAGAGGATGTCGCCACATCCTAAGAGGCACTTAAGTATTTGTTTTGTACTCAGCCGTCTCTTTAAAGTTCAGCCAGCAATACCAAATGTCAGTAAAATCTAGGGGAGATGATTTAGACAATGAGAGATCTTCCATATGCATATACTGATCTATTCTCTGGAACCATAGGGAGATGGGAGGACAAGTTGAAGACCTCCAATAACACGGTACAGTAGCCCTCGCAGCATTCACCAGATGACGCAACACGGATTTTTTATATATGGATATTGAAAGGTCAGATAAATTTAGCAACCAAAATTCAGGTTTATCAGATAAAGGAAGACCAATGATCAATTCCGATAATTGTCGAACCTTCCTCCAGAATTCGGCTATCACCGGGCATTGCCACCAAATATGGAAAGGAGTGCCCACTGCCTGTTGACAACGCCAGCATAAATCAGATAAATTTGGAAACATCCGGTGGATGTGAACAGGGCATCTATACCACCTTGCCAAAATCTTATATTGGGTTTCTAGAACTTGGAGTGAAGAGGAACTAGCAAAAGTAAAATCAAATATTTGTGACCACTGAACCTCAGTTAGGTCCCTCCCTAATTCACTATGCCAAGCAGAGACATAAGAGGGTAGAGATGGGTTAGAGCACTCAAGACATATTTGATATATGGAAGAAATAAGGTGTCTTGGGGGGTCTACTGCCATACATAAAACTTCAAATTTAGTTGGAGTCCAGCGGGGTTCATTAGCCTTAAGAGAATTCACATAATGTCTTAGTTGGAGAAATACCCAAAAGGAACGAGCCGGGAGATTATATATTTGCTGGAGATCTGTAAAGGATCGTATTCCACTAGCTGTCACTAGATGGGATATTCGTGTAATACCTTTTGTGGACCAACTAGATAGATTAGATGCCATAAGGCCTGGGGGAAAATCCTGATTATCTACCAGCGGAGTAGGTAAGGAGGCGCGTGGGCTAAACGAGAGGAGGTTTCTAAATGTATTCCAACAGCGTAGAGTGGGGCCTAGTGTCGGGTGAGATAAAGATGGACATTTAACAATCCAAGGAAGGACATGAGGTGGTTTACCTACTGTGTGACCTACTACACATGCCCATTGTTTGGTTGCAGATAGACGAGACATTTCAACAATCCTAGACAAGTGGACTGCATGGTAATAAGTAAGGAATTGGGGTTATTGCAAACCACCTCTCAAACGGCTTTGCGTTAATACAGCCTGTGATAGTCTGGATCTACTTGAGCCCCAAACAAAATGTCCCACTAAGCTTTGCAATTCCCGAAAAAAGGAAACTGGTATGGTAATAGGCAACACTTGCATCAGGTATAAGACCTTAGGTAAAATAGACATCTTAACCGTATTAATTTTACCCAACCAGGATAGCTTCAATAGAGACCATCTCTGAAAATCTGTCTTAAATTGTTGAATAAGAGGGGGAAAATTTAATTGGTACAAATTATTATTTGAAGGGGATAGAAGAACACCCAAATATTTAAGACTAGAAGAAGTCCAAACAAAGGGAAAAGCACCTCTAAGACTTGTCACAGTGCTGTCAGGTGCTGATACATTCATGGCAATGGATTTGGAATAATTGATTTTAAAATTAGAGATCCCACTGAATCTATCAAACTCATGCATGAGGGCAGGGAGAGAGGTCACCGGCAAAGAGATAGTAGCAAGGAGATCCTCAGCAAATAGTGCCAATTTGTACTCATGGTCTCCAATCTGCACACCTTTAATATCCCCATTACACCGGATAGCCCTCGCCAATGCCTCCATGCAAAGTACAAAGATAAGAGGAGACAGTGGGCATCCTTGACGTGTACCATTATTGATCGGGAAAGGCTCTGAAAGGGCCCCATTGACCCGTACTCTGGCCGTGTGAAATTTATAAAGGGCTACAATACGATGAAGACAGTGAGAGCCTAACCCCATATATCGAAGAAGGCCTTCCATGAACTGCCAATCAATCCTGTCGAAGGCCTTCTCCACATCTGTTGAGAGTAGGATAACAGGGGACCCAGTACCTCTAACAAAATGGATTATATCAATAATCTTAGAGGTATTGTCTTTAGCCTCTCTACCTCGAATAAATCCAACTTGGTCTTCATGTATCAAGCCAGGGAGAAGAGAACCCAGCCTATTTGCCAGCATTTTAGCATATAATTTTAAATCATTATTTAATAAAGAAATAGGCCTATAGCTAGCACACTGGGCAGGGTCCTTCCCCTCTTTAGGGATTATTGAAATATGTGCTTCAAGTGTCTGAGGGGAAAAACCTACCCTATCGGAAACTTCATTACAGGCTTTCAAGAAAAGGGGCAACAGCATAGTTCAAAACGTCTTATAGTAACTTACAGGAAAACCATCGGGGCCAGGGCTTTTCCCAAGAGCTGGCTCATTTCTTAAAGGGTGGTGTAACCCACAAAGTGCACTTGTCTCCAACAAAAATAAAAAATTATTTTCTGTGTTTGTGTGCGACTCAGCCGCACATATATATCAATATAACATAAATGGAGGACCAAACTTTCTCCGATAAAAATAAAATAGGGAAAGATAAAGAACCACTTCCTCCTAGTGCTCAAGCTGCTGCCACTAGTCATGACATAGACGATAACATGCCATCAACGTCGTCTGCCAAGGCTGATGCCCAATGTCATAGTAGAGGGCATATACAATCCCAAATGACATAGGCCCTCATTCAGAGCCGCTCGTTAACAGCAGTACGCTCGTTGCGTTCCGATGTTGAGAAACCGCGCATGCGTCGGTGTAACACTGCGCATGTGCGTACGGCAGATTGCGAGATTTTTGTCACTCGTTCGGCAAATTGCGAACAGGAAGTGAAATGTGATTGACAGAACAGGCCGTTTTTTGGCGTTGACAGGGGGTGGAGATGGAAAAACGCAGGCGTGGCGAGGCGTTTTTGGGGCGTACATAAATTAGCTCATGCGAACGTCCAATGTGTTCGTACCAACTCATACGTCACTGGCTGATCCTCTTTCCGTTCAAACTGCTCGCACAGCTTGGGGTCTGGATTACTCGACCACAATGGCGATGGCCTTGTCCTTTGGCCCAGGCCTCCTCGATGTTTCATCGATTTATCACGGCTTGTCAGATAAACAATCAACTTTGGATTGAAAACCAGCTTGTAATGTGTTTTGTTTTTTTTTTCTTTGGAATAGCACAAAACTGTACGCAGCTGAAAATCTCGGCTGCTAATTGCAGGATTACACAATCAATTTGCGTTTTTTTTGTAGGGATGTATTTTACAATTTTGTTAGTGTTTTTGGATATTGTAACAATATTGTCATCATGTTTGTGTGTATTGTAACCTTTTGCATTGGGCTGGAGTTTTTTTTTTTTTTTTACCAAAGTGTTCCTTAAAGTAACATTTTGTTTTAACCCTTGATTTTTTGGAACTCCAAAGCTAAGATTTCGTTTTTTCCTTGTGGGACAGGATTAACTAGAAACCAATTTGAAATTAATGTCACAATACAGTTGAGAACCATTTGTAGGTTTTATTTTCAAAACACATTTTAAAACAAATCATGTGCATTTTCACGTACAATTTTGGGGTCATTGTTACCCACTACTCTTTGGTACATTTTTTTTTTTTAAATGTTATTTTTGGTACAAAAAAAACACAAATAAAAAAAACAATTCACAAGAAAGTAGAGGGAAGTTTTGGCTAGAAAGGAATATGGGGCAAGCACAGAAGGAGTGTGGGCAAAGTAGCCAGTGCTGTCATCGTTTCTTTCCCCGTTTGGCTGGGGTAGGGTGGGCGCCAGACCGGCTCCGGGATGTCCTCTGGCTGGCCTGTCCAGAGGCAGATGTTGTGGCCTCTGGACTAGGCACAGGGCTAGGCACATTTGGAGGAATGGCTGTTGTTGTGCCAGAGGTGGAGGATCCTGATGTTCTGGCAGGAAGGGAGGTCGGCTCCACCATGTGCTGGCGAACGAGCTGCTCCAGGGCATTGGCGATTCTGATGTTGGCCCTGGTATTTTCAGCCAGGGCCTGACCAATGGTCACGTTGGCCGCAGCATTTTGCTCCAGGGCCTCAGCCACCCGTAGCAGACTGGCGTCCATCCTCTGCAGAATCTCCGTATGGGAATCCGATTTAAAATTGAGTTCTGTGAGGAGTACCACTGCCTGCGAGGGGGATTGCCCAGGACTGGCTTCTGCAGGGTCCTCAGCCGGATGTACTGGTTCCTCCCCTGCAGAGCCAGCAGAAATTCTGCGGCCAAGGCTCCCCTCTGGAGCAGACTCATCCGCCTGTGTCTCTGTGAGCAAAAAGAGAAAAGAGGAACATTACAATCTACATATTGTCACATTAACATTTCAGAGTTGGTTACATCACAACATTTACCTGGGACAACATGAGGAGCCGCAAAGTCTGGCATGTCCGTATCCATGTTGGACACGCCAAACACCTCCACATCCTGCACACACCCCTGTGCCAGCTCTTCCAAATCATTAAACTCCAATGACACGGGTGGGACCCCCACCTGTCCCCCTTGCATGCCTAGCCCTGTCAGCCATTTTTTGCTTTAGGCGATATTTGTAGTCTTGCCATCTGTGGGTGAAAATGTAGGCATTATTCCTGCATTATTTGACCCTGTTTTTTTGGGTGGTCAAGTTTTTACTTACCGCCGTTTGACATCCCGGGCTAGACGGACATAATCACCCACCCTATTGACAGCACTGGTTATCTCCTCCCACATTCTCCACTTCTGGCTTGCACCCATATTCCTGTCTGCCTGTGGCAGGATGTCCACACACTTCTGAACCAAAACCTCCATCTCCTTTCTTGTGAATTGTGGCTGCCTTTTCTTTTTCCCAGCTTTGCCCGGAATACTGGGCCCAGCAGCCTCTTCCATGTCATCCTCAACACCTATTTACAATAAAATTGTTAAATTTTAGCTGCCCAACTTTCACTATATTCTGGCTCAAAATAATCCTTGATTAGAAATGCCAGAAATACTTACCGGCCGCCTCTTGGCCATTGTTTGGCTGGTCTGTAGCCATTTTTCATGACAAAACAAGAAATACACCAGACCGTTTTTTTTTGGTCGTGACGTATTTATACATGCGTCCTTATTATTCGTCCGCATCATTGATTGTGCGTTCCTATGATCCGTCCTTAATTTGAGCGGGAAAAGAAACACTATTTTTGGCTTTGGCCGACTCGAGTCTAGGTGGCGGGTGTTGTTTGTTGGAGGTTACGTTGGTCGGAGTAGATTGTTGGCGGGAGTTGTATTTGGCGGTGTTTGGTGATTTTTTCTGTGCGTTTTGTTTTGTGTTTAACTTTCCGTTCGCTTTTTTTGGTGTGGTTCTTTTAGTTGTGGTGTATTTTTTTGGTAAGTTTTTTACCGTCTTCCTTTTGTTAAATTTGGCTATCCTTTTTTGTTTTTTGTTTACCAAAAATTTTTTTATTTTCTCCTTTTGTAGGTTTCTTTTGGCTCTGCCCCAACAACCTTTTTGTTCTGTGACTTCTATATCCTGTATTGGTAAGTTTGGATTTTCACTTGTTTGTTAAATGTTCATGTCTTTTTTTACGCATCTTTTGTGGACATTACTGTTTTTTTCTGTGTTTTTGTGGATCATAAATGTGTGAACTAATTAGCGCATTTTTGTCGGCTTATTTTCTCTAGTTAAATTGCGAACTAATTAGCGTATTTTTGTCGGCTTATTTTCTCTAGTTATATTGCGAACTAATTAGCGCATTTTTGTCGGCTTATTTTCTCTAGTTAAATTGCGAACAAATTATCGCATTTTTGTCGGCTCATTTTCTCTAGTTAAATTGCGAACTAATTAGCGCATTTTTGTCGGCTTATTTTCTCTAGTTAAATTGCGTACTAATTAGCGCATTTTTGTCCCCTTATTTTCTCTAGTTAAATTGCGAACTAATTAGCGCATTTTTGTCGGCTTATTTTCTCTAGTTAAATTGGGAACTAATTAGCGCATTTTTGTCGGCTTATTTTCTCTAGTGAAATTGCAAACTAATTAGCGCATTTTTGTCAGCTTATTTTCTCTAGTTAAATTGCGAACTAATTAGCGCATTTTTGTCGGCTTATTTTCTCTAGTTAAATTGCGAACTAATTAGCGCATTTTTGTCGGCTTGATTTCTCTAGTTAAATTGGGAGATATTTACCGTTCACAATCTTGGTTGTTGTTTTGGGCCCAAATTGTGGAAGTCGGTGCAATGTCGGTTTGCTCTTTGGAGAAATGTGTGTTTATCCCCTTTTATGTTTTGTCTTTAACAAAATTAAGCTTCCAAAATGGACAACACAAATTTTGTCCTTGTTCTGGTCTTTTGAATTTTAGGTTTGGGAAATCATGACAATACCCCGGCATGTAAGCATCTTTGGATTGTATCGTAAAGATAAGTATTTTTCGCTCTTTTTTTGGGGAAACAAACCTTAACTTCATTTCTTGCCATTTCAGGTTGATCTTGGTCGGATTGTTGTGGCCATGCTCCCGGAAGCCGACCAACCTCAGTCTCGTCCCAGGCGTAGGCATCGTAGGCGTGCAAGGCCCCAGATATATAGAACACGTGTCACCCTTTTTGGAATGCCCGATGATGAGGTGTTAAGGCGCTACCGTCTTCCTCCCAAATCATCATAGACACTCTCTCATTAATAGAGAGTGATCTTGAGCGGCAAATTGACAGTCCTACAGCAATACCACCACTTACGCAATTTATGGCGGTGTTACATTTCTGTGCCTCAGGATCCTTTCAAACCACGGTGGGAATAGTTGCGGGAATATCCCAATCCTCCTTTTCAAGGATCCTGAGGGCAGTGATGGAGGCCCTTTTCAAGCACCTCCATCATTTTATTAAAATGCCTTTGGATATGGGTGCCCTTAGTGTGGCCAAGGCCAATTTTTACCAAATAGCTAGCTTCCCACACATCATAGGGGTTGTGTGGGATACATACCACTTTAGCCTCCACCACGGCTGGAGGCCATTTTTAGGAACCGAAAACACTATCACTCACTGAATGTAATGGTGGTATGTGATGCCTCCCTCCAGATCCTGTCCCTGAATGCAAAATTACCCGGGAGTGCACATGACTCATTCGTCATCCGGCAATCAGGGATATGGCAAAAATTACACAACCTACAAGCTGGTGATGCGTGGCTTCTGGGTAAGTGGAGACCTTTAGTAGATACCAATGCAAAGCTTGACACAGTGTTCCTGATGTTGTCACTTCTTTTTCACAGGAGAACCTGCAGTGCTGCCTCATGGATGTGTGGGGGGAGGAGGCGTACACGCAGCAGCCACATCCAGAGGAGGTGGTGCAGAGGGCCCCCCTGTCTTTAGTGCCCTGGGCCCCCAGAAGGCTTAATCTGGCCCCTGCGCAATGATGCCGTACAATTCGCACTTTTCAGCAGATATTAATAGAAAACAAAAATGATCTGTCAGGGATTATGGCTGTTTTTCTCTCTGATGAGTCTCTGATCAGTGATACTAGAGACTCAACAACATTACCATGACATAGAGGAGATGTGTGTTACACATAAGTGCAGAACATAATGTATATAGATTACATACATCAATGTATGGCATCGCATGTTACTATGTTACTCATACATGAGTAGTAACCTTATTCCTGCCTGCATGACCTTGATAACCGGATATATTATTAATAAGAATAGTACTACCCTTACCAATGTTACACCCGTTATTCACCCACAAACCAAATGTTAAGGTTTGACCAATCCCTACTTAACAATATGCAGCCAATGGGAATACTTCTAGATTCCTGCACCCCTATGTAATCTGACCATGGGTCATACTAGTACACAACCCTGAAGAACTCAATTTATCGGGCAGAAATGTGTTGGAGCATTAAACAAATGACAGAAACAGCAATTTTGGAATTTTTATTTTCAGCAAAAAAATTAGGTTTCGGGGCTTATGGAAGTGTCCATGTGCTGCACCTCTGCCTATTAGGGACACTTCTTGATATTTACCATCTTATGGCTACCTAATCCCGATACTGTATTACACCATCCTCCTGGATCCAGAGGACTAGCGGAGCCTAGCACACCTGATATATATTGGAACATGTGTGCACTTTGCAGACTGAGCACTCGCTGTGACCATTGGGACCGTCTGCATCAAGAGAGCTACCGAAGAATCCATAGAAGTGATGACCCTATATCGCCACGAGGATCCGCATTTGGATCACCAGCCATCTAAGATCAGCAAGGACTACAAAACTGCATGACCCCCCGGCCGGGGCAGCTATTGTAGCATCAGGCTCACCTCATGTTAGCTTCTGCAGCCAGATTATCTATGGCAGGATCCAGAGAAAACAGCACAGCAAGTATCCATTATTAGCTGTGACCTGGGATTGGGGTGAGCAATAGAACAGCAGGTGCAGGATGCAGTGTTCCTGTATTGTTTGAATAAAATTTACATTAACATTTCCTTAGGACCAATATTCAACATAAGGTGATTTTAATACCTGGACAGAAACTTTTTGTACTCACTTGTCTATAACTTTCTTATAGGGTCCTGACAAGTCACTGCTAGATTAATTCTATCCCAAGGAGACTAGTTCATGATTGGAATAATTATGGATTTCCTATTTATCTCTTCTACCATTATAAGGAGACCACAGCATATGCTGAGATAGACTATATTCCTAATTTCTATACCACAAGTCTGTTTTAGGAATCATTTGACCTATGTTGTCAGGCGTAAGAAGGATGTGAAAATATACCCAGTGGCGTAACAATAGTCACTGCTGATCCTGTGGTGGCTTGGGGGAGCTGGCAGGGGGGGATGAAAAGTGGGTGACTGACATACGTGCATGCAAGAGTAATTTATAAGTACCCAGACCCCCCGCCCACTGATCCATTGTGCGCAGCTAAGCAATATAAATATACATATATATATATATATATATTTTTTTTTTTTAAAGATCGGAGCTCAGTCAACTGGCTGGCTAAATGTAGGCATGCAGCTTCTCCCGGGCAGTTCCCATGGGGCATTGAGTGAGAGACTGCTGAGAGCAGCCAGGTGGCGGGGCGCCAGAAACTTTTTTGGCAGGGGGGAGCAAAATTTATAGTTGCGCCATTGATTATACCTATGTGTAGTCAGACCAGTAAAGATTTTGTACATATTGTACATCTGTTTCCTAATATTATCGTTATTACCCCCTACACACCTGAGCTCAGAGCTTGTTCCCTTTATCTATTACAATCCCCCAAAGCATCATCTTCTAAATTCTGGCAGACCCTTGAAACACTATTTTATTCTTTCTTTGTTACTTGCAAGCGGGCTGGTATATTCCCCGCCTTGGTATTCCGGGCAGCAGTCAGTGATATATTCTATATAATACTACTTAAAAAGTACGGCGCCAAATATTTAACTTCATCTTCTAAGTCACCGCTGGTCTCTGGGGCCGGGCTCCTCTATGCTGCACATTCTGGAGGATGAGCTGACCGATGTTATGACGTCTAGTTTGTTGCCCACCTATAATCCATTATAGCATGCGCTTCAGCACAACATTGGCAGGTGCTGCTAATATGGCCTAACGCAGCAGCCGTACCGCCCTCTCTACGGCCATGGCTAGAGCTATTGATTTGCTAACCCCGCCTACTTTTGTTTTGGGCCCAGCTTACAGTCCTTTTATCCCAGCCTACATGATAAAATAAATTATTTAGTAAATGTGGCAGGGGGTTACTGACGGGATGGGTACCGGAAGCTGGCGGTCAGGATCCCGGCGGACAAAATCCTGACTCCAGCATCACAGCACCTGTCGGTCAGTATCCGAACCCACCCCCTCTTACTACCCTAACACTTCCACCCCGGTGCCTGAACCTAACCTCCCCCTTAGCAGCTAAACCTAACCTCCCTCTCCCCGCACCCTAAACCTAGCCCTCACTACCTAGTGCCCAACTCTCCCCCCAACCCCACTACTTACCTTCGTGATGCCAGCGCTTTGGATTCTGACAGGTGTCTAGATTTCAGGGCCGGTATTCTAAACACCAGCATTCCCTGTCTTGGGATACTGTACGTATCCTGTACTGACATTATTATTATTGTTATTTAATACTGTGAATTTTTAATCTTATTTTTGAAAATGAAGATACTGTCAGTTATAAATGTAACTTGCTGATTAAATGAAAGAGGGACATGACCCTGAGTGCTGCATGTGACATGTGACCTGTGTGGCTGCTATATAGCAGGTCAGGTGACCCAGCAGGACAGGACAGTAACAGCCATATAATATGAGGTCCCTGTGAAAGTAGCACCCATTAAATAATGGAGACTCAGTCAGTGAATACGTCAAACATATTTTTATTGTATGATAATATATAGTTATGGGATCTATTTAGTAAACTAAAACAAAGCTGTACCGCAGCATTTAGCTGGAGAAAGCCTAATATATTACTTTTCTATATATAATAAAATGAATATTTAGTAAGTGAATAACATCATAATGGCATAAAAGCCACATACTTGGGCAACCTCTGGACTCACGAAGAGTCATCCTTCAGCACTCAGGAGAGGAAAAACCCCCTGTGGAGGAAACCTCTGGGGAACCATGGCTTCAGGATCGCCCTTCCCTCTGGGCACTAAGAGGTGTACTAATAGATACAGGGAGGGGTCTATACCCACTAATACCTGATATCAGCAACTGAAGATACGTCTAAGGGGAAAAGGAGGAAAAAAGTTGTTGGTGGATGAAAAATGAAAAACTATAAATGTGTAAAAATTATTATAGATTAAAAAAACAAAATAAGCTCCTCCGCATTTGGTTTTTTGATCTTCTGGTTGCGTATCTTCTACTTGGTATCCTTCAGGTACGCTGTAAAAATGTAACCAAGTCATAGCACCGTGTGCGGCACAGCGGGCAGATGGTGTTTATCTGTATCCATTGTTTCAGGCAAGGCACATGGAACGTATGGTGGCAGGATGTTACGGCAATCTCCGTTCCAACTTCACTTCAATCTCGGAGATGCAGATGGTACAAAGCTCTGCTTCCTCTCCTTCTCCAAGAGTGCGTCTGCTGTAGGTGGGAAGAGTAGGTGTAATGAGCCACAGGATGGGGTGCAGCATGAGGCGTTCTGCATTCTGCCCCACAGCTTCATTTTGGCTGGTAGTTGGCTCATTTCTTGATCTTCCTACTCTTCCTGATGATCATCTTCTTGATGGTCTGAGGCGTCCTGACCTCAGCCATGTCCCAGTGGTGTTCTGGTGTGTCCATCTAAAAAGATATTTCATATATTGTAGATATAACAAACAGCCATATGTAACTTGTAAAGATTAAATGTTGTTGTACAACAGGGCAGATGTATTATACTAATTCTTTCTTTTAGCGATAAGTGAAAAAGTTTAAAAATTGTTTCAACATAAGACCACGAAATCATCTATAGGAAATTTTTATAAAAATTTGATAAACTTAAGTAATTTTTAAACTATTTCAAGGCTTATTATATGGTAAAATACATTATGGAAAGTACAGAATTATTTCAAAGCACTCACTGGGGACATTAAACTGTGAGAAAATGGACGGACTTATTTGTTAAACTTAAATTTTATACAGTTATTTGGGAAAAATATTTTAAATATAGTTTATGCTTCTGGATATGACAAATAATAGATTATAGATATCAAATGATTATGTTAAAATGGGTAGTAAAGTAACCAGCACAGAGATTGAGGGGAGGGATGAGAAAGCTGCCTTTCCCCCACAGAGGCACAGAGTCAGGGGGCGCGGGTACTATTTACCTGGGCCTGGCTGGCTGGAGGCGTCTGGCCGGGGCCTGGTCAGTAGCACATCAGGCAGTAAGATAGAGAGTAGACTGCAGCTGCTCAGTGGCAGAAGTCTCTCTCCCCATCACACGTAGCTGTGTGCTGGGCTGCGGAGGGTCCCTGAAGGTTGTTGCCATTGAGCAGCTGCAGTCTCCTCTCTCCCTGCAAGTGTTATGGGGAATAATCGCACTGGTAGCCCCTCCACCACCACCCTGGATCTGCCCCCTGGCCGAGGAGGACAAATCCGCCCTCCCTCCTCCAAAACATTTTTTGGGAAAGGGGCATGGCCATACCTCTATTTCCCTAAGCCACCCCCATACCCAGGCCCTTCACCGCACTGTTCCCCCATGCATTTTCATGAAATTCTACCTAACTCGGCAATAAGAAAACCCCTGTGATGGTTGGTGATAGGTTACAGTTTATAATGGCAGATATATAATGTGTTACCAGTTCAATACATATAGCAAAAAACTAAATAGAGAGAAAAAATTGCCTTGATACACCTGCCCCAATATGAGGTACAGCAATAACACGATTATATATTATATATATATACAATTTAAAAAAGAGCTGCAAAAGTAAAAGGTATCTGGATGCAGACCCAAATGTTTAACGGTTCTTGATTAGTAACTAACAGCATGGAAGGTGCCACCCAGTACACAGGGACACAGGGCCAAAGACCACGATCATAGGCCCTCATTCAGACCCACTCGCGAGCGGCTGTCCGCTCGCAAGTGGGTCGATGGTCTGCACTGCGCATGCGCACGACGGAGGGAGCTCCGGCTTCTCCGGTCTCCCAGCGTGTGGCCTCTCCTCTGCACTGGGGTGTCTGGAGCTAGCACTCCCGACCCCCAGCGTGCGGGTACCACGGTTCTCCCCTCGGTGCAGTGCACCGAGGGTTAAAGTGCTGGCCACGCTGCGTTGTGGAGCTGGGGCGCCGGCAGCGGTCAGCACACAGCACCACCTGTGGAGCCGGCTAGCCCGGTCCCCCTGTGCGCCACCCAGCCCTGCAGTCTGGGACAATCGTGTCCCGGCTGCAGCGGTCTTCTGCTGCCCTGGAGCACCGGGAGCATTGCTCCCAGTCCCCAGCGGTCAGCATCCTGCCCTCCGCTGCCTGGCCGCACTAAGCAGCCGGCACGGAGGGACCAGCGGCGTCCCTGTGGAGCTGGGACACCGGGAGTCACACTCCCGGGTCCCAGCGTGGAGCCTTCATTGACGCGCCACCGCCGGAGATGATCCCGGGCTGGGCGCCGACATACAGCCCCCACCGAGGGGTTAACACGCTGCCGCGGCCATCGGAAAGGGTCCGGGTCACGGCAGCATAAAACATTAAACATTCGGCGCCTAGCGCCGGTAACATATTTAAAAGATGGCGCCTAGCGCCCATAGTTCATTTTAAAAAAAATGGCGCCGCAGCTCAGGGGGTTAACCCCTTCAGTGCCGCGACAGCCATTAACCACGTGTGGCCCGGCCTCCGGCCACACTTCTCCCCCCCCCTCAAGCGGGACACCAGAGGGCCATGTCCCAACGATTTGGCTCCTGGTCCCGCAGTCTCTTGGGGGGTTCAGGGAAGCTACCTGGGGGGGCTTCGGCTCCGGCCTTGACAGTCCATCCATATTGCAGTGGGCCTTTCCTTGTCTGTGCACAATGTCCAAATAGTCACACTGAAGTCCAAGGCTCCACCACAACAGTCTGTCAGTCTCCCTTTTGGGGGGCCAGTCACACACACAGTGCTGAAGGTGGTCCAATGCCCAAACAATTGCCAACCACTGTGTTCCAATTGTGGCATACCCCACCTCCCACCATAGCAGTATACGGCTCAAACAAGCCAAAGGGTGCTCCTGCCCATCTGGCTCCTCCTTGCTCTGTACTGCTCCCAGTCCGTGCAATGACGCATTAGTTCGTACCCCAATGTCCTGGTCCTGAAATTGCGCCATCTGCACTGGAGCCGGTATCAGAGCCTCCTTCAATGACCGGAATGCCAACTCACAAGCGGGTATCCAGTCCACTGACTTGGGAAGTCCCTCCCTGGTCAACTCTGTAAGGGGTGTCACTACAGTACTACAGTTAGGGACAACTCGTCCGTAGGGCCTTACAGTTTCTAAGGTCAGTACCTGTCTTGGGGCTGTGGGACAGGGACAGTCTCTGGTTGCCTCCCCCCCCACTGGTCTGGGCCTACCACTGTCTCCCCCCACTCTATACCCTGGGCACTGCACTCCTGTCATCTCCACCTGGCATCTGTCTGTACTACCTGTCAGACTTGCCCTACCATCCTCCTCCAATGACATGACTAGGGGAACCTACTCTGTCACCTAGGCCTGTTCTCACCACCTCGTCCGCTACGTGTTCCGTAGTGATGGCGGACAGATCACCAGCCTCTGAGCTCCGTGTGGAATCCACCACGGCTAGGCTGCGTGTCTTGCCTGATCTACTTGGCACAAGCAGGGGACCTTGCTCCCTAACTGGCCTATCCCCTTCTACCTTCCTGGCGATCCTGTACCTTAACCCTTCCCGCCAGGTCACACTCACTGCCGCTATCCCTGGAAGGCCGCTGCCAGCTTGGCACGATATGCCTTCCATATATGGGTCAGCAAGCTGAGCTTCCCTGAACTCCTGTCTGGGGCCCTCACTTCCTTCTAAGTAGGGACATTCTACAGGGGGATATGTGTTGGGGTCGCTAGGGTCAGTCTGGTTGAGGTCAGTCAAAGGGAAGTCAGTGTGGTCATTCATACTCACCGCCGGAGTTGGCAAACCACTAGGGACAGGAGCATCACTGGGCACCCTCACAGGATCCAACGAGCCGGAACCAACATCCTCTTTGCTAGGGGACGTAGGCATACCAGAGGCAAAAGGCATGCTGGGTAGATGTGCTGATCTAGCCGCTGTAATCTTTTCCTCTGGGCTGGTTGATGCTGTGGTAAGCTGCGCTGGCAGTTGTCTAGCCACTGTGGTCTTTTCCTCTGGGCTGGGCTGTTCTGGTGCAGTTGATGTAGACTGTGATCCGGAAACTTGACTCCGGGCGATGGCGTCAGCAAACGTGGTAATGATTCCACCACCAAGGTCATTCCCCAGGACCACATCAGTTGGAAGGCCATCCATGATGGCAACGTTCCTCAACTCTGGGCCAGCTCCCCAGTCCAGGTAGACTCTCGCCACAGGTACCTCTTGCTCCATTCCGCCTTCCACGGTTACTTTGGCAGTGCGACCTGGCAGTACTGTAGCAGGATCAATGAGGTAGGGGCTCACAACAGTGATTGAGGCCCCAGAGTCTTTTAATCCTTGTCCCTGCAGGGGCCCCACTTGGACCGTCTGCAGGTGCCGCCACATATTTTGGGGTGGCCCCTTGGCCATGCAGGTGACTCTCTCCGTAGAGTCCTCCTGATTCTCCCCACACTCCATTGGACTGGCTGGAGTAGGAACAGTCTCTTTGGGCTCACCTCCCCGGGTCAGGCAAGCAAGCCGGGCTCCAGCACTCGGATTTGGGGCACGAGTTTGGGGTGCTTGGGGTGTGGGACAGTTCATCCTCAGATGTCAGATTTTCCCACAGTCATAACATTTCTTGTCCAGTCGGGGCCCCGGTGGTCTCTGATTATTTGCAGGGACAGGGCGGGGCGATTGCTGGCCAAGAGCACCCGGGTTGGAGGATGCCCATTTTGGGGGGTGATGAGCAGAAGAGGGGTGTTCCCCTGGTTGTACAGTCCATTGGGGTCTGCTACTAGTCGGGCGCTTCTGCCCTTGTGGCCGAATTGCCACATACTTGTCTGCTAGCTGGGCCGCCATCTTCAAGCTGGGTGGCTCCCGGTCTAGCACCCACTCCTTCACCTCTGGGGCACACCTGCGGTAGAACTGCTCTTGGCATAGCAGATCAATCAGTGCGTCCCAGGTAGTGGCACCAGATCCCTTCACCCACTTCACCACATACTGCCTCAGCTGGGTGGCGAACTGCTCATGGGTGCTGGTAGGGTTCTTGGGCAAGTCCCGGAACTTTTTCCTGTAGGACTCAGGAGTGACAAAGTATCGCTGTAGGAGGGCCCTTACGACTTCGTCATAGTCACTGCAGTCCTCGGTGGCCACTCCTCGATAGGCCTCCAGGGCCTCTCCGTGCAGTGTGGGCACCAGGTGTCTGACCCACTCCTGCTTGTGTAAATCGTGTAGTTTACAAGTCCTTTCAAATACTTGCAAATGTCCATCAATGTCTCCATCACTGTCTGCAAATTTGGCAAACTGTATACGATCTGATCCCGGTACAGCAGTCTGCAACGGTGCTTGGGGTACCACGGCCGGTGGTGCCCGCACGCCATGCCACATCCGAATGATTAGCAGACGCTCCTGCTCCGTTGCCTTTTCTCCCAATTCCGCTAGCCGCTCCGCTAGGGAATCCATTCTGTCCCCCCTGGGACGTTGGGTTCCCTGCCATGCTGGGGAATGCTGAGAAACATAACTGCTGTGAGAGGGGACGGGACTTGTTGCTCTCACCACGTTCTGAGGGGCGTCCATTGTTACGCTGGCCACACTTTCCACCTCCGTCTGATGCAACTCCACTCCGCTGTTATCAGTCATCCTGCGCGTTCTCCTGAACTGCAGTTACTCCTCTCCTGAGTAACTCGGCTTCTCTCGTCGGGTGACCGAAAAGCCACCTGGGATTATCCCACCGCTATGCCACCAGATGTGACCGGATGCCTTTCGCCTAGGCCGTCACTGGTCACGGGTTAGCGCTTTCGGAATCCCAATCACCGTCAGTGACCGCCTGTCACTGACTCCGCCCACTGCGCTGTGGACGTTTAACGATGCTGCCACCACCAAACTCTACCATCGGCGTTTGGAACCGCTGATTAGGTACACTCAGGTTCCTGCCTCGGAACCTGGAACCGCTACTGCTGCGTATGCGTTTGATTAACTGCGGACACACCTCCTGTTTGGTGTCGGCTGTTCCCACCTGATCCCTCGCAATGGACCAGGTCTGCACGGTAGCTTGGCAGAGGGCTTGAACTTGGAGACACGGAGCTCTTACCCAGAACAGCAGGAGAACGGAATAGCTGTTTGCCCAATTCTGTTGGTCGCAGGATTGAGGCACAATTGAAGTCAGGCAAGGTGTTTATTGCTCAAAGTCTTAAAAAAGACCCTCCCTTCAGATTGAAGGGGAATATCCGCATACAAGATGTTACAGGAATCATACAGCAGGTCTCCTCCACACAGGATTTTCAAAGATGTACCACATACAGGAATCTTATCAGCAGCTCTTCTCCTCATAGAAGTTACAGGGTTGTACAATATTACTAGCCCTTCTTTTATGCCACTCTAATACACATTTCCACAGGGGGTAAGCCCGCCCTGTGGTTCCCAACCAATCATCATAAGTGCATGACCTGTGCATGTGCTGGCCACATGCACATTTAACATTGTCCCTTATGGCAAGGGGGAGTGGTGACTCCCCTGTGCCTGGGCTCAACCTCTGAGCTGGGCAACGCCCACGGCTCCGCTCCGTCTGGACACAGCCTGGGAAGATAAGGATTTCCCTCCGAAAACGGACTTCCAGGAATCTGCTAAGGGACCAAGCTTGCTACTCTTGCCCGAATCTGAGCTCCAGAGGTGGGCAAGCAGGGTCCCCGGGCACGGTTTCCTGACCATGGAAGGGAAGCGATTTGAAGCTCCCTAAACCCACTTAGCTGGCTGCATTAGCCAGCTTCCTATGCACCCCATCATACCACTTCCAGGCATGAGGCTGCATAGGAGGACATTTTATTCCCCTAGGGAAGAGGCCTGGGGACCCAGCAGCCCACAGAGAGCTCCGGATCCCCCTGGACCTCCACAGACCACAGGTAAGTGCACTTTTCTTAAATTGTACATTAAACATATACATTTCATGTTTTTACACATACACCAAAGCCTGTGCCCTGCATCAGGCTGTTACACACTGCAGCACTGTAGCCCAGGACCTGCTGTCCTGGCTCAGTGCTGCACAAATAATTTCAAATGCATTTATATTTATTTATTTATTACACTGCTCAGCGCTGGGCTCCCTTATCCCTGCCGCCCTGGACTGCAGGGTTCAGTGCTGGGGCTCTCTCAGCGCTTGGGGTTACCAGGAGTTAAATCTCCTGAGCGCCGCAGCCACAGGACTTTGGCTGCGAGCGCTCTGTACTGCCCCCATACAGCCCCGCTGCACTGGGAGCCGGCTTCTCCGGTCTCCCAGCGTGTGGCCTCTCCTCTGCACTGGGGTGTCGGGAGCTAGCACTCCCGACCCCCAGCGTGCGGGTACCACAGTTCTCCCCTCGGTGCAGTGCACCGAGGGTTAAACTGCTAACCACGCTGCGTTGTGGAGCTGGGGCGCCGGGAGCGATGCTCCCGGTCCCCAGCGGTCGGCACAAAGCACCACCTGTTGAGCCGGCTAGCCCGGTCCCCCTGTGCGCCACCCAGCCCTGCAGTCTGGGACAATCGTGTCCCGGCTGCAGCGGTCTTCTGCTGCCCTGGAGCACCGGCAGCATTGCTCCCAGTCCCCAGCTGTCAGCATCCTGCCCTCCGCTGCCTGGCCGCACTAAGCAGCCGGCACGGAGGGACCAGCGGCGTCCCTGTGGAGCTGGGACGCCGGGAGTCACACTCCCGGGTCCCAGCGTGGAGCCTTTATTGACGCGCCACCGCCGGAGATGATCCCGGGCTGGGCGCCGACATACAGCCCCCACCGAGGGGTTAACACGCTGCTGCGGCCATCGGGCAGGGTCCGGGTCACGGCAGCATAAAACATTAAACATTCGGCGCCTAGCGCCGGTAACATATTTAAAAGATGGCGCCTAGCGCCCATAGTTCATTTTTAAAAAAATGACGCCGCAGCATAGGGGTTAACCCCTTCAGTGCCGCGGCAGCCATTAACCACGTGTGGCCCGGCCTCCGGCCACAGTACCACCCCCCAGCACGTATGCCAGCCCCTGCTGCCGCCGCCCCCTTATTAATTAATTATTATTTAATTATTAGCAGTTTCTTATATAGCGCAGCAAATTCCGTTGCGCTTTACAATTTGAATTAACATACTGGGTTGTAAAAGACATACATACATACTTACATACATACATACATGACATACATAAGGGTAAGAGGGCCCTGCTCGCAAGCTTACAATCTATAGGGAAATAGGTGTTGATACACAAGGAGAGGTGCTACATATTGCAAATTGGTCCAGCCCGATTGCAGATGTTCTTGGTGGGCTGAATAATCCAATCACACTGGAAAGTTGGCCTAGGGTTAGGAGGATGTTAAATTGAAGAAAGAGAAGATGTGATAGATGTTTACTATAAGAAGAGAGTTAGATAGGGAGCTATAAAAGGTTAGGTGGGCGGTCCTGGAATCTGATAAGCTTGTCTGAAGAGGTGAGTTTTCAGAGAACACTTGAATGTTTGGAAACTAGAAGAACGTCTTATTGTGCGTGGGAAAGCATTCCACATGGTGGGTGCAGCCCGAAAAAAGTCCTGTAACCGTGCATGGGAACAAGTAATGCGCGGGGATGAGAGACGCAGATCTTGTGCAGAACGGAGATGTCGGGTTGGAAGATATTTCCTTTTATATAATGCCCCCAGTAGTGGTCCGTCTATGTAGTGCTCCCCAGTAATGGTTCCCCTATGCAGTACATTCAGTAGTGAGCCCCCTGTAGTTGCCCCCAGTAGTGAGGCCCCTGTAGTTGCCCCCAGTAGTGAGGCCCCTGTAGTTGCCCCCAGTAGTGAGGCCCCTGTAGTTGCCCCCTGTAGTTACCCCCAGTAGTGAGGCCCCTGTAGTTACCCCCAGTAGTGAGGCCCCTGTAGTTACCCCCAGTAGTGAGGCCCCTGTAGTTACCCCCAGTAGTGAGCACCCTGTAGTTGCCCCCAGTAGTAGGCCCCTGTGGTAGGGTCTCGTTGCCGCAAGCCCCAGAGAGATTTCGGCTCTCACAGAGCCGAAATCTCTCCCATTGACATCACTAGTGATGTCAGTGGGGCCAGCCCCAAACAGAGGCGTTCACATTGGAACGCCTCCGTTTGGGCAGCCACTCCCCCGGCCTGCCCACCAAAGGGGGCGTGCTGTCACTCAACATCGACAGGACGCCCCCTTTGTTACATCTACCACACTTCAGTACTGGTGCTGCTCAACTTCTATGCCCCTCTCCCCTCTACAGGCTCACCCTGCATTGCAGTCTACGGGCACCTCTCTCACCAGTCCAATGAGTCCTCCTGACCTGGCTGGTCCCTGTCCATCCTCCAGCAGAAGCAGCTTAGCTCTAAGTTAGCTGTGTCAGTCAGGACTAGTAGTAGTGATCAAGCGCTTGGCTGAGGGCTAGTGACGAGTCAGCTGTAGAGAAAGACTGTCTTTCTCTGTCCTCGACTCATCTCCTCAGACCACCATCAGGTCCACAGTCCTCTGCTGGTCCTGGCTTCTGCAGACCGCACTCGAAGCTAGCAGACCGACAGAACCAGTAACCGTCCATCCGCTGCAGCCAGAGCGTGGAGTCAAAGACGGTGTGGGCATGGATGGCATGTGACATCACACGCCATCTCTTAAGGGTTCATGTCACATCAAGCCCGGCCGGCCTAGAGCTGCCCAATCCTGGCTGGCTTATAGTGTGGGTGGGTGTGTCCTCAAGGTCAGGAAGTGGGGGCAGGTGCAGCAGGCCAGCAGGGATTTTTCAGAAAGGCAGTGACCGTGAAAGAAAAAAAAGGGCCAGTCAGAGAGGGAAAATGGAGGTGGGAAATCGGCGCGTCCACTATGGCTGCTGAGGTGGAACGTGCCTAGAACCGGCCCTGATTTTTTATATATATAGTGTATTAGGTATTTGAAGGCCCAGTAGCAAAACATTGTACTTTGTAAGGGCCTCTTTGTACCACCAATTAGTTTTTAAATTTATATAACACGTGATTTTGACAAGGAAGATGGACCCCTCTCAGCTCTGAACCCTTTCATAGCAGCTGCTCCCCTTGCACCCATGGTAGTTACACCCATGTTTGTATGTGTGTATATAAATATATATATATCACTAACATGATAGGAAACACTAAATTATATGAAACTGCGTTATTTTCCATCAAGCTTATACCTTATACTGCGTGACCACATGCCCGATCTACTTCCCACTAAGGCAGGGCCGCAACTAGGGGGGGGCTGGAGGTGCGCATGCACCGGGTGCCAGTTACTGAGGTGCCGATGCCCGGTGCAAAAATTATGGGCGGGCGGCATGAGCGGTCACCTCCGTGGCCACCAAACCTGCTATACACATCCCCGCAGGACCAGAGCAAACCTGCCCTACATGGAGATGCCAGAGTGGAGAGGCGATATCCCTGTAGCTGCTGCCGAGTCCATTGATGCTGCAGACTGCCGCTGCGCCTGTCAAGCAGTAATGCATGCAGCGGCAGCCTGCTGCAGAGAAGTGCGGCTGAGCCTGCCTGAGAGGCTCTTCGCACAGTCCCCTGCTGTTTTAACTTCCTCCTCCCTTCCTTACTCCACCATCCTTTGCTTCCCGCTCCTCCGCTGCACTGCACTTGAACAGTGACACTCCTCCTCTGTTGGAAGCCTAGCTGGAAGGGCCTTACATTAAGCGCATATCAGCGGGAGTTGGAGTGCCAGTGACTGCAGAGGTGCTGAGTGGATAGCGGGTGGCAGCCAGGCAGCGGGACTCCAGAGATGCGGCCAGCTGCACCCGGTGGCTCTCAGTGCGCCGAGAATAATAAGAATAAGAATAATGGAGGTAAGTCTTCTGGCAAGGGTGGAGGGGTTCTAAGTTTGTCCAGGAAGAGGGAGGGGGTTTCTAAGTGCACTGTATGGAGGAGAGGGTGGGGAGTTAAGTGTACCAATGGAAGGGGAGGGGGTGCTTAATGTGGCCATTGAGAGATGGGTTGCTATGTGTGCCCAGGGGCTAAGTTTGCCTAGCAGGGGAAGTGAGGGGGTGCTAAGTATGACCACTAAGTGAGGGGTTGTTATATTTACCCAGTAAACAGGAGATGAGGGAAGGTGTCAAGTGAGCCCAATAAGGTGAGGGGTTCAGTCCTGGCACTGTCCTATCTTGGTTCTGTTGCTGTCTCCCCTGTCCTGGACCTTTCACCTCTGTCCTACCCTGCCCTCTTTGTTCTGTCACCTCTGTCCTGTCCCCTATTTCCTGCCTTGTAACTTCTGTCCTGTCCCTGTCACCTCTGCCCTGGCTCTATCCCCTCTTTCCTTTCCCTGTTACCCCTCTATGCTGTCCCGTCTGTTGTATCTTGGCCCTGTCACCTCTATCCTGGCCCCTATATCCAGGTCCCTGTCACTTCTGTCCTGGCTCTGTCCCTTTTTCCTGTCTCTGTCACCTTTATACTTTACCTGTCAACTCTGTCCTAGTTCTGTCACATATACCCTGGTCCTGTCATCTCTATCCTGTTCGTGTCCACTTTGTTTAGTCCCTGTCACCTCTATCCTAGAGATATCAATAGATCTATATTTATGTACAAACTTGTTTGTACAGGGGACCTGGCGCTATATATATATATGTATATATATAATTATATATATGTATATATATGAGATCCATCTATATATATACATATATATATAGATATGTATATCTATATAAATATATATAGATATATGTATATATATATATCCATATTCATATATATATATACATTTTTATATATAGTTATAGATGGATGAATATTTAATTTATGTCAGAAAAGGCCATCATCAGGGGGGGCGCCAAATTACTGTCTTGCCCCTGGTGACAAAAATCCTAGTTTCGGCCCTGACTAAGGTCAGTATTCAATTAGTCGAAAATGGCATTTTTTTTTTTAATCGCTGTAATTGGCCTATTTTCGACAAAAAAAACAGCAAAAACGGGAGGGGCGGAAAAAAAATTAAAATAAGCAAAAACCTTATTCGCTTATTCCAGTGATTCCCAACCTCAGCCCTCAAGGCACACTAACAGTCCTGGTTTTAGTGATATCCATGGTTAAGCACAGATGGTTAAATCAAAATAACTGAGGTACTAATTAAGTCACCTGTGCTTAAGTATGGTGATCCTTAAAACCTGGACTGTTAGTCTGCCTTGAGGAAGTGTACGATTGGCTGTAATAAAAGTGTTTTGGGTACCTAAATTGCGTCGGTTGGCGGTAATTTGCATATATATGGAAAAGCATAAAAATATTATAGAAAGCATGTTTTTTTTCCAGGAAATTACTGTTCCACGTAAATTGGGGTTATGTTAAAATGGGTGCGAGTATATATTCGTAAAAGTTCAATTTAGAAAACCATTAAAAAACCAAATTCTGCGGCCTCGTGCGATGTTTAAAACACTTCACACATCCATACGAAAAACCAGACCCAATACGTTAAGTTTATTTTTTTTTTTCATCCAAAATTTACTCGATCGTTTTCCGTCAAAGTACACAACTTAGGAAACATTCTTGGGGTAATTTATCATTAGGGGGGATGTTCAAAGTGTTCTGAAATCCCCACATTTTTAGGCAAAAATAGACATCTAGTTCATTCCCCTGTAAACTTAGGGCCTGATTCTGACTCGCAAGCGGGTCGATGGTACCCTAGTGCGCATGCGCGAGACCCAAATAACGACGGGGTAGCCGTCGTTATGGGTCTCGCACCAAAGGGGGCGTGCTGTCGATGGTGAGTGACAGCACGCCCCCTTTGGTCGGCGTGCCGGGGGCGTGGCTGCCGGACGGAGGCGTTCCCATGGGTCTGGGTCCGGCCCCACTGACATCACTAGTGATGTCAGTGGGAGTGATTTTGGCTCTGATAGAGCCAAAATCACTCCAGGGCTTGCGGTCACTGAGACCCTACCACAAGGGTCTCGTCGCAAGCCCGATGGTCGCGATGGTCTTGACTTTACAGCCAGAGCAGCAGAGGGAGCTGGTACAGCTGGGTGCCTGCCCGCCTATAATCCATTATAGCAGGCGGTTTGACACAACATCGGCAGGTGCTGCTGACATGAGCTAAGACAGTGGCCGTATCACCCTCCCTACCGCCTTGACTAGAGCGAATAATTTGCTACCCCCGTCTACTTTCTTATTGTATTCCAGTCTACATGATAAAACAAATCACTTAGTAGATGTTGCAGGTGGGTACTGACAAGTCATTAGAACGTTATCTGAAGATGGGAACCTTTTTTATTATTTTATACTGTGAATTTTTAACCTTATTTATGAAAACAAAGATACTGTCAGTTATAAATGTAACTTGCTGATTAAATGAAAGAGGGACATGACCCTGAGTGCTGCATGTGACATGTGACCTGTGTGGCTGCTATATAGCAGGTCAGGTGACCCAGCAGGACAGGACAGTGTCAGCCATATAATATGAGGTCCCTGTGAAAGTAGCACCCAGTAAATAATGGAGACTCAGTCAGTGAATACGTCAAACATATTTTTATTGTATGATAAAATATAGTTATGGGATATATTTAGTAAACTAAAACAAAGCTGTACCTCAGCATTTAGCTGGAGAAAGCCTAATATATTACTTTTCTATATATAATAAAATGAATATTTAGTAAGTGAATAACATCATAATGGCATAAAAGCCACATACTTGGGCAACCTCTGGACTCACGAAGAGTCATCCTTCAGCACTCAGGAGAGGAAAAACCCCCTGTGGGGGAAACCTCTGGGGAACCATGGCTTCAGGATCGCCCTTCCCTCTGGGCAGTAAGAGGTGTACTAATAGATACGGGGGGGGTCTAATACCCACTAATACTTATCTGATATCAGCAACCGATGACGTCTAAGGGGAAAAGGAGGAAAAAGTTGTTAGTGGATAAACAAGCAGAGTGATAAAATGATAACACTGGTGTCGCTGTACAGAGGGAAATACTTCTATATAAAGGGGATATACTGACCCTCCAACTACTGAGGACATTGCAAATGCCCAAAATAGGAACAATGAACCTAAAGTGTCTATTGTGTTTATTCTCTATACTAACCCCTTAATTTATGTGACACTACATTATACAGTTTTGATCCTATATTAGTCATTATATCCTGTACTTCTCACAGTTATTCCCTATTCTATATTCCTTGTCTTGTCTCTCACCCTTATAGACAGCACCCTGCTTTTCTTTCCCACCCCATCTTATCCTTCTATGAATAACTTACCTTTAATCCTGCTTCTAGGCAGGTAACTGTTGAATCTTGGCAGATTACTGTAGGCAGGATGCTATAGGGGGAAGCACTGTGATGTCACAGTAGAGATATACATCACAAAGCAACCAACCATAGCAATACTGCTGAGTTACACCTATCATATGTATACAGTTAAACATCAATTATAACTTGATTTACATTAACTTTTAGTCAATAAAATACTGTAGAAAATAAGACTGAAATCTTTTGCACAGAATAACTCAATATAAAAGTGAAAGGAAAATGTAAAGGAATATCTACATTATATCACCACTTATATTTTAGAGATAAATTAAGCTATTTATGTAACATTTTGAATGAACCATCATGGCATCATTTATATGTCTGTTACTCTCATCAATTTTTAAAAAAGAAATACAAAATATTGTGTTTCTTACAGACCCAGTGTCTCTTCCTAACCTCTGTCATACTGGTGGTAGCTGGGGTACAATGTATCCGTCATACTGGTGGTAGCTGGGGTACAATGCATCCGTCGTACTGGTGGTAGCTGGGGTACAATGCATCCGTCGTACTGGTGGTAGCTGGGGTACAATGCATCCGTCGTACTGGTGGTAGCTGGGGTACAATGCATCCGTCGTACTGATGGTAGCTGGGGTGCAATGCATCCGTCGTACTGGTGGTAGCTGGGGTACAATGCATCCGCCTTACTGGTGGTAGCTGGTGTACAATGCATCCGTCGTACTGGTGGTAGCTGGTGTACAATGCATTTGTCGTACTGGTGGTAGCTGGTGTACAATGCATCCGTCGTACTGGAGGTAGCTGGGGTACAATGCATCCGTCGTACTGGAGGTAGCTGGGGTACAATGCATACGTCATACTGGTGGTAGCTGGGGTACAATGTATCTGTCATATTGGTGGTAGCTGGTGTACAATGCTTCCGTCATACTGTTGGTAGCTGGGGTACAATGTATCTATCATACTGGTGGTAGCTGGGGTACAATGTATCTATCATACTGGTGGTAGCTGGGGTACAATGCATCCGTCATACTGGTGGTAGCTGGGGTACAATGCTTCCGTCGTACTGGTGGTAGCTGGGGTACAATGCATCCGTCGTACTGGTGGTAGCTGGGGTACAATGCATCCGTCGTACTGGTGGTAGCTGGGGTACAATGCATCCGTCGTACTGGTGGTAGCTGGGGTGCAATGCATCCGTCGTACTGGTGGTAGCTGGGGTACAATGCATCCGTCTTACTGGTGGTAGCTGGTGTACAATGCATCCATCGTACTGGTGGTAGCTGGTGTACAATGCATTTGTCGTACTGGTGGTAGCTGGTGTACAATGCATCCGTCGTACTGGAGGTAGCTGGGGTACAATGCATCCGTCGTACTGGAGGTAGCTGGGGTACAATGCATACGTCATACTGGTGGTAGCTGGGGTACAATGTATCTGTCATACTGGTGGTAGCTGGTGTACAATGCTTCCGTCATACTGTTGGTAGCTGGTGTACAATGCATCTGTCATACTGGTGGTAGCTGGGGTACAATGCATCCGTCATACTGGTGGTAGCTGGGGTACAGTGCATCTGTCGTACTGGTGGTAGCTGGGGTACAATACATCCGTCATACTGGTGGTAGCTGGGTACAATGTATCCGTCATACTGGTGGTAGCTGGGGTACAATGTATCCGTCATACTGGTGGTAGCTGAGGTGCAATGCATCCGTCGTACTGGTGGTAGCTGGTGTACAATTCATCCGTCATACTGGTGGTAGCTGGTGTACAATGCATCCGTCGTACTGGTAGTAGCTGGTGTACAATGCATTTGTCGTACTGGAGGTAGCTGGGGTACAATGCATCCGTCGTACAATGCATGCCCTCAGACCTAGTCACTGGTGCCCAGGTCTCCGCCTCCCATGTCCTCTTATCCACAGCTTTGTCCAGTGCATCCTTGTTGACATCCAGCCCCTGTCATACTGGTGGTAGCTGGGGTACAATGTATCTGTCATACTGGTGGTAGCTGGTGTACAATGCATCCGTCATACTGGTTGTAGCTGGGGTACAATGCATCCGTCATACTGGTGGTAGCTGGGGTACAATGCATCCATCGTACTGGAGGTAGCTGGGGTACAATACATCCGTCATTCTGGTGATAGCTGGGGTACAATGCATCCGTCATACTGGTGGTAGCTGGGGTACAATGCATTTTATACATTTCTATTGCTTTAATTTTTTTCTTTAAATATATGTTTTCATTCAGGGAGTGAAAGGGGATTTGGCCAACCAGACGTGCCTGGGACTCAATGGGCCAGCCCCAGCCACACTCTGTATTGCACATTACTAGGATACTCTAATTTTTGGTACAGGTACAGTAGGTAGTGTGTCTTATTTATTTTATACTACTAGAGTAAATTTATGTTAATGAAACCTACTTTTTTGTTGACTTTGCCTATATTTTATTTGGTCCTGCCTACAGCGTGAGGCGACTTTCATATGTTTTTACAGGAACTTTTTAAGTTCCTAATCCTCCCCTGCATACACCACATCCACACCTCTGTACCCTGTCATTCAGGCCTGTCAGATTTCTCTGAACCACTCATCTCTAGCAAACGAGGTGAGGGGGGTATAAAGGTAAGAACCTTCTATGTAATTTTGTATGTCCTGATGACGAGTTGTGATTAAAACTCGAAACGTTGACTCAAGTGACACGATTGAGACGTCTTTATTCCAAGCCCGGAGAGTGACACTGCTTTGCCTTACTATTTGTTCCCCTGAGTGAGCACCACGGCTAGAGGATCTATTATTGGGAGTGCCTGCACCACTGCTGAACTGTATGTATATGTCTATATATATATATATATATATATATATATAAATATATATATAAAAAATTGATTGCACTCGGCACTAACTAACTGTTTCAGCCGAAAGCACTCTTGGGCTTGCGGCAACGAGACCCTACCACAAGGGTCTCGTCGCAAGCCCGATGGTCGCGATGGTCTTGACCATCGCGACCATCATGGCCGCTCGCTATAGCTGTGGGTGGTCACCCACAGCTATGCGAGCAGCCAGAAGGCTGTTCTGCAAAATCAGAGGGCCGGCCCTGATTCAGAGCGAGCGCTCTGTCAGAGCGTCCGGCTCTGAATCAGGCCCTAAGGTCGCATCCTTGAGTAATGGTAAATCAGTCTCATTGTTAATTAACGGCCAGTACTTTTTCGCCGCTGTAGTAATGCTAGAACTTGCTGTTGAATATTGGTTTACCCAGATCATAGGGTTCTTTTTTTTCTCTCATCAAGGATTTTTGTAATAAAGTCTCCCTGGATATTGCAAACACCCTAGTTCTGGCATAAGATAACAGGGTATTAGAGTAACCTCTCTGTAAGAATCGGTTATACGAATACATAATGTCCATCTGCTTCTTAACATCGACATCATTGTCACAAATACGACGAACTCTTATAAACTGGGAGGACGGAAGTCCATGTTTCAGGGCTGCAGGATGATGACTTGCTGCAGCTAAAAGTGAATTGCAGTCGGTAGGTTTGTTATATACCGTTGTAGATAGTTTTGCTTCTTCCTTTTTGACAACTACATCCAAGAAGTGGACATTACTGTCACTTACATGAAATATGAACTTAATATTTCTGTCAGATTGATTAATATGCAGCATCAATTCTTTAAACTCATTTTCCGTCCCATCCCATATGACAAACACGTCGTCAATGTAGAGTTTATACAATAAGATCTTCTCAGCAATCAGAGAGCCATCATGGAGGGGATAGATCTAAAATTCTTTTACAGAAGGAGGCAAGGTGGATCTATGAGTTAGAGACCTTAAGTCCTAAGGGTCTGAATGAACAATGTTTCTTGAATTGCTTTATCTGAGTGTTTCTTACATGTTGTTCTTATTTAAATATTTTTGGAGTATATGCTTTAGTACATATAGAGGTGAGCGCTGCTAGTTCCTCTTTGCTGTGTTGGAAGGATGTGCAATATTCTTCTAGATAGCATTCCTTATTTCTTAACCTGATGATATGTTTAAGTAATGATTAAATTTTTTCTGTGTGCTGCTGTTTTGATTATTAGTGTGATTCCATTGCTCTTTATTCACTGTTTGTTTAAAGTTGCTTAGCAACTAGCCCCACATGCTGATGTCAGAGAGCCGCGACGGGGCTCCGGGATGGCGCTGGTGTCAGTCAGCCGGAGGCTTGTTTGCACAGTGGGTGATGAGTTCTTTCCAACGATGACGTCAGGCAGTCGCGACGGAGCACCTGGACGGCGCTGACGGGTGTCAGCAGGAGGCTCATTGGCATTTGGGGGTAAGTGGTGTAGGGTATATCAGTATGTACTTGTGTTGTTGTCATTTATGTCCTGACGAGAATTCTTCAAATAGAATTGAAACGTTGACGAGCGGAGGCTCATTGTTTTATTCTTGATGTATTGCTTGAGTGGCACCTGAATTTGTTCTGTCTATATATATATATATATATATATATATATATGTAACCCCCCTTTTATCACTAAAGGGTCACCAGGTTACTAACTCCTTTGTTACGCCTAATGTACCCACCCTTAGCATTCCTCTAAGCGGTGTACATCCCCATTGTCAGTGCCTCCACCCAGGTTAATTATTTTGAATGTCAAAAGGGCTCACCTGGGAAAACCCAGTGATAGAATATATAGTGTGGTGTATAGATAATGTGTAATCACATACATTACTGTATAATTTCACTTCACATTTACCACCAATGTCTTCTCCTTCCACGGATTCCGCAGGATCTTCACTTGTACTTTGCATATAAACTGCTGTTAATATACAGAGGATAAACACAACTCCATGTATTACATCAATACAATGCTTAATATACAAAACCCTTAAATTTAAACAATGTTATAACATTAGTTAGGAGACTATATTTATAAATAGTTCCAATCCAGAGTTTATAGTCCCGGTTCAGTTTCTGAAGTGTAGATATTGTCTTTGTTAATTATCCTTATGGGGCTTTTCCTCTAGCAAGCCTTCACTTTTCCTTGGTCGTATTATAGACTTTGTCATGCCATAGATTAGTATAACTGGACTCCCCTCCACAATATAGGTAAGTCCATATAATGTGCTTATGCTGGTACCTTGGTAAGTATATAAGCCTTGCAATATCAATGAATATAGTCCTGTGGGGTTATTCCATCACAGTCACAATGAACATAACAATTCATACTCCAAAATAATTATATTTATACAGCAGTCCTGCCAATGCAAACACCCAAGTTTGGTGCTGTGTGCTGTGGATTATAAGTGTATCTGGCACTATTTTAGATAGTACAGTAGATGCATACACCAACTCCCCCTGACTTATATCTGCCTCAGGCTGCGAATTCTTCCTGTATTCCCTGAGGGAATAGCTTTTTTTTCCCTAAGTCCCAGTCTGCTATAGATATTGAGTTATCTATCCCCTATGGTCCCTCCTCTTTGCTGCCTCAGCTTGCTAGTAAGTCGGTTATATGATTAGGCAGAAATTAAGCCTTTGAGTAATGTCTGAAGGACAGCTGGTGATTATTGTGAGTGTGGTGCTTGTATTTGTACTCACACCCCTGCGGTATAAAGATACAGCCTCCGGGCTGTCCTTTGTAGTGGGAGCTGCTGCTTGCTTCACCCTCTGCAGTCAGCCTGAATTCAGGCTGATTTGCCTGCTCCATGATGCCGGCAGTCCCACTGCGACCATTGGCCTGCTGTCTGAGCCAGCCGCCTCCTCTCACCAGGGATCACCCAGATCGGTGCGGGTCCAACTCCCGCGACGCCGCCTCTCTGGCATCATTGGCAAGACATGGTGGCTGCCACTGTCCCACCTTCTTCCCCAGCTCCAGCTGGGCTCCCTCTCCGGCTCTGCCCCCCTGCGCCCGGCAGCTCATAGCTGCTCACCGGCTGCCTGGGTCACAGGAGGGCAGGCACTGGAGGAGGGAGGGATCAGAAGACTGCCTCTCAGCTGCTGCTAACAGCTGTTATATATCTTCCCCCTCACCGGATCCTATTTTCCTGACAGGAACCGATTCACTCCCACTTATATTACTCCGCCCCCTTCTGCAACTATCACCAATGTCTGTGAAATGTATATCTGCAGCATGAAGCACCAAAGTCCACTGACATCATAGATATCTTACATGCACAGGGTACATACATTTTCACATATTTACTTATATTTACGTCACATCACATCTATCGCTACAGTATATTTAACATTTACCTCATAAATGGCATTTTGCTGTAAATAGATGAATGAAAATATATACCTGTTTCAATTGTATATATGAATTATCTCGGTAACCCTAACCAGGGTTACATATATATATATATATATATATATATATATATTATTTATTTAGGTAAGTGGTAGAAAGCGGCACTCAGAGGTCACAAGGTGTTTATTTGGAGAATGTGCCTCCTTCTTCAAGACACCTATATAAAATATGTTTTTTTACATGTTGTGTCTATGAAAACATGTAACCAGAGAATGCACCAGAGTGGTATTAATCATAACTTTATTAAGGTTTATAATGGATTAAGGGCCTGGTTCAGACCCGCTTGCGAGCGCTGCGAATGGGCTGTGTAGGTTTTTCCAGTCACTGACTATTTGCTGCTTAGTGGCATTGCATATCTGACCAATAAATCAGAGGATTTGTTAATTGATCTACTGGAGAGAGACAGGAGGACAGGAGAATGACCAAAGGGTCTTTAGAAATCTATGGGCCAGTAATGTCAGCTATCAAAGCACAATAGCGACCCAGAGCCTAGATATCTGAGGACATTCCCACCATTCTGTATGTGTGCAAAAACAACACTCTGTCCACAGTTTCTTCCACTCATATCATAGGTGTGAGGAATGTCATTTAGTGGGGAGCGTGTACCATTGGGTGTACACCTTATAGGCACTTTCTATCACCACCGTGTTAATGGATGACTTGGCTGTGTGCAGGCAAATTGCTATCATCCCTACTTGCCCAACAAGATCATCAGGTCCTTTACCCAGTCCTGTTCAAATGGTTCAGTCAGTGAGAAGGGGATAGGGGCAATGGTGTTATAAACTAAATACTAGTTCCGCATCCAAAAGGGTGATATATATATGCTTACATTCAAAATGAGTCAGGGGCCTAAGATTACAAGATTTTAAATGTGCTTGAATGAAACTCCTAAGCTGAATAGAAAACTGGAGGGCAAGTACTATTGGGATCTCATGTCCCTTTTCACACAGAATAAGGATTTCCACTGGCCGCTCTCCCTTACCTCCATGAAGTAGACAAATAATTATAGGATGTAATTCCGAAAACTGTGAGAAACAGCTACAACATAATGCAAATCAAATGTCCCTTTTATTTTCCCTTAGAATACACTTATGTATGAAAGATAATGTCCTAGTACAAACCATTCTCTACGGGGGATGCAAAACATCTGGTGGGATGGGGTGCATTTTGCTTTGCTTGTAGAGATGATAGTACAGATGTGTCCTCATACACCTTTACTTTTTTGCTTTATTAAATGCCAGCACGGCTAAGATGTACAGGTTGAGTCTCCCATATCCAAATATTCCGAAATACAGAATAATTTTGGCATGACTGAGAAAATGAAACCTTTGATTTTCGATGGTTCAATGTACACAAACTTTGTCTAAGACACAAATTATTAATAATATTGTATAAAATTACCTTCAGGCTCTGTGTATAAGGTGTATATGAAAAATAAATGAATTTAATTTCTACTTCAGGGTCCATAGGGGGTCCACAGGGTTGACCTTGGGGTATAGGTTGGGAACCAAATCCGGGCACCACGCAGTTAAAGCTTTTAGCTCCCAGGATGCACTTGGGTCCACTCTCCCTATAACCCCACCCCCAAGCCAGAGGCACCTCAGTTTAAGTTGGTGCCCGGCCGGAGTCGGGTCACCGTTTAGTGCAGTGGGGAGCTGATTAGCAGCCCCATAGCTTTATTTTTTGTAAAGGACAAAGTTTTTTTTTTAATTTTTACTTTGGACTTTTAGAGCGGCAGCGTCGGACTGTCCAAAGGACGTCTAAGCTGCCGCTCCGTCACCCCGCTGGCGCTGAGACGCCAGTACAGATCTGGGGATCTCAGCGGGACCCCAGAGTCTGTACTAGCCGGACTCTGCGGGCGCCCAGGACTGCTGCCTGATCCACGGGGAGCAGGTAAGGCGCGGGTCACCGCTTGCAGTGATCCGCGCATTTGAAATGCAGTCCTGTGCCTCCGGTCTCTGGGGACAGACCGGAAGCGCCGGCAGTGGCGGCGGGCCCCCCATACCCCGTGTGTCCACTAGACCACCAGGGACTTAGGCCCTCATTCAGAGCCGCTCGTTAACAGCAGTACGCTCGTTGCGTTCCGATGTTGACTAACCGTGCATGCGTCGATGTAACACTGCGCATGTGCGTACGGCAGATTGCGAGCTTATTTTGACTCGTTCGTACAATAGCGTACAGGAAGTGACATGTCCAATGTGATTGACAGAAAGGGCGTTTTTGGGTGTTGACGGGGGTGGAGATGGAAAAACGCAGGCGTGGCAAGGCGTTTTTGGGGCGTACATACATTAGCAGATGCGAACGTAAAATGTGTTCGGACCGACTCATACGTCACTGGATGATCCTCTTTCCCTTCAAAATGCTCGCACAGCTTAGGGTCTGGATTACTCGACCACATTGGCGATGGCCTTCTCCTCCGTCCCGGCACTCCACGATGTTGCAGCGATTAATCGCGGGTGGTCAGAACAGCAATTAGTGTTGGATTGAAAACCGGCTTGGTATGTGTTTTGAAAGCAGTTTTTTGGGTTAGCACAAAGCGTACGCAGGTGGAAATCATAGCTGCTATTGTCAGGATTACACAATCAATTTGCGTACATTTTGGAGGGTTTATTTTGGCCTCAATTTGTTGGTTTGGGCCTATTGTAACAATAATGTCATCATTTTTTTTTTGTTTTTGCCTTTTTCTTTTGGCCTGGTGAATTTGCATCGTTATGTAAATTTTTAAACGTTCTTTAAAGAGCCCTTTTTGTTAATTCATGTAAAATGTGGTTTTTGCACGTTTTTGCCTTTTGGCCCAGGATTAAATGTAACCCATTTTGACAATAATGTGAGAATACAATTTCAGACTTTTTTTTGAATTTTATTGCTCCAACAAAAACTAAAATAAAAAACAGATTGTAGAAAAAGATTTTTTGCAGGGTTCATTCCCAAAGTTACAATAATTGGGCCAACAGAAAAGTTTGATGAAACGTAAAACACAAAATTAAACACAATTCACAAGAAAGGAGAGGGAAGTTTTGTCCAGAAAGGAATATGAGCCAAGCACAGAAGGAGTGTGGGAAAAGTAGCCATTGCTGTCACTGTTTTTTCACCCGTTTGGCTGGGGGAGGGAGGGCGCCAGACCGGGTCCGGGATGTCATCGGGCTGGCCTGTCCAGAGGCAGATGTTGTGGCCTCTGGACTAGGCACAGGGCTAGGCACATTTGGAGGATTGGCTGATGTTGTGCCAGAGGTGGAGGATCCTGATGTTCCGGCAGGAAGGGAGGTCGGCTCCACCATGTGCTGGCGAACGAGCTGCTCCAGGGCATTGGCGATGCGGATGTTGGCCCTGGTATTTTCCGCCAGGGCCTGACCAATGGTCACGTTGGCCGCCGCATTTTGCTCCAGGGCCTCAGCCACCCGTATCAGACTGGCGTCCATCCTCTGCAGAATCTCCGTATGGAAATCCGATTTGAAATTGAGTTCTGTGAGGAGGGCCACTGCCTGCGAGGGGGATTGCCCTGGACTGGATTCTGCAGGATCCTCAGCCGGATATACTGGTTCCTCCCCTGCAGAGCCAGCAGAAATTCTGTGGCCAAGGCTCCCCTCTGGAGCAGACTCATCCGCCTGTGTCTCTGTTGGAAAAATGAGAAAAGAGTCACATTAGAATCTACATATTGGCAAAATAACATTTCAGAGTTGGTGACATCACAATATTTACCTGGGACAACATGAGGAGCCGCAAAGTCTGGCATGTCCGTATCCATGTTGGACACGCCAAACACCTCCACAGGCTGCACACACCCCTGTGCCAGCTCTTCTAAATCGGTCAACTCCAATGACACAGGGGTGGGACCCCCACCTGTCCCCCTTGCATGCCTAGCCCTGTCCGCCAGTTTTTGCTTTAGGCGATATTTGAAGTCGCCCCATCTGTGGGATAAAATTGGAAACATTATCCTTTTGTTTAAAATGGGGTTTGTTTTTAGGGGGGGCAAGTGTTTACTTACCGCCGTTTGACATCCTGGGCTAGACGGACATAATCACCCACCCTACTGACAGCAACGGCTACCTCTTCCCACATTCTCCACTTCTGGCTTGTACTCATATTCCTGTCTGCCTGTGGCAGGATGTCCACACACTTCTGTATCAAAACCTCCATCTCCTTTCTTGTGAATTGTGGCTGCCTTTTCTTTTTGGCAGCTTTGCCCGGAATACTGGGCCCAGCAGCCTCTTCCATGTCATCCTCCTCACCTATTTGTGTAAATATGCAGAATTTTCAACTTCACAACTTGCCCAATATTATGTTTCAAATTAATCATTGAGACAAAATGCATGAAATACTTACCGCCTGACTGTTGGCCATTGTTTCCCTGGTCTGTAGCCATGTCTGAGCTCCAAACAAGAAATACACCAGAATTTTAATTGTGTTTCGTGACGTATTTATACATGCGTCCTTATTTTGCGGCCGCATCATTGATTGTGCGTTCCTATGATCCCTCCTTAATTTGTGCGGGAAACTAAACACTATTTATGGCTTGGTGTGTCTCAAGTCGAGGTGGCGTTTTTGGATTGTTGGAGGTTACCTTGGTCGGAGTTTCTTGTTTGCGGATTTTGGATTTGGCGTTGTTGGGAGTTTATTTTGTTTGCTATAGTTGCGTTTTTATTTTCCGGACGCTTTTTTGTTGGTGTTTTTTTTGGCCTCGTTTCTTGATTTGGTAAGTTTTGGGAAGTCTAACTTTGGTTCAATTGGTGTCTTCTTCTTTTTCATATTTTTCTAAAGTTTTTTTTTCCTAATTTCCTCTCTGTTAGGTTTTTATTTGTTTCGGCCCCAAAGACCTTTTGATCGGGAATCTTATATATTAGCTCTTGGTAAGTCCATTTTTTTACTTGTATTTGCGAACTAATTAGCGCATTTTTGTCTGTTTGTATAGTGACTTGTATTTGCAAACTAATTAGCGTATTTTTATCTGTTTGTATAGTGACTTGTATTGGCGAACTAATTAGCGCATTTTTATCTGTTTGTATAGTGACTTGTATTGGCGAACTAATTAGCGCATTTTTATCTGTTTGTATAGTGACTTGTATTGGCGAACTAATTAGCGCATTTTTATCTGTTTGTATAGTGACTTGTATTGGCGAACTAATTAGCGCATTTTTATCTGTTTGTATAGTGACTTGTATTGGCGAACTAATTAGCGCATTTTTAAATGCTTATTCATCCTGTAAATTTGTTTGTGTTTTCCCTTTAGCATTTTTTGCTTACATTTGAACCCAATTTGACGTACTGTGTGCAATGTCGTTTTGCTCGTTAGCCAAATGTGTGTTTCGCCTATTTTATGTTTTGTCTTGCACCAAATTTACAAACATAAATGCACAGACTAAACAGATTTTTTTAAATATTGGGAATATTTACAGTTTGGACGTATCATGACAATACCCCGGCATGTAAGCAGCAATGGATGGTATCATCAAGCTAAGTTGTTTTAATATTATTTTGGGGTGGGTAAAAAGCCTTACATTCAAATCTTGCCATTTCAGGTTGATCTGGGTCGGATTGTTCTGGCCATGCTCCCGGAAGCCGACCAACCTCAATCTCGTCCCAGGCGTAGGCATCGTAGGCGTGCAAGGCCCCAGATATTTCGAACACGTGTCACCCTTTTTGGAATGCCCGATGATGAGGTTTTAAGACACTACCGTCTTTCTCCCAAAATCATCATAGACACTCTCTCATTAATAGAGAGTGATCTTGAGCGGCAAATTGACAGTCCTACAGCAATACCACCACTTACGCAATTTATGGCGGTGTTACATTTCTGTGCCTCAGGATCGTTTCAAACAACGGTGGGAATAGTGGCGGGCATCTCACAATCCTCCTTTTCCAGGATCCTGAGGGCAGTGATGGAGGCCCTTTTCAAGCACCTCCATCATTTTATTAAAATGCCTTTGGATATGGGTGCCCTTAGTGTGGCCAAGGCCAATTTTTACCAAATAGCTGGCTTCCCACACATCATAGGGGTTGTGGATGGTACTCACATACCACTTCAGCGTCCAGCACGGCTGGAGGCCATATTTCGCAACCGTAAACACTATCACTCCCTGAATGTAATGGTGGTATGTGATGCCTCCCTCCAGATCCTGTCCCTGAATGCAAAATTACCAGGAAGTGCACATGACTCCTTCGTCATCCGGCAATCAGGGATATGGCACAAATTAACCAACCTACAAGCTGGTGATGCGTGGCTTCTGGGTAAGTGGAGACCTTTAGTACATAACAATGTTAAGCTTGATACACAGTGATCCTGATGTTGTCTATTCTTTTTCACAGGAGACAGTGGCTACCCTTGCATGCCCTGGCTGCTCACTCCTTATTTGGCTCCCACACCAGGCCCACAAAGTGAGTTTAATACCGCACTTACAGCCACCAGGCAAGTGGTGGAGCGCTGTATCGGCCTTTTAAAAGGCCGATTCAGATGCCTCCACCGCTCTGGTGGCGAGCTCATGTATTTGCCGGATATGGTTTCGAAAATTGTGGTCCTGTGTGGGATATTTCACAACATCGCCATAAGGAGTGGTGTCCCAATGCAGCCAGAGGATGCCTTACCTGAGGATGGCCCCCCCGAGGTTGGTCGGAGGTCAGTATGTGGGGGGGCCATACGCGATGATGTGGTGGCCAGATTTTTTAGGTAATTATTGACCAAACAACAGTGTTTATACCCAATGTGTTACGATTTGTTTGCGTTCATCTTTTTTTTAATTAATTTTTTCCCCATCTTCTGTTTGTTTGCATAATCTTTGGCACTCCCACGATGACTACTTCTTGCTACCCTTCAAAAACCTTTATGTGGAAACTTGTGGAATATATTATGTAACCCATATTGCAACGCCATATTTGTGGAATCATGTGGGCATGGACCTTCGTCAACCAATTCTTGATTTGTTGTGTGTTTGTTTCCTGTTTTTCGTATGTGGTGTATTTCTGATTATCACTGTGTGTTTTGTTAGTGACCACTTTGTTTTTTGATTTATGTTGTGAATACATTTTTTGAGAGTGTAATTTGGTTCCTTTTTGGGCACGTTAGAAGCAAGTGTAACCAGGCTCACAAACGTTACATTTGCCTAAGGGGTAACCCAGTAATGAAGCAAGTTGAGCTAAAATGTAATGTGTTTTCGGGGTACAAACCAACACACCAAGGAATCCTGTACAATCAGTTGGCTTCGTAAGATCGGCCTAAGCAGCTTGCACACCAAATAGGAACCTGTAAAATGTTGTAAACTATAATGTTGCCCACCCCAAAAAAGGAAAATGACATTGGTACTGGTAGGTGTTTCTTGTGCCTGTTTGCCTTCAAAATACAACACACAATCTTTAGTGAGAATAATTGGCAATCCTTGCTTGAAGAGTCTACTTATGTCAGTGTAAAGAATCTTTGATTTACAAAAAATGCATGAGACAGAGCGTTAATTAAAACTGATTTATTTTTAAACATTTAAGACAACACAAATAGGAAAACATGGCCATGCAGATATGAGTACAATGAATAAATCGGACAGACATGAAAACATGCACATGCAGATATGAGTACAATGAATAAATCGGACAGGCATGAAAACATGCACATGCAGATATGAGTACAATGAATAAATAGGACAGACATGAAAACATGCACACGCAGTTAGGGCCCACAAGATAAACATGAAAACCACAGTCCATAAAACTTACTTTCCGCGATCTGCATGCGAAAGCATGCCAGCAAGCGGGGCGTCCGCCGGTGCAGGTCCGACCACCTGCACTCCAGCTGGCCGATATGTCGGCGTGAGCCGAAGGAGCGCAGGCGGCGACGTACCTCCGCATATGCGGAACGCTTTCTGCGATTTGTGATGGGTGGAGGCTGCCTGGTGATCCGCCTGTCCATCACCTCCGTGAGCACCAGCAGCTCGCGCTTGGTGAATGCGGCTGCTCTCATGATGGCAATGGTGTATTTTTAAAAAATTAATTTTAATAAAGCACCAAAAAAAAATTTGATTGGCTAATGTATTTTGGAAATTAACAGGACCAATTCTATTGGTTAGTGTATGAGTCATGTGTTCGACAGGGCCAGAAATCTCTTGAGAGTTATGATAGGCTTGATGCAGTGACATGCGTAAGCAAATTTAAATAAAGAAATGAACCCCGGAAATGATGTGGGGATACAAACAAATAGAACAATTGTTTAATTGGGGCTAACATGTATTTTGACCAATAAAAGCGAATGTTTAAGCCGTACGTATTCTGCGGGTAAACACAAACACGGACAAGATTAAAGTTTATTGCATTGTGTTGAAAAAAAAGAAAAAATTAAGCTAATTTATACATTGATTGTCAGGATACGATTGAGGGGGGTAGGCAGAATAAACGAGCAGGTAATCGGAATCTGACAGGCCCACTTCCGGTTTGTACTTGTGCGTGCGTTCCCTTCAAGCCATTTCGGGGATGTACGCTCGCTATTTGGCACGCTCGTTAGTTAGAGGAGGGGTCTGTTGAGTTTGGGGCGGATTTTTATCTGCGTACGAAAATACGAGCGAGTGCTTCAATTTAAATATTTTTTTATGTACGCCGAACGTACGTACGCCCACTTGCGTCCGGGTCTGAATCAGGACCTTAGTGTTCGGTGCAGGGAGCCGGTGTCCCGTGGGGTTAATAGCCGGCCAGGGGAGGCAGCCTTCCCTGTTACAGCGGCTCCTCCCCTCAGCTCAACGCGTCTTTCAGTATCTATAGTCTGGCGTCGCTGAGCTGCTTCCTCCGCGGGCCACGCTTCTTCTGAGGTCTCCAGCGGCAATTTTCTTGTGGTGCAGCAGAAATCTCTGGAGATGGCAGTGAGTCCAGTCCCTCTGCGTACCTCACCATCAGGTCAGTGTACACAGCGCTGTAGCCTTCCCAGACACTGAATCTGGTTAAGTTGCATGCAGTGTAATAGTGCAGTATATTATATGACATGTTTATGTATATATGTGTATATCTGCATTGTATGTGACTTATGCTAGTGCTGACTGTCTGTACTTTATTCTCTCACCTGTCAGTGTATATCTATCCCTTTTCCTTATCTGCCCTAATACAGCTGTACCTGGGGTGGTTCTGAGACCTCACATTTATATACTTGTTAATATTTGTGAGGTTTGTCACATACGGTTGCGTGCTGCACGTTGCCATATTTTGAGTGGAACTGTGTGTTGCATACGCTGAAAATGGGTCCCTGCAGCTAATTTTTAGTATCAGTCAGGACCAGTATAGCGCTGCTTGATCGGAAGGCTTAGTCAGATATGTCTGACCAGGAGATAGAGCGTTATACTGCACCCATTTTTACTATCCTGCAAGCCATGTGCTGCAGGTGTTAGTGCGGAGGATTTAACTCTTAAGGGTTCTGTATGTGGCGTCATCGGGTGCCGCCCCCTTTCACGATCCCCTTGGGCGGTTTGTTTTCTCGGGATCCTCTTAATTACGGATCGCCGGGCGGGCCCCATTGTTGTACCTCACTTGGGGTTACTTCACCATACTGCCCTTTTTCATCTCAGGGTATCTCGCAGTTTCTTGCACTCTTCCCCTGTGACACAGACTATCGCTCCCTGCAGGGGTTTTTCGAGTATATGAATTCTCCCTGGTGTCACAATAGTTTGTCATGCCCCTTGCAGGGATTACCACAACAGCCACCCTGGGTGGATGTCATTTTTCTACGAAACGCAAATTGGCGTGGTTGACGCCCTGTGGTTACTTCCCAGTTGGCTCTGCCGTGAACTGGATACTGTTTTGGGCTCTTTCCCTCTTACACGGGGGGAAGCCTATTTCAAGTATTATTTTCCCTGCTTTAGGGCTGGTGGCAGGTCCATTCTGGTTAGAGTGAATGTTGACCTGCACCTGTATCATACACCCTCAGTATTACGTGCCTTCTGGTTCCCTGTTGCTGACTAGCGGGGGGATCGCAGGGCGGGACTCTGGCTGTTGCCAGTTATGAGGTATTACAACAGTGTTTGGCCTCCTGTCCCAAATTCCCTGAGGGTCATCACGAGCCCCTCCTGGGGTGGATGGGCATGTTACTCGTCGGATTACAGACGTTACTACGCATCCCATTCCTGCGTGGTCGGATTCTTCTGATCCGTAGGTGGTAACTCTGCCTGAAATCAGTATACTCGCTTTCAGGGGTTGTTACCCATCCTACCATGGCTATAGCATGGTTGGTTAATACTATTGCATACTGAGCTGATGCATTTGTAATGTTTTTTCCCCTCCAACACGTCTGGGGTTCAAATGTATTGGGTCGCTCACGTAATATATGCAGTTGTCATAGGTGGACACGCCTATATTGGATACCAGTCTCCTAACTTTCAGAGTTCCGGCTGCGACGGTATCCTCCATAATACCCTATGGCTGCGCTCTGGGAATGCAGAGGTGCAGATACCATCTATAGGGTAGATCTTGTTGGGTCCTGACCTTGACAGTGGCAGTACAAATTTCCCGCCTTCAGCTATGCCTACTACAGGGCCTCAGACTAAGTCTATTAAGTCTGTTTGTCCTCTGGGTCAGCCTAAAGGTCTGTTTCTTCAACCGAGCAGGCCTGGACTGCCAGCCGATCCTGCTTCTGAATGTACGGATATATCGTCAGCATGACGAGACAGGCCTACCACTGGGAGATGGCGATTTTCTCAGTTCGCCCGGTACTAGTGTCTAGTTGCCGCGTCTACGTGGATAGGAGGGTACGCCCTCTCTTTGCTCAGGCAGCCTATTTCCATGTGATGGTACGCAGGCCCTTATTCGGATCCGAACAGGGCCTTACGAATCCAGAAAGCTATACAGTTGTTGCGGTAAGCGGAGCTAATTGGGCCATTCCCACTTTCTCAGCGAGGGACTGGTTGTTCTGCTTTCTTTATGGTGCGGTGGCTGAATGGTCCTCTTTGGTCTATTCTCTGTCTCAATTCCCTGAACCAGTTCCTAAAGCTACCTGGGCTCAGGAGGCAATCCCTATGCTCCATCATACTATGTTTGGAACCTGGGGACTTTATGGTATCACTGGATATACAGGACGCGTGCCTACGGGTACTTACAGAGACCTTGCCTCAGCATGGACTGAGGTTTGCTGTATCACAGCACTTACGATTTTTCGGGCTCTGCCTGTTGGGACTGTTCTCAGCCCCACGGGGGTTTACCAGCGTTTTGGATTTTCTGACAGTTCTTCTGTTCAGTATAACCCAATGCTCCTGTACCTGGAGGGCCTCCTGCTCTTAGCAGGATCACCGGGGTACTTTACAGCCGGGTCAGGTTGACTGTGGCTTCTTCAGGGTGCAGACGTTTAATCAATGGGGAAAAAGTCCTTCCTGCATCCCTCTCTGGGTATTCTTCACCTAGGAGCCCGGCTGGATTCTCAGAATCTGAGAATTCTTCTGGCGTAAGACGGCATCTCCACTCTTCCATTAGCAGTACATGGATGTCTGCGCAGTCGACATATGTCTTTACACTCTGGGATGCATGGTCCACTATTCAGTGTCTGCCTTTGGAAGGGTGGAATGGGCTTAGTTCCATTCCAGGCCTTTCCATTATTGGCTTATCTCCAGATGGAACAAGTTTTTTCTGTCTGATCACTGTTCAAACGATGATGCTCTCCCCGGAGGCAAGTCGGTCCCTTTTCGGGTGACTATGACCATCTCGTCCAGGGTATTCTTTGCTAAGGACAGTGTCTGGTTCGCATCCATTTCAGTGCAGTTGGATGTCTGTCGATTCCACCCTGTCAATTAACTTGTTGGAACTTTAGCCTGTCTTGGGCCTTCACTCTGGCATAGCCCTTGTTTCCCGGTGAACCTGAAAAAGTTCAGTCCGACAGGGTCAGAACAGTGGCTTCCTTGTTAGCAATACTGTTCGTTGGGTGGCAATGTCAGGTATGTCATACATTCGGACATTGTCTGAGGGTCTCCTCCCGACCGTCTTGACAGTGTTCATTTCAGGTGCTCTCCATTGGGAAGCGGGAGTCCTCAGCCGTCACGACGTGCATCCCGGGGACTAGTCTCTTCCCCAAGAGAGATTTCATCTCCTGGTGAGCAGGGGGGGGCCCTCCTGAGGTGACACTCATGGCCTTCTGACTCTATCACTCTATGGTGTTACAGTCCAACTCTGGGGATTCTGAAGCAACCTTCAGTGACTCTTTGTCGGTGAAGTGGTTCTTCCAATTTGCGTACCTGTGTTCTCCAGTCTCCATTCTTCCTCGAGGGAAGTGTTTCAATCGAGACGGAGATGCTTTCCTGCTGGTGGCTCCTGATTGCCCCAGATGTCAGGGGTACTTGGTTTTTTCGGAGTCTCTCCATCGATACTCCATTCCTGATGCTTCACTGCCCAGACCTGTTGTCTCAGGGTTCTGGGGTTTGCCTTAGACCTGGGTTGTTTGTCTTTGACTGCGTCCCTACAGTGGTCTTACGGCTTCCCTGGCTTTGTCATCGTTGGAATGATTAGAGCATATGGATCAGCTTTTGCTGGGACCTACCACAAACTGTGGCAGCCATAATTCTTATGGTATTATACCTGTCGATACGATCCTCTGGTGTCCAGGATTTCCAGATATTCTGGCATTCCTTACAGCTGGCTTGGGTTTCACCCTCGGCCAGGCCTTCCTGACAGTGCAGATCTCTTCACTGTCTGTATGATTAAGATATGGAATTGCTCCGCTCTGATATCCAGTTCATCCTTTGGAGTGTTTTCTGGATTATGCCTCCATTTGTCCTCCCTAGGGACTCCTTGGGAGTTAGTAGTGGTTCTTCGTTAACTCCGGGGAAAGTTAATGGAACCGCTGGTTGTTATAGCCATTACATGGTCTATTGCTTTGGCTTTCTCTCTTTCTCTCAGGGAGTTTATATCAACCAGGTGAGTGTCAGAATTGGGAGCGTTCTCATGTGGCTCCCTCTTCTGGAGGGCATCTTGTCAGGGTGTGAGTTGCTCTCACCCTGTGTTTCTTCTTAGTGATTTTTAGGTTCCATATTATTCTGAAACTTATGGTGCGGCCATTCAGTCCCCAGTCCTCTCGGCTGGTGTGGCCTCATTGACTGTGGTCCGGCCTCTGTGGATTTATGTGATCCGTTCAAGTTCCTGACGGAAATCGGACTCCTTATTGGTGGCCTGAGATTTCTGGTTTTAGCAGGAAAGGATGGCCGGCCTATGGCCAAATGTTGGCTGGACGGCCTCGTATGTCTTCTTCAGGGGCCTACCCATGGGTAGGCCTTTCTGTTGTTGATGCTTGTTTTTTCTCGGGCCATGTAACCCTCGTGGGTGGCTCGCTGTGGCGCCTTGGCTGTTTTGCCTTGCTAGGTGGCCACGTGGTCTTCTGTCCACACCTTTTTAAGGTTCTAGGCATTGTTTTCCTTTGCCTCTCAGGATGCTTCCTTTTTGGCGGCGGATTCTCCTCTCAGCACAGGAGCGTCCCCTCCCTTGGTTGAACTGCTTTGGGACATCCCCAAGGTCAACCCTGTGGACCCCCTATGGACCCAGAAGTAGAAAACAAGAGATATGGTAAGAACTTACCTTTGTTATCTCTGCTTCTACGAAGTCCATAGGGTCCACAGGGCGCCCGCCCTGACGCACCTGGCTTCAAATGGGCTGTGTGACTGGTCACCGGTTTTCCGTCTCCCATTTCTGTGAGTATGGTTATCGAGTGTTCCAGTTTTCTCTCTCTTTTTCTCTCCTCCTCCGGCCTTTGGCTACTTACAAACTGAGGTGCCTCTGGCTTGGGGGTGGGGTTATAGGGAGAGTGGACCCAAGTGCATCCTGGGAGCTAAAAGCTTTAACTGCGTGGTGCCCGGATTTGGTTCCCAACCTATACCCCAAGGTCAACCCTGTGGACCCTATGGACTTCGTAGAAACAGAGATAACAAAGGTAAGTTCTTACCATATCTCTTGTTTTCTGTACACAAACTTTGTTTGAGCCACAAAATTATTGAAAATAATGTATAAAATTACCTGCAGGCTGCGTGTATAAGGTGTATATAACACCTAAATGCATTCTGTGTGTATATTGGGGTCCCATTCCCAAGCTATTTCATTATGATATGCAAATATTCCAAAATACGGAATATTCCGTTCTCCAAAATACCCCTGGTCCCAAGCATTTTGGATATGGGAGACTAAACCTGTACAACGATGAGCAGCAATTAGATAGATCCCAATTTTTTTTTTCCTGCAAAAGTATTTGTATTAAGTATTAGATTAAAATAGCACATTGTAAGAAAAATCACAAGGCGTGACTAAGTCGCAGATTTAAAGGCAGAGGAAACGTGTATGTGGACATATCTGTATATCTGGTATATAGAATTATGCTGCAGTTTTTATTTTCAATATGACACTAGCCATGGCCATATATGATGCCATATGAGAGCTTTTCAGATAGGGAGCCACTTGAAAATCAATGTAGAACACCAAAATGGCTGCTTTTAAAGATGGCCACCAAAAATTCCCTGAAATTGGCTATATCTCAGCTTCTATCCTTCCAATTTAAATTTTCTTTTTTTTTGGTTCAAAGCTCATTTTAATTAGTATCTTTATTGTTATTGCGCTTTTTTTTCCCTAGACCTTAAGGTCTCCACACAATTTAAAAAAAACTGAACATTTTATATTTTTCATAGAAGTTACTGTCTAATTACTTTTTTATAATTCACAATATCACTTTTGTACGGTACCTCAGAAGACATAATGAGCATTGTTTCAGCTTTCCATTGATACCAAAAAAGTCCAATTTTGATGAGAAATTTCTCTGGAAATCACAGGTCACTATTGTGGTTCCCAGGAAAAAGTGATTCAGACCTTTTCCTGGAAATGCTTTGTATCAGTGTTTCTCTAGTGGATTCTCATCTGAATTAATTAAGCAATTAGACAAGAATACATTTCTCCTGGGATCTAGTTACAGTAGGTCAGTCTTGAAAAAGATACAAAGGGACTGAAACGCGTTGGGTTGTGCCCAGGGGAAAGAAGAACCAGTTACCGGGACACAATCACAGATCACAGACAACAGTTGGAACATGATATACTGTATGGGTTATTATCATAGTCTATTGTCAAACAAAGATCAGACATGCATGCTAAGTTTTCAACATCCTCTAGTACGGGCATATGGCACACACAAGTAGACTGTTTTATTGATTTACTTATTATTCAGTCATGTGAGTAAATAGAATTGTATTTGTTTTTTTAGTTAAATAAACCGACTCCACAATGAGAACATATTTTCTTTTGTTAATCCCCTTTCCTGAAGGTTTTTGGAACCCCTGTGGATGAAATATGTGACAGCAAGGTCCACACAACCAGTTCATTTTGAAACAGATTTGAAGAAATCCGCAGCAAGTACATCTGAGCTGTATAAAGGAATCACATACATACAACGCCTGACCCCGCCACTATCTGGTGAGTACAATCCCTAAGAGGATGGTCACAATGCAGAATATATTTTATGAAATGAATTGATAAATTCATAAGGAAGAGAAAAGAAGCAATATATATCTCCATCCTTATTTTGGGATTTATTATTTGTTTTCTTTAGCAGCACTATGGTCCTGATTCAGAGCCGGACGCTCTGACTAGAGCGCTCGCACTGAATCAGGGCCCTCCTCCATAAATATGGAGCGTTCTCCTGGAAGCTCGTATAGCTGTGGGTCACCACCCACAGCATATACGAGCGTGCAGGATGATGGTCGCGATGGTCTTGACCATAGCGACCATCGCCACTGCGAGCAGAAGCCTGCGGATGAGTTTCTCAACCGCAAGGCCAGGAGTGATTTTGGCTCTATCAGAGCCAAAATCACTCCCACTGACACTAGTGATGTCAGTGGGGCCGGCTTCTGACGGGAGGCGTTCCCGGCACGCCCACCAAAGGGGGCGTGCTGTCAATCAACATCGACAGCACGCCCCCTTTGATCAGACACTACGAGCGAAGGAAAGTCCTTCGCTCGTCGCGTCTCGCGCATGCGCACAACGGAGCTCCCTCCGTCGTGCGCATGCGCAGTGCAGACCATCGACCCACTTGCGAGTGGACAGCCGCTCGCGAGTGGGTCTGAATCAGGGCCTATATTTTCACTGTACTTTCTTTGTACTGATTTTATTTTTTGTGATTTACGGAACCCCTTACAGAGAAAATAGTCAGAAGTCAATTAAGAGCACTACAACACATACACATTCGAGTCACATTATTGTGACCACCTCCTACATTTGACGTCGGCAGTGCGTAGCCCATGAAGTATGTCACGTGACGTGCGCTGGCTTGGTGGGTATATAAGGTGTGTGATAGGCCGTCTGCACACCTATCACTCGCTGCTGTCATGGGTACAAGGGGCGATTTATTAGACTTGCAAAAAGGGATGATTATAGGCTTTCGGGCCAAGTGTGGCAGTATTTCTGAAACAGCGCAGTATCATGATTGGACAAATGGCACCATTGCGAATAACCAATGTGGAATCTGCGGAGCACCATGAGCCATTGATGTGAGAGATGAACGTCGGCTACGAAGGTGCGTGAGGGCCAACCGACACGCTACAGTGGAGCAGCTTACCGTCAAAACGACCTTGGGGTCCACCAGACGTGTGTCTAAAATTACTTTTGTTTGAACCCTGCTGCGTATGGTGCTCGAAGCAAACGGATTGTCACTACACCTATGCTAGTCTCTTCCTAACCTCTGTCATACTGGTGGTAGCTGGGGTACACTGCATCCGTCATACTGGTGGTTGCTGGGGTACAATTCTTCCGTCATAATGGAGGTAGCTGGGGTTCAATGCATCCGTCATACTGGTGGTAGCTGGGGTACAATGTATCTGTCATACTGGTGGTAGCTGGGGTACAATGCATCCGTCATACTGGTGGTAGCTGGTGTACAATGTATCTGTCATACTGGTGGTAGCTGGTGTACAATACATCCGTCATACTGATGGTAGCTGGGGTACAATGCATCAGTCATACTGGTGGTAGCTGGGGTACAATGCATCCGTCATACTGGTGGTAGCTGGGGTACAATGCATCTGTCATACTGGTGGTAGCTGGGGTACAATGTATCCGTCATACTGGTGGTAGCTGGTCTACAATGCATCCGTCATACTGGTGGTAGCTGGTGTACAATACATCCGTCATACTGATGGTAGCTGGGGTACAATGCATCAGTCATACTGGTGGTAGCTGGGGTACAATGCATCCGTCATACTGTTGGTAGCTGGGGTACAATGCATCCGTCATACTGGTGGTAGCTGGTGTACAATGCATCCGTCATACTGTTGGTAGCTGGGGTACAATGCATCCGTCATACTGGTAGTAGCTGGTGGACAATGCATCTGTCATACTGATGGTAGGTGCTGTACAATGCATCCATCATACTGGTGGTAGCTGGTGTACAATGCATCCGTCATACTGGTGGTAGCTGGTGTACAATGCATCCGTCATACTGTTGGTAGCTGGGGTACAATGCTTCCGTCATACTGGTGGTAGTTGGTGGACAATGCATCTGTCATACTGATGGTAGCTGCTGTACAATGCATCCGTCATACTGGTGGTAGCTGGGGTACAATGCATTTTATACATTTCTATTGCTTTCATTATTTTAAAAATATATATATTTTTCTTCCCTGCCGGGACTCAATGGGCCTGCTCCAGCCACACTCTGGGCCTGATTCAGACCCGGACGCTATTTGGGGACGGTTGTTCCAAAAAAGGAGCCGGCTATTTAAATTGAGCACTCGCTCTTTGTGGTTTGTTGACGCCTCTATGTCTGAGCGAGCGAACGAAAAATGCGCTCGCTATTTTGTAAAGACGCTCCTTTGCCGTTCGCAACACACGTCATCTCAGGTATTTATTAGATTAATCGGGAACTTCGAAAGGCATCAGAACTGCTCGCAGTACTTGTGGTAGGATTTTCAGGCAAAAAGACAACCAAGTAATTATGCACACCCATTAAACGCCCTTTTTACCGTTAGGCACGCCTGCGTTCGGATCTCCACTCCCCCATTTTCAAGCACCTACCCCTGTCCACCCACAAACGGTACATTCTGTCAATCAAATTAGCAGCCCCTCGCTGTTTTGCGAGCACACGATTTCCAACCGCAATGACTGGTTTGCGCATGCGCATTACGACCCATACGCATGCGCAGTTGTGCGAACATCACTCAGAGCGAACAAGCGGCCGCTTACGAGCGGCTGTGAATCAGGCCCTCAGTATTGTATATTACTAGGATGCTCTAATTTTTGGGTACTGTAGGTAGAGGCAATGTGTCTTATTTATATTATACTGCTAGGGAAAATATATGTTAATGCCACCTACTTTTGTGTTGCCTAAGTTTATTTGGTCCTGCCTACAGCGCGAGGCGACTTTCATATGTTTTTCAAGGAACTTTTTAAGGCCTTGATTCAGAGCCGGACGCTCTGACAGAGCGTTCGCTCTGTATCGGGGCCAGCCTTCTTGTTTTTTAGAGTGGCCTCCTAGCCGCTCGCATAGCTGTGGGTGACAACCCACAGCTATAGCGAGCGACCAGGAAGATGGTCGCGATGGTCAAGACCATCGCGACCATCGGGCTTGCGACAAGACCCTTGTGGTAGGGTCTCGTTGCCACAAGCTCTAGAGAGATTTCTTCTCAAACAGAGCCGAAATCTCTCCCACTGTCATCACTCGTGATGTCAGTGGGGCCGGCCCCAAACGGAGGCGTTCACATGGGAATGCCTCCGTTTGAGTAGCCACTCCCCCAGCCTTCCCACCAAAGGGGGCGTGCTGTCACTCAACATCGACAGCACGCCCCCTTTGGTACAAGACCCGGAGCGACTGTTTGCCCGTCGCTATCCGTCGCGCTCATGCGCACTGTGCGACCATTGACCGGCTTGCGAGTGCATGGCGCTCGCGAGCGGGTCCGAATCAGGCCCTAAGTTCCTAACCCCTGCGTACACCACAGCCACGCCTCTGTACCCTGACATTCAGGCCTGTCAGATTTCTCTGAGCCACTCATCTCTAGCTAAAATATTTATTTATTTGGATGGCACTTGCCAGGAAAACTGCCCTTGATATGGGAATTTTTCATGTCTAGCCCTGATTTGATGAAATACAACACAGGACTACCATGGTAGGGATGCAGGAAATAGACTTTCTGCAGATCAAGTCCATCCTATTCCATGTGGCGTTAGTGCGGTGCAAAAAGCACAAGAGACCTCCGCTGATCAAGCATTGGAGGTGGGTAGGTACTTTTTATAGGTAGCGTTTGAAAAGTAGAACAGTTCTTCAAGCAATTAAGTTGGCAGAATAGCGCAGGACAATATTCCAAACTTGGGTGAACTTCACGGCAATACTATTGTCGAAGCCGGATATTTGGCTGAGACAGGATCGGTTTAAAACTAGATCGAGGCGACGCCATTTTGCGAATGGCAATGAGACGCCATTTTACAACTGGCCACCCAGCGCCATTTTAGTGAAACTCGCCATTATAAGTACATATGGTGAATTTTTAGCGTTGTGCGATTCCCATGCAATAGAAAGAAGTTAAAAGTCCCCACCACATAAATACAGACAGCCACTAAATCATATAAAATGATTAACCCTGCAAAGCACATACCATAGTGTACTCCACAAAACACATTAGTCGCACAGCGCTAACTACCGTCTTTTCTCAATTCCCCAATACTTACACACGGCACACTTACATAAAAGGTTCCCTAGCATTAAAGTGTAATATCCAAGGTTTATGCAGTAATTATTAATGTTGTGTAATAAAGGTTATTTGATATCTAAGGTTTAGTACATGGTAAGCAGACCGTGTTTGGTGTTGTACTGATCCACTGTGTCTCCACAGATTTCCGGTATCATCGGTGAGAAGATCACAACATGCGTCTGCAAATTTTGGCCTATAGAGAGCTAAAACATTAAAATGTACTCTGTAATGTTAGCATCTTAGATTAGCATCCAGCGGGAAAAAGGACACAAAGGGTTGTTAGAGGCTGTTTGTGTCCATTTGAATTGACCTATGAACTATCCTGTAACAGAAGCACCTTTAAGAATAACCAATGAAATCATGTCAAACTTGTCTATTGTTTTGCCTATCCCTGTAAGAGTATATATGTGCGCTCTCTGACCCCAGTCTTGAGTCTTCTTGCTCTGCTGTTGACGGAGGTTTCTAATGCTGATGCCAGTATCTGGGCCCAGAGCATGTTCGTATATATAACAACTGTACCTTGGGTCTGTTTGATTTATTTGCGCTAATTGTCTTTAGATCACAGCGTGTAACCATCTGTTTTTATATTGAATAATAACTTTTCTACTTCAGGGTCCATAGGGTATCCACAGGATACCTTGGGGTATAGGTGATGACGTCAGGCATCGGGCTCCATAGAGTTAAGTTTTCAGTCCTCCCAGGATGCACTAGGGTCCCCCTCCTATACCCCGCCCCCGAGCCAAGGCATCTCAGTTTAGTTTGGTGCTCCGGCCGGAGTCGGATGCACCTGTTGGAGTGGGGGCCAAGAAGAGCCCCTGAAGTTTTCTTCAAGCAGCTGTGGCTGCACATCTGGAAGTACAGCATGGACTGTCAGTCCTGACGTCCATGCTGTCTTCCCTACACCCCCGCCGGTACCAGAACGCCGGTACTGATCCGGGGATGCTGGTAGGCATCTGGGGTCACAGCTAGCGGTGACCCCAGATGTTTAGGACCATGGCCGGAATCAAGGGGGACAGCAAGGTAAGCAGCGGGATCCCGCGGTGGGTCCCCGCTGTTACATGGCAGGGGGCTCCCTGGGGACTGGCTGCAGCGTGGAGCCAGGTTCTGACCTGCGCTTCCACTACCCCCCTGGGACAGCTGGACCGCGGCAGAGCGGTAGCGCTGCGGCGTCCCAGGGGTTAAATGCATGCCAGGGGAGCGCACCTTCCCTGTCTCACAGCAGGCGCCTCCCCCGCTGCACACAGCCCTCTCTGCACACGCTGACTGGTCCTGTGTCAGCGCTCCTCCCCCAGGCCGGCCTCCTCTCTGCTCCTCGGTGGCCATCTTTTGAAGAAGCATGGTGAGCGCTGCTGGACGCTGAAGAACGGTGGCATCGTGGTCTGGGTCCCCCTGCATACCTCTCCTCCGTTGGATAAGGTCTGTGTATGCAGCGCTGTGTCCTACCAGGCTCTGAGTCTGTGTAGTTGAGGATCAGCGCTGATAGTGCAGGAATTGATTTCTTTGCATTGTATGTGACCTATGCTAGCATCTGCTGCCTGTACTTTCATTTTCTATCTGTCAGCATTTAACTGTCCCTGTTCTTTCTGCTAAAGCCCTTGCGGTGCGGTGCTTGCAGGGTGGTCTCACACTATACTAACGAGTATCAGTGAGACGGGTCACATACTTACCATTATGTCTGAAAGTGATTTTCCTCTCCAGCTTTTATGTACTACATCCAAGGTACCTATAGCGGAGGGGGACGGCAGTGCGGAGGGACTATGTCGACGGTGATATTCGTTGACGCGACCGATTACGGTCACGGCTCCGGTACAGGAGCCGACCTGGGCTTGTTTTGCCAAAGCGCTTACAACCCTCGTGGGCCAGTTAGCTCCGCAGCCTGCCCTCACTCAGATGGGTTTGTCCCAGCAGTCAGTGGTGTCGTCACCCATGCAGGGTTTCCCAAGACAATTGATGGTACCCCACAGTCTCCTTATTTCCCCTCCTCAGGTCTCTCATGAGCCTGCGTGGGTTAAGTAGTTAACAAGCTCTGTACAGCAGTTGTCAGAAGTGTTGCAAGGGGAGTCTGTGATGCGGCCTCACAAACGGCCAGTGGCGTCTCTGTCTGCTCCTTATGAGGATGACGACGGGACGTTCTGGATCTTTCTGACCAGGAACCTTCCCGTCCTAAAGAGTCGGACGCTAAGTCTAAGGTGTATATACCTGGCCTTATTCGTGCAGTCCGTACTGCTTTAGTTATTGAGGATGAGGAGCCTCCGGTATCAAAGTCCAAGTACGCCTTTTTCAAAGATGTTAAAGGAGATACCACAGTGTTTCCTCTTTCGGGGCAATTAGTTGACCACCTGGAGGAAGCGTGGAAACAGCCAGGCAAACTATATCAGCCTCAAAGGCGTTTAGCAGTGGCGTATCCGTTTGCGGACAATTATTTTGCCAAATGGGAATCCCCGCCTCAGGTGAATTCTCATGTGACACGCCTTGTCCGTAGTGCCACATTACCCATGCCATCCATGTCCTCCCTTAAGGATGCTACGGACCGTAAGGTGGAGATCTGCCTGAAGTGTGCCTATTCCCTTGCGGGGGGGGCAGCGCGGCCGGCTATGGCCGTTTGCTGGGTTGCCCGAGCTATGGAGCGCTGGGCTGATGCGTTGGAGGCGTCCTTCGATTCCGACTGTTCGGCTGAGCAGACGGAGTTGATCGTCACTCTCCTGGATTCGGCCACTTATATCAACGAAGCGGCCTTGGATATTAGTACCCTTACGTCTCGAATTTCTTCGGCAGCTGTGGCTGCTCGTCGCACCTTATGGTTGCGATCCTGGAAGGCGGACGCTGATTCCAAAAAAGGGTTTGGAGGCGTTGCCTTTTAACGGAGAAGTTCTCTTCGGTCCGGACCTGGACAAGATTGTAGCCACGCTGGCGGCAGCTAAATCGGCATGTCTCCTGTCGGCTGCTGTTCCTTCTCGTTCAGGTACTCCGTCCTTTCGATCTTCAGGTACACAGTCCTTTCCCCGACCGGCTGGCCCCAAGAAATCGGCCAAGCCCCGGAAACAGGCCTGGAGTACCAGACGTCCGGCCCCTAAGCCAGATGACAAGCCTGCGGCCTGACGGTCCGGGCCTCCCTTTGGGGGATCCCAAAGTGGGAGGCTGTCTGCTGCAGTTCGCCCGGTGTTGGTCGGTCACCACGACAGACACTTGGGTTCTCGAGGTGGTCTCACACGGGTATGCCCTCTCCTTCCGGCACAGACCCCCGGCTCGATTCTTCACCACGGGTCTACCATCAGACCGGAACAAAGCCACGGAGCTGCGGAAGGTTTTGCACACTATGCTCCAGGCTGGAGTTATAGTGCTTGTTCCATTCTCCCAGAGGGGCCAGGGTTTCTATTCCAATCTCTTTTTGATGCAGAAACCCAATGGGTCGTTTCGTCCCATTCTCAACCTCAAAGCTCTCAACAAATCTTTGCGGGTACCGAAGTTTCGGATTTAGACCCTACGGTCCATCATTCTGGCGCTGGAACCTGGGGACTACATGGTGTCATTGGACATACAGGACGCTTACCTGCATGTCCCTATTCTTTTGTGCCTTCAGCAGTTTCTCAGGTTTGCAATCCGCAGCGACCACTTTCAGTTCCGGGCGTTAACTTTTGGCCTGGCGACAGCACCATGTGTTTTCACCAAGGTGATGGCGGTCATGGCGGCTTCCCTGCGGCTGCAGGGAGTCCGTATGTTGCCGTACTTGGACGACCTTCTCTTAGTGGCAGGATCTCCGGAGCTCCTTCTCCGACACTTGGACCTGACCATTGCGCTACTGCAACGGCACAGCTGGATAATAAACTGGCAGAAGTCCACCCTGATCCCGTCTCAGCGGATTCTGCACCTCGGAGCCTTATTGGACTCGGGACAGCAAAGGATCTTTGTGACGGGGGAAAAGATCGCTGCCTTACAGTCGAGGGTGCGTAGTTGTCTGCAGAGCCGCCGGGTGTCTCTGCACTCAGCGATGAGGTTACTGGGCTCCATGGTGTCGGTATTCGACATGGTGGAATATGCCCAGTTTCACTCAAGACCTCTGCAGCACCTGATCCTGTCCAAATGGAATGGACTGCCTCAGTCTCTGAAATCCCAGTCGATACTCCGGAGGTTCGCCTGTCCCTTGCCTGATGGTTGCAGACGACCCATCTCAACAGGGGTCGTCCGTTCAGCGTGGCGAATTGGGTCCTGTTGACAACGGACGCCAGTCTTCGGGGCTGGGGAGCAGTTTCGGGTCCACACTTGTTCCAGGGCAGGTGGACTCCGACGGAAGCGGAGCTTCCAATAAACATCTTGGAACTTCGAGCGGTTTTCAATGCTCTCCAGCAGCACATCGGGTTCTCCAGGGTCGCCCAGTGCAGGTCCAGTCGGACAACGCTACCACCGTGGCCTACATAAACCGGCAAGGAGGAACCCGAAGTCGGGCGGCTCTCGTAGAGGTGTCTCGGATCCTGGTATGGGCGGAGCGCAATCTTCCGGCCATATCAGCGGTCTTCATCCCGGGAGTGCTAAACTGGGAGGCAGACTTTCTCAGTCGCCAGGACGTTCATCCGGGGGAGTGGTCCCTGCACCCGGACGTTTTTCAACTGCTGGTGGACAGATGGGGTCTTCCAGAAGTCGACCTCATGGCGTCCCGGCACAACAACAAGTTGCCGGTGTACGGGTCTCGCACAAGAGACGAAGAGGCGTCTCTGGTGGATGCTCTGTCCGTCCGGTGGACATTCCGGTTTGCTTATCTCTTTCCTCCGGTTTCCCTTCCACAGGTAATCCGGAAATTCAAACAGGAAGGAGGGACGCTCCTGTTGATAGCTCCCGCGTGGCCCAGACGGCACTGGTTCTCGGACCTTCAGGGTCTGTCCGTGGACAGTCCTCTGCGGTTGCCGCTACGACCGGACCTTCTGTCACAGGGTCCTTGTCTTCACCTGGACCTGACTCGGCTGTCTTTGACGGCGTGGCTGTTGAGACGGCCATGTTAAGGTCCAGGGGGTTTTCCAGCTCTGTAGTGTGGACCATGCTAAGAGCTCAGAAACCGTCTTCCGCGAGAATATACCATCGCGTGTGGCATACGTTCTTCCAGTGGTGTCGACCAAGAGGTTATGCACCGCGGGAGTTTCGTCTGTCTCGGGTACTCGCCTTCCTACAGGCGGGACTGGACCATGGGCTTCGCCTTGCTTCTTTGAAGGTGCAGGTTTCTGCCCTGTCTGTCTGGTTTCACCGTAGGATTGCTACAATCCCCGATGTACGCACCTTTATGCAGGGCGTTCTGCGTATTCAGCCGCCTTTTGTTCCACCTGTGGCGCCATGGGACTTGGCTGTGGTCCTGAGGGCTCTCCAAGGACCGCCGTTTGAACCACTGGGCTCAGTGGACCTTAAATGGCTAACAGCTAAGACTGTTTTCCTTCTGGCCATAGCTTCGGCCAGACGTGTTTCTGATTTAGGGGCTCTCTCTTGTAGACCCCCTTTCTTGATTTTCATGGGAACAGGGCAGTGCTACGCACTCATCCTGAATTTCTTCCCAAAGTTGTTTCCCAGTTTCATGTTAATCAGGAAATACTTGTTCCGGCCTTTAACTCACCTGGTCTTTCAGTGGGTGAGGCCACTTTGGATGTAAGGACTTATGTTGACCGCACTTCTTCGTTTATTAAGTCGGACGCCTTGTTTGTCCTCTATGGCTTCCGTAAAAAGGGTTGGCCTGCTTCAAAGCAAACTTTGGCAGCCTGGATCCGTATGGCAATTTCTGAAGCTTATCTTCATGAAGGCCTGCCGGTTCCTCCTTCTGTGAAGGCTCATTCCACTAGGTCTGTGGGTCCTTCGTGGGCAGCTCGACGTGGTGCCTCTGCAGTCCAGATCTGCAAGGCTGCTACATGGTCCTCTGTCCATACCTTCGTGAGGTATTACAGGTTTGACACCTTTGCCTCTCAGGATGCTTCCTTTGGGCGGCGGATTCTCCTTTCAGCACAGGAGCGTCCCCACCCTTAAAGGATACTGCTTTGGGACATCCCCAAGGTATCCTGTGGATACCCTATGGACCCTGAAGTAGAAAATATGAGATATGGTAAGAACTTACCTTTGTTATCTCTATTTCTACGAAGTCCATAGGGTTCCACAGGACTCCCGCCCTGTCGCACCTGTGCTGCAGATGGGCTTTGCTCTGGTCACCGGTTTTTCCGTCTCCCTCTGGTGAGAATGTGATTCTTGTGTGTGTCCAGATCTTTTTTCTCTCTCTTCCTTCTCCTCCTCCGGCCTATGGCTTGGTAACTAACTGAGATGCCTTGGCTCGGGGGCGGGGTATTGGAGGGGGACCCTAGTGCATCTTGGGAGGACTGAAAACTTAACTCTATGGTGCCCGATGCTTGACGTCATCACCTATACCCCAAGGTATCCTGTGGAACCCTATGGACTTCGTAGAAATAGAGATAACAAAGGTAAGTTCTTACCATATCTCATATTTTTGTGCTTTGGAACCACACTCAAAGTCTGAAAGCATTTATTTACTGTGCGACTCATTACGCTAAATAGCGACAATTTTAGAATGTATGAACAGGATTTTAGAAGGTATTGTCGAAGCTGGATAATTGGCTGAGACAAGATCAGTTTAAAATTGAAGCGTGCACGACGCCAGCTTGCGAATGGTAGCTAGACTCCATTTTAGAAACAAGAATCTACAAGACGCCATTTTGCGACCAGCGCCATTTTAAGTTACAACTCACATGCTAAGTACAGATGGCAATGTTTTTGATAATCTGCCAAGGGCAACTGGAAGAACAGCCTCCTGAGAAAAAGTAAATAGAATAGACAATGAGTGTTTTACATACAAATTGGGAATCCCTGTATGCAGACAAGTATAGTTGTGGCAATTGTAATATAACCCAGGCATTGATCTACACAATTGAATTTGTCTGAATCCTAAACAGGTTTTAGTCCCACACCCAGACAGAATGGCCCCAGCTTCACAGCTGGGGGTAACACATTTGCATTCACACAAAAGTCTGGGAGAACAAAGGACTTTTCTTTTGAGCCTGGGAATGGTGGGGGCTGCTGAGAGAGGGGGGCGTGTGGAACTATAAGGCTCAGCATTCCACAATGCTAGGTGTTCACTTAGTAAGTGAGATTTAAGTGCACCATTTCTCATACACACATTAATACGCACAATTGCGCTGGTAACTAATCGCATATTAGCGAATGCATAAGATCCTGTATGAAAACGCTGGTTGTTAGCTTCATGCGCACGCATCTGCCCCAAGTTAACTAGCATCTTTACATCACACCCCGCATACTCACACATTACATATCCACATACAAGGTTCCATAAGCTTTAAGGGATAAGATTTAAGTTCATTAATTTAGTATAAATGCTGTGAAATAAAGATTATTTGGTAACTAAGGTTTTATACATGCTAAGTAAGCCGTGTTTGGTTTTGTACTGATGCGTACTCTTTCAACAGAATTCCGGTATTATCGGTGTGGAGATCGCATCATGCATTCTCAACTTATGGACCGCAGAGACTTCAAGCAACAAAATGTATATTATATGAACAACTGTTAGGATGTTGCATGGGGCGGGAGGGCAGAGACCCCCAGTTGTTGGAGGCTGGGTGTGTCTATATGAACCAGCCTGTTAAACGCTCTGTAACAGATGCTTCCCCCTTGGGAACCAATGGCATAAGCAACAAACTACTCTTTTGTTCTGTCTATTCCGGGGGGGTATAAATATGTGTGCTCCAACACTGAGTTCTTAGTCTTCTTGCTGAATGCTGACGGACGAGGGGTTTCTTGCTGATGCCTAACATCTGGACCAGAGAGCGCTGCGTATGTATACTGTACTTGGGTCTGTATAATTCCTTTGCGCCGAATTGTGTATGGATCAATAGCGTGTAACTGACTGTACTTTTACTTGAATAATACTTTGTGCTTTGGAACCACACGTTCCAAGTCTGGAGTCTTTATTTACTGTATGACTGCGTACGCACAATAACGTCATCCTTAGAGGTTTATAGGTAGGATATTAGAAGGTATAGGCAGGGGTATATAGAGGTTCAAATATAGATTCCTTAGTATATACAGGATTGCATAGAGGTTTTAATTAGGTATCCATTGTTGGGGGCTCGCAGTGTTAATCATGCTACCGGTCACTTGGTAACACTCGGTAGCGATCTCTCAGCAAAAGGGTGGAGGCGCCATAGCAGGAGAACGCATTGTGCCTTCGAAATCTGCTGCCACTTTGTTGCTGAGAGTCCGCTACCTGTTATTGTGGTTTTAGCAGCGCTGATTGAGAATCCAGGGACGAGGGAGGAAAAAGTTTGTTTTCCTTCATCGATAGTTTTTTTGTGTTAAAAAGGGGAAGTCGCATTATTGTGTATGCGACCAGTCGAACTATAGCGTAAAAATCATAATACGTGTTGTGTAGTAGTCGCATTATTGTGTATGCGACTAGTCGCACAATAGCATATACGTATTTCCTGTATTGCTCCCACGTGTTTTAAACAAAGCCGTTGAGAGTGCACGGTGATATTGATAGATAGCATTGTTGTAAATGCATTGATCAGTGTTGCCATAGTCTGGGAAAACGTGTATTTTTCTGCGCAGAAAAAGGGTGTGTAACAGTGAGTATTTGTTGGTAGGGACAACAGTTCCCTAGTTAAGGGTATCGTAGGACCCTTAAGGATTAGGCGCAAGGAATGACCTAGTAGCTCGGTAGTAGATACCGTTCTAACACATAAGCAGGTGTAGTTGTTGTCTTTGTTGTAGGTTCGGCTCCCAGTGTGATTACAGTATTCAGTGATCAATTAGGGTTATTTGAGCATTGTAATTGAACCACACAGTTTTGGCTAAATTGTGATTGTGAACTGGGTAGAGGGTGGACGAAATCACTGAAAAGTGTAGGTGTTATTGGAATACCTAAATGCTAGCAGTTGAAAGGTAGTCAAAATGAGATTAGGTGCATGGAAGCAGCCTGGTTATTCCATAGGTGTGTGGGCGCATCCTGTTAATATCGTCCGCAGGTAAGTGAAAGTATCTTGACTGTCTTTCACCAGTTTAAATCTCTATTGAAAAGCCTAGGGTTTTCCCAGATGGGGGCCAAGCAAACGGTAGAGATGTTAGATAATGTGCTGCTGTTGGGTCGGCACGCCATATTATGCATACTAAGTACGGTGCTTATGCAATTCGGTATTGTGATGTATGGTTTAAAATGACGATGAAGAGTGTTAGACCATATCCCTGAATTGGCAGCTTTGATAAGGATGTACTGAACAATGTCCGAGATAGCATCTGTATGGTGCGCTCAAGAAAGAAAAAGGTAAAATATAACGAGTTTTTAAAATTATGGCAGCGTGAGGGGGATGCATGGCTTAAAGGTGTGCACGCGACGCAAACTAGGAGAGCACACACGCAGCACTAAACTGCTGTGCGTGCGCGCCGCGAGATAAAGCGCATGTGCAACAAGGTAGCATTGCGGAAGGTATTGCCAGTGGTTCACACGCACCACCGCCGCCCTATGCGGATGGGGGTGCAGGTACAGTTGTTGAAAAAACCCATAAAAATGTAACAAGTAACTTGTACCCTCTCTTAAGTAATCATAAAGAAAATGTTTATGATGTGTATGATGAGCCTATTGTTATGTCTGCCATTTCCCATGCTGTACACATATTATATGCTCCACCACAACAAGCACAAGTGGTGCCGCCATCTTCATCAGTGATAGTACAGGAAGTGTTAACATCCACTGCACCAGTAGAGGAAGTTGTTAACCCTTTACGTAGCAGTAATAGGCTAAATCCCCAGCCTGGTAACAAGGTCAAAAGTAGCAGTGCGGCCGGTCTGCATCCCATCCGGACAATAACGGTTCTGAATGGGAATGCAGATGCGAACTGTGTAGTGCCCACAAGGAAGGTAGCAATGCATTGTCCTTGGACAAGAGCGGAGCTAAATTCCATAATTATGTCCCCGATCCTAAAAAGGAATTAGCCAAATGCCAAAGATTTTTGAAAAATTTGGGTAGTGCTCATGAGCCAACCAATAAAGATTGGCGAGTGGTGTTAAGGGCTTGTCTTCCATGCAATACCGACGTTACAAAGTTTATCACAGATTGTGTATTGGATGGAGATGTTCCCTTAACAGACGAAATTAACCAAGGTAACATTTCCTGCATTATAACTCAATTGGGTGTATATTTTCCAGTAGTAGTTAACTGGAGCAAAATTTTCACCATAAAACACAAAGAGAGTGAATCTGCAGAGGATTATTGTAACCGAGCTCTGCAGGCTATCACCCAGTACACTGGGTTAGAGGATATTAAAGATAGCACTCATCACAGGGGAATGATCGTCACTGTACTTATGGATGGTCTAAAAGAGAATCTAAAGACCCGAGTTCAGACCTCACAACCTGGCTGGGGGGGAGTCACTGTAGACACCCTCATAGAATCCGCTATTGAACATGATAAGAACATCTTTAAAAAGAGAGAGACCTTGAGCGAGGAGCTAATGGCTGTTAGTATTCAAGCTCTAGAAGGAATGACGGTAACATCACAGCCAACAGACACACATGCACCTGCACAGCTACACGTCCTCACTCAATCCTACACCATCTCATAAACAACCATACCCCACTTATCACACACAGCCACAAAACCCATACTATCCACAACCACCATATTTCCCTCAATATCCTTATCCACACCCACCATCTTTCCCTTACGCTCAACCCACACAGCAATCCTTTCACACACCCCACTCACGAAGGTGCTTTAACTGCAACCAAGTGGGACATGTAAGTAGGAACTGTAGGGTGAAGAAGGTAGGACCCCCTAACCAGGGAGTACCTGGATATCCCCATAAGGGATATACACAGAGTACAGGAAACCTACAACAGTCACCAGCTCCAATTGTGGCCGTAAATGCTGTATTGGTGAGTGAGAGTCAACGCTAGGGGTCAGGTCATACCTGTAGTCTACAGATAGTCAGGTTAACGGGAAGTACTAGGGAAGAACCGTTGATGATGGTTGATTTTACTGGTACTAAATATCCTTTTCTTGTAGACACAGGGGCGACCAGGTCAGTGATAAAATCTCCCGCTAACTTACAGGTAACCAGCGAGATGGTACCAGCAATGGGTGTAATGGGTAAAGTGCAACATTATCCTTTAACAAAATCCACAGAGGTCACTATCGGGTTATTGCATACCAGGCATTCTTTCCTCCTGGCAGCAGCGGCTCCTACTAACCTACTGGGAAAGGATTTGTTATGTAAGATGGGATGTGTCATATATTGTACCCCTGATGGTGTATTTCTAGATATCCCAGAGAGAGTTGCGCACGAGGTGAGGGATATGTTGAACACTCCCCAAAGGATAATGTATCACTCTACTGGTTTAAGTAAAAATCCATCTCAGGTAGATCAAATGTTATCCCAAATTCCAGATTCACTTTGGACCAAGGATGGACAGGACACTGGATTAATGGCAAATGTAAGTCCCGTAATGGTAAATCTAAAAAGTGGTAGGCAAGCTCCTAAAATTCCCCAGTACCCATTAAAAGAGGAGGTAGAATTAGGGGTTTATCCCATAATTGAGCGATTGTTACAGCAGGGAATTTTAGTTCGTATAGCTAGTGTAGCCAACAGTCCCATCTTTCCTGTAAAGAAGAGTGGCGGGAAGAGTTATAGGCTGGTACAAGGGTTAATAAGGTGGTAGAGAGCCAATTTCCCGTAGTGCCAAATCCAGCTGTCATTCTTATGCAGATCCCACCCAATGCAACCCATTTCACTGTCATTGACCTCTGTTCTGCTTTCTTCTCTGTACCTCTTCATCCTGACTGTCAGTACCTATTCGCCTTTACATACAGGGGTGTACAATACACATGGACTCGATTGCCCAAGGGTTTCATAGACAGCACCAGTATCTTCTCCCAGGCCTTACACGACTGTTTACAATCTTTTCAACCTGCCAATGGATCTGTTCTAATACAATATGTGGACGATTTATTGTTATGTTCTGATTCATTTATGTCATGTTTAAATGATACTAAACTTTTGTTGCTTCATCTCTCGCAAACAGGACATGACACTGCCGCAGAACCAACAGCAAATTCGTACCTTCTTGGGAATGTGTGGATACTGCAGAATGTGGATCCCAGGTTTTTCTATTTTGGTATTGCCATTACAGGAGTTAGTTTCTTCCTCAAAGCCCGATAGTGTCATACACACAGAGGAATCAGAGCAGGCTTTCCTTAATCTTAAGGATAGTCTGACAAGAGCACCTGCATTGGGAATACCTGCTTATGAAAAAGCTTTTGATTTGTATTGTACGGAAGCTGATGGCTGTGCACCAGGTGTCCTCACACAAAAACATGGTGATGCCAGTAGACCCCTAGCATACTACAGTGCACAATTGGACACTGTGGCAAGATCACTCCCAACGTGTTTAAGAAGTGTAGCAGCAACTGCTCTATTGGTCAGTAAGAGTGAGGATGTGGTACTAGGCCATGATATTATTTTCTATACTCCCCATGCTGTATCTGCTTTGCTAAAAACTCTGCCCAAACCAGACATTTCTCCTCAGCTAGGTTCACGAAATGACACTGGAGAGTTATGCACAGGTTATACTGTGGTAAATGACGAGGACGTTATAGAAGCCGAACCTTTAGGCCCACCACACTCAGCCCAAGTGGCAGAACTGGTGGCACTAAAGAGAGCGTGTGAATTAGCGGAAGATAAATCTGCTAATATCTACACTGACTCTAGGTATGCCTTCGGGGTAGTACACGATTTCGACGCTCTATGGCATCTGAGAAAGTTTATGACAGCAGCAGGCACACCAATTGCACATTCCAAACATATAAAAGGACTACTAAAAGCAATCCAATTGCCAAAACAGTGGCAATAATTAAGTGTAAAGCCCATAAATGTGAGGATGATCCGGTGTCACTGGGCAACAACAGGGCAGACGAAGCTGCAAAATGGGCACCAGGGTTAAAAATTAATGTACCAACTGAACAAATCATGACTTTTCAAACAATTGATATGCTGAAATTAATTGAGATGCAAAATATGTGTTCTATCCAGGAAAAGTCAGTCTGGAGGTCCAAGGGATGTGGGCAAGAGTCCTCTGGACTCTGGAGAGACGGACAAGGTAAGCCAGTGGCTCTCAAGGCATACTACCCAAGCCTGGCTGAGGCAGCGCATGGTCTTACTCATCTGGGAAAGCAAGGTATGTGTAAATTGGTGAGAGCATACTTGTGCACACCGGGTTTTTCTTCAAAGCGGAAAAGAGAGCAATGTCCTGTCTGACCTGATTGAGGAAAAACATTGGGAAAACGATCCCTACCGAACCATCCCACATTCCTCCGACTGACGGACCATTCCAGGTAATACAAATTGATTTCATCCAATTACCACCCTGCAGGAATCTCAAGTATGTATTAGTGTGCACTGATGTGTTTTCCAATTGGGTTGAGGCATACCCAGCTGCCACTAATACTGCTGCGTTTACTGCCAAGAAAATTGTTCAGGAGTTTGTGTGCAGATACGGTATCCCTAAAATCATCGAGAGTGATAGGGGTACTCATTTCACAGGTGATGTTTTTCAAAATATGTGTAAACTGATGGGTATTAATAGTCGACTTCATACCCCCTACCGACCGCAAGCCAGTGCCAAGGTGGAGAGGATGAACGGTACTATTAAAAATAAAGTAAGATCATGGCAGAGACTTGACTAGGATGGCCGGAAGCATTACTGTTGGTCCTACATAGCATAAGGACCACTCCTAGACCCCCTCTAAATCTGTCCCTCTTTGAAATACTGTTTGGTAGACAACCTCATTTGATTATAAGTCCGCAGGAAGATTTGAAAGGCAACAACGAGGTAATTGTAAGGTATCTTATAACAATGAGTAAACAGTTAAAACAGCAACAGCAGAAACTGAAATTGTTGTCACATGATATTGAACCTGGAGAATATGTTATGATCAGAAATTTCTTGCGTTCAGGTTGTTTGACTGATCGTTGGGAAGGTCTGTATCAGGTGTTGCTGATGAGTACCACATCTTTGAAGGTGGCCGAGAGAGATACCTGGGTCCATTCCACTCACTGCAAGAAGGTCATCTAACTGGTGGAGAAACAAGGCGGAGGCTAAGGCTGATAACGTGGACCTGTCGATCGCGAGCTTGTTCTGGGAGGGTTAAAAGGTTGCAGTGAGATATCTGCACTAAAGCAATTTGCATGTCCTTGCTATGGTCTGATGTGTTCATTTTTGTATTCTCTTCCAGAGTTCCATCATCCTGGTTTGTTCGGGGATCTCTGGTTTCTGTGATGGGGGACCAATAGAGGAGATGGGAGCTAATGGTAGTATTGATGGAGTGGAGTCGAGAGGAGGAGTGCTATGCCAATCAGGGGAGTGTCTGACCAATCTTAGTACTGTAATTGTTAAGAGATCTGCTATTTTGGATACTCGGAGACAGTGTGAAGGTCTATCGTCTGAGGATTATTGTATGTGTGAGTTCTGTGGGTCCGTAGTCAACGAGAGATGCATCCAACACTGTCAACCTAAATATAACCAGTATTGGGGTGGGTATCCTTTAGAGGATTACCACACCATGGTGGGCAAAATTTTGAACCAAACCGACTGTTGGGTATGCTCTCACGTGCCCCAAGGACAGTATAATGTAGGAGTAGTGCCATTCCCATTAAATATCTCTGAAATTTTAGAATTGCAAAAAGGGAAGACACTGGATGGAACATTTCTTAATACCAAACCACCCCATTTTAAACTCCACCAGTACCAGGCAGATAAAACACTTATATGTTTAAACATCACCAACTCCAATGAACCAGGAAGTTGGGAAGTGACTGGGAATAACCAGACGATGACCTTCTCACAAAGAGCTGACCGTGAGCCTATGAATTCTGAACCGTTATGCAAAATTAGGTCAGGTGGAAGACACTTCCGGTATAAATATACACTGAGTAACACCAAAGAAATGATTGGTAGAATATCAGAAGGGTAATGTGCTAAGGTTATACAACCACAAACATGCATTTGCCAGATGGGAGAACCTGAGATAGGATCATTTGTGAGGGAAATGTGTTTGATGATCATGATGCATACTATTCCTTATGTTCTCCCCGATGATGTATATTTTATATGTGGAAGGAAAGCGTATAAGTGGCTCTCTCCGAATTCCGAAGTTTTGTGTTACCTGGGAAGAGTAGTCCCAGAGGTTATGACCCTCACACATGGTGAAATGCTTTGTATTCATAAAAACGCACCATCACCATATCTTCACACACATTATGAACACAGAGACAAAAGAAATATGATACCTGGTGACGTGCATAAAGCCACTCAGTTAATCAGTGAGTCAACTGGCTTTCAAGTTTTGGTAGCACTGGATCCCACCAGGATCGCTCGGGGTACACTAAATTTCAGATATATCCAAGACCTTGCTAAATTGATAGATAATATCACCGAGATGTATGATGACACATTCAGGTATACAGGTAGGGAATTGCAAGCATACAAGAAAGAACTGGTGCAACATAGACTAGTGTTAAATTATTTAACAACTGTCACCGGAGGGTATTGCGTAACTTTGGATACCCAATTGGGAATAAAGTGTTGCACTTACATTACAAATGATACCAGCGATCCCAAGGATGTAATAGACCGGAAGATGGATGAAATTCTGCAGCTAAAATGGAAATTTCGTAAGAACCATAATGCTTCAGTGGCTGAAGTAGAGGAGAAGGTAGAGGAATTTGTTTCATGTTAAACCCAGTGAAATGGTTCTCAAGTCTAGGAGAGTGGGTCTAGGAAATGATTGCGAGCATAGGTAAACTCCTGATCCTCATACTGGTTGTCATCATAGTAATTGGCTTATGTGTCAGGTGTGTTCCTACTGTGTTGAAATGTGGAAAATGTAAAGATAAGGTAAACCGGAAGAATGAAATTATGATGGTGGTCAGTAGTAACAATATGAATACTGAGGTAAATGTAGAACTGCATTACAACCCTGAACTAGAAGGTACCATCATATGATGTATAAGATTTAGACATGCATAAAATGTATTATTAAAATGTTATTTTAAAACATCTTAAATAATGTAAGTCCCTATTCCCCCTCAAGACTTCCTTTATAGGATTGGTGCATCCCCACATCTTTCCCATGATCTCCCAAGATCCGTGGTGTGCGTATAGGGGTAGTTTTATGTCCCCTCCTAGAGACACACTATTGATGGATTAAGAACCACCTTGTGCCATCCCGTAATATTACATTAAATAATATGTCATAATGTAAGCCTAAATTCATTTTAAAATCAGAGTATGATAGCATGTTGTTTGCTATCAAAGGGTGAACTGTCGTAGCCGGATAATTGGCTGAGACAGGATCGGTTTAAAATTAGATCGAGGCAACGACATTTTGCGAATGGCAATGAGACACCATTTTGCGACTGGTTGCCTAACTCCATTTTAGTGAAACTCGCCATTATAAGTACATACGGCGATGCTATAATTTAGTGTCGTGCGATTCCCATGCAATAGAAAGAAGTTAAAAGTCCCCACCACAAATTCAGACAGCCACTAAAACATATAAAATGATAAACCCTGCAAAACACGTACCATGGTGTACTCCACAAAACACATAGTCGCACAGCGCTAACTAGCGTCTTTTCTCCATTCCCCAATACTTACACACTGCACACTTATATAAAAGGTGCCCTAGCATTAAAGTGTAATATCCAAGGTTTATGCAGTAATTATTAATGTTGTGTAATAAAGGTTATTTGATATCTAAGGTTTTGTACATGGTAAGCAGACCGTGTTTGGTGTTGTACTGATCCACTGTGTCTCCACAGATTTCCGGTGAGAAGATCGCAACATGCATCTGCAAACTATGGACTATAGAGACTTAAAACATTAAAATGTACTCTGTAATGTTAGCAGCTTAGATTAGCATCCAGCGGGAAAAAGGACACAAAGGGTTGTTAGAGGTTGTTTGTGTCCATTTGAATTGACCTATGAACTATCCTGTAACAGAAGCACCTTTAAGAAGAACCAATGAAATCATGTCAAACTTGTCTATTGTTTTGCCTATCCCTGTAAGAGTATATATGTGCGCTCTCTGACCCCAGTCTTGAGTCTTCTTGCTGTGCTGTTGACGGAGGTTTCTAATGCTGATGCCGGTATCTGGGCCCACAGCGCGTGCGTATATAACAACTGTACCTTGTGTCTGTATGATTTATTTGCGCTAATTGTCTTTAGATCACAGCGTGTAACCATCTGTTTTTAGATTGAATAATAACTTTTTGTGCTTTGGAATCACATTCAAAGTCTGAAACATTTAATTACTGTGCGACTCATTACGCTAAATAGCGACCATTTTAGAAGGTATAAACAGGATTTTAGAAGGTATAGACAGGATTGCATAGAGGTTTTAATTAGGAATCCATACTATATGAAAGTGTCTTTGACCTGAAATGTGAATTTAAATAGTAAGGGGCAAATGCTATTAGCTATGGGGTAAAGTGCACACTCTTGGACTTAGCATGCAGTGTAAACCAGAGAATCCTGCTCTTAACGTGTAATTTATTGTTTACTGTGAGTTACCTTAGAGCAGTGGTTCTCAAACAGTACACGTTTTCTAGGTCACCCAGCAGGTGCACAGGTGTATTCATTACTCACTGACACATTTTAAAAGATCCACAGGCGGAGCTAATTTTTTCACTTGTGATTCTGTGAGGAGATCTGGAAAACATGCACTGTTTGAGGTCCTGAGGACCAAGTTTGAGAACCTGTGCCCTAGAGTTAACCGTGTGGGAAAAAATGGCTCTGGAAATCAAACCCAGAGCTTTTCCAGCGCAGTAATACCACAGGTAACTGAATCTGTCCCTAAAACTGTTTACATGTTAATTCCTTTGTATTCATTTTGTTTAAAAAACAAGGTGGGTGAAGGGGGGAGAGTTAGTATACTTACTGAGCTTCTGTCAAGATTCTTAGCCACGGGATGCCACTTTCAGTCTTTTGACAGCAGGCATTCTGACTGCCGGTTTCCCATACCAAACCCGTTCCAAACATCTTGGAGAACTAACCACAGATCTTCTGTGAATGCAGGTCTGCTGAAATCCTTCTGTCTCTTCATGTAATCCCTGGCAGACTCGATGATGTTGAGATCAGGGCTCTGTGGGAGCCATATCATCTCTTCTAAGACTCCTTGTTCTTCTTCACGCTAAGGATACAGCAGTTCCAAAGCTGGGTACACATTGAACGATGTGTGTACCCAGCGATATCTGATGCGATGGGCGTGCCAGCGTCGGCAAGTGCATACACACTGGCAATGACGAACGGCGGGGGGGACAGCATGCTGCATTCGGCATCATGGCATCGTTAACGACATCCCCAGATTGAGCTGCATGTACAGTCAACTGGGGATATCGATAATGACACGCGCATCGTTCGTCGGTAAATGCATACACACTGGACTATTTGAACGATATATCGTTGATAGATATCGTTATCGTTCAAATGATTCGTCCAGTGTGTGCGGGGCTTAATTGTTTGGGTCGTTGCAAGATGGATATTGCACGATGGATAAGTACCTGCCTTTATTTCTCAGCATTGAGGACACCATTAATTCTGACCAAATCCCCAACTCCATTTGATGAAATGCAGCCCCAAACTTGCAAGGAACCTCCACCATGCTTCACTGTTGCCTGCAATCACTCATTATTGTACCACTCTTCAGCCCTTAGGCGAACAAACTGCCTTCTGTAACAGACAAATATTTCACATTTTGACTCATCAATCCAGGGCACCTGCTGCCATTTTTCTGCACCCCAGTTCCTATGGTTTTTAACATAGTTGAGTCACTTGGCCTTGTTTCCACGTCAAAGGTATGGCTTTTTGGCCACAATTCTTCCATGAAGATCACTTTTGCCCACACTTCTCCGAACAGTAGATGGGTGTACCTGGGTCCCACTGGTTTCTGCCAGTTCTGAGCTGATGGCACTACTGGATATCTTCCGATTTCAAAGGAAAGTAATCATCATGTGTCTTTCATCTGATGCACTGCGTCTACAGTCCTCAAAGTTACCAGTTTCTTTGTGCTTCTTCAACATAGCTTGAACAGCACATCATGAAACCCCAGTCTGCTTTGTAATCTTTGTCTGTGAGAGACTTTGCTAATAAAGTATAACTACTTGTGTGTTGTTGCTGTGCTCAGTCTTGCCATGGTGTATGACCTGTGACATGAAACTGTCTTCCACAACCTCAACTTTGTAGCACAGTTTGGCTGTTCCTCACCTAGTTTACTTTGAACAGCTGTTTCTGTTTCAGTTAATGACTGTGTTTCAACCTACATATGAAAGTGATGATCATTATCACCTGTGTTTGGTATGATTGGTTATTCATACACTTGACTGTAATCCTACAAAATCCCTGACTTTGTGCAAGTGTACCTAGAAGAATTGATGCTCTTTGAAGACAAAGGGTGGTCACACCAAATATTGATTTGATTTATATTTCTCTTCTGTTTACTCACTTTGCATTTTGTTAATTGATAAAATAACCTATTAACACTTCAATATTTGAAAGCATTTTTACTTTGCAGCATTTTTTCCACACCTGCCCAAAACTTGCACAGTATTTTGTGTGTGTGTGTATATATATATATATATATATATATATATATATATATATATATAGATATATATATTATTTATTTAGGTAAGTGGTAGAAGGCGGCACTCAGAGGTTACAAGGTGTTTCTTTGTGCCATTTTGGAGAATGTGCCTCCTTCCTCAAGACCCCTATATATAATATTTTTTTACATGTTGTGTCTATGAAAACATGTAACCACAGAATGCACCAGAGTGGAATTATACATAACTTTATTAAGGTTTATAATGGATTAAATCCTTAACGTTGTTGCTTTCTTCTTTTTTTCATCCACTTTTTTCCTTTCTTCCTTATTTTTCTTTCCTTTTCTCTTCCCCTTTTTTCTTTCTCCATCTTTTTCTCTTTCCTTTTTTCTCACCCCATTTATCTGTACCCCCTTTTCTCTGACACGTTCTCTCTCTCCCTCTGACTTCTCTCTCCCCATTTTTACTCTCTCTTATGAGTAGACAGACTCTACTCCTTTTCGTTTCACCGCTCCCAGCAAAAAACATAGAACACCAGCAAGTGTAGTATGTTTCTACCATTTCTTACATAGTATAGGAAATACACACATACGTATAACAAGCTGCAGGGGATGTCGTATCGGAGCTGGTAAGTCATGTTTCTTATGGCAAGTAGATTGAGAGACTTTAAACTGAAATTGTCATTATTGGCTGTAAGCCAGATACAAACAGATCTTATATTCTAAAGATCACAAGAAAAGGGGAGGGCAGATAGTGGAGATTTGGTGAGAGGGTTGGTGGGAATTATTGCTTTGGGATGGCTTGAGCCAACATTGGGGATTATAGGGGGACTAGGTTTGGGTGAGATATTGAGGTACAGTATTAGCATACAGTATATCCACACAAGAAAATCATAAGAGATGACCATCCTTTCCCAGGGCCTCACGAGGTTCTGATTGTCTATGTCCTAAACTTGAAGATAAGCCACAGCTCCTGATTGGCTGACCTGCTATTAACTTGCCAGTCAGCCTTATTTGAGCTCATTGCATTGCATCTTTGGAGTATGTCATGGTCAGGTCATGTGATTGGTTTTAGCCATTTCCCTCATTATAAAAGGCATGAAAGACAGGAAACAGGTAAGTATGGTGATAGGGATTTTTTAATTAATTCTATTTTTTCTGTTAGCAATTGTTTTTTTTAACAACATGGCAGTGCTATTATGTGCTATTGGCGAGGAACCATTGGAGGTCAGCAATAGACATCAGCGCAATGTGAGTTTAGGCCACAACAGTGTTCCTTAACCAGGCTTGCAGGTTGTTGTAGGATTACAGCAATACAGCGGTACAGACAGTAATGGCGGTATAAGTGGTGACAGAGGAGAAGCTAATGGAGGAATATTTTTATTTAAAAGATAAAAATTATGGGCACTACATCTTATCTCTTAGTTTTAGGGTAATTTTTTTATATTTATAAGGGGGTAATCCTACTTTTTTATTTAGAGCCACAAGTAAAGACTTAATTTATAAGGAGGGTTCATAGGAAGATGTTAAGAGGTCCCTGTAGGAGTGGGCCATGTGCAGGGGGAACAGCCACAGCAGGGATTCCAAGCAAGAACTCACACTGTACTGTGAGAGGTGTCACCATTATGTGTATACAGGGGCCCCACACCCCATGAAATTGATTCCCTGCATCACACTAGAGGCTAGTGATATAGTTCATGGAGGCAACATGCTATATCCTGGCTATTACCACATTAAAGATGGGCTGTGTAGGTTTTTCCAGTCACTGACTATTTGCTGCTTAGTGCCATTGCATATCTGACCAATAAACCTATCCAAGGATTTGTTAATTGATCTACTGGAGAGAGACAGGAGAATGACCAAAGAGTTTTTAGAAATCTATGGGCCAGTAATGTCAGCTATCAAAGCACAATAGTGACCCAGAGCCTGGATACCTGAGGACATTCCCACCATTCTGTATGTGTGCAGAAACAACACTCTGTCCACAGCTTCTCTCACTCATATCAGAGGTGTGAGGAATGTCATTTAGTGGGGAGCGTGTACCATTGGGTGTACACCTTATAGGCACTTTCTGTCACCACAGTGTTAATGGATGACTTGGCTGTGCGTAGGCAGATTGTTTCCCTACTTGCCCAACAAGATCATCAGGTCCTTTACCCAGTCCTGTTCAAATGGTTCAGTCAGTGAGAAGGGGATAGGGGCAATGGTGATATATTATAAACTAAATACTAGTTCTGCATCCAAAAGGGTGATATATATGCTTACATTCAAAATGAGTCAGGGGCCTAAGATTACAAGATTTTAAATGTGCTTGAATGAAACTCCTAAGGTGAATATAAAACTGGAGGGCAAGTACTATTGGGATCTCATGTCCCTTTTCACACAAAATAAGGATTTCCACTGGCAGCTCTCCCTTACATCCCAGAAGTAGACAAATAATTATAGGATTTAATTCTGAAAACTGTGAGAAACAGCTACAACATAATGCAAATCAAATGACCTTTTATTTTCCCTTAGAATACACTTATGTATGAAAGATAATGTCCTAGTACAAACCATTCTGTACGGGGGATGCAAAACATGTGGTGGGACGGGGCGCATTTTGCTTTGCTTGTAGAGATGATAGTACAGATGTGTCCTCATACACCTTTCCTTTTTTGCTTCGTTTGGCATGAGATGCCAGCACGGCTAAGATGTACTACAATGATCAGCAATTAGATAGATCCCAATTTTTTTTTCCCTGCAAAAGTATTTGTATTAAGTATCAGATTAAAATAGCACATTGGCTAAGTTGCAGATTTAAAGGCATGGCACATTTAGCCATACGGCAAGATTTTAGGAAATGTGTATGTGGACATATCTGTATATCTGGTATATAGAATTATGCTGCAGTTTTTGCTTTGAATATGGCACTAGCCATGGCCATAGATGACACCAGAAGAGAGCTTTTCAGATAGGGAGCCACTTGAAAATCAATGTAGAACACCAAAATGGCGGCCATTAAAGATGGCCATCAACAATTACCTGAAATTGGCTATATCTCAGCTTCTATCCTTCCAATTTAAATTTTCTTTTTTTTGGTTCAAACCACATTTTAATTAGTATCTTTATTGTTATTGCGCTTTTTTTCCTAGACCTTAAGGTTTCCACACAATTTTCAAAAAACTGAACATTTTATATTTTTCATAGAAGTTATTGTCTAATTACTTTTTTATAATTCACAATATCACTTTTGTACAGTACCTCAGAAGACATAATGAACATTGTTTCAGCTTTCCATTGATACCAAAAAAGTCCAATTTTGATGAGAAATTTCTCTGGAAATCACAGGTCACTATTACGGTTCCCAGGAAAAAGTGATTCAGGCCTTTTCCTGGAAATGCTTTGTATCAGTGTTTCTCTAGTGGATTCTCATCTGAATTAATTAAGCAATTAGACAAGAATACATTTCTCCTGGGAACTAGTTACAGTAGGTCAGTCTTGAAAAAGATACAAAGGGACTGAAACGCGTTGGGTTGTGCCCAGGGGAAAAAAGAACCAGTTACCGGGACACAATCACAGATCACAGACAACAGTTGGAACATGATATACTGTATGGGTTATTATCAAAGTCTATTGTCATACAAAGATCAGACTTGCATGCTGAGTTTTCACCATCCTCTAGTACGGGCATATGGTACACACAAGTAGAATGTTTTATTGATTTATTTATTATTCAGTCATGTGAGTAAATAGAATTGTATTTGTTTTTTTTAGTTAAATAAACCGACTCCACAATGAGAACATATTTTCTTTTGTTCATCCCCTTTCCTGAAGGTTTTTGGAACCCCTGTGGATGAAATATGTGACAGCAAGGTCCACACAACCAGTTCATTTTGAAATGGATTTGAAGAAATCCGCAGCAAGTACATCTGAGCTGTATAAAGGAATCACATACATACAACGCCTGACCCCGCCACTATCTGGTGAGTACAATACCTAAGGGGATGGTCACAATGCAGAATATATTTTATGAAATGAATTGATAAATTCATAAGGAAGAGAAAAGAAGCAATATATATCTCCATCCTAATTTTGGGCTTTATTATTTGTTTTCTTTGGCAGCACTATATTTTTACTGTACTTTCTTTGTATTGATTTAATTTTTTTGGTGATATACGGAACTCCTTACAGAGAAGATAGTCAGAAGTCAATTAAGAGCACTACAACACATATACATTTGTGTCACATTATTATGACCACCTCCTACATTTGACGTCGGCAGTGCGTAGCCCATGAAGTACGTCACGTGCCGTGCGCTGGACTCAGAAGGGTTGTTGGCTGGCAGAGACACAGAAGGGGGTTTGGCTGGAACTGGAGAGACACTGCATGTCTGACGTTGCAGAAATACGGGGGGAGGGGCTGCCTATTTTGTCAATCCCAGGCACCACAATTTCTGATGACAGCCCTGGCCACATACTATTTTATTTGAATTAATTAAATAATAAAGCTGGTTTATGGTTATGCACTATGGCTCTGATTCAGACTTGCTCGCTAAGCCGCGATCGCTCTTGCCAAAAGGGGCCGGGTATGCAAATTCCGCGATCGCACTGTGTGGCTTAAGGACGCCCTCTATGTCTTAGAGAGCGACGGCAGTGAGCGTACGCAGGTGTATAAAGCCGCCCACCTTTCTCTCGTAGCACACATCATCTCCAGGAAGTGTCAGATTAATTGGTAACATCGATAGCCATCGGAGCTGCTCGCTGCCCTTGAGGTAGCCCCTAACCCACTGCAAGCAGTGCAATCACTTCAGGCTCAAATACAACCAGGTGACGTGTTCAATGACGCTACTTTGCTAATTATGCACACCCATTAAACTCCGTTTTGATGCTCAGATACGCCTGCGTTCGCTCAACCACTCCCCCGTTCACATGCACCTTCCCCTGTCACCACCCACAAACGGCGCTGTCACTCAAAGTATCGTCCAGTCTGTCTACTGCGAGCGCACGATTCCCGGCCACAGTGACTGTTTCGCGCATGCGTACTTTGAAGCATGCACAGATGTGCGATAATCGCCCCTAGCGAGCGAGTGCAGCTTAGCGACCGGGTCTGAATCAGGCCCTATGATTTTGGAGCAAAAGCTGTCATCGGCCGCTAGAGCGTTAATACAATGTGCATGAAACATGCACAAAAAAGGATTTTATGTTGTGCAGTTGATCAATATTAAAAATTAGGAACATTTCCAGGGAATAAAATGTATAGGTACAAATCTCTACACAGGAACTGCCCCCTGAAATTAGTGATAATTGGCAATTAGATTTGAAACTGAAGTTTCGGCTACTATTTATTTACCTATGAGTATAAATCTCAGTAATGTAGTCATATGCAAAAAGAAATGTTGTGGGGTAAATAAAAAATTTTTATAAAAGTAAACAAGTTAAATTCTTTTTAATTAATCCTAATTATGGATAATATCTTGTCATTGGTGTAGCTTTTTCAATATTAGTAGAAAACAGATTATTTGTCAGGGATTATGGCTGTTTTACTCTCTGCTGAGTCTCTGATGGGATCAGTGTTACTAGTGACTCAACTCCATAACCATGACATAGAGGAGATGTGTGTTACACATAAGTGCAGAACATAATGTCTATAGATTACACACATCAATGTACGGCATCTCATGTTACTGTGTTACTCATACATGAGTAGTAACCTTATTCCTGCCTGCATGACCTGTATAACTGGATATATTATTAATAAGAATAGTACTACCCTTACCAATGTTACACCCGTGATTCACCCACAAACCAAATGTTAAGATTTGACCAATCCGTACTTAACAATATGCCACCAATAGGTATACTTCTAGTTACCTGTACCCCTATGTAATCTGACCATGGGTCATACTAGGACACATCCCTGAAGAACTCAATTTATCATGCAGAAACGTGTTGGAGCATTAAACAAATGACAAAAACAGTAATTTTAGAATATTTATTTTCAGCCATAAATTAGGTTTTGAGGTTTATGGAAATTTTAATGTGCTGCACCTCTGCCTATTAGGGACACTTCTTGATATTTACCACTTTATGGCTACCTAATGCCTATACTGGATCCAGAGGACTAGCGGAGCCTAGCATCCTTGATCCATATTGGAACATGTGTGCACTCGGCATACTGAGCACTCGTTGTGACCACTGGGAACTTTGGCATCAAGAAAACGACCAAATAATCCAAAGAAGTGATGACCCTATATCACCAAGAGGATCTAAATTTGGATCACGAGCCATCTAAGATCAGCAAGGACTACAGAACTGCATGACCCCCCGGCTGGGGCAGCTATCGTAGCATCAGGCTCACCTCATGTTAACTTCTGCAGCCAGATTATCTATGGCAGGATCCAGATAAAACAGCACAGCAAGTATCCATTATTAGCTGTGACCTGGGATTGGGGTGAGCAATAGAACAGGAGGTGCAGGATGCAGTGTTCCTGTATTGTTTGCATCAAATTGACATTAACATGGACCAATATCCCACATAAGGAGATTTTAACACCTGGTTAGACGTTTTTCATTTGTGGAGTTCCTATGACCTCATCTAATTATAAGGAGAGCACAGCATATGCTGAGATAGACTCTATTGCTAATAGGCCACAAGACCACTTTAGGAATCAATTTACCTATGTTGTCAGGCGTTTTAGGGTGTGAGATTATACCTATGTGTTGTCAGACCAGTAAAGATTTTGTACACATTGTACATCTGTTTCCTCATCTTATCATTATTACCCCACATACACACCTGAGCTCAGAGCTTGTTCCCTTTATCTATTACAATCCCCCAAAGCTCCATCTTCTAACTCACCGCTGGTCTCTGGGGCCGGGCTCCTCTATGCTGCACTGCACATTCTGGAGGATGAGCTGACAGATGTTATGACATTATGCATCTAGTTCATTCCCCTGTAATCTTAGTTTCCAGCCAGAGCAGCAGAGGGAGCTGGTACTGCTGGGTGCCTGCCCGCCTATAATCCATTATAGCAGGCGCTATGACACAACATCGGCTGACAAGCCATTAGAACGTTATCTGAAGATGGAAACCTTTTTAATTATTTTATACTGTGAATTTTTAACCTTATTTATGAAAACAAAGATACTGTCAGTTATAAATGTAACATGCTGATTAAATGAAAGAGGGACATGACCCTGAGTGCTACATGTGACATGTGACCTGTGTGGCTGCTATATAACAGGTCAGGTGACCCAGCAGGACAGGACAGTAACAGCCATATAATATGAGGTCCCTGTGAAAGTAGCACCCAGTAAATAATGGAGACTCAGTCAGTGAATACGTAAAACATATTTTTATTGTATGATAAAATCTAGTTATGGGATCTATTTAGTAAACTAAAACAAAGCTGTACTGCAGCATTTAGCTGGAGAAAGCCTAATATATTACTTTTCTATATATAATAAAATTAATATTTAGTAAGTGAATAACATCATAATGGCATAAAAGCCACATACTTGAGCAACCTCTGGACTCACGAAGAGTCATCCTTCAGCACTCAGGAGAGGAAAAACCCCCTGTGGGGGAAACCTCTGGGGAACCATGGCTTCAGGATCGCCCTTCCCTCTGGGCAGTAAGAGGTGTACTAATAGATACGGGGGGGGTCTAATACCCACTAATACCTGATATCAGCAACTGATGACGTCTTAAGGGGAAAAGGAGGAAAAAGTTGTTAGTGGATAAACAAGCAGAGTGATAAAATGATAACACTGGTGTCGCTGCAAAGAGGGAATAACTTCTATATAAAGGGGATATACTGACCCTCCAACTACTGAGGACATTGCAAATGCCCAAAATAGGAACAATGAACCTAAAGTGTCTATTGTGTTTATCCTCCATACTAACTCCTTAATTTATGTGACACTACATTATACAGTTTTGATACTATATTAGTCATTATATCCTGTACTTCTCACAGTTATTCCCTATTCTATCGTCCTTGTCTTGCCTCTCACCCTTATAGACAGCACCCTGCTTTTCTTTCCCACCCCCATCTTATCCTTCTATGAATAATTTACCTTTAATTCTGCTTCTAGGCAGGTAACTGTTGAATCTTGGCAGATTACTGTAGGCAGGATGCTATAGGGGGAAGCACTGTGATGTCACAGTAGAGATATACATCACAAAGCAACCAACCATAGCAATACAGCTGAATTACACCTATCATATGTATACATTTAAACATCAATTATAACTTGATTTACATTAACTTTTAGTCAATGAAATACTGTAGAAAATAAGACTGAAATCTTTTGTACATATTAACTCAATATAAAAGTGAAGGGAAAATGTAAAGGAATATCTAGATTATATCACCACTTATATTTTAGAGATAAATTAAGCTATTTATGTAACATTTTGAATGAACCATCATGGCATCATTTATAGGTCTGTTACTCTCATCAATTTTTAAAAAAGAAATACAAAATATTAGTGTTTCTTACAGACCCAGTGTCTCTTCCTAACCTCTGTCATACTGGTGGTAGCTGGGGTACAATGTATCCGTCATACTGGTGGTAGCTGGGGTACAATGCATCCGTCATAGTGGTGGTAGCTGGGGTACAATGCATCCGTCATACTGGTGGTAGCTGGGGTACAATGCATCCGTCGTACTGGTGGTAGCTGGGGTACAATGCATCCGTCGTACTGGTGGTAGCTGGGGTACAATGCATCCGTTGTACTGGTGGTAGCTGGGGTACAATGCATCCGTTGTACTGGTGGTAGCTGGGGTGCAATGCATCCGTCGTACTGGTGGTAGCTGGGGTACAATGCATCCGTCGTACTGGTGGTAGCTGGGGTACAATGCATCCGTCGTACTGGTGGTAGCTGGGGTACAATGCATTTTATACATTTCTATTGCTGTAATTTTTTTTTTTAAATATATATTTTCATTCAGGGAGTGAAAGGGGATTTGGCCAACCAGACGTGCCGGGACTCAATGGGCCAGCCCCAGCCACTCTCTGTATTGCATATTCTAGGATGCTCTAATTTTTGGGTACAGGTACAGTAGGTAGAGGCAGTGTGTCTTATTTATTTTATACTACTAGAGAAAATTTATGTTAATGCCACCTACTTTTTTGTTGACTTTGCCTATAGTTTATTTGGTCCTGCCTACAGTGCGAGGCGACTTTCATAAGTTTTTCCAGGAAGTCGTTGAGTTCCTAATCCTCCCCTGCGTACACCACAGCCACACCTCTGTACCCTGACATTCAGGCCTGTCATATTTCTCTGAGCCACTCATCTCTAGCTAAAATATTTATTCATTTGGATGGCATTTGCCAGGAAAACTGCCCTTGATATGGGAATTTTTCATATCTAGCCCTGATTTGATGAAATACAACACAGGACTAGCATGGTAGGGATGCAGGACTTTCCGCACCTATAAAGAGCGGATGGCACTACACAGGCCTGCAATCAGAGCAGCACTGAGTGGCAAATTATCGGAGCAACCTGTAGCTAGACACTTTGTTGAAAACAAACATAATATGGCAAATCTAAGGCACATGATAATTGATCATGTACCTGAGAACCCCAGTGGGGGTTATCGTCACAAGGCTCTGTTGCGCCTAGAAACGAGGTGGATATATCTATTAGAAACGGTCAAACCTAAAGGTTTAAATGATCATCTGTCCTTTTCGGCTTTTGTTTGACATATATGATTATAACTATATGCCATGATTGAATAATATGTATGACATTTGAGGGGTCTAACTGTCTGTTCATATTTGTTGATATGTGCAATAAAGCACAGGTCTTGTCACATATCTTTATGGTTGCTGGGCTATATTGCCAATGATATGTTTTGCTTTTTAAGTCTTTATTAATATCTGTATGGTGTGGCAATATTGTGTGTATCCAAAAGTGCACTTATTATAGTTAGGTGTCACTGGTAATAGATATCCATTAATATCTCTATGACATCAGACATTTGTCTGCAGGCTGTCTTTTGGTACTTCATGTTGCATTGCTATTTTTGCAACTATATCTTACAGACCGGGGATGGTCTTTACATTATAAACAGTAACACATTGTGTTTTTAACATTTATATATTTAACTCGTGTGTTTGTGTACATACGCATGTCCACGTGGTGATATTGGTAGTGTTTGTGTGGATGTCCGGGTGACGCTCTGACTCACGCCTGCGTCACTGGCTGTTACAGGGCGCTGGAGAATGAGTCGGAAGTGGGACTACCTGGCGGCAAACGAGGTGAGGGGGTATAAAGGTAAGAACCTTCTATGTAATTTTGTATGTCCTGATGACGAGTTGTGATTAAAACTCGAAACGTTGATTCAAGTGACACGATTGAGACGTCTTTATTCCAAGCCCGGAGAGTAACACTGCTTTGCCTTACTATTTGTTCCCCTGAGTGAGCACCACGGCTAGAGGATCTATTATTGGGAGTGCCTGCACCACTGCTGAACTGTATGTATATGTCTATATATATATATATGTATATATATATAAAAAATTGATTGCACTCGGCACTAACTAACTGTTTCAGCCGAAAGCACTCTTGGGCTTGCGGCAACGAGACCCTACCACAAGGGTCTCATCGCAAGCCTGATGGTCGCGATGGTCTTGACCATCGCGACCATCATGGCCGCTCGCTATAGCTGTGGGTGGTCACCCACAGCTATGCGAGCAGCCAGAAGGTCGTTCTGCAAAACCAGAGGGCCAGCCCTGATTCAGAGCTCTGAATCAGGCCCTAAGGTCGCATCCTTGAGTAATGGTAAATCAGTCTCATTGTTAATTAACGGCCAGTACTTTTTCGCCGCTGTAGTAATGCTAGAACTTGCTGTTGAATATTGGTTTACCCAGATCATAGGGTTTTTTTTTTCTCTCATCAAGGATTTTTGTAATAAAGTCTCCCTGGATATTGCAAACACCCTAGTTCTGGCATAAGATAAAAGAGTATTAGAGTAACCTCTCTGTAAGAATCGGTTATACGAGTACATAATGTCCATCTGCTTCTTAACATCGACATCATTGTCACAAATACGACGAACTCTTATAAACTGGGAGGACGGAAGTCCATGTTTCAGGGCTGCAGGATGATGACTTGCTGCAGCTAAAAGTGAATTGCAGTCGGTAGGTTTGTTATATACCGTTGTAGATAGTTTTGCTTCTTCCTTTTTGACAACTACATGCAAGAAGTGGACATTACTGTCACTTACATGAAATGTGAACTTAATATTTCTGTCAGATTGATTAATATGCAACATCAATTCTTTAAACTCATTTTCCGTCCCATCCCATATGACAAACACATCGTCAATATAGCGTTTATACAATCTTCTCAGCAATCAGAGAGCCATCATGGAGGGGATAGATCTAAAATTCTTTTACAGAAGGAGGCAAGGTGGATCTATGAGTTAGAGACCTTAAGTCCTAAGGGTCTGAATGAACAATGTTTCTTGAATTGCTTTATGTGAGTGTTTCTTACATGTTGTTCTTATTTAAATATTTTTAGAGTATATGCTTTAGTACATATAGAGGTGAGCGCTACTAGTTCCTCTTTGCTGTGTTGGAAGGATGTACAATATTCTTCTAGATAGCATTCCTTATTTCTTAACCTGATGATATGTTTAAGTAATGATTACATTTTTTCTGTGTGCTGCTGTTTTGATTATTAGTGTGATTCCATTGCTCTTTATTCAGTGTTTGTTTAAAGTTGCTTAGCAACTAGCCCCACATGCTGATGTCAGAGAGCCGCGACGGGGCTCCAGGACGGCGCTGGTGTCAGTCAGCCGGAGGCTTGTTTGCACAGTGGGTGATGAGTTCTTTCCAACGATGACGTCAGGCAGTCGCGACGGAGCACCTGGACAGCGCTGACGGGTGTCAGCAGGAGGCTCATTGGCATTTGGGGGTAAGTGGTGTAGGGTATATCAGTATGTACTTGTGTTGTTGTCATTTATGTCCTGACGAAAATTCTTCAAATAGAATTGAAACGTTGACGAGCGGAGGCTCAGTGTTTTATTCTTGATGTTTTGCTTGAGTGGCACCTGAATTTATTCTGACTATATATATATATATATATATTTAGGTAAGTGTTAGAAGGTGGCACTCAGAGGTTACAAGACCATCGCGACCATCAGGCTTGCGACAAGACCCTTGTGGTAGGGTCTCGTTGCCGCAAGCCCTAGAGAGATTTTGTCTCAAACAGAGCCGAAATCTCTCCCACTGTCATCACTCGTGATGTCAGTGGGGCCGGCCCCAAACGGAGGCGTTTACATGGGAACGCCTCCGTTTGGGTAGCCACTCCCCCAGCCCGCCCACCAAAGGGGGCATGCTGTCACTCAACATCGACAGCACGCCCCCTTTGGTACAAGACCCGGAGCGACGGTTTGCCCGTCGCTATGCGTTGTGCTCATGCGCACTGTGCCACCATTAGCATAGCGCTCGCGAGCAGGTCAGAATCAGACCCTAAGTTCCTAACCCCTGCGTACACCACAGCCACACCTCTGTACCCTGACATTCAGGCCTGTCAGATTTCTCTGAGCCACTCATCTCTAGCTAAAATATTTATTTATTTGGATGGCACTTGCCAGGAAAACTGCCCTTGATATGGGAATTTTTCATGTCTAGCCCTGATTTGATGAAATACAACACAGGACTACCATGGTAGGGATGCAGGAAATAGACTTTCTGCAGATCAAGTCCATCCTATTCCATGTGGCGTTAGTGCGGTGCAGAAAGCACAAGAGACCTCCGCCGATCAAGCATTGGAGGTGGGTAGGTACTTTTTATAGGTAGCGTTTGAAAAGTAGAACAGTTCTTCAAGCAATTAAGTTGGCAGAATAGCGCAGGACAATATTCCAAACTTGGGTGAACTTCACGGCAATACTATTGTCGTAGCCGGATAATTGGCTGAGACAGGATCGGTTTAAAACTAGATCGAGGCGACGCCATTTTGTGAATGGCAATGAGACGCCATTTTACAACTGGCCACCCAGCGCCATTTTAGTGAAACTCGCCATTATAAGTACATATGGCGAATTTTTAGTGTTGTGCGATTCCCATGCAATAGAAAGAAGTTAAAAGTCCCCACCACATAAATACAGACAGCCACTAAATCATATAAAATGATTAACCCTGCAAAGCACATACCATAGTGTACTCCACAAAACACATTAGTCGCACAGCGCTAACTACCGTCTTTTTTCAATTCCCCAATACTTACACACGGCACACTTACATAAAAAGTTCCCTAGCATTAAAGTGTAATATCCAAGGTTTATGCAGTAATTATTAATGTTGTGTAATAAAGGTTATTTGATATCTAAGGTTTAGTACATGGTAAGCAGACCGTGTTTGGTGTTGGACTGATCCACTGTGTCTCCACAGATTTCCGATATCATCGGTGAGACGATCGCAACATGCGTCTGCAAATTTTGGACTATAGAGAGCTAAAACATTAAAATGTACTCTGTAATGTTAGCATCTTAGATTAGCATCCAGCGGGAAAAAGGACACAAAGGGTTGTTAGAGGCTGTTTGTGTCCATTTGAATTGACCTATGAACTATCCTGTAACAGAAGCACCTTTAAGAAGAACCAATGAAATCATGTCAAACTTGTCTATTGTTTTGCCTATCCCTGTAAGAGTATATATGTGCGCTCTCTGACCCCAGTCTTGAGTCTTCTTGCTGTGCTGTTGACGGAAGTTTCTAATGCTGATGCCAGTATCTGGGCCCAGAGCGTGTTCGTATATAACAACTGTACCTTGGGTCTGTTTGATGTATTTGCGCTAATTGTCTTTAGATCACAGCGTGTAACCATCTATTTTTATATTGAATAATAACTTTTTGTGCTTTGGAACCACACTCAAAGTCTGAAAGCATTTATTTACTGTGCGACTCATTACGCTAAATAGCGACAATTTTAGAATGTATGAACAGGATTTTAGAAGGTATTGTCGAAGCTGGATAATTGGCTGAGACAAGATCAGTTTAAAATTGAAGCATGCACGACGCCATCTTGCGAATGACAGCTAAACTCCATTTTAGAAACAAGAATCTACAAGACGCCATTTTGCGACCAGCACCATTTTAAGTTACAACTCACAAGCTAAGTACAGATGGCAATGTTTTTGATAATCTGCCAAGGGCAACTGGAAGAACAGCCTCTTGAGAAAAAGTAAATAGAATAGACAATGAGTGTTTTACATACAAATTGGGAATCCCTGTATGCAGACAAGTATAGTTGTGGCAATTGTAATATAACCCAGGCATTGATCTACACAATTGAATTTGTCTGAATCCTAAACAGGTTTTAGTCCCACACCCAGACAGAATGGCCCCAGCTTCACAGCTGGGGGTAACACATTTGCATTCACACAAGAGTCTGGGAGAACAAAGGACTTTTCTTTTGAGCCTGGGAATGGTGGGGGCTGCTGAGAGAGGGGGCGTGTGGAACTATAAGGCTCAGCATTCCACAATGCTAGGTGTTCCCTTAGTAAGTGAGATTTAAGTGCACCATTTCTCATACACACATTAATACGCACAATTGCGTTGGTAACTAATCGCATATTAGCGAATGCATAAGACCCTGTATGAAAACGCTGGTTGTTAGCTTCAAGCGCACACATCTGCCCCAAGTTAACTAGCGTCTTTACACCACACCCCACATACTCACACTTTACATATCCACATACAAGGTTCCATAAGCTTTAAGGGATAAGATTTAAGTTCATTCATTTAGTATAAATGATGTGAAATAAAGATTATTTGGTAACTAAGGTTTTATACAAGCTAAGTAAGCCGTGTTTGGTTTTGTACTGATGCGTACTCTTTCAACAGAATTCCGGTATTATCGGTGTGGAGATCGCATCATGCATTCTCAACTTATGGACCGCAGAGACTTCAAGCAACAAAATGTATATTATATGAACAACTGTTAGGATGTTGCATGGGGCGGGAGGGCAGAGACCCCCAGTTGTTGGAGGCTTGGTGTGTCTATTTGAACCAGCCTGTTAAACGCTCTGTAACAGATGCTTCCCCCTTGGGAACCAATGGCATAAGCAACAAACTACTCTATTGTTCTGTCTATTCCGGGGGGGTATAAATATGTGTGCTCCAACACTGAGTTCTTAGTCTTCTTGCTGAATGCTGACGGACGAGGGGATTCTTGCTGATGCCTAACATCTGGACCAGAGAGCGCTGCGTATGTATACTGTACTTGGGTCTGTATAATTCCTTTGCGCCGAATTGTGTATGGATCAATAGCGTGTAACTGACTGTACTTTTACTTGAATAATACTTTGTGCTTTGGAACCACACGTTCCAAGTCTGGTGTCTTTATTTACTGTATGACTGCGTACGCACAATAACGTCATCCTTAGAGGTTTATAGGTAGGATATTAGAAGGTATAGGCAGGGGTATATAGAGGTTCAAATATAGATTCCTTAGTATATACAGGATTGCATAGAGGTTTTAATTAGGTATCCATAGTTGGGGGCTCGCAGTGTTAATCACGCTACCGGTCACTTGGTAACACTCGGTAGCGATCTCTCAGCAAAAGGGTGGAGGCGCCATAGCTGGAGAACGCATTGTGCCTTCGAAATCTGCTACCACTTTGTTGCTGAGAGTCTGCTACCTGTTATTGTGGCTTTAGGAGCGCTGATTGGGAATCCAGGGACGAGGGAGGAAAAAGTTTGTTTTCCTTCATCGATAGTTTTTTTGTGTTAAAAAGGGGAAGTCGCATTATTGTGTATGCGACCAGTCGAACTATAGCGTAAAAATCATAATACGTGTTGTGTAGTAGTCGCATTATTGTGTATGCGACTAGTCGCACAATAGCATATACGTATTTCCTGTATTGCTCCCACGTGTTTTAAATAAAGCCGTTGAGAGTGCACGGTGATATTGATAGATAGCATTGTTGTAAATGCATTGATCAGTGTTGCCATAGTCTGGGAAAACATGTATTTTTCTGCGCAGGAATAGGGTGTGTAACAGTGAGTATTTGTTGGTAGTTAAGGGTATCGTAGGACCCTTAAGGATTAGGCGCAAGGGTCGACCTAGTAGCTCGGCAGTAGATAACGTTCTAACACATAAGCAGGTGTAGTTGTTGTCTTTGTTGTAGGTTCGGCTCCCAGTGTGATTACAGTATTCAGTGATCAATTAGGGTTATTTGAGCATTGCAATTGAACCACACAGTTTTGGCTAAATTGTGATTGTGAACTGGGTAGAGGGTGGACGAAATCACTGAAAAGGGTAGGTGTTATTGGAATACCTACATGCTAGCAGTTGAAAGGTAGTCAAAAAGGGATTAGGTGCGTGGAAGCAGCCTGGTTATTCCATAGGTGTGTGGGCGCATCCTGTTAATATCGTCCGCAGGTAAGTGAAAGTATCTTGACTGTCTTTCACCAGTTTAAATCTCTATTGAAAAGCTTAGGGTTCTCCCAGATGGGGGCCAAGCAAACCGTAGAGATGTTAGATAATGTGCTGCTGTTGGGTCGGCACGCCATATTATGCATACTAAGTACGGTGCTTATGCAATTAGGTACTGTGATGTATGGTTTAAAATGACGATGAAGAGTGTTAGACCATATCCCAGAATTGACAGCTTTGATAAGGAGGTACTGAACAATGTCCGAGATAGCATCTGTATGGTGCGCTCTCGAATGAAAAAGGTAAAATATAACGAGTGTTTAAAATTATGGCAGCGTGAGGGGGATGCATGGCTTAAAGGTGTGCATGCGACGCAAACTAGGACAGTACACACGCAGCACTAAACTGCGGTGCGTGCACGCCGCGAGATAGTGCGCACGTGCAACAAGGTAGCGTTGCGGAAGGTATTGCCAGTGGTTCACGCGCACCACCGCCGCCCTATGCGGATGGGGGTGCAGGTATAATTGTTGAAAAAACCCATAAAAATGTAACAAGTAACTTGTACCCTCTCTTAAGTAATCATAAAGAAAATATTTATGATGTGTATGATGAGCCTATTGTTATGTCTGCCATTTCCCATGCTGTACACATGTTATATGCTCCACCACAACAAGCACAAGTGGCTCCGCCATCTTCATCAGTGATAGTACAGGAAGTGTTAACATCCACTGCACCAGTAGAGGAAGTTGTTAACCCTTTACGTAGCAGTAATAGGCTAAATCCCCAACTGGAGCAAAATTTTCACCATAAAACAAAAAGAGAGTGAATCTGCAGAGGATTATTGTAACCGAGCTCTGCAGGCTATCACCCAGTACACTGGGTTAGAGGATATTAAAGATAGCACTCATCACAGGGGAATGATCGTCACTGTACTTATGGATGGTCTAAAAGAGAATCTAAAGACCCGAGTTCAGACCTCACAACCTGGCTGGGGGGGAGTTACTGTAGACACTCTCATAGAATCCGCTATTGAACATGATAAGAACATCCTTAAAAAGAGAGAGTCCCAGAGCGAGAAGCTAATGGCTGTTAGTATTCAAGCTCTAGAAGGAATGACGGTAACATCACAGCCAACAGACACACATGCACCTGCACAGCTACACGTCCTCACCAATCCTGCACCACCTTAAACACAACCATACCCCACTTATCACACACAGCCACAAAACCCATACTATCCACAACCACCATATTTCCCTCAATATCCTTATCCACACCCACCATCTTTCCCTTACACTCAACCCACACAGCAATCCTTTCACACACCCCACTCACGAAGGTGCTTTAACTGCAACCAAGTGGGACATGTAAGTAGGAACTGTAGGGTGAAGAAGGTAGGACCCCCTAACCAGGGAGTACCTGGATATCCCCATAAGGGATATACACAGAGTACAGGAAACCTACAACAGTCACCAGCTCCAATTGTGGCCGTAAATGCTGTATTGGTGAGTGAGAGTCAACGCTAGGGGTCAGGTCATACCTGTAGTCTACTGATAGTCAGGTTAACGGGAAGTACTAGGGAAGAACCGTTGATGATGGTTGATGTAGCTGGTACTAAATATCCTTTTCTTGTAGATACAGGGGCGACCAGGTCAGTGATAAAATCTCCCGCTAACTTACAGGTAACCAGCGAGACGGTACCAGCAATGGGTGTAATGGGTAAAGTGCAACATTATTCTTTAACAAAATCCACAGAGGTCACTATCGGGCCATTGCACACAGAGGAATCAGAGCAGGCTTTCCTTAATCTTAAGGATAGTCTGACAAGAGCACCTGCATTGGGAATACCTGCTTATGAAAAACCTTTTGATTTGTATTGAACGGAAGCCGATGGTTGTGCACCAGGTGTCCTCACACAAAAAATTGGTGATGAGAGTAGATCCATAGCATACTACAGTGCACAATTGGACACTGTGGCAAGATCACTCCCAACGTGTTTAAGAAGTGTAGCAGCAACTGCTCTATTGGTCAGTAAGAGTGAGGATGTGGTACTAGGCCATGATATGATTTTCTATACTCCCCATGCTGTATCTGCTTTGCTAAACTCTGCCCAAACCAGACATGTCTCCTCAGCTAGGTTCACGAAATGGGAACTAGCCTTAATAGCACCTGCAAACATCACCATCACAAGGTGCAGTACGTTAAATCCAGCTACGTATTTACCATATGTGCAACATGATGCACAAAGGGTGGAGAGAGGTGAGCCGCTGGCAACACGTGAGTTCTGCAGGTATATCGATGCACATAATTGTATGGAATATCTGAATCAAGCCTTTACTGCAAGACCTGACACACGGGATAAACCTTTAGAAAATGTAGATGTGACATTTTACACGGATGGGAGTTGTCATAGACAAACTGACACTGGAGAGTTATGCACAGGTTATACTGTGGTAAATGACGAGGACGTTATAGAAGCCGAACCTTTAGGCCCACCACACTCAGCCCAAGTGGCAGAACTGGTGGCACTAAAGAGAGCGTGTGAATTAGCGGAAGATAAATCTGCTAATATCTACACTGACTCTAGGTACGCCTTCGGGGTAGTACACGATTTCGGCGCTCTATGGCATCTGAGAAAGTTTATGACAGCAGCAGGCACACCAGTTGCACATTCCAAACATATAAAAGGACTATTAACAGCAATCCAATTGCCAAAGGCAGTGGCAGTAATTAAGTGTAAAGCCCATAAATGTGAGGATGATCCGGTGTCACTGGGCAACAGTAGGGCAGACGAAGCTGCAAAATGGGCAGCAGGGTTAAAAATGAATGTACCAACTGAACAAATCATGACTTTTCAAACAATTGATATGCTGAAATTAATTGAGATGCAAAATTTCTGTTCTATCCAGGAAAAGTCAGTCTGGAGGTCCAAGGGATGTGGGCAAGAGTCCTCTGGACTCTGGAGACACGGACAAGGTAAGCCAGTGGCTCTCAAGGCATGCTACCCAAGCCTGGCTGAGGCAGCGCATGGTCTTACTCATCTGGGAAAGCAAGGTATGTGTAAATTGGTGAGAGCATACTTGTGCACACCGGGTTTTTCTTCAAAGCGGAAAAGAGAGCAATATCCTGTCTTACCTGCTTGAGGAAAAACATTGGGAAAACGATCCCTACCGAACCATCCCACATTCCTCCGACTGACGGACCTTTCCAGGTAATACAAATTGATTTCATCCAATTACCACGCTGCAGGAATCTCAAGTATGTATTAGTGTGCACTGATGTGTTTTCCAATTGGGTTGAGGCATACCCAGCTGCCACTAATACTGCTGCGTTTACTGCCAAGAAAATTGTTCAGGAGTTTGTGTGCAGATACGGTATCCCTAAAATCATCGAGAGTGATAGGGGTACTCATTTCACAGGTGATGTTTTTCAAAATATGTGTAAACTGATGGGTATTAATAGTCGACTTCATACCCCCTACCGACCGCAAGCCAGTGCCAAGGTGGAGAGGATGAACGGTACTATTAAAAATAAAGTAAGATCATGGCAGAGACTTGACTAGGATGGCTGGAAGCATTACCGTTGGTCCTACATAGCATAAGGACCACTCCTAGACCCCCTCTAAATCTGTCCCTCTTTGAAATACTGTTTGGTAGACAACCTCATTTGATTATAAGTCCGCAGGAAGATTTGAAAGGCAACAACGAGGTAATTGTAAGGTATCTTATAACAATGAGTAAACAGTTAAAACAGCAACAGCAGAAACTGAAATTGTTGTCACATGATATTGAACCTGGAGAATATGTTATGATCAGAAATTTCTTGCGTTCAGGTTGTTTGACTGATCGTTGGGAAGGTCTGTATCAGGTGTTGCTGATGAGTACCACATCTTTGAAGGTGGCCGAGAGAGATACCTGGGTCCATTCCACTCACTGCAAGAAGGTCATCTAACTGGTGGAGAAACAAGGCGGAGGCGAGGCTGATAACGTGGACCTGTCGATCGCGAGCTTGTTCTGGGAGGGTTAAAAGGTTGCAGTGAGATATCTGAACTAAAGCAATTTGCATGTCCTTGCTATGGCAATGGACTGGTCTGATGTGTTCATTTTTGTATTCTCTTCCAGAGTTCCATCATCCTGGTTTGTTCGGGGATCTCTGGTTTCTGTGATGGGGGACCAATAGAGGAGATGGGAGCTAATGGTAGTATTGATGGAGTGGAGTCGAGAGGAGGAGTGCTATGCCAATCAGGGGAGTGTCTGACCAATCTTAGTACTGTAATTGTTAAGAGATCTGCTATTTTGGATACTCGGAGACAGTGTGAAGGTCTATCGTCTGAGGATTATTGTATGTGTGAGTTCTGTGGGTCCGTAGTCAACGAGAGATGCATCCAACACTGTCAACCTAAATATAACCAGTATTGGGGTGGGTATCCTTTAGAGGATTACCACACCATGGTGGGCAAAATTTTGAACCAAACCGACTGTTGGGTATGCTCTCACGTGCCCCAAGGACAGTATAATGTAGGAGTAGTGCCATTCCCATTAAATATCTCTGAAATTTTAGAATTGCAAAAAGGGAAGACACTGGATGGAACATTTCTTAATACCAAACCACCCCATTTTAAACTCCACCAGTACCAGGCAGATAAAACACTTATATGTTTAAACATCACCAACTCCAATGAACCAGGAAGTTGGGAAGTGACTGGGAATAACCAGACGATGACCTTCTCACAAAGAGCTGACCGTGAGCCTATGAATTCTGAACCGTTATGCAAAATTAGGTCAGGTGGAAGACACTTATAAATATACACTGAGTAACACCAAAGAAATGATTGGTAGAATATCAGAAGGGTAATGTGCTAAGGTTATACAACCACAAACATGCATTTGCCAGATGGGAGAACCTGAGATAGGATCATTTGTGAGGGAAATGTGTTTGATGATCATGATGCATACTATTCCTTATGTTCTCCCCGATGATGTATATTTTATATGTGGAAGGAAAGCGTATAAGTGGCTCTCTCCAAATTCCGAAGTTTTGTGTTACCTGGGAAGAGTAGTCCCAGAGGTTATGACCCTCACACATGGTGAAATGCTTTGTATTCATAAAAACGCACCATCACCATATCTTCACACACATTATGAACACAGAGACAAAAGAAATATGATACCTGGTGACGTGCATAAAGCCACTCAGTTAATCAGTGAGTCAACTGGCTTTCAAGTTTTGGTAGCACTGGATCCCACCAGGATCGCTCGGGGTACACTAAATTTCAGATATATCCAAGACCTTGCTAAATTGATAGATAATATCACCGAGATGTATGATGACACATTCAGGTATACAGGTAGGGAATTGCAAGCACACAAGAAAGAACTGGTGCAACATAGACTAGTGTTAAATTATTTAACAACTGTCACCGGAGGGTATTGCGTAACTTTGGATACCCAATTGGGAATAAAGTGTTGCACTTACATTACAAATGATACCAGCGATCCCAAGGATGTAATAGACCGGAAGATGGATGAAATTCTGCAGCTAAAATGGAAATTTCGTAAGAACCATAATGCTTCAGTGGCTGAAGTAGAGGAGAAGGTAGAGGAATTTGTTTCATGTTAAACCCAGTGAAATGGTTCTCAAGTCTAGGAGAGTGGGTCTAGGAAATGATTGCGAGCATAGGTAAACTCCTGATCCTCATACTGGTTGTCATCATAGTAATTGGCTTATGTGTCAGGTGTGTTCCTACTGTGTTGAAATGTGGAAAATGTAAAGATAAGGTAAACCGGAAGAATGAAATTATGATGGTGGTCAGTAGTAACAATATGAATACTGAGGTAAATGTAGAACTGCATTACAACCCTGAACTAGAAGGTACCATCATATGATGTATAAGATTTAGACATGCATAAAATGTATTATTAAAATGTTATTTTAAAACATCTTAAATAATGTAAGTCCCTATTCCCCCTCAAGACTTCCTTTATAGGATTGGTGCATCCCCACATCTTTCCCATGATCTCCCAAGATCCGTGGTGTGCGTATAGGGGTAGTTTTATGTCCCCTCCTAGAGACACACTATTGATGGATTAAGAACCACCTTGTGCCATCCCGTAATATTACATTAAATAATATGTCATAATGTAAGCCTAAATTCATTTTAAAATCAGAGTATGATAGCATGTTGTTTGCTATCAAAGGGTGAACTGTCGTAGCCGGATAATTGGCTGAGACAGGATCGGTTTAAAATTAGATCGAGGCAACGACATTTTGCGAATGGCAATGAGACACCATTTTGCGACTGGTTGCCTAACTCCATTTTAGTGAAACTCGCCATTATAAGTACATACGGCGATGCTATAATTTAGTGTCGTGCGATTCCCATGCAATAGAAAGAAGTTAAAAGTCCCCACCACAAATTCAGACAGCCACTAAAACATATAAAATGATAAACCCTGCAAAACACGTACCATGGTGTACTCCACAAAACACATAGTCGCACAGCGCTAACTAGCGTCTTTTCTCAATTCCCCAATACTTACACACTGCACACTTATATAAAAGGTGCCCTAGCATTAAAGTGTAATATCCAAGGTTTATGCAGTAATTATTAATGTTGTGTAATAAAGGTTATTTGATATCTAAGGTTTTGTACATGGTAAGCAGACCGTGTTTGGTGTTGTACTGATCCACTGTGTCTCCACAGATTTCCGGTGAGAAGATCGCAACATGCATTTGCAAACTATGGACTATAGAGACTTAAAACATTAAAATGTACTCTGTAATATTAGCAGCTTAGATTAGCATCCAGCGGGAAAAAGGACACAAAGGGTTGTTAGAGGTTGTTTGTGTCCATTTGAATTGACCTATGAACTATCCTGTAACAGAAGCACCTTTAAGAAGAACCAATGAAATCATGTCAAACTTGTCTATTGTTTTGCCTATCCCTGTAAGAGTATATATGTGCGCTCTCTGACCCCAGTCTTGAGTCTTCCTGCTGTGCTGTTGACGGAGGTTTCTAATGCTGATGCCGGTATCTGGGCCCACAGCGCGTACGTATATAACAACTGTACCGTGGGTCTGTATGATTTATTTGCGCTAATTGTCTTTAGATCACAGCGTGTAACCATCTGTTTTTAGATTGAATAATAACTTTTTGTGCTTTGGAATCACATTCAAAGTCTGAAACATTTAATTACTGTGCGACTCATTACGCTAAATAGCGACCATTTTAGAAGGTATAAACAGGATTTTAGAAGGTATAGACAGGATTGCATAGAGGTTTTAATTAGGTATCCATACTATATTAAAGTGTCTTTGACCTGAAATGTGAATTTAAATAGTAAGGGGCAAATGCTATTAGCTATGGGGTAAAGTGCACACTCTTGGACTTAGCATGCAGTGTAAACCAGAGAATCCTGCTCTTAACGTGTAATTTATTGTTTACTGTGAGTTACCTTAGAGCAGTGGTTCTCAAACAGTACACGTTTTCTAGGTCACCCAGCAGGTGCACAGGTGTATTCATTACTCACTGACACATTTTAAAAGATCCACAGGCGGAGCTAATTTTTTCACTTGTGATTCTGTGAGGAGATCTGGAAAACATGCACTGTTTGAGGTCCTGAGGACCAAGTTTGAGAACCTGTGCCCTAGAGTTAACCGTGTGGAAAAAAATGGCTCTGGAAATCAAACCCAGAGCTTTTCCAGCGCAGTAATACCACAGGTAACTGAATCTGTCCCTAAAACTGTTTACATGTTAATTCCTTTGTATTCATTTTGTTTAAAAAACAAGTTGGGTGAAGGGGGGAGAGTTAGTATACTTACTGAGCTTCTGTCAAGATTCTTAGCCACGGGATGCCACTTTCAGTCTTTTGACAGCAGGCATTCTGACTGCCGGTTTCCCATACCAAACCCGTTCCAAACATCTTGGAGAACTAACCACAGATCTTCTGTGAATGCAGGTCTGCTGAAATCCTTCTGTCTCTTCATGTAATCCCTGGCAGACTCGATGATGTTGAGATCAGGGCTCTGTGGGAGCCATATCATCTCTTCTAAGACTCCTTGTTCTTCTTCACGCTAAGGATACAGCAGTTCCAAAGCTGGGTACACATTGAACGATGTGTGTACCCAGCGATATCTGATGCGATGGGCGTGCCAGCGTCGGCAAGTGCATACACACTGGCAATGACGAACGGCGGGGGGGACAGCATGCTGCATTCGGCATCATGGCATCGTTAACGACATCCCCAGATTGAGCTGCATGTACAGTCAACTGGGGATATCGATAATGACACGCGCATCGTTCGTCGGTAAATGCATACACACTGGACTATTTGAACGATATATCGTTGATAGATATCGTTATCGTTCAAATGATTCGTCCAGTGTGTGCGGGGCTTAATTGTTTGGGTCGTTGCAAGATGGATATTGCACGATGGATAAGTACCTGCCTTTATTTCTCAGCATTGAGGACACCATTAATTCTGACCAAATCCCCAACTCCATTTGATGAAATGCAGCCCCAAACTTGCAAGGAACTTCCACCATGCTTCACTGTTGCCTGCAATCACTCATTATTGTACCACTCTTCAGCCCTTAGGCGAACAAACTGCCTTCTGTAACAGACAAATATTTCACATTTTGACTCATCAATCCAGGGCACCTGCTGCCATTTTTCTGCACCCCAGTTCCTATGGTTTTTAACATAGTTGAGTCACTTGGCCTTGTTTCCACGTCAAAGGTATGGCTTTTTGGCCACAATTCTTCCATGAAGATCACTTTTGCCCACACTTCTCCAAACAGTAGATGGGTGTACCTGGGTCCCACTGGTTTCTGCCAGTTCTGAGCTGATGGCACTACTGGATATCTTCCGATTTCAAAGGAAAGTAATCATCATGTGTCTTTCATCTGATGCACTGCGTCTACAGTCCTCAAAGTTACCAGTTTCTTTGTGCTTCTTCAACATAGCTTGAACAGCACATCATGAAACCCCAGTCTGCTTTGTAATCTTTGTCTGTGAGAGACTTTGCTAATAAAGTATAACTACTTGTGTGTTGTTGCTGTGCTCAGTCTTGCCATGGTGTATGACCTGTGACATGAAACTGTCTTCCACAACCTCAACTTTGTAGCACAGTTTGGCTGTTACTCACCTAGTTTAGTTTGAACAGCTGTTTCTGTTTCAGTTAATGACTGTGTTTCAACCTACATATGAAAGTGATGATCATTATCACCTGTGTTTGGTATGATTGGTTATTCATACACTTGACTGTAATCCTACAAAATCCCTGACTTTGTGCAAGTGTACCTAGAAGAATTGATGCTCTTTGAAGACAAAGGGTGGTCACACCAAATATTGATTTGATTTATATTTCTCTTCTGTTTACTCACTTTGCATTTTGTTAATTGATAAAAAACCTATTAACACTTCAATATTTGAAAGCATTTTTACTTTGCAGCATTTTTTCCACACCTGCCCAAAACTTGCACAGTATTGTATGTGTGTGTGTGTGTATATATATATATATATATATATATATATTATTTATTTAGGTAAGTGGTAGAAGGCGGCACTCAGAGGTTACAAGGTGTTTATTTGTGCCATTTCGGAGAATGTGCCTCCTTCCTCAAGACCCCTATATATAATATTTTTTTACATGTTGTGTCTATGAAAACATGTAACCAGAGAATGCACCAGAGTGGAATTATACACAACTTTATTAAGGTTTATAATGGATTAAATCCTTAACGTTGATGCTTTCTTCTTTTTTTCATCCACTTTTTTCCTTTCTTCCTTGTTTTTCTTTCCTTTTCTCTTCCCCTTTTTTCTTTCTCCATATTTTTCTCTTTCCTTTTTTCTCCCCATTTATCTGTATCCCCTTTTCTCTGCTATTTTCTTTCTCTCCGTCTGACTTCCCTGTCCCCATTTATCTGTACCCCCTTTTCTCTGCCACGTTCTCTCTCTCCCTCTGACTTCCCTGTCCCCATTTTTACTCTCTCTTATGAGTAGACAGACTCTACTCCTTTTCGTTTCACCGCTCCCAGCAAAAAACATAAAACACCAGCAAGTGTAGTATGTTTCTACCATTTCTTACATAGTATAGGAAATACACACATACGTATAACAAGCTTCAGGGGATGTCGTATCGGAGCTGGTAAGTCATGTTTCTTTAATGACAAGGAGATTGAGAGACTTTAAACTGAAATTGTCATTATTGGCTGTAAGCCGGATTCAAACAGATCTTATATTCTAAAGATCACAAGAAAAGGGGAGGGCAGATAGTGGAGATATGGTGATATGGTTGGTGGGAATTAATGTTTTGGGATGGCTTGAGCCAACATTGGGGATTATAGGGGGACTAGGTTTGGGTGAGATGTTGAGGTACAGTATTAGCATACAGTATATCCACACAAGAAAATCATAAGAGATGACCGTTCTTTCCCAGGGCCTCACGAGGTTCTGATTGTCTATGTCCTAAACTTGAAGATAAGCCACAGCTCCTGATTGGCTGACCTGCTATTAACTTGCCAGTCAGCCTTATTTGAGCTAATTGCATTGTATCTTTTGAGCATGTCATGGTCAGGTCATGTGATTGGTTTTAGCCATTTCCCTCATTATAAAAGGCATGAAAGACAGGAAACAGGTAAGTATGGTGATAGGGATTTTTTAATTAATTCTATTTTTTCTGTTAGCAATTGTTTTTTTTAACAACATGGCAGTGCTATTATGTGCTATTGGCGAGGAACCATAGGAGGCCAGCAATAGACATCAACGCAATGTGAGTTTAGGCCACAACAGTGTTCCTTAACCAGGCTTGCAGGTTGTTGTAGGATTACAGCAATACAGCGGTACAGACAGTAATGGCGGTATAAGTGGTGACAGAGGAGAAACTAATAGAGGAATATTTTTATTTAAAAGATAAAACAATTATGAGCACTACTTCTTATCTCTTAGTTTTAGGGTCATTTTTTTATATTTATAAGGGGGTAATCCTACTTTTTTATTTAGAGCCACAAGTAAAGACTTAATTTATAAGGAGGGTTCATAGGAAGATGTTAAGAGTTCCCAGTAGGAGTGGGCCATGTGCAGGGGGAACAGCCACAGCAGGGATTCCAAGCAAGAAGTCACACTGTACTGGGAGAGGTGTCACCATTATGTGTATACAGGGGCCCCACACCCCATGAAATTGATTCCCTGCATCACACTAAGGCTAGTGATATAGTTCATGGAGGCAACATGCTATATCCTGGCTATTACCACATTAAAGATGGGCTGTGTAGGTTTTTCCAGTCACTGACTATTTGCTGCTTAGTGCCATTGCATATCTGACCAATAAACCTATCCAAGGATTTGTTAATTGATCTACTGGAGAGAGACAGGAGAATGACCAAAGGGTTTTTAGAAATCTATGGGCCAGTAATGTCAGCTATCAAAGCACAATAGCGACCCAGAGCCTGGATATCTGAGGACATTCCCACCATTCTGTATGTGTGCAGAAACAACACTCTGTCCACAGTTTCTCCCACTCATATCAGAGGTGTGAGGAATGTCATTTAGTGGGGAGCGTGTACCATTGGGTGTACACCTTATAGGCACTTTCTGTCACCACAGTGTTAATGGATGACTTGGCTGTGCGCAGGCAGATTGTTTCCCTACTTGCCCAACAAGATCATCAGGTCCTTTACCCAGTCCTGTTCAAATGGTTCAGTCAGTGAGAAGGGGATAGGGGCAATGGTGATATATTATAAACTAAATACTAGTTCCGCATCCAAAAGGGTGATATATATGCTTACATTCAAAATGAGTCAGGGGCCTAAGATTACAAGATTTTAAATGTGCTTGAATGAAACTCCTAAGCTGAATATAAAACTGGAGGGCAAGTACTATTGGGATCTCATGTCCCTTTTCACACAAAATAAGGATTTCCACTGGCAGCTCTCCCTTACATCCCAGAAGTAGACAAATAATTATAGGATTTAATTCTGAAAACTGCGAGAAACAGCTACAACATAATGCAAATCAAATGACCTTTTATTTTCCCTTAGAATACACTTATGTATGAAAGATAATGGCCTAGTACAAACCATTCTGTACGGGGGATGCAAAACATGTGGTGGGACGGGGCGCATTTTGCTTTGCTTGTAGAGATGATAGTACAGATGTGTCCTCATACACCTTTCCTTTTTTGCTTCGTTTGGCATGAGATGCCAGCACGGCTAAGATGTACTACAATGATCAGCAATTAGATAGATCCCAATTTTTTTTTTCCTGCAAAAGTATTTGTATTAAGTATCAGATTAAAATAGCACATTGGCTAAGTTGCAGATTTAAAGGCATGGCACATTTAGCCATACGGCTAGATTTTAGGAAATGTGTATGTGGACATATCTGTATATCTGGTATATAGAATTATGCTGCAGTTTTTGCTTTGAATATGGCACTAGCCATGGCAATAGATGACACCAGAAGAGAGCTTTTCAGATAGGGAGCCACTTGAAAATCAATGTAGAACACCAAAATGGCGGCCATTAAAGATGCCATTAACAATTCCCTGATATTGGCTATATCTCAGCTTCTATCCTTCCAATTTAAATTTTCTTTTTTTTGGTTCAAAGCACATTTTAATTAGTATTTTTATTGTTATTGCGCTTTTTTTTCCTAGACCTTAAGGTTTCCACACAATTTTCAAAAAACTGAACATTTTATATTTTTCATAGAAGTTATTGTCTAATTACTTTTTTATAATTCACAATATCACTTTTGTACAGTACCTCAAAAGACATAATGAACATTGTTTCAGCTTTCCATTGATAACAAAAAAGTCCAATTTTGATGAGAAATTTCTCTGGAAATCACAGGTCACTATTACGGTTCCCAGGAAAAAGTGATTCAGGCCTTTTCCTGGAAATGCTTTGTATCAGTGTTTCTCTAGTGGATTCTCATCTGAATTAATTAAGCAATTAGACAAGAATACATTTCTCCTGGGAACTAGTTACAGTAAGTCAGTCTTGAAAAAGATACAAAGGGAATGAAACGCGTTGGGATTTGCCCAGGGGAAAGAAGAACCAGTTACCGGGACACAATCACAGATCACAGACAACAGTTGGAACATGATATACTGTATGGGTTATTATCATAGTCTATTGTCATACAAAGATCAGACTTACATGCTGAGTTTTCACCATCCTCTAGTACGGGCATATGGCACACACAAGTAGAATGTTTTATTGATTTATTTATTATTCAGTCATGTGAGTAAATAGAATTGTATTTGTTTTTTTAGTTAAATAAACCGACTCCACAATGAGAGCATATTTTCTTTTGTTCATCCCCTTTCCTGAAGGTTTTTGGAACCCCTGTCGATAAAATATGTGACAACAAGGTCCACACAACCAGTTCATTTTGAAATGGATTTGAAGAAATCCGCAGCAAGTACATCTGAGCTGTATAAAGGAATCACATACATACAACGCCTGACCCCGCCACTATCTGGTGAGTACAATCCCTAAGAGGATGGTCACAATGCAGAATATATTTTATGAAATGAATTGATAAATTCATAAGGAAGAGAAAAGAAGCAATATATATCTCCATCCTTATTTTGGGCTTTATTTGTTTTCTTTGGCAGCACTATATTTTTACTGTACTTTCTTTGTATTGATTTTATTTTTTTGGTGATATACGGAACCCCTTAAAGAGAAGATAGTCAGAAGTCAATTAAGAGCACTACAACACATACACATTTGTGTCACATTATTATGACCACCTCCTACATTTGACGTCGGCAGTGCGTAGCCCATGAAGTACGTCACGTGCCGTGCGCTGGACTCAGAAGGGTTGTTGGCTGGCAGAGACACAGAAGGGGGTTTGGCTGGAACTGGAGAGACACTGCATGTCTGACGTTGCAGAAATACGGGGGGAGGGGCTGCCTATTTTGTCAATCCCAGGCCCACAATTTCTGATGACAGCCCTGGCACCATACTATTTTATTTGAATTAATTAAATAATAAAGCTGGTTTATGGTTATGCACTATGGCTCTGATTCAGACTTGCTCGCTAAGCCGCGATCGCTCTTGCCAAAAGGGGCCGGGTATGCAAATTCCGCGATCGCACTGTGTGGCTTAAGGACGCCCTCTATGTCTTAGAGAGCGACGGCAGTGAGCGTACGCAGGTGTATAAAGCCGCCCACCCTTCTCTCGTAGCACACATCATCTCCAGGAAGTGTCAGATTAATTGGTAACATCGATAGCCATCGGAGCTGCTCGCAGCCCTTGAGGTAGCCCCTAACCCACCGCAAGCAGTGCAATCACTTCAGGCTCAAATACAACCAGGTGACGTGTTCAATGACACTACTTTGGTAATTATGCACACCCATTATACTCCATTTTGATGCTCAGATACGCCTGCGTTCGCTCAACCACTCCCCCGTTCACAAGCACCTTCCCTTCACCACCCACAAACAGCGCTGTCACTCAAAGTAGCGTCCAGTCTGTGTACTGCGAGCGCACGATTCCCGGCCACAGTGACTGTTTCGCGCATGCATACTTTGAAGCATGCGCAGATGTGCGATAATCGCCCCTAGCGAGCGAGCGCAGCTTAGCGACCGGGTCTGAATCAGGCCCTATGATTTTGGAGCAAATGCTGTCATCAGCCGCTAGAGCGTTTATACAATTTGCATGAAACATGCAGAAAAAAGGATTTTATGTTGTGCAGTTGATCAATATTAAAAATTAGGAAAATTTCCAGGGAATAAAATGTATAGGTACAAATCTCGCTAAATCTGCCCCCTGAAATTAGTGATAATTGGCAATTAGATTTGAAACTGAAGTTGCGGCTACTACTCTTTATTTACCTATGAGTATAAATCTCAGTAATGTAGTCATATGCAAAAAGAAATGTTGTGGGGTAAATAAAAAATTTTTATAAAATTAAACAAGTTAAATTCTTTTTAATTAACCCTAATTATGGATAATATCTTGTCATTGGTGTAGCTTTTTCAATATTAGTAGAAAACAGATTATTTGTCAGGGATTATGGCTGTTTTACTCTCTGCTGAGTCTGATTGGATTAGTGTTACTAGCGATTCAACTCCATTACCATGACATAGACGAGATGTGTGTTACACATAAGTGCAGAACATAATGTATATAGATTACACACATCAATGTACGGCATCTCATGTTACTATGTTACTCATACATGAGTAGTAACCTTATTCCTGCCTGCATGACCTGTATAACTGGATATATTATTAATAAGAATAGTACTACCCTTACCAATACTACACCCGTGATTCACCCACAAACCAAATGTTAAGATTTGACCAATCCGTACTTAACAATATGCCACCAATAGGTATACTTCTAGTTACCTGTACCCCTATGTAATCTGACCATGGGTCATACTAGGACACATCCCTGAAGAACTCAATTTATCGTGCAGAAAAGTGTTGGAGCATTAAACAAATGACAAAAACAGCAATTTTAGAATTTTTATTTTCAGCCATAAATGAGGTTTCGAGGTTTATGGAAATTTTAATGTGCTGCACCTCTGCCTATTAGGGACACTTCTTGATATTTACCACTTTATGGCTACCTAATGCCTATACTGGATCCAGAGGACTAATGGAGCCTAGCATCCTTGATCCATATTGGAACATGTGTGCACTCGGCATACTGAGCACTCATTGTGACCATTGGGAACTTTGGCATCAAGAAAACGACCAAATAATCCAAAGAAGTGATTGACCCTATATCGCCAAGAGGATCTAAATTTGGATCACCAGCCATCTAAGATCAGCAAGGAGTACAAAACTGCATGACCCCCCGGCCGGGGCAGCTATCGTAGCATCAGGCTCACCTCATGTTAGCTTCTGCAGCCAGATTATCTATGGCAGGATCCAGAGAAAACTGCACAGCAAGTATCCATTATTAGCTGTGACCTGGGATTGGGGTGAGCAATAGAACAGGAGGTGCAGGATGCAGTGTTCCTGTATTGTTTGCATCAAATTGACATTAACATGGACCAATATCCCACATCAGGAGATTTTAACACCTGGTTAGACCTTTTTCAATTGTGGAGTTCCTATGACCTCATCTAATTATAAGGAGAGCACAGCATATGCTGAGATAGACTCTATTGCTAATAGGCCACAAGACCACTTTAGGAGTCAATTTACCTATGTTGTCAGGCGTTATAGGGTGTGAGATTATACCTATGTGTTTTCAGACCAGTAAAGACTTTGTACACATTGTACATCTGTTTCCTCATCTTATCATTATTACCCCACATACACACCTGAGCTCAGAGCTTGTTCCCTTTATCTATTACAATCCCCCAAAGCTCCATCTTCTAACTCACCGCTGGTCTCTGGGGCCGGGCTCCTCTGTGCTGCACTGCGCATTCTGGAGGATGAGCTGACAGATGTTATGACATTATGCATCTAGTTCATTCCCCTGTAATCTTAGTTTCCAGCCAGAGCAGCAGAGGGAGCTGGTACAGCTGGGTGCCTGCCCGCCTATAATCCTTTATAGCAGGCGCTATGACACAACATCGGCTGACAAGCCATTAGAACGTTATCTGAAGATGGAAACCTTTTTTATTATTATTTTATACTGTGAATTTTTAACCTTATTTATGAAAACAAAGATACTGTCAGTTAGAAATGTAACTTGCTGATTAAATGAAAGAGGGACATGACCCTGAGTGCTGCATGTGACATGTGACCTGTGTGGCTGCTATATAGCAGGTCAGGTGACCCAGCAGGACAGGACAGTAACAGCCATATAATATGAGGTCCCTGTGAAAGTAGCACCTAGTAAATAATGGAGACTCAGTCAGTGAATACGTAAAACATATTTTTATTGTATGATAAAATCTAGTTATGGGATCTATTTAGTAAACTAAAACAAAGCTGTACTGCAGCATTTAGCTGGAGAAAGCCTAATATATTACTTTTCTATATATAATAAAATTAATATTTAGTAAGTGAATAACATCATAATGGCATAAAAGCCACATACTTGGGCAACCTCTGGACTCACGAAGAGTCATCCTTCAGCACTCAGGAGAGGAAAAACCCCCTGTGGGGGAAACCTCTGGGGAACCATGGCTTCAGGATCGCCCTTCCCTCTGGGCAGTAAGAGGTGTACTACTAGATACAGAGGGGGGGTCTAATACCCACTAATACTTACCTGATATCAGCAACTGATGACGTCTAAGGGGAAAAGGAGGAAAAAGTTGTTAGTGGATAAACAAGCAGAGTGATAAAATGATAACACTGGTGTCGCTGTACAGAGGGAAATACTTCTATATAAAGGGGATATTCTGACCCTCCAACTACTGAGGACATTGCAAATGCCCAAAATAGGAACAATGAACCTAAAGTGTCTATTGTGTTTATCCTCCATACTAACCCCTTAATTTATGTGACACTACATTATACAGTTTGGATCCTATATTAGTCATTATATCCTGTACTTCTCACAGTTATTCCCTATTCTATAGTCCTTGTCTTGCCTCTCACCCTTATAGACAGCACCCTGCTTTTCTTTCCCACCCACATCTTATCCTTCTATGAATAATTTACCTTTAATCCTGCTTCTAGGCAGGTAACTGTTGAATCTTGGCAGATTACTGTAGGCAGGATGCTATAGGGGGAAGCACTGTGATGTCACAGTAGAGATATACATCACAAAGCAACAAACCATAGCAATACTGCTGAGTTACACCTATCATATGTATACAGTTAAACATCAATTATAACTTGATTTACATTAACTTTTAGTCAATAAAATACTGTAGAAAATAAGACTGAAATCTTTTGTACAGATTAACTCATTATAAAAGTGAAAGGAAAATGTAAAGGAATATCTACATTATATCACCACTTATATTTTAGAGATAAATTAAGCTATTTATGTAACATTTTGAATGAACCATCATGGCATCATTTATATGTCTGTTACTCTCATAAATTTTTAAAAAGGAAATACAAAATAATAGTGCTGTTTACAGACCCAGTGTCTCTTCCTAACCTCTGTCATACTGGTGGCAGCTGGGGTACAATGCATCTGTCATACTGGTGGTAGCTGGGGTACAATGCATCTTTCATTTTGGTGGTAGCTGGGGTACAATGCATCCGTCATACTGGTGGTAGTTGGGGTACAATTCATCTGTCATACTGGTGGTAGCTGGGGTACAATGCATCAGTCATACTGGTGGTAGCTGGGGTACAATGCATCCGTCATACTGGTGGTAGCTGGGATACAATGCGTCTTTCATATTGGTGGTAGCTGGGGTACAATGCATCCGTCATACTGGTGGTAGCTGGGGTACAATGCATCTGTCATACTGGTGGTAGCTGGGGAATAATTCATCAGTCATACTGCCAGTAGCTGGGGTACAATGCATCCGTCATACTGGTGGTAGCTGGGGTACAATGCATCCGTCATACTGGTGGTAGCTGGGGTACAGTGCATCCGTCATAGAGGTGGTAGATGGGGTACAATGCATCTTTCATATTGGTGGTAGCTGGGTTACAATGCATCCGTCATACTGGTGGTAGCGGGGGTATATTGCATCCGTCATATTGGTGATAGCTGGGGTACAATGCATCCGTCATACTGGTGGTAGCTGGGGTAGAATGCATCCGTCATACTGGTGGTAGCTGGGGTACATGGCATCCGTCATACTGGTGGTAGCTGAGGTACAATGCATCCGTCATACTGGTGGTAGCTGGGGTACAATGCATCCGTCATACTGGTGGTAGCTGGGGTACAATGCGTCATACTGGTGGTAGATGGGGTACAATGCATCTTTCATATTGGTGGTAGCTGGGTTACAATGCATCCGTCATATTGGTGGTAGCGGGGGTATATTGCATCCGTCATACTGGTGGTAGCTGGGGTACAATGCATCTGTCATACTGGTGGTAGCTGGGGTATAATTCATCTGTCATACTGGTGGTAGCTGGGGTACAATGCATCAGTCATACTGGTGGTAGCTGGGGTACAATGCATCCGTCATACTGGTGTTAGCTGGGGTACAATGCATCCGTCATACTGGTGGTAGCTGGGTTCAATGCATCCGTCATACTGGTGGTAGCTGGGGTACAATGCATCCATCATACTGGTGGTAGCTTGTGTACAGTGCATCCTTCATAGAGGTGGTAGCTGGGGTACAGTGCATCCTTCTTATTGGTGGTAGCTGGGGTTCAATGCATCCGTCATACTGGTGGTAGCTGGGGTACAATGCACCCGTCATACTGGTGGTAGCTGGGGTACAATGCATCGGTCATACTGGTGGTAGTTGTGGTACAATGCATCCGTCATACTGGTGGTAGCTGGGGTACAAATACATCCGTCATACTTGTGTTAGCTGGGGAAGAATGCATCCGTCTTACTGGTGGTAGCTGGGGTACAATGCATCCGTAAATACTGGTGGTAGCTGGGGTACAATGCATCCGTCATACTGGTGGTAGTTGGGGTACAATGCATCCGTCATACTGGTGGTAGCTGGGTTACAATGCATCCGTCATTCTGGTGGTACCTGGGGTACAATGCATCCGTCATACTGGTGGTAGCTTGGGTACAATGCATCCGTCATACTGGTGGTATCTGGGGTACAATGCATCCGTCATACTGGTGGTAGCTTGGGTACAGTGCATCCGTCATACTGGTGGTAGCTGGGGTACAATGCATCTTTCATATTGGTGGTAGCTGTGGTACAATGCATCCGTCATACTGGTGGTAGCTGGGTTACAATGCATCCGTCATTATGGTGGTTGATGGGGTACAATGCATCCGTCATACTGGTGGTAGCTGGGGTAAAATGCAGCTGTCATACTAGTGGTAGCTGGGGTAAAATGCATCCGTCATACTGGTGGTATCTGGGATACAATGCATCCGTCATACTGGTGGTAGCTGGGGTACACTGTATCCGTCATATTGGTGGTAGTTGGGGTACAATGCATCCGTCATACTGGTGGTAGCCTACGTACAATGTATCCGTCTTACTGGTGGTAGCTGGGGTACAATGCATCCATAAATACTGGTGGTAGCTGGGGTACAATGCATCCGTGATACTGGTGGTAGCTGGGTTACAATGCATCCGTCATACTGGTGGTAGCTGGGGTACAATGCATCCGTCATACTGGTGGTAGCTGGGTTACAATGCATCCGTCATTCTGGTGGTAGCTGGGTTACAATGCACCCGTCATTATGGTTGTAGCTGGGTTACAATGCATCCGTCATACTGGTGGTAGCTGGTGTACAATGCATCCGTCATACTGGTGGTAGCTGGGGTAAAATGCATCCGTCATACTGGTGGTAGCTGGGGTACAATGCATCCGTCATACTGGTGGTAGCTGGGGTACAATGTATCCAATGCATCCGCATACTGGTGATAGCTGGGGTACAATGCATCCGTCTAACTGGTGTTAGCTGGGGTACAATGCATCCGTAAATACTGGTGGTAGCTGGGGTACAATGCATCCTTCATACTGGTGGTAGCTGGGTTACAATGCATCCGTCATTCTGGTGGTAGCTGGGTTACAATGCCCCCGTCATAGTGGTGGTAGCTGGGTTACAATGCATCCGTCATTCTGGTGGTAGCTGGGTTAAAATGCATCCGTCATACTGGTGGTAACTGGGGTAGATTGCATCCGTCATACTGGTGGTAGCTGGGGTACAATGTATCCGTCATACTGGTGGTAGCTGGGGTAGAATGCATCCGTCATACTGGTGGTAGCTGGGGTACAATGCATCCGTCATACTGGTGGTAGCTGGGATAGAATGCATCCGTCATACTAGTGGTAGCTGGGTTACAATGAATCCGTCATACTGGTGGTAGCGGGGGTATATTGCTTCCGTCATATTGGTGATAGCTGGGGTACAATGCATCCGTCATACTGGTGGTAGCTGGGGTAGAATGCATCCGTCATACTGGTGGTAGCTGGGGTACATGGCATCCGTCATACTGGTGGTAGCTGAGGTACAATGCATCCGTCATACTGGTGGTAGCTGGGGTACAATGCATCCGTCATACTGGTGGTAGCTGGGGTACAATGCGTCATACTGGTGGTAGATTGGGTACAATGCATCTTTCATATTGGTGGTAGCTGGGTTACAATGCATCCGTCATATTGGTGGTAGCGTTGGTATATTGCATCCGTCATACTGGTGGTAGCTGGGGTACAATGCATCTGTCATACTGGTGGTAGCTGGGGTATAATTCATCTGTCATACTGGTGGTAGCTGGGGTACAATGCATCAGTCATACTGGTGGTAGCTGGGGTACAATGCATCCGTCATACTGGTGTTAGCTGGGGTACAATGCATCCGTCATACTGGTGGTAGCTGGGTTCAATGCATCCGTCATACTGGTGGTAGCTGGGGTACAATGCATCCATCATACTGGTGGTAGCTTGTGTACAGTGCATCCGTCATAGAGGTGGTAGCTGGGGTACAGTGCATCCTTCTTATTGGTGGTAGCTGGGGTTCAATGCATCCGTCATACTGGTGGTAGCTGGGGTACAATGCACCCGTCATACTGGTGGTAGCTGGGGTACAATGCATCGGTCATACTGGTGGTAGTTGTGGTACAATGCATCCGTCATACTGGTGGTAGCTGGGGTACAAATACATCCGTCATACTTGTGTTTGCTGGGGAAGAATGCATCCGTCTTACTGGTGGTAGCTGGGGTACAATGCATCCGTAAATACTGGTGGTAGATGGGGTACAATGCATCCGTCATACTGGTGGTAGTTGGGGTACAATGCATCCGTCATACTGGTGGTAGCTGGGTTACAATGCATCCGTCATTCTGGTGGTACCTGGGGTACAATGCGTCCGTCATACTGGTGGTAGCTGGGGTACAATGCATCCGTCATACTGGTGGTATCTGGGGTACAATGCATCCGTCATACTGGTGGTAGCTTGGGTACAGTGCATCCGTCATACTGGTGGTAGCTGGGGTACAATGCATCTTTCATATTGGTGGTAGCTGTGGTACAATGCATCCGTCATACTGGTGGTAGCTGGGTTACAATGCATCCGTCATTATGGTGGTTGATGGGGTACAATGCATCCGTCATACTGGTGGTAGCTGGGGTAAAATGCAGCTGTCATACTAGTGGTAGCTGGGGTAAAATGCATCCGTCATACTGGTGGTATCTGGGATACAATGCATCCGTCATACTGGTGGTAGCTGGGGTACACTGTATCCGTCATATTGGTGGTAGTTGGGGTACAATGCATCCGTCATACTGGTGGTAGCCTACGTACAATGTATCCGTCTTACTGGTGTTAGCTGGGGTACAATGCATCCATAAATACTGGTGGTAGCTGGGGTACAATGCATCCGTGATACTGGTGGTAGCTGGGTTACAATGCATCCGTCATACTGGTGGTAGCTGGGGTACAATGCATCCGTCATACTGGTGGTAGCTGGGTTACAATGCATCCGTCATTATGGTGGTTGATGGGGTACAATGCATCCGTCATACTGGTGGTAGCTGGGGTAAAATGCAGCTGTCATACTAGTGGTAGCTGGGGTAAAATGCATCCGTCATACTGGTGGTATCTGGGATACAATGCATCCGTCATACTGGTGGTAGCTGGGGTACACTGTATCCGTCATATTGGTGGTAGTTGGGGTACAATGCATCCGTCATACTGGTGGTAGCCTACGTACAATGTATCCGTCTTACTGGTGGTAGCTGGGGTACAATGCATCCATAAATACTGGTGGTAGCTGGGGTACAATGCATCCGTGATACTGGTGGTAGCTGGGTTACAATGCATCCGTCATACTGGTGGTAGCTGGGGTACAATGCATCCGTCATACTGGTGGTAGCTGGGTTACAATGCATCCGTCATTCTGGTGGTAGCTGGGTTACAATGCACCCGTCATTATGGTTGTAGCTGGGTTACAATGCATCCGTCATACTGGTGGTAGCTGGTGTACAATGCATCCGTCATACTGGTGGTAGCTGGGGTAAAATGCATCCGTCATACTGGTGGTAGCTGGGGTACAATGCATCCGTCATACTGGTGGTAGCTGGGGTACAATGTATCCAATGCATCCGCATACTGGTGATAGCTGGGGTACAATGCATCCGTCTAACTGGTGTTAGCTGGGGTACAATGCATCCGTAAATACTGGTGGTAGCTGGGGTACAATGCATCCTTCATACTGGTGGTAGCTGGGTTACAATGCATCCGTCATTCTGGTGGTAGCTGGGTTACAATGCCCCCGTCATAGTGGTGGTAGCTGGGTTACAATGCATCCGTCATTCTGGTGGTAGCTGGGTTAAAATGCATCCGTCATACTGGTGGTAACTGGGGTAGATTGCATCCGTCATACTGGTGGTAGCTGGGGTACAATGTATCCGTCATACTGGTGGTAGCTGGGGTAGAATGCATCCGTCATACTGGTGGTAGCTGGGGTACAATGCATCCGTCATACTGGTGGTAGCTGGGATAGAATGCATCCGTCATACTAGTGGTAGCTGGGTTACAATGAATCCGTCATACTGGTGGTAGCGGGGGTATATTGCTTCCGTCATATTGGTGATAGCTGGGGTACAATGCATCCGTCATACTGGTGGTAGCTGGGGTAGAATGCATCCGTCATACTGGTGGTAGCTGGGGTACATGGCATCCGTCATACTGGTGGTAGCTGAGGTACAATGCATCCGTCATACTGGTGGTAGCTGGGGTACAATGCATCCGTCATACTGGTGGTAGCTGGGGTACAATGCGTCATACTGGTGGTAGATTGGGTACAATGCATCTTTCATATTGGTGGTAGCTGGGTTACAATGCATCCGTCATATTGGTGGTAGCGTTGGTATATTGCATCCGTCATACTGGTGGTAGCTGGGGTACAATGCATCTGTCATACTGGTGGTAGCTGGGGTATAATTCATCTGTCATACTGGTGGTAGCTGGGGTACAATGCATCAGTCATACTGGTGGTAGCTGGGGTACAATGCATCCGTCATACTGGTGTTAGCTGGGGTACAATGCATCCGTCATACTGGTGGTAGCTGGGTTCAATGCATCCGTCATACTGGTGGTAGCTGGGGTACAATGCATCCATCATACTGGTGGTAGCTTGTGTACAGTGCATCCGTCATAGAGGTGGTAGCTGGGGTACAGTGCATCCTTCTTATTGGTGGTAGCTGGGGTTCAATGCATCCGTCATACTGGTGGTAGCTGGGGTACAATGCACCCGTCATACTGGTGGTAGCTGGGGTACAATGCATCGGTCATACTGGTGGTAGTTGTGGTACAATGCATCCGTCATACTGGTGGTAGCTGGGGTACAAATACATCCGTCATACTTGTGTTTGCTGGGGAAGAATGCATCCGTCTTACTGGTGGTAGCTGGGGTACAATGCATCCGTAAATACTGGTGGTAGATGGGGTACAATGCATCCGTCATACTGGTGGTAGTTGGGGTACAATGCATCCGTCATACTGGTGGTAGCTGGGTTACAATGCATCCGTCATTCTGGTGGTACCTGGGGTACAATGCGTCCGTCATACTGGTGGTAGCTGGGGTACAATGCATCCGTCATACTGGTGGTATCTGGGGTACAATGCATCCGTCATACTGGTGGTAGCTTGGGTACAGTGCATCCGTCATACTGGTGGTAGCTGGGGTACAATGCATCTTTCATATTGGTGGTAGCTGTGGTACAATGCATCCGTCATACTGGTGGTAGCTGGGTTACAATGCATCCGTCATTATGGTGGTTGATGGGGTACAATGCATCCGTCATACTGGTGGTAGCTGGGGTAAAATGCAGCTGTCATACTAGTGATAGCTGGGGTAAAATGCATCCGTCATACTGGTGGTATCTGGGATACAATGCATCCGTCATACTGGTGGTAGCTGGGGTACACTGTATCCGTCATATTGGTGGTAGTTGGGGTACAATGCATCCGTCATACTGGTGGTAGCCTACGTACAATGTATCCGTCTTACTGGTGTTAGCTGGGGTACAATGCATCCATAAATACTGGTGGTAGCTGGGGTACAATGCATCCGTGATACTGGTGGTAGCTGGGTTACAATGCATCCGTCATACTGGTGGTAGCTGGGGTACAATGCATCCGTCATACTGGTGGTAGCTGGGTTACAATGCATCCGTCATTCTGGTGGTAGCTGGGTTACAATGCACCCGTCATTATGGTTGTAGCTGGGTTACAATGCATCCGTCATACTGGTGGTAGCTGGTGTACAATGCATCCGTCATACTGGTGGTAGCTGGGGTAAAATGCATCCGTCATACTGGTGGTAGCTGGGGTACAATGCATCCGTCATACTGGTGGTAGCTGGGGTACAATGTATCCAATGCATCCGCATACTGGTGATAGCTGGGGTACAATGCATCCGTCTAACTGGTGGTAGCTGGGGTACAATGCATCCGTAAATACTGGTGGTAGCTGGGGTACAATGCATCCTTCATACTGGTGGTAGCTGGGTTACAATGCATCCGTCATTCTGGTGGTAGCTGGGTTACAATGCCCCCGTCATAGTGGTGGTAGCTGGGTTACAATGCATCCGTCATTCTGGTGGTAGCTGGGTTAAAATGCATCCGTCATACTGGTGGTAACTGGGGTAGATTGCATCCGTCATACTGGTGGTAGCTGGGGTACAATGTATCCGTCATACTGGTGGTAGCTGGGGTAGAATGCATCCGTCATACTGGTGGTAGCTGGGGTACAATGCATCCGTCATACTGGTGGTAGCTGGGATAGAATGCATCCGTCATACTAGTGGTAGCTGGGTTACAATGAATCCGTCATACTGGTGGTAGCTGGGGTACAATGCATCCTTCATACTGGTGGTAGCTGGGGTACAATGCATCTTTCAATTTGGTGGTAGCTGGGGTACAATGCATCCGTCATACTGGTGGTAGCTGGGGTACAATGCATCAGTCATACTGGTGGTAGCTGGGGTACAATGCATCCGTCATACTGGTGGTAGCTGGGGTACAATGCATCCGTCATACTGGTGGTAGCTGGGGTACAATGCATCCGTCATACTGGTGGTACCTGGGGTCCAGTGCATCTGTCATACTGTTGGTAGCTGGGGTACAGTGCATTATACTGGCGGTAGCTTGGTTACAATGCATCTGTCATACTGGTGGTAGCTGGGGTACAATGCATCTGTCATACTGGTGGTAGCTGGGGTACAATGCATCATTCATACTGGTTGTAGCTGGGGTACAATGCATCTTTCATATTGGTGGTAGCTGGGTTACAATGCATCCTTCATACTGGTGGTAGCGGTGGTACATTGCATCCGTCATATTGGTGTTAGCTGGGGTACAATGCATCCGTCATACTGGTGGTAGCTGGGGTACAATGCATCCGTCATAGTGGTGGTATCTGGGGTACATGGCATCCGTCATACTGGTGGTAGCTGGGGTACAATGCATCCGTCATACTGATGGTAGCTGGGGTACAATGCATCCGTCTTACTGGTGGTAGCTGGGGTACAATGCATCCGTCATACTGGTGGTAGCTGGGGTACAATGCATCCGTCATACTGGTGTTAGCTGGGGTACAATGCATCCGTGATTTTGGTGGTAGCTGGGGTACAATGCATCCGTCATACTGGTGGTAGCTGGGGTACAATGCATCCGGGATACAGGTGGTAGCTGGGCGTACAATGCATCCGTCATACTGGTGGTAGCTAGTGTTCAATGCATCTGTCATACTGGTGGCAGCAGGGGTACAATGCTTCCGTCATATTGGTGGCAGTTGGGGTACAATGTGTCCGTCATACTGGTGGTAGCTGGGGTACAATGCGGCCGTCGTACTGGTGGTAGCTGGGGTACAATTCATCAGTCATACTGGTGGAAGCTGGGGTGCAATGCATCCGTCATACTGGTGGTAGCTGGGTACAATGCATACGTCATACTTTTGGTAGCAGGCTTACAATGCATCCGTCATACTGGTGGTAGCTGGGCTACAATGCATCCGTCATACTGGTGTTAGCTGGGGTACAATGTATCCAATGCATCCGTCATACTGGTGGTTGCTGGGGTACAATGCATCCGTCATACTGGTGGTAGCTGGGGTACAATGCATCCGTCATACTGGTGGTAGCAGGGGTACAATGCATCTTTCATATTGGTGGTAGCTGTGGTACAATGCATCCGTCATACTGGTGTTAGCTGGGTTACAATGCATCCGTCATTATGGTGGTTGATGGGGTACAATGCATCCATCATACTGCTGGTAGCTGGGGTAAAATGCAGCTATCATACTAGTGGTAGCCGGGGTAAAATGCATCCGTCATACTGGTGGTATCTGGGATACAATGCATCCGTCATACTGGTGGTAGATGGGGTACACTGTATCCGTCATATTGGTGGAAGTTGGGGTTCAAAGCATCCGTCATACTGGTGGTAGCCTACGTACAATGTATCCGTCTTACTGGTGGTAGCTGGGGTACAATGCATCCATAAATACTGGTGGTAGCTGGGGTACAATGCATCCGTGATACTGGTGGTAGCTGGGTTACAATGCATCCGTCATACTGGTGGTAGCTGGGGTACAATGCATCCGTCATACTGGTGGTAGCTGGGTTACAATGCATCCGTCATTCTGGTGGTAGCTGGGTTACAATGCACCCGTCATTATGGTTGTAGCTGGGTTACAATGCATCCGTCATACTGGTGGTAGCTGGGTAACAATGCATCCGTCATACAGGTGGTAGCTGTGGTGCAATGCATCAGTCATACTGGTGGTAGCTGGTGTACAATGCATCCGTCATACTGGTGGTAGCTGGGGTAAAATGCATCCGTCATACTGGTGGTAGCTGGGGTACAATGTATCCAATGCATCCGCATACTGGTGGTAGCTGGGGTACAATGCATCCGTCTAACTGGTGGTAGCTGGGGTACAATGCATCCGTAAATACTGGTGGTAGCTGGGGTACAATGCATCCTTCATACTGGTGGTAGCCGGGTTACAATGCATCCGTCATTCTGGTGGTAGCTGGGTTACAATGCCCCCGTCATAGTGGTGGTAGCTGGGTTACAATGCATCCGTCATTCTGGTTGTAGCTGGGATACAATGCATCCGTCATACTGGTGGTAGCTGGGGTAGATTGCATCCGTCATACTGGTGGTACCTGGGGTACAGTGCATCAGTCATACTGGTGGTAGCTGGGGTACAGTGCATTATACTGGCGGTAGCTGGGTTACAATGCATCCGTCATACTGGTGGTAGCTGGGGTACAATGCATCAGTCATACAGGTGGTAGCTGGGGTACAATGCATCCGTCATACTGGTGGTACCTGGGGTACAGTGCATCAGTCATACTGGTGGTAGCTGGGGTACAGTGCATTATACTGGCGGTAGCTGGGTTACAATGCATCCGTCATATTGGTGGTAGCTGGGGTACAATGCATCCGTCATACTGGTGGTAGCTGGGGTACAATGCATCAGTCATACTGGTGGTAGCTGGGGTACAATGCATCTTTCATATTGGTGGTAGCTGGGTTACAATGCATCCTTCATACTGGTGGTAGAGGGGGTACATTGCATCCGTCATATTGGTGGTAGCTGGGGTACAATGCATCCGTCATACTGGTGGTAGCTGGGGTACAATGCATCCGTCATACTGGTGGTAGCTGGGGTACATGGCATCCGTCATACTGGTGGTAGCTGGGGTACAATGCATCCGTCATACTGATGGTAGCTGGGGTACAATGCATCCGTCATACTGGTGGTAGCTGGGGTACAATGCATCCGTCATACTGGTGGTAGCTGGGGTACAATGCATCAGTCATACTGGTGGTAGCTGCGGTACAATGCATCTTTCATATTGGTGGTAGCTGGGGTACAATGCTTCAGTCATACTGGTGGTAGATGGGGTACAATTCATCTGTAATACTGGTGGTAGCTGGGGTACAAAGCATCCGTCATACTGGTGGTAGCTGGCGTACAATGCATCCATCATACTGGTGGTAGCTGGGGTACAATGCCTCTGTCATACTGGTGTTAGCTGGGGTACAATGCACCCATGATTTTGGTGGTAGCTGGGGTACAATGCATTCGTCATACTGGTGGTAGCTGGGGTACAATGCATCCGTGATACTGGTGGTAGCTTAGCGTACAATGCATCCGTCATACTGGTGGTAGCTAGTGTACAATGCATCCGTCATACTGGTGGCAGCTGGGGTACAATGCATCCGTCATATTGGTGGCAGCTGGGGTACAATGAGTCCGTCATACTGGTGGTAGCTGGGGTACAATGCGTCATCATACTGGTGGTAGCTGGGGTACAATGCATCCATCATACTGGTGGTACCTGGGGTATAATACATCCGTCATACTGGTGGTAGCTGGGGTACTATGCATTTTATACATTTCTGTTGCTTAAATTTTTTTTTTTTAATATATATTTTCTTTCAGGGAGTGAAGGGGGATTTGTCCAACCAGACCTGCCGGGACTGAATTGGCCAGCCCCAGCCACACTCTGTATTGCACATTACTAGGATACTCTAATGTTTGGGTACCGGTACAGTAGGTAGAGGCAATGTGTCTTATTTATTTTATACTGCTAGGGAAAATATATGTTAATGACACCTACTTTTGTGTTGACTTTGCCTATATTTTATTTGGTCCTGCCTTCAGTGCGAGGCGACTTTCATAAGTTTTTCCAGGAACTCTTTGAGTTCCTAATCATTCCCTGCGTACACCACAGCCTCACCTCTGTACCCTGACATTCAGGCCTGTCAGATTTCTCTGAGCCACTCATCTCTATTTAAAAAATTTATTCATTTGGATGGTACTTGCCACGAAAACTGCCCTTGATATGGGAATTGTTCATGTCTAGCCCTGATTTGATGAAATACACCACAGGACTAGCATGGTAGGGATGCAGGAAATAGACTTGCTGCAGATCAAGTCCATCGTATTCCATCGGGAGTTAGTACGGTGCAGAAAGCACAAGAGACCTCCGCCGATAAGGCATTGGAGGTGGGTAGGTACTTTTTATAGGTAGCGTATGAAAAGTATAACAGTTCTTTAAGCAATTGAGTTGGCAGAATAGCGTAGGACAATATTCCAAACTTGGGTGAACTTCACAGCAATGCTATCTTAAATCCCTTCGAAGGAATAGTAATTGCCTTTGACCTGAAATGTGAATTTAAATATTAAGGGGCAGATGCCATTAGCCGTGGGGTGAAGTGCACTTTCTGGGACTTAGAATGCAGTGTAAACTATAGATTCCTTCTCGTAATGTGTAATTTATTGTTTACTGTGAGTTACCCTAGAGCAGTGGTTCTCAAACAGTACACGTTTTCTAGGTCACCCAGCAGGTGCACAGGTGTATTCATTACTCACTGACACATTTTAAAAGATCAACAGGCTGAGCTAATATTTTCACAAAGAAAAAATACAGGTGCACAACTCCAAATTAACTGATTATATATAAATAAATACATTGCAAAATTTATTTATATATAATCAGTTAATTTGGAGTTGTGCACCTGTATTTTTTCTTTGTGTATATGTCAATGGTCTCCACAGGTAGCACCTCCAATTATATATATATGTCCAGAATGTGCAGTCTGAGATCTATTTTCTTTGTAAACTAATTAGTGCATTGATTTGCACACCTGGGAAGCCTGAGCCACTTCCCACTCAGACTAGCACTTCTACTACATTGGTTACAGCATGGAGTCTGGCAATGTAATATGCACACCAGTCAGAGGCACAATAATAGGTAAGTCCTGCTAATATTTAGACTGTGTAGTGCAGCTTTGGTTCATTTTTGGGGTGTGGGTCCCCCTAGATTGCTTTGCTGATCTGCTTCAGGGCACCGCAGTATAACACATTTTCCTTTAACACATTTTAATACTTCACTGTCTGTTTCCTTTATATATATGTATTTCACTTTTTTATTGTTATGCTTTATATGCGGCCAGCGGCTGCTCTTAACACTTCACTTTTCTTATTAGAGCGGTGCTTTGGGGTGGATTGGCTGGGCTAGTTTGGGGGTGTCCTGCACTCTGGATTTGAGCCTTAGTATGTTAGGGACCTGCCCGACAAGAGGTTACCCGGATATGGTGGGCAGGCCCATAAGCTTGGCCAAGATTATGCCAAAAACCTCTATTGTATTTACTGCAAAATGTATTTATTTATATATAATCAGTTAATTTGGAGTTGTGCACCTGTATTTTTTCTTTGTGTATATAGCAATGGTCTCCACAGGTAGCACCTCCAATTATATATATATGTCCAGAATGTGCAGTCTGAGATCTATTTTCTTTGTAAACTAATTAGTGCATTGATTTGCACACCTGGGAAGCCTGAGCCACTTCCCACTCAGACTAGCACTTCTACTACATTGGTTACAGCATGGAGTCTGGCAATGTAATATGCACACCAGTCAGAGGCACAATAATAGGTAAGTCCTGCTAATATTTAGACTGTGTAGTGCAGCTTTGGTTCATTTTTGGGGTGTGGGTCCCCCTAGATTGCTTTGCTGATCTGCTTCAGGGCACCGCAGTATAACACATTTTCCTTTAACACATTTTAATACTTCACTGTCTGTTTCCTTTATATATATGTATTTCACTTTTTTATTGTTATGCTTTATATGCGGCCAGCGGCTGCTCTTAACACTTCACTTTTCTTATTAGAGCGGTGCTTTGGGGTGGATTGGCTGGGCTAGTTTGGGGGTGTCCTGCACTCTGGATTTGAGCCTTAGTATGTTAGGGACCTGCCCGACAAGAGGTTACCCGGATATGGTGGGCAGGCCCATAAGCTTGGCCAAGATTATGCCAAAAACCTCTATTGTATTTACTGCAAAATGTATTTATTTATATATAATCAGTTAATTTGGAGTTGTGCACCTGTATTTTTTCTTTGTGTATATATCAATGGTCTCCACAGGTAGCACCTCCAATTATATATATATGTCCAGAATGTGCAGTCTGAGATCTATTTTCTTTGTGAGCTAATATTTTCACTTGTAATTCTGTGAGGAGATCTGGAAAACATGCACTGTTTGAGATCCTGAGGACCAAGTTTGAGAACCTGTGCCCTAGAGTTAACCGTGTGGCGAAAATGGCTCTGGACATCAGCGCAGTAATACCACAGGTAACTGAATCTGTCCCTAAAACTGTTTACATGTGAATTCCTTTGCATTCATTTTGTTTACAAAAAAAGGGGGGTGAAGGGGGAGGGTTAGTATACTTTCTGAGCCCCTGTCAAGATTCTACTCGGGATGCCACTTTCGGTCTTTTGACAGCAGGCATCCCGACTGCCGGTTTCCCATACCCAACCCGTTCCAAACATCTTGGAGAACTAACCACAGGTCTTCTGTGAATGTAGGTCTCCTGAAATCCTTCTGTCTATTCATGTAATCCCTGGCAGACTCGATGATGTTGAGATCAGGGCTCTGTGGGGGCCATATCATCACTTCCAGGACTCCTTGTTCTTCTTCACATTAAAGATACAGCAGTTCTAAAGCTGGGTACACATTGAACGATGTGTGTACCCAGCGATGTCTGATGCGGTGGGCGTGCCAGCATCAGCAAGTGCACACACACTCTCAACGACGAACGGCGGGGGGGACAGAACATGCTGCATTCGGCATCATGGCATCGTTAACAACATCCCCAGATTGAGCTGCATATACAGACGACTGGGGATATCGATAACGACCCACGGGAGCGTACATCGTTCGTCAGTAAATGCATACACACTGGACGATTTGAACCATATTTTGTTAAAAGATATCGTTATCGTTCAAATGATGAGTGTGTGAGGGGCTTAATTGTTTGGGTCTTTGCATGATGTATATTGCACGATGGATAAGTACCTGCCTTTATTTCTCAGTATTGAGGACACCATTAATTCTGACCAAATCCCCAACTCCATTTGCTGAAATGCAGCCCCAAACTTGCAAGGAACCTCCACCATGCTTCACTGTTGCCTGCAATCACTCATTATTGTACCACTCTCCAGCACGTATGCGAACAAACTGCCTTCTGTAACCGCCAAATATTTCACATTTTGACTCGTCAATCCAGGGCACCTGCTGCCATTTTTCTGCACCCCAGTTCCTATGTTTTCGTACATAGTTCAGTCACTTGGCCTTGTTTCCACGTCAAAGGTATGGCTTTTTGGCCACAATTCTTCCATGAAGATCACTTTTGCCCACACTCCTCCGACCAGTAGATGGGTGTACCTGGGTCCCACTGGTTCCTGACAGTTCTGAGCTGATGATACTACTGGACATCTTCCATTTTCAAAGGTTAGTAATCATCATGTGTCTTTCATCTGATGCACTAAGTTTCCTTGGCCGACCACTGCGTCTACGGTCCCCAAAGTTGCCAGTTTCTTTGTGCTTCTTCAAAAGAGCTTGAATAGCACATCTTGAAACCCCAGTCTGCTTTGTAGTCTTTGTCCGTGAGAGACCTTGCTAATGCAGTATAACTACCTTGTGTCTTGTTGCTGTGCTCAGTCTGGCCATGGTATATGACGTGCGACATAAAACTGTCCTCCAGAACCTTACCTTTGTAACACAGTTTGGCTGTACCTCACCCAGTTTAGATTGCACAGCTGTTTCAGTTAATGACTGTGTTTCAATCTACATATGAAAATGATGATTATTAACACCTGTGTTTGTGTGTTTATAGATTATCTATATATATATATATATATATACTACCATTCAAAAGTTTGGGGTTACTTAGAAATTTCCTTATTCCTTATTTTTGAAAGAAAAGCACTGTTTTTTTTAAATGAAGAGAACATTAAATTAATCATAAATACACTCTATACATTGTTAATGTGGTAAATGACTATACTAGCTGCAAACGTATGGTGGAATATCTACATAGGTGTATAGAGGCCCATTTCCAGCAACCATCACTCCAGTGTTCTAATGGCACAATGTACGTGTTAATCACGTTAGAAGACTAATGGATGATTAGAGAACCCTTGAAAACCCTTGTGCAATTATGTTAGCACAGCTGAAAATGTTTTTGCTCGTTAGAGAAGCTATAAAACTGGCCTTCCTTTGCGCTAGTTGAGTATCTGGAGCATCACATTTGTGGGTTCGATTATACTCTCCAAATGGCCAGAAAAAGACAACTTTCATGTGAAACTCGACAGTCTATTCTTGTTCTTAGAAATGAAGGCTATTCCATGTGAGAAATTGCCAAAAAACTGAACATTTCCTACAACGGTGTGTACTACTCCCTTCAGAGAACAGCATAAACAGCATCTAACCAGAGTAGAAAGAGAAGTGTGTTGTCATGGTGCACAACTGTGTAAGAAGACAAGTACATTAGAGTCTCTAGTTTGAGAAATAGACGCCTCACAAGGCCTCATCTGGCAGCTGCATTAAATGGTACACGCAAAACGACAGTGTCAACATCTACAGTGAAGAGGCGACGCCGGGATGCTGGCCTTCTAGGCAGAGTGGCAAAGAAAAAGCCATATCTGAGACTGGCCAATACAAGGAAAAGATTAATATGGGCAAAAGAACACAGACATTGGACAGAGGAAGTTTGGAAAAAAGTGTTATGGACAGACAAATCGATGTTTGAGGTGTTTGGATCACACAGAAGAACATGTGTGAGACGCAGAACAAGTGAAAAGATGCTGGAAGAGTGCCTGAAGCCATCTGTCAAGCATGGTGGAGGTAATGTGATAGTCAGGGCTGCTTTGGTGCTGGTAAAGTGGGAGATTTGTACAAGGTAAAAGGGATTTTGAATAAGGAAGGTTATCACTCCATTTTGCCATGCCATGCCATACCCTGTGGACAGCGCTTGATTATAGCCAATTTCCACCTTCAACAGGACAATGACCCAAAGCACACCTCCAAATTATGCAAGAACTATTTAGGGAAGAAGCAGGCAGCTGGTATTCTGTCTAATGGAGTGGCCAACGCAGTCACCAGATCTCATCCCCATTGAGCTGTTGTGGGAGCAGCTAGACCGTATGGTACGCAAAAAGTGCCCATCAAGCCAATCCAACTTGTGGGAGGTGCTTCAGGAAGCGTGGGGTGAAATTTCTTCAGATTACCTCAACAAATTAACAGCTAGAATGCCAAAGGTCTGCAATGCTGTAATTGCTGCAGAAGGAGCATTCTTTGACGAAAGCAAAGTTTGAAGGACAAAATTATTATTTCACATACAAATCATTATATCTAACCTTGCCAATGTCTTGACTATATGTTCTATTCAATTTGCAACTCATTTGATAAACAAAAGTCAGTTTTCATGTAAAACACGAAATTACTTTTGAACAGTAATGTATGTATAATATATATTTAGGTAAGTGGTAGAAAGCGGCACTCAGAGGTTACAAGGTGTTTATTTGTGCCATTTCGGAGAATGTGCCTCCTTCCTCAAGACACCTATATAAAATATGTTTTTTACATGTTGTGTCTATGAAAACATGTAACCAGAGAATGCACCAGAGTGGAATTATACATAACTTTATTAAGGTTTATAATGGATTAAATCCTTAATGCTGTTGCTTTCTTCTCTTTTTCATCCACTTTTTTCCTCTCTTCCTTGTTTTTGTTTCCGTTTCTCTTCCCCTTTTTTCTTTCTCCATCTTTATCTCTTTCCTTTTTTCTCTCCCCATTTATCTGTACCCCCTTTTCTCTGCCACGTTCTCTCTCTCCCTCTGACTTCCCTGTCCCCATTTTTACTCTCTTATGAGTAGACAGACTCTACTCCTTTTCGTTTCACCGATCCCAGCAAAAAACATAGAACACCAGCAAGTGTAGTATGTTTCTACCATTTCTTACATAGTATAGGAAATACACACATACGTATAACAAGCTGCAGGGGATGTCGTATTGGAGCTGGTAAGTCATGTTTCTTATGGCAAGGAGATTGAGAGACTTTAAACTGAAATTGTCATTATTGGCTGTAAGCCAGATACAAACATCTTATATTCTAAAGATCACAAGAAAAGGGGAGGGCAGATAGTGGAGATTTGGTGAGAGCGTTAGTGGGAATTAATGCTTTGGGATGGCTTGAGCCAACATTGCGGATTATAGGGGGACTAGGTTTGGGTGAGATGTTGAGGTACAGTATTAGCATACAGTATATCCACACAAGAAAATCACAAATGATGACCGTCCTTTCCCAGGGCCTCACGAGGTTCTGATTGTCTGTGTCCTAAACTGGACGATAAGCCACAACTCCTGATTGGCTGACCTGCTATTAACTTGCCAGTCAGCCTTATTAGCTAATTGCATTGCATCTTTGGAGAATGTCATGGTCAGGTCATGTGATTGGTTTTAGCCATTTCCCTCATTATAAAAGGCATGAAAGACAGGAAACAGGTAAGTATGGTGCTGGGGATTTTTTTAATTAATTCTATTTTTTCTGTTGGCAATTGTTTTTTTTAACAACATGGCAGTGCTATTATGTGCTATTGGCGAGGAACCATAGGAGGTCAGCAATAGACATCAACGCAATGTGAGTTTAGGCCACAACAGTGTTCCTTAACCAAGCTTGCAGGTTTATTTTAGGATCACAGCAATACAGCGGTACAGACAGTAATGGCGGTATAAGTGGTGACAGAGGAGGAACTAATAGAGGAATATTTTTATTTAAAAAATAAAACAATTATGGGCACTACTTCTTATCTCTTAGTTTTAGGGTAATTTTTTTCTATTTATAAGGGGGTAATGCTACTTTTTTATTTAGAGCCACAACTAAAGACTTAGGGCCTGATTCAGACCCGGACGCTATGCTGCGCTCGCTCTGCACGTGCGCAAGCCAGTCATTGCGATGGAAAGTGCTCGCCCGCAGTCGGGCCGCTGTTTTGAGTGACTGATAGTGCCGTTTGTGGGTGGTAACAGGGGAAGGTGCTTGTAAACGAGGTGCGAACGGAGTTTAATGGGTTTGCATAATTAGCAAAGTAGCGTCATTACACACGTGACTGGGTTGTATTTTAGCCTGAACTGCTCGCAAATGTTGTGGTTGGAAAAGGCTACCACAAGCACTGCGAGCAGCTCCGATGGCTCTCGATGTTCCCGATTAATCCTACAACTGCCGGAGATGACGTCTGTTGCGAGTGGCAAAGGGGCGTCTTTATATAGGTGCGAGCGGATAGTGCAGCCGCTCGCTATTACTTAGACTTAGTGGGCGGCTTTACACGACGCAGTACGGGCACATGATTTAACTAGCCGGCCCCTTTAAGCCTGCGAGCAGCCGCAAATAGCGTCCCGGTCTGAATCAGGCCCTTAATTTATAAGGAGGGTTCAGAGGAAGATGTGAAGAGTTCCCAGTAGGCAGTGGGCACATGGCAGGGGGAACATCCACAGCAGAGATTCCAAGCAAGAAGTCACACTGTACTGGGAGGGGTGTTACCATTATGTGTATACAAGGGGTCCCGCAAACCATGAATTTGATCCACTGCGTCATGCAAGAGGCTAGTGATATATTTCATGGAGGCAACATGCTATATCTTGGCTATTACCACATTTAAGATGGGCTGTGTAGGTTTTTCCACTCTCTGTCTATTTGCTGCTTAGTGCCATTGCATATCTGACCAATAAACCTATCAGAGGATTTGTTAATTGATCTACTGGAGAGAGACAGAAGGACAGGAGAATGACCAAAGGGTCTTTAGAAACCTATGGTCCACCATATGTGTGCAAAAACAACATTCTGTCCACAGTTTCTCCCACTCATATAAGAGGTGTTCACCTTAGAGGCACTTTCTTTTACAACAGTGTTAATGGATGAATTGGCTGTGCACAGGCAAATTGCTACCATCCCTACTTGCCCAACAAGATCATCAGGTACTTTACCCAGTCCTGTTTAAATGGTTCAGTCAGTGAGAAGGGGATAGGGGCAATGGTGATATATTATAAACTAAATACTCTTTCCGCATCCAAAAGGGTGATATATATATATATATATATATATATATATATATATATATATGCTTACATTGTTTCAGCTTTCCATTGATACCAAAAAAGTCCTATTTTGATGAGAAACTTCTGTGGAAATCACCGGTCACTATTGTGGTTCCCAGGAAAAAGTGATTGAGGCCTTTTCCTGGAAATTCTTTGTATCAGTGTATACATTTCTCCTGGGAGCTAGTTACAGTAGGTCAATCTTGAAAAAGATACAAAGGGACTGAAACGCGTTGGGTTGTGCACAGGGGAAAGAAGAACCAGTTACCGGGACACGTTCACAGAAAACAGTTGTAACATGATATACTGTACGGGTTATTATCAAAGTCTATTGTCAAACAAAGATCAGACTTACATGCTAAGTTTTCACCATCCTCTAGTACGGCCGTATGGCACAAATAAGTAGAATGTTTTATTGATTTATTTATTATTCAGTCATGTGAGTAAATAGAATTTTATTTGTTTTTTTAGTTAAATAAACCGACTCCACAATGAGAATATATTTTGTTTTGCTTATCCCCTTTCCTGAAGGTTTGCGAGGGCCATCTGACACGCTACAGTTCAGCAGCTTACCGTCAAAATGACCCTGGGGTCCACCAGACGTGTGTCTATAATTACATTTGATCCAACCCTGCTGCATATGGTGCTCCGAAGCAAACGGATGGTCACTGCACCTATGCTAACGAAGGTGCATCAGTAGAAATGGCTTCAATATTTATGCATGTACTGGAATTGGACCTCCGCTGATTGGCGAGGGGTTGCTTTCTCCGATGAGTCTCGTTTTCTGCTTCATCGAATGGATGGACGTTGGCATGTCAGACGAGAAACATCAGAGAACATGCTGCAGCCATTGCTGGAAGAACACAAACTGGTGGTGGCATGTTTTCATGGCATTCTCTGGGCCCACTCATCTATGTGGAAGGCACCCTCAACCGATTTGGTTATGAATCCATCATTGCAGAGCACGTACACCCATACATTGTGATTTTCTTCCCTGAGGCGGATGGGATCTTCCAGCAAGACAATGCGACATGTCACACGACTATAAATGTCCGATAGTGGTTGGACGAGCATGACCAAGACTTCCAAGTACTTCCCTGGCCCCCTAATTCCCCGGACTTAAACCCAATAGAGCATCTGTGGGACCGCCTCTGTTGTTGTGTTCGCTCTATGGATATTCCGCCACGCACCCTCCAGCAGCTGTGAGATGCACTGCAGTCAGCATGGCACTAGATACCTGTGCCATCCTACCAGCACCTTTTTGAGTTACTCCCAGCCCATCTAGCTGCTGTCCGTGTTGCACATGGCAGTTACTCTGACTATTAACTGGTGGTCCGTGATGAATCCCAACAACCATCTTATTGTGTACACCCAATTCATCATTTGAAGAATTTTGTAGTTGCATCTTCCCATCTGATGTGCTCCACATAAAATGGAATGATGCAACCAGGGCCGTAGCTAGGGTAGTGTGGCCGGTGCCACAATGCGGGAACATTAATTCTGTAACTATATATTGAGGCGTCATACAGTGGATTGTTCAGGTGTGTATCCATCTTAAGTGGTCAAAGTTAGTTAAACTTGATTTGTATTACCCGTATCTGGTCTATCCTTTTGGCCATGCTGTAATACAGGGATGGGGAACCACAGGCCCGAGGGCCATATAAGGCCTGCAGAATCTGGCCCTCAGAGCATACTCCTGTTAACCTCATCTGGCTAGCAGGGAGCCTGGAATGGCACCCTGCAGCCAGAATCTATGCAGCAGTGCTGCCTGTAGCGTCCTTAGGACGCTTCAGACGGCCACGCCACTGCCCTTACAGCTCCCCGGAGGATCCTCAGGATGCTCCAGGTATTGCTGTAATCACCGGCAATTGTGGCCCCGCCCCCGTGTGATGGCATGCAGGGGGCGTGGCCAGCACAGACCTGCTAATAATGTTATATCTATCAAAATGGCCCTTGGCAGAAAAAAGGTTCCCCACCCCTGCTGTAATATATAAGATGCTAGTGTAGTATTTAGTATTGCTGTTAGTAAACTGCCACATGAGATAACCTATTTCTTCATTCACTGCAACATATTTCATGCTGCCTCCCACTTTCACAACCCATTGTACTGTACTCACTATGATGCTCCCTATACTGTATGCAGATCACTGGGAAGCTCTTTGTATTGTTCAGCAGTCAATAGGTTGCTATCTGCATTGTATGGTGGCAACTGAGATGCTGCTGCTCTGTGTTTTGGGTAATCTATCTATGCTGTTAGATAACACTGCTGTCTGTAGTTCTATAATGTCTAGAATGCCTTCACTGTAACATGGATCATGTATGGAGCTTCGAATAGTAGAGACACAGACACTGTCAGTGCAGGCTCAGTTGTAAGTATAACTGCTTGTTCTACTCTACCCAGCACACTTCCCCATCTCCAAATACTCCAAGCACTCGCTGCAATACCTCTTGCCCATCCACCCATGCTGTATGTAGTATATATTGCCCCCTGCTACTACTAACAGATGCCATTCCTCACACATTATAAGAACCCTCACTTACTGGCACTAGTCTCTAAAAAAAGTAACTTCCCTGATTTTCCCCCTACTGGGGTCAGCCGCCCACCTGTCCGGGTTGGACTTTGAGTGTGTATTTTGTATGGGAGTCTGAGACCTCTCACTTCACTGCCATTGCTGTTATGGAAATTGGCCCATGCAAATTTAGTTTGAGTTGAACTTGTGATAAGTGGCTCCACTTATTGGTTGGCCATTCTATCTTCCACCACCATCAGGGCCGCAAACCATCAGGGGAGGACTGCCAGACAGAGACAGGGACCTGACCTTCAGCTCACCAGCCTGCCTGCCATGCAATAAAGTTTTTTTTTTTTTGAGACTTGGGGCGTAACGTCATGGCGTCACACTGCGCCGCTGAAGAAGAGCCTTGCTGCCAAGAAGAAGGTAAGTGTTGGGCTGGCTGGGGCTGGAGAGACAGAAGGGGGACCGGGCTGGAGGCACAGAAGGGGGTCAGACTGAAGATACAGAATGGGGGGTGGCTGGGGTAACAGAAGGGGTGTTGGCTGGGGAGACAGAGAAGGATGCTGGCTGGGAACACAGAAGGGGAGCTGGCTGAGGACTCTGAAGGGGTGTTGGCTGGCAGAGACACAGAAGGGGGTTTGAACTGGAGAGACACTGCATGTCTGACCTTGTAGAAATATTAGGGGGAGGGGCTGCCTATTTTGTCAATCATGGGCCCCACAATTTCTGATGGCAACCCTGGCCACCATATTATTTTATTTTAATTAATTAAATAATAAAGCTGGTTCCCGCCTTGCTCGGAACTGAAATCGAGGCAAAAGGGGGGCTGGCTGAGGACTCAGAAGGGGTGTTGGCTGGCAGAGACTCAGACAGGGGTTTGGCTGGAACTGGAGAGACACTGCATGTCTGACGATGTAGAAATACGGGGGGAGGGGCTGCCTATATTGTCAATCCCCGGCCTCACAATTTCTGATGGCAACCCTGGCCACCCTACTATTTTATCTTAATTAATTAAATAATAAAGCTGGTTTATGGTTATGCACAATGACTTTGGAACAAAAGCTGTCATCAGCCGTTAGAGCGTTTATACAATGTGCATGAAACATGCTGAGAAAAGGTTTTGAAATTGTGCAGTTGATCAATATTAAAAATTAGGAACATTTCCAGGGAATAAAATGTATGGGGACAAATCTCAAAATTGGAACTGCCCCTTTTTAGTTAGTGATAATTAGCAATTAGATTTTAAACTGAAGTTTCGGCTACTACTCTTTATTTACCTATGAGAATAAATCTCAGTAATGTAGTCATATGCAAAAGAAATGTTGATTATTTAGAAAAAGAAAAAGAGATTATTGGTCAGGAATTATGGCTGTTTTTCTCTCTGATAGGATCAGTGTTACTAGTGACTCAACTCCATTACAATGACAAAGAGGAGATGTGTGTTATACATACTGTACGTGCAGAACATAATGTGTATAGATTAGGCATGAGCAGGTTCGGATTTTAGAAATCCAAACCCCTCCAAGCCCCTCCCCCCGATCCGAGCCAGGACCGAGTCAGGCTCTGGTTTTCCCGCCTGGCTCGGAACTGAAATCGAGGCAAAACGTCGTCATCATCATCCAGATGTCGGGTTTTCCCAGGTTTGGATTCTATAAAAGGTCCCCGCATCGGCGCCATTTTTCATTCCGGCTGTGGACAGTGAAGAGGGAGGGTGGGGGTTGCTGTGCTGGTGCTGCTGTTGTCTATAGGGGCTGGCTGGGCTGTGTTGTGCAGTGCTGTTGTCCCATAAAGGCCGTGTTGTCCATAGGAGCTGTGTGCAGACAGAAGAGGGGGGCTTCAGTGGCTCCTGTGTCACTGTAGATCTAAAGGGGTGCTGTAGTGCTGTCCAGGAGGTGCTCTGTCCATCAGGGGTACTCCCCCCAAGTGCAAAAAATATATATTTTTTTTTCTGTGTTTGTGTGCGCGTTAGCAGCGCCAAGTATGTACTCTTTGGTGCCTAGTTTTTCAAACTGCCATCCTGTCTGCCACTGCAGTGCCACTCCTATATGGGCCACTTGTGTAGCTTAGCATAGTCATCCAGCTACCTCGATGCAACCTTTTTGCCTAAAAACAATATTGTGAGGTGTTCAGAATAGACTGGAAATGAGTGGAAATGAATGTTATTGAGGTTAATAATAACGTAGGAACAAAAAAAATAAAAAATGTGATTTTAGCTGTTTTTATGCTTTTTTCTAAAAAAAAATACAGATCCAAAACACAAAACCCAGAACCCAAAACACGGAAGGGTAATTTTGGCAAAACCAATCCAGATCCAAAACACAAAACACGAAAAGTGGCCGGTGCACAGCACTAGTATAGATTACACACATCAACATACGGCATCTCAGGTTACTATGTTACTCATACATGAGTAGTAACCTTATTCCTGCCTGCATGAACTGTATAAATGGATATATTATTAATATAATTAGTACTACCCTTACCAATGATACACCCGTGATTCACCCACAAATTAAATGTTAAGATTTGAGCAATCCCTACTTAACAATGTGCAGCCAATAGGAATTCTTCTAGTTACTGTACCCCTATGTAATCTGACCATGGGTCACACTAGGACACATCCCTGAAGAACTCAATTTATCGTGCAGAAACGTGTTGGAGCATTAAACAAACGACATAAACAGCAATTTTAGAATATTTATTTTCAGCCATAAATGAGGTTTCGAGGTTTATGGAAATTTTAATGTGCTGCATCTCTGCCTATTAGGGACACTTCTTGATATTTACCACTTTATGACTACCTAATGCCGATACTGTATTACACCATCCTCCTGGATCCAGAGCACTAGTGGAGCCTAGCATCCTTGATCCATATTGGAACACATATGGACTTTGCAGACTGAGCACTCGCTGTGACCATTGGGACCTTTGGCATCAAGAAAACAACCAAATAATCCAAAGAAGTGATTGACCCTATATCGCCAAGAGGATCTAAATTTGGATCACCAGCCATCTAAGATCAGCAAGGACTACAAAACTGCATGACCCCCCCGGCCGGGGCAGCTATCGTAGCATCAGGTTCACCTCATGTTAGCTTCTGCAGCCAGATTATCTATGGCAGGATCCAGAGAAAACTGCACAGCAAGTATCCATTATTAGCTGTGACCTGGGATTGGGGTGAGCAATAGAACAGGAGGTGCAGGATGCAGTGTTCCTGTATTGTTTGCATCAAATTGACATTAACATGGACCAATATCCCACATAAGGAGATTTTAACACCTGGTTAGACCTTTTTCAATTGTGGAGTTCCTATGACCTCATCTAATTATAAGGAGAGCACAGCATATGCTGAGATAGACTCTATTGCTAATAGGCCACAAGACCACTTTAGGAATCAATTTACCTATGTTGTCAGGCGTTTTAGGGTGTGAGATTATACCTATGTGTTGTCAGACCAGTAAAGATTTTGTACACATTGTACATCTGTTTCCTCATCTTATCATTATTACCCCACATACACACCTGAGCTGAGAGCTGGTTCCCTTTATCTATTACAATCCCCCAAAGCTCCATCTTCTAACTCACCGCTGGTCTCTGGGGCCGGGCTCCTCTATGCTGCACTGCGCATTCTGGGGGATGAGCTGACGGATGTTATGACATTATGCATCTAGTTCATTCCCCTGTAATCTTAGTTTACAGCCAGAGCAGCAGAGGAAGCTGGTACAGCTGGGTGCCTGCCCGCCTATAATCCATTATAGCAGGCGCCATGACATAACATCGGCAGGTGCTGCTGACATGAGCTAAGACAGTGGCCGTATCACCCTCCCTACCGCCTGACTAGAGCGAATGATTGGCTACCCCCGCCTACTTTCTTATTGTATTCTAGTCTACAGAATAAAACAAATCACTTAGTAGATGTTGCAGGTGGGTCAGTCATTAGAACGTTATCTGAAGATGGGAACCTTTTTTATTATTTTATACTGTGAATTTTTAACCTTATTTATGAAAACAAAGATACTGTCAATTATAAATGTAACTTGCTGATTAAATGAAAGAGGGACATGACCCTGAGTGCTACATGTGACATGTGACCTGTGTGGCTGCTATATAGCAGGTCAGGTGACCCAGCAGGACAGGACAGTAACAGCCATATAATATGAGGTCCCTGTGAAAGTAGCACCCAGTAAATAATGGAGACTCAGTCAGTGAATACGTAAAACATATTTTTATTGTATGATAAAATATACTTATGGGATATATTTAGTAAACTAAAACAAAGCTGTACTGCAGCATTTAGCTGGAGAAAGCCTAATATATTACTTTTCTATATATAATAAAATGAATATTTAGTAAGTGAATAACATCATAATGGCATAAAAGCCACATACTTTGGCAACCTCTGGACTCACAAAGAGTCATCCTTCAGCACTCAGGAGAGGAAAAACCCCCTGTGCGGGAAACCTCTGGGGAACCATGGCTTCAGGATCGCCCTTCCCTCTGGGCACTAAGAGGTGTACTAATAGATACAGGGGGGGTCTAATACCCACTAATGCTTACCTGATATCAGCAACTGATGACGTCTAAGGGGAAAAGGAGGAAAAAGTTGTTAGTGGATAAACAAGCAGAGTGATAAAATGATAACACTGGTGTCGCTACAAAGAGGGAATAACTTCTATATAAAGGGGATATTCTGACCCTCCAACTACTGAGGACATTGCAAATGCCCAAAATAGCAACAATTAACTCAAAGTGTCTATTGTGTTTATTCTCCATACTAACTCCTTAATTTATGTGACACTACATTATACAGTTTTGATACTATATTAGCCATTATATCCTGTACTTCTCACAGTTATTCCCTATTCTATAGTCCTTGTCTTGCCTCTCACCCTTATAGACAGCACCCTGCTTTTCTTTCCCACCCCCATCTTATCCTTCTATGAATAATTTACCTTTAATCCTGCTTCTAGGCAGGTAACTGTTGAATCTTGGCAGATTACTGTAGGCAGGATGCTATAGGGGGAAGCACTGTGATGTCACAGTAGAGATATACATCACAAAGCAACCAACCATAGCAATACTGCGGAGTTACATCTATCATATGTATACATTTAAAAATCAATTATAACTTGATTTACATTAACTTTTAGTCAATAAAATACTGTAGAAAATAAGACTGAAATCTTTTGTACATATTAACTCAATATAAAAGTGAAAGGAAAATGTAAAGGAATATCTAGATTATATCACCACTTATATTTTAGAGATAAATTAAGCTATTTATGTAACATTTTGAATGAACCATCATGGCATCAATTATGTCTGTTACTCTCATCAATTTTTAAAAAAGAAATACAAAATAATAGTGCTGCATACAGACCCAGTGTCTCTTCCTAAACTCTGTCATACTGGTGGTAGCTGGGGTACAATGCATCCATTATACTGGTGGTATCTGGGGTACAATGCATCCATTATACTGGTGGTAGCCTGGGTACAATGCATCCGTCATACTGGTGGTAGCTGGGATACAATGCATCCGTCATACTGGTGGTAGCTGGGATACAATGCATCCGGCATACTGGTGGTAGCTTGGGTACAATGCATCCATTATACTGGTGGTAGCTGGGGTAAAATGCATCCGTCATACTGGTGGTAGCTGGGATACAATGCATCCGTCATACTGGTGGTAGCTGGGGTACAATGCATCCATCATACTGGTGGTAGCTGGGGTACAACGCATCCGTCATACTGGTGGTAGATGGGGTACAATTCATCTGTAATACCGGTGGTAGCTGGGGTACAAAGCATCCGTCATACTGGTGGTAGCTGGGATACAATGCATCCGTCATACTGGTGGTAGCTGGGATACAATGCATCCGTCATACTGGTGGTAGCTTGGGTACAATGCATCCATTATACTGGTGGTAGCTGGGGTAAAATGCATCCGTCATACTGGTGGTAGCTGGGATACAATGCATCCGTCATACTGGTGGTAGCTGGGGTACAATGCATCCATCATACTGGTGGTAGCTGGGGTACAACGCTTCCGTCATACTGGTGGTAGATGGGGTACAATTCATCTGTAATACCGGTGGTAGCTGGGGTACAAAGCATCCGTCATACTGGTGGTAGCTGGGGTACAATGCATCCGTCATACTGGTGGTAGCTGGGGTACAATGCATCCGTCATACTGGTGGTAGATGGGGTTCAATTCATCCGTCATACTGGTGGTAGCTGGTGCACAATGCATCCGTCATACTGGTGGTAGCTGGGGTACAATGCATCAGTCATACTGGTGGTAGCTGGGGTACAATACATCCGTCATACTGGTGGTAGATGGGGTACAATTCATCCGTCATACTGGTGGTAGCTGGTGCACAATGCATCCGTCATACTGGTGGTAGCTGGGGTACAATGCAGCTGTCATACTGGTGGTAGCTGGGGTACAATGCATCAGTCATACTGGTGGTAGCTGGGGTACAATACAGCTGTCATACTGGTGGTAGCTGGGGTACAATGCATCCGTCATACTGGTGGAAGATGGGGTACAATTCATCCGTCATACTGGTGGTAGCTGGGGTACAATGCATCAGTCATACTTGTGGTAGCTGGGGTACAATTCATCTGTCATACTGGTGGTAGCTGGTGTACAATGCATCTGTCATACTGGTGGTAGCTGGGGTACAATGCATCTGTCATACTGGTGGTAGCTGGGGTACAATGCATTTGCCATACTGGTGGTAGCTGGGGTACAATCAGAGCTGGCCCTAGCCAATTCAGTGCCCTAGGCAAAATTTTGGCTGATGCCTCCTAGCATGTGTTATTTTATATATCTTTCTATCTGTTTATCTATCTATATACGTAATAAAAGGCCGGCACCCCACCTTGCAGTTCCACCAGCCCCATTCCCCTAGACCTAGTGTGTGTCTCGGCACCATTCCCCCACTGTGTCAGCATCATTGTCCTCTCCAGCATGTTTCTCAGCCCCAGTGTGTTAGCCTCTTTCCCCCACCCCCAGCATGTCTCTTTCTCCCTCCAAGCCCCATAGTGTCTCAGCCTTGCCTTCCCCCTCCAGCCCCAGTGTGTCTCAGCCTTCTCCCCCCAGCCCCAGTGCATGTCTCAGCCTCCCCCCCAGCCCCAGTGCGTGTCTCAGCCTCCCCCCCAGCCCAAGTGCGTGTCTCTGCCTTTCCCCCAGCCCCAGTGCATGTCTCAGCCCCCAGCCCCAGTGCGTGTCTCAGCCCTCCCCCCCAGCCCCAGTGCATGTCTCAACCTCCCCGCCCCAGAGTGTGTCTCAGCCTCCCCGCCCCAGAGTGTGTCTAAGCCTCCCCACCCCAGAGTGTGTCTAAGCCTCCCCGCCCCAGAGTGTGTCTAAGCCTCCCCGCCCCAGAGTGTGTCTCAGTCTCCCCGCCCCAGAGTGTCTCAGCCTCCCCGCCCTAGAGTGTGTCTCAGCCTCCCCGCCCCAGTGTGTGTCTCAGCCTCCCCGCCCCAGAGTGTGTCTCAGCTTCCCCGCCCCAGAGTGTATCTCAGCCTCCCCGCCCCAGAGTGTGTCTCAGCCTCCCCGCCCCAGAGTGTGTCTCAGCCTCCCCGCCCCAGAGTGTGTCTCAGCCTTGCATTCTCCTCATCCCATACCAGCACAGCCGCCGCCACTTACATTGGCTGTTTCTTCTCCGTGGCACCTCTCGATCCTCTCCTTCCAGCAGCCCGGCCCCTAGTTATAAATAAAGAAGGTGTATACACCCGTGCTCCAATGCACACCGGAGTGCAGCTTAAGACTGTGACCTACACACGTCACTGAAAATCAAAATGAAAAAAGCAAAGTCTCAAGCGCTCCTCCTCATGAGGTAAAATTACATAAAGTCTTCAGTCCATAATAGTCTCAGATGAATATAAAAAATGTTGAAAATGTAAACAAAATTCTTTTTTTCTTCTTTAACGATAATCTTCAAACACACTAGCACAATAGACCCTTCAGTGTTTTACAGCATCTCAAAGAAATCACAAATAACGATCTCTCATAGTGCAGTATTACAACATTTATTTCCAAAATAATATAAAAAAACATAGAATGAATAAAATGGCAGCGTACCATAGGCAACCTTTTAAAAAAGGCACAGTAACACGCATAAGGGGTGATTCTAGCTACCCCAACAAGCAGTTCACCTTTCTGGTGCAGGTTCCTCCTAGACAGCTAGGCAATGGCAGCCCCACAGATCAACGCGTTTCAGCTGTACAAGCCTTTATCAAGATAGGCTTATGACACGGCGCGCATGACGTCACGCGCGCTGTGTTATAACAAGGGGCCGGGCCGCGGCTGGTGGCTGTTATGTTGGTGGAGCCGAAGAGGGCCCACTCCGACTCCAACCATTTAAATAATGGGGACCGGGTCGGCGGGCAGCGGCGCTGTCGGATGCAGGCGGCCACGGTCCCCTGCACCACAGCGGGCCCCGGTGCAAGGCATCGGCTGTACCGCTGCTAGTTCCACCCCTGTCCTGTAGCCAGAATAAGCTTCTGTGCAGAAGCTCATTCTGACCGGTCAAAGTCACCTGACCGGATGACAGGTGAGCTGCCAGGTCGGAGCGGAGCTCCGATCGCGGCAGCGGCGTGTGGTAGGCAGCGGAGAGCCTTGAATGCCCCAAGGCATTCAAGTCGCCCCTAGGCATTAGCTTATTATGCCTAGGGCCGGCTCTGGGTACAATGCATCCGTCATACTGGTGGTAGCTGGTGTACAATGTATCTGTCATACTGGTGGTAGCTGGGGTACAATGCATCCGTCATACTGGTGGTAGCTGGGGTACAATGCATCCGTCATACTGGTGGTAGCTGTGGTACAATGCATCCGTCATACTGGTGGTAGCTGGGCGTACAATGCATCCGTCATACTGGTGGTAGCTGGGGTACAATGTGTCCGTCATACTGGTGGAAGCTGGGGTACAATGCATCAGTCATACTGGTAGTAGCTGGGGTACAATGCATCCGTCATACTGGTGGTAGCTGGTGTACAATGCATCCGTCATACTGGTGGTAGCTGGGGTACAATGCATTTTATACATTTCTATTGCTTTAATTTTTTTTAACTATATATTTTCTTTCTGGGAGTGAAGGGGGATTTGGCCAACCAAACCTGCCGGGACTCAATGGGCCAGCTCCAGCCACACTCTGTATTGCATATTACTAGGATACTCTAATGTTTGGGTACAGTTACTGTAGGTAGAGGTAATGTGACATATTTATTTTATACTGCTAGGTAAAATATATGTTAATGCCACCTACTTTCGTGTTGACTTTGCCTATAGTTTATTTGGTCCTGCCTACAGTGTGAGTCGACTGTCATAAGTTTTTCCAGGAACTATTTAAGTTCCTAATCCTCCCCTGTGTACACCACAGCCACACCTCTGTACCCTGACATTCAGGCCTGTCAGATTTCTCTGAGCCGCTCATCTCTAGCTAAAATATTTTTTCAATTGGATGGCACTTGCCAGGAAAGCTGCCCTTGATATGGGAATTTTTCATGTCTAGCCCTGATTTGATGAAATACAACACAGGACTAGCATGGTAGGGATGCAGGACTTTCTGCAGATCAAGTCCATCCTATTCCATCTGGAGTTAGTGAGGTGCAGAAAGCACAAGAGACCTCCGCCGATCAGGAATTGGAGGTGAGTATATACTTTTTATAGGTAGTGTATGAAAAGTAGAACAGTTCTTAAAGCAATTAAGTTGGCAGAATAGCGCAGGACAATATTCCAGTATTCACAGTAATACTATCTTAAAGCCCTTCGAAGGAGCTTAATTGTTTGGGGTCGTTGCACGATGGATAAGTACCTGCCTTTATTTCTCAGCATTGAGGACATCTTCTGACCAAATCCCCAACTCCATTTGCTGAAATGCAGCCCCAAACTTGCAAGGAACCTCCGCCATGCTTCACTGTTGCCTGCAATTACTAATTATTGTACCACTCTCCAGCCCTTAGGCGAACAAGCCAAATATTTCACATTTTGACTCATCAATCCAGGGCACCTGCTGCCATTTTTCTGCACCCCAGTTCCTATGTTTTCGTACATAGTTGAGTCACTTGGCCTTGTTTCCCCATCAAAGGTATGATTTTTGGCCACAATTCTTCCGTGAATATCACTTTTACCCACACTCCTCTGAACACGAGATAGGTGTACCTGGGTCCCACTGGTTTCTGCCAGTTCTGAGCTGATGGCACTACTGGATATCTTCCGATTTCAAAGGAAAGTAATCATCATGTGTCTTTCATCTGATGCACTAAGTTTCCTTGGCCGACCACTGCGTCTACGGTCCTCAAATTTGCCAGTTTCTTTGTGCTTCTTCAAAAGAGCTTGAATAGCACATCTTAAAACCCCAGGCTGCTTTGTAATCTGTGTCTGTGAGAGACCTTGCTGATGCAGTATAACTACCTTGTGTCTTGTTGCTGTGCTCAGTCTGGCCATGGTGTATGACGTGCGATATGAAACTGTCTTCCAGAACCGCACCTTTGTAGCACAGTTTGGCTGTTCCTCACCCAGTTTAGATTGAAAAGCTGTTTCTGTTTCAGTTAATGACTGTGTTTCAACCTACATATGAAAATGATGATCATTATCACCTGTGTTTGTGTGTGTGTGTTTATAGATAATATATATATATAAATATACTACCATTCTAAAGTTTGGGGTCGCATAGAATTTTTATTTTTGAAAGAAAAGCACTGTATTTTTAAATGAAGATAACATTAAATTAATCATAAATACACTCTATACATTGTTAATGTGGTAAATGACTATACTAGCTGCAAACGTATGGTTTTTAAAGGAATATCTACATAGGTGTATAGAGGCCCATTTCCAGAAACCATCACTCCAGTGATCTAATGGCTCATTGTGTTTGTTAAGCGCGTTAAAAGACTAATGGATGATTAGAAACCCTTGAAAACCCTTGTGCAATTCTGTTAGCACAGCTGAAAATGGGTTTGCTCGTTAGAGAAGCTATAAAACTGGCCTTCCTTTGCGCTAGTTGAGTATCTGGAGCATCACATTTGTGGGTACTATTATACTCTCCAAATGGCCAGAAAAAGAGAATTCATGTGAAACTCGACAGTCTATTCTTGTTCTTAGAAATGAAGACTATTCCATGCGAGAAATTGCCAAGAAACTGAACATTTCCTACAACGGTGTGTACTACTCCCTTCAAAGAACAGCACAAACAGCCTCTAACCAGAGTAGAAAGAGAAGTGGGATGCCCCGGTGCACAACTGTGCAAGAAGACAAGTACATTAGAGTCTCTAGTTTGAGAAATAGACGCCTCACAAGTCCTCAACTGGCAGCTTCATTAAATGGTACCCACAAAACACCAGTGTCAGCATCTACAGTGAAGAGGCGACTCCGGGATGCTGGCCTTCTAGGCAGAGTGGCAAAGAAAAACCATATCTGAGACTGGCCAATAAAAGGAAAAGATTAATATGGGCAAAAGAACATAGACATTGGACAAAGGAAGATTGGAAAAAAGTGTTATGGACAGACAAATCGATCTTTGAGGTGTTTGGATCACACAGAAGAACATTTGTGAGACACATAACAAGTGAAAAGATGCTGGAAGAGTGCCTGAAGCCATCTGTCAAGCATGGTGGAGGTAATGTGATAGTCTGGGCTGCTTTGGTGCTGGTAAAGTGGGAGATTTGTACAAGGTAAAAGGGATTTTGAATAAGGAAGGCTATCACTCCATTTTGCAACGCCATGCCATACCCTGTGGACAGCGCTTCATTATAGCCAATTTCCACCGTCAACAGGACAATGCCCCAAAGCACACCTCCAAATTATGCAAGAACTATTTAGGAAAGAAGCAGGCAGCTGGTATTCTGTCTAATGGAGTGGCCAAAGCAGTCACCAGATCTCAACCCCATTGAGCTGTTGTGGGAGCAGCTACACCGTATGGTACGCAAGAAGTGCCCATCAAGCCAATCCAACTTGTGGGAGGTGCTTCAGGAAGCGTGGGGGGAAATTTCTTCAGATTACCTCAACAAATTAACAATGTCTTGACTATATGTTCTATTCATTTTGCAACTCATTTGATAAATAAAAGTCAGTTTCCATGTAAAACACGAAATTGTCTGGGTGACCCCAAACTTTTGAACAGTAATGTATGTATAATATATATTTAGGTAAGTGGTAGAAGGCGGCACTCAGAGGTTACAAGGTGTTTATTTGTGCCATTTCGGAGAATGTGCCTCCTTCCTCAAGACACCTATATAAAATATGTTTTTTACATGTTGTGTCTATGAAAACATGTAACCAGAGAATGCACCAGAGTGGAATTATACATAACTTTATTAAGGTTTATAATGGATTAAATCCTTAACGCTGTTGCTTTCTTCTCTTTTTCATCCACTTTTTTCCTTTCTTCCTTGTTTTTCTTTCCTTTTCTCTTCCCCTTTTTTCTTTCTCCATCTTTTTCTCTTTCCTTTTTTCTCCCCATTTATCTGTACCCCCTTTTCTCTGCCACGTTCTCTTTCTCCCTCTGACTTCCCTGTCCCCATTTTTACTCTCTTATGAGTAGACAGACTCTACTCCTTTTCGTTTCACCGATCCCAGCAAAAAACATAGAACACCAGCAAGTTTAGTATGTTTCTACCATTTATTACATAGTATATTAAATACATACATACGTATAACAAGCTGCAGGGGATGTCGTATCAGAGCTGGTAAGTCATGTTTCTTATGGCAAGGAGATTGAGAGACTTTAAACTAAAATTGTCATTATTGGCTGTAAGCCGGATTCAAACAGATATTATATTCTAAAGATCACAAGAAAAGGGGAGGGCAGATAGTGGAGATTTGGTGAGAGGGTTAGTGGGAATTAATGCTTTGGGATGGCTTGAGCCAACATTGGGGATTATAGGGGGACTAGGTTTGGGTGAGATGTTGAGGTACAGTATTAGCATACAGTATATCCACACAAGAAAATCACAAATGATGACCGTCTTCTTTGGAGAATGTCATGGTCGGGTCATGTGATTGGTTTTAGCCATTTCCCTCATTATAAAAGGCATGAAAGACAGGAAACAGGTAAGTATGGTGTTGGGGATTTTTTTAATGAATTCTATTTTTTCTGTTAGCAATTGTTTTTTTTAACAACATGGCAGTGCTATTATGTGCTATTGGCGAGGAACCATAGGAGGTCAGCAATAGACATAAGCGCAATGTGAGTTTAGGCCACAACAGTGTTCCTTAACCAGGCTTGCAGGTTTGTTGTAGGATTACAGCAATACAGCGGTACAGACAGTAATGGCGGTATAAGTGGTGACAGAGGAGAAGCTAATGGAGGAATATTTTTATTTCAAAGATAAAACAATTATGAGCACTACTTCTTATCTCTTAGTTTTAAAGTAATATTTTTTCTATTTATAAGGGGTAATCCTACTTTTTTATTTAGAGCCACAACTAAAAAGTTAGGGCCTGATTCAGGCCCAGACGCTATGCTGCACTCGCTCGCATTGAGCGATTTTTTGCAATATGCGTATGAGTCGCAATGCGCGTGCGCGAATCAGTCATTGTGATGCCGCTATTTTGAGTGACAGATAGTGCCGTTTGTGGGTGGCAACAGGGGAAGGTGCTTGTAAACGGGGGTGTGGATGTGCGAACGGCGTTTTATGGGTGTGCATAATTAGCATAATTAGCAAAGTAGCGTCATTACGCACGTAACTGGGTTGTATTTTAGCCTGAACTGCTCGCAATGTTGTAGTGGGAAAAGGCTACCACAAGCACTGCGAGCAGCTCCGATGACTCTCGATGTTCCCGATTAATCCTACAACTGCCGGAGATGACGTGTGTTGTGAGTGGCAAAGGGGCGTCTTTATACAGGTGCGAGCGTATAGTTCGGCCGCTCGCTATTACTTAGTGGGCGGCTTTACACGACGCAGTTCGAGCACATGATTTAACTAGCCAGCCCCTATTAGCCAGCGAGCAGCCGCAAATAGCGTCCAGGTCTGAATCAGGCCCTTAATTTATAAGGAGGGTTCAGAGGAAGATGTGAAGAGTTCCCAGTAGGCAGTGGGCACATGGCAGGGGGAACATCCACAGCAGAGATTCCAAGCAAGCAGTCACACTGTACTGGGAGGGGTGTCACCATTATGTGTATACCAGGGGTCCCACAAACCATGAAATTGATCCACTGCGTCATGCAAGAGGCTAGTGATATATTTCATGGAGGCAACATGCTATATCTTGGCTATTACCACATTTAAGATGGGCTGTGTAGGTTTTTCCACTCTCTGGCTATTTGCTGCTTAGTGCCATTGCATATCTGACCAATAAACCTATCAGGATTTGTTAATTGATCTACTGGAGAGAGACAGGAGGACAGGAGAATGACCAAAGGGTGTTTAGAAATCTATGGGCCAGTAATGTCAGCTATCAAAGCACAATAGCGACCCAGAGCCTGGATACCTGAGGACATTCCCACCATACGTGTGCAAAAACAACACTCTGGGCCTGATTCAGAGCCGGACGCTATTTGCGGACGCTCGTTCAGAAAAAGGGGCTGGCTATTTAAATTGAGCGCTCGCTCTTTGCGGTCTGTTGACGCCTCTGTCTGAGCGAGCGAACGAAACATGCGCTCGCTATTTTGTAAAGACGCCCCTTGGCCGCTCGCATCATACGTCATCTCCGCTATTTATTAGATTAATTGAGTACATCGAAAGGCGTATGAACTGCTCGCTATTCTTGTGGTAGCATTTTCCTACCGTAATCATGCGAGCAGTTCAGGCTAAAAGACAACCAACTGACGTGGTCGATGACGCTGCTTTGTTAATTTTGCACACCCTTAAAACGCCCGTTTTGACAATTTGGCACGCCTGCGTTCAGATCTCCACTCCCCGTTTTCAAGCACCTTCCCCTGTTACCACCCACAAATGCCTCATTCTGTCTCTCAAATTAGCAGGCATTCGCTATTTTGCGAGCACACGATTTCCGACCGCACTGACTGGTTGGCGCATGCGCATTACAACCCATACGCATGTGCAGATGTGCGAACATCGTTTGGAGCGAACGAGCGGCCACTTACGAGCGGCTCTGAATCAGGCCCTCTGTCCACAGATTCTCCCACTCATATAAGAGGTGTACACCTTAGAGGCACTTTCTTTTACCACAGTGTTAATGGATGACTTGGCTGTGCACAGGCAAATTGCTATCATCCCTACTTGCCCAACAAGATCATCAGGTCCTTTACCCAGTTTTGTTTAAATGGTTCAGTCAGTGAGAAGGGGATAGGGGCAATGGTGATATATTATAAACTAAATACTAGTTCTGCATCCAAAAGGGTGATATACATACAGTCAGGTCCATAAATATTGGGACATTGACAGAATTTTCATATTTTGGCCTCTATTCACCACCACAATGGCTTTGAAATGAAACGAGCAAGATGTGCTTTAACTGCAGACTTTCAGATTTAATTTGAGGGTAATTACAGTTTCTATATGTGCCTCCCACTTTTAAAGGGGCCAAAAGTAATGGGACTATCAACTCAAAAGCTATTTCATGGACAGGTGTGGGCTATTGCCTCGTTATTTCATTATTAATTAAGCAGTTAAAAGGTCTGGAGTTGATCTTAGGTGTGACATTTGCATTTGGAATCAGTTGCTGTCGAGATCCAAAGAGCTGTCACTATCAGTGAAGCAAGCTATCATTAGGCTGAAAAATCAAATCAAACCCATTAGATAGATAGCAAAAACATTAGGTGTGGTCAAATCAACTGTTTGGAACATTCTTAAAAAGAAAGAACACACCGGAGAGCTCAGCAACACCAAAAGACCCGGAAGACCACGGAAAACAACTGTGGTGGATGACAGAAGAATTATTTCCCTGGTGAAGAAAAACCCCTTCACAACAGTTGGCCAAATCAAGAACACTCTCCAGGAGGTAGGGGTATATGTGTCAAAGTCAACAATCAAGAGAAGACTTCACAACAGTGAATATAGAGGGTTCACCCCAAGATGTAAACTATTGGTGAGCCACAAAAACAGGAAGACCAGATTAGAGTTTGCCAAACAACATCTAAAAAAAACATTACAGTTCTGGAACAACATCCTATGGACAGATGAGACAAAGATCAACTTGTACCAGAGTGATGGGAAGAGAAGAGTATGGAGAAGGAAAGGAACTGCTCATGATCCAAAACATACCACCTCATCAGTGAAGTATGGTGGTGGTAGTGTCATGGCGTAGGCATGTATGGCTGCCAATGGAACTGGTTCCCTTGTATTTATTGGTGATGTGACTGCTGACAAAAGCAGCAGAATTAATTCTGTAGTGTTTCGGGCAATATTATATGCTCATATTCAGTCAAATGCTTCAGAACTCATTGGACGGCGCTTCACAGTGCAGATGGACAATGACCTGAAGCATACTGCAAAAGCAACCAAAGAGTTTTTTAAGGCTAAAAAGTGGAATGTTATGCAATGGCCAAGTCAATCCCCTGACCTGAATCCGATTGAGCATGCATTTCACTTGATGAAGACAAAACTGAAGGGAAAATGCCCCAAGAACAAGCATGAACTGAAGACATTTGCAGTAGAGGCCTGGCAGAGCATCACCAGGGATGACACCCAGCGTCTGGTGATGGCTATGCGTTCCAGACTTCAGGCTGTAATTGCCTGCAAAGGATTTGCAACAAAGTATTAAAAAGTGAAAGTTTGATTTAGGATTGTTTAGTTTGTCCCATTACTTTTGGCCCCTTAAAAAGTGGGAGGCACATATAGAAACCGTTGTAATTCCTACACCGTTCACCTGATTTGGATGTCATTACCCTCAAATTAAATCTGAAAGTCTGCAGTTAAAGCACATCTTGTTTGTTTCATTTCAAAGCCATTGTGGTGGTGAATAGAGGCCAAAATATGAAAATTCTGTCAATGTCCCAATATTTATGGACCTGACTATATATGCTTACATTGTTTCAGCTTTCCATTGTTACCAAAAAAGTCCAATTTTAATGAGAAACTTCTGTGGAAATCACCGGTCACTATTGCGGTTCCCAGGAAAAAGTGATTCAGGCCTTTTCCTGGAAATGCATTGTATCAGTGTATACATTTCTCCTGGGAACTAGTTACAGTAGGTCAGTCTTGAAAAAGATACAAAGGGACTGAAACGCGTTGGGTTGTGTACAGAGGAAAGAAGAACCAGTTACCGGGACACGATCACAGATCACAGACAACAGTTGGAACATGATATACTGTACGGGTTATTATCATAGTGTATTGTCAAACAAAGATCAGACTTACATGCTAAGTTTTCACCATCCTCTAGTACGGCCGTATGGCACAAATAAGTAGAATGTTTTATTGATTTATTTATTATTCAGTCATGTGAGTAAATAGAATTCTATTTGTTTTTTTAGTTAAATAAACCGACTCCACAATGAGAACATATTTTCTTTTGTTTATCCCCTTTCCTGAAGGTTTTTGAATCCCCTGTGGATGAAATATGTGACAGCAAGGTCCACACAACCAGTTCATTTTGAAATGGTTTTGAAGAAATCCGCAGCAAGTACATCTGAGCTGTATAAAGGAATAACGTACATACAACGCCTGACCCCGCCACTATCTGGTGAGTACTATACCTAAGGGGATGGTCACGATGCAGAAAATATTTTATGAAATTAATTGATAAATTCATAAGGAAGAGAAAAGAAGCATTATATATCTCCATCCTTATTTTGGGCTTTATTATTTGTTTTCTTTGGCAGAACTATATTTTCACTGTACTTTCTTTGTGGTATTGATTTTATTTTTTTGTGATTTACGGAACCCCTTACAGAGAAGATAGTCTGAAGTCAATTACGAGCACTACAACACATACACATTCGAGTTACATTATTGTGACCACCTCCTACATTTGACGTCTGCAGTGCGTAGTCCATGAAGTACGCCACGTGCCGTGCGCTGGCTTGGTGGGTGTAAAAGGTGTGTGATAGGATGTCTGCACACATATCACTCGCTGCAGTAATGGGTACAAGGGGCGATTTATTAGAGTTGCAAAAAGGGATAATTATTGGCTTTCAGGCCAAGTGTGGTAATATTTCTGAAACAGCGCAGTATCATGATTGGATAAAATGGCATCATTGCGAATAACCAACGTGGAAACTGCGGAGCACCATGTGCCACTGATGTGAGAGGTGAACGTCGGCTACGAAGGTGCGCGAGGGCCATCTGACACGCTACAGTGGAGCAGCTTACCGTCAAAATGACCCTGGGGTCCACCAGACGTGTGTCTATAATTACATTTGATCCAACCCTGCTGCATATGGTGCTCCGAAGCAAACGGATGGTCACTGCACCTATGCTAACGAAGGTGCATCGGTAGAAATGGCTTCAATAATTACGCATGTATTGGAATTGGACCCCCGCTGATTGGCGATGGGTTGCTTTCTCCGATGAGTCACGTTTTCTGCTTCATCGAATGGATGGACATTGGCGTGTCAGACTAGATACTTCGGAGAACACGCTGCAGCCATTACTGGAAGAACACAGGCTGGTGGTGAGGAATGTTTTCATGGCATTCTCTGGGCCCACTCATCCATGTGGAAGGCACCCTCGACCGATTTGGTTATGAGTCCATCCTTGCAGAGCACGTACATCCATACATGGTGATTTTCTTCCCTGAGGCGGAAGATATCTTCCAGCAAGACAATGCGACATGTCACAAGACTAGAAATGTCCGATAGTGGTTGGACGAGCACGACCAAGAATTCCAAGTACTTCCCTGGCCCCCTCATTCCCCGGACTTGAACCCCATTGAGCTACTGTGGGAGCACTTTGATCATTGTGTTCGCTATATGGATACTCCACCATTCACCCTCCAGCAGCTGTGGGAATCACTACAGTCAGCATGGCTCTAGATACCTGTGCCAACCTACCAGCACCTTATTGAATCTCTCCAATCCCATCTAGTTGCTGTCCGTGTTGCATTCTGTAACTATATATTGAGGCTTCATACAGTGGATTGTTCAGGTGTGTATCCAACTTAAGTGGTCAAAGTTAGTTAAACTTGATTTGTCTTACCCATATCTGGTCTATCCTTTGGCCATGCTGTAACTGGTGGTCATAATAATGTGATTTGACTGCGTACTATGTATGCTTCTAAACAAAAAACAGTGTCTCTCAAGCAGGGTGCACACTACACGATAGATTGGACAACCTTGCAATCCGTGATGATTTGCAACAACCATCTTAGGGGCATATCCACTTAGCCGTGGGGTTTACCCCACGGCTAATTGAGGCGCTGGTCGGAATTCAATTGGCAGGGATTTCACGAGTGGGAGTCCCCCGAGACCCTGCACGTGAGTTTCCGCTGTCGGACTTTACCTCGCACCTCATGGACGAGGGAGGTAATATCAGCGGAAAACCTGCCTATTCTGCCTAGCGCGAGAGGAATAAACACACTGATTCCGCAGTTCTTGCGGAATCAGTGTGTTCACGCAAGCGAGACAAAAATTAACGGCGCGGGGAAAAAGCTATTTAATTGAATAGCTACACCCCGCGCTGTGGAACTTTTGGCCGGCAATTAGTCGTGGGTGAACTCCTGCGGCAAATTGGATATGCCCCTTAGTGTGTACACCCAATTCATCGTTTGATGAATTTTGTGGTTGCATCTTCCCATCTGATGCAGGAACATTAGTATTGAAACTATATATTGAGGCGTCGTACAGTGGATCGGTCAGGTGTGTATCCATCGTAAGTGGTCAAAGTTAGTTAGAATTGATATGTATTACCCGTATCTGGTCTATCCTTTTCGCTATGCTGTAAAATATAAGATGCTAGTGTAGTATGTAGTATCGCTGTTAGTAAACTGCCACATGAGATAACCTATTTCTTCATTTTCTGCAAAAAATTTCATGCTGTCTCCCACTTTCACAACCCATTGTACTGTGCTCACTATGATGCTCCCTATACAGTATGGAGATCACTGGGAAGCTCTTTGTATTGTACAGCAGTCATTAGGTTGCTATCTGCATTGTATGGTGGCAACTGAGATGCTCTGATAGTATTTTGGGTAATCTATCTATGCTGTTCCTATGTGTACTGTATGATAGCACTGCTGTCTGTAGTTCTGTAAAATCCAGAATGCCTTCACTGTAACATGGATCATGTATGGAGCTTCGAATAGTAGAGACACAGACAATGTCAGTGCAGGATCAGTTGTTGTCTATTCTACCCAGCACACTTCCCCATCTCCAAATGCACCACGCACCCGGTGCAATACCTCTTGCCCATCCATCATTGCTGCATGTAGTATATATTGCCCCCTGCTACTACTCACAGATGCCATTCCTCACACATTATAAGAGCCCTCACTTACCGGCACAAGTCTGTAAAAAAGTCACTGCACCTGTCCAGGTTGGACTTTGAGTGTGTATTTTGTATGGGAGTCTGAGACCTCTCACTTCACTGCCGTTGTTGTTAAGGAAATTGGCCCATGCAAATTTAGTTTGAGTTGAACTTGCATTAAGTGGCTCCACTTATTAGTTGGCCGTTCTTTCTTTCACCACCATCAGGGCTCCAAACCATCAGGGGGGGACTGCTGGACAGAGACGGGGACCTGCCCTTCAGCCCACCAGCCTGCCTGCCATGCAATAAAGTTTTTTTTTGAGACTTGGGTCATGACGTCATGGTGTCACACACCACGCCTCTGAAGGAGAGGAGACTCGCTGCCAAGAAGAAGGTAAGTGTGGGGGCTGGCTGGGGCTGGAGAGACAGAAGGGGGACTGGGCTGGAGACACAGAAGGGAGGCTGGCTGGGGACACAAAATGGGGTTTTGGCTGGGGTGATACAGAAGGGAGGCTGGCTGGGGAAACAGAAGGGGGGGCAGGCTTGAAATACAGAAGGGTGGCTGGCTGGCAGGAGTCAAAGAAGGGGGTCTGGCAGGAGACACAGTAGGGGCTGATTGGGGACACAGAAGGGGGCAGGCTGTAGACACAGAAATTGGCTGGCTGGTAGGAGAGACAGAAGGGGGGCTGACTGGCAGGAGAAACAGAAGGGGGGCTGGTTGGGGACACAGAATGGGGCAGGCTGGAGACACAGATGGGGCTGGCTGGTATCACAGAAGGGGGGCTGGCTGGGAACACAGAAGGGGGGCTGGCTGAGGACTCAGAAGGGTTGTTGGCTGGCAGAGACACAGAAGGGGGTTTGCCTGGAACTGGAGAGACACTGCATGTCTGACGTTTCAGAAATATGAGGGTAGGGGCTGCCTATTTTGTCAATCCTTGGCCCCACAATTTCTGATGGCAGCCCTGGCCACCATACTATTTTATTTGAATTAATTAAATAATAAAGCTGGTTTATGGTTATGCACTATGGCTCTGATTCAGACTTGCTCACTAAGCCGCGATCACTCTTGCCAAAAGAGTCCGGGTATGCAAATTCCGCGATCGCACTGCATGGCTTAAGGACGCCCTCTATGTCTTAGAGAGCGACGGCAGTGAGCGTACGTAGGTGTATAAAGCCGCCCACCTTTCTCTCGTAGCACACATCATCTCCAGGAAGTGTCAGATTAATCAGTAACATCGATAGCCATCGGAGCTGCTCGCAGCCCTTGAGGTAGCCCCTAACCCACCGCAATCAGTGCGATCACTTCACGCTCAAATACAACCAAGTGACGTGTTCAATGACGGTACTTTGGTAATTATGCACACCCATTAATCTCCATTTTGATGCTCAGATACGCCTGCGCTCGCGCAACCACTCCCCCGTTCACATGCACCTTCCCCTGTCACCACCCACAAACGGCGCTGTCACTCAAAGTAGTGTCCAGTCTGTGTACTGCGAGTGCACGATTCCCGGCCACAGTGACTGTTTCGCGCATGCTTACTTTGAAGCATGCGCAGATGTGCGATAATCGCCCCTAGCAAGCGAGCGCAGCTTAGCGACCGGGTCTGAATCAGGCCCTATGACTTTGTTGCAAAAGCTGTCATCAGCCGCTAGAGCGTTTATACAATTTGCATGAAACATGCAGAAAAAAGGATTTTATGTTGTGCAGTTGATCAAAATTAAAAATTAGGAAAATTTCCAGGAAATAAAATGTATAGGTACAAATCTCTACACAGGAACTGCCCCCTGAAATTAGTGATAATTGGCAATTAGATTTGAAACTGAAGTTTCGGCTACTACTCTTTATTTACCTATGAGTATAAATCTCAGTAATGTAGTCATATGCAAAAAGAAATTTTGTGGGGTAAATAAAAATTTTTTATAAAATTAAACAAGTTAAATTATTTTTAATTAACCCTAATTATGGATAATATCTTGTCATTGGTGTAGCTTTTCAATATTAGTAGAAAACAGATTATTTGTCAGGGATTATGGCTGTTTTACTCTCTGCTGAGTCTGATTGGATTAGTGTTACTAGCGATTCAACTCCATTACCATGACATAGACGAGATGTGTGTTACACATAAGTGCAGAACATAATGTCTATAGATTACATACATCAATGTACGGCATCTCATATTACTATGTTACTCATACATGAGTAGTAACCTTATTCCTGCCTGCATGACCTGTATAACTGGATATATTATTAATAAGAATAGTACTACCCTTACCAATACTACACCCGTGATTCACCCACAAACCAAATGTTAAGATTTGACCAATCCGTACTTAACAATATGCAACCAATAGGTATACTTCTAGTTACCTGTACCCCTATGTAATCTGACCATGGGTCATACTAGGACACATCCCTGAAGAACTCAATTTATCGTGCAGAAAAGTGTTGGAGCATTAAACAAATGACAAAAACAGCAATTTTAGAATATTTATTTTCAGCCATAAATGAGGTTTCGAGGTTTATGGAAATTTTAATGTGCTGCACCTCTGCCTATTAGGGACACTTCTTGATATTTACCACTTTATGGCTACCTAATGCCTATACTGGATCCAGAGGACTAATGGAGCCTAGCATCCTTGATCCATATTGGAACATGTGTGCACTCGGCATACTGAGCACTCGTTGTGACCATTGGGAACTTTGGCATCAAGAAAACGACCAAATAATCCAAAGAAGTGATTGACCCTATATCGCCAAGAGGATCTAAATTTGGATCACCAGCCATCTAAGATCAGCAAGGAGTACAAAACTGCATGACCCCCCGGCCGGGGCAGCTATCGTAGCATCAGGCTCACCTCATGTTAGCTTCTGCAGCCAGATTATCTATGGCAGGATCCAGAGAAAACTGCACAGCAAGTATCCATTATTAGCTGTGACCTGGGATTGGGGTGAGCAATAGAACAGGAGGTGCAGGATGCAGTGTTCCTGTATTGTTTGCATCAAATTGACATTAACATGGACCAATATCCCACATCAGGAGATTTTAACACCTGGTTAGACCTTTTTCAATTGTGGAGTTCCTATGACCTCATCTAATTATAAGGAGAGCACAGCATATGCTGAGATAGACTCTATTGCTAATAGGCCACAAGACCACTTTAGGAATCAATTTACCTATGTTGTCAGGCGTTTTAGGGTGTGAGATTATACCTATGTGTTTTCAGACCAGTAAAGATTTTGTACACATTGTACATCTGTTTCCTCATCTTATCATTATTACCCCACATACACACCTGAGCTCAGAGCTTGTTCCCTTTATCTATTACAATCCCCCAAAGCTCCATCTTCTAAGTCACTGCTGGTCTCTGGGGCCGGGTTCCTCTATGCTGCACTGCGCATTCTGGGGGATGAGCTGACAGATGTTATGACATTATGCATCTAGTTCATTCCCCTGTAATCTTAGTTTCCAGCCAGAGCAGCAGAGGGAGCTGGTACAGCTGGGTGCCTGCCCGCCTATAATCCATTATAGCAGGCGCTATGACCCTGAGTGCTGCATGTGACATATGACCTGTGTGGCTGCTATATAGCAGGTCAGGTGACCCAGCAGGACAGGACAGTAACAGCCATATAATATGAGGTCCCTGTGAAAGTAGCACCCAGTAAATAATGGAGACTCAGTCAGTGAATACGTAAAACATATTTTTATTGTATGATAAAATCTAGTTATGGGATCTATTTAGTAAACTAAAACAAAGCTGTACTGCAGCATTTAGCTGGAGAAAGCCTAATATATTACTTTTCTATATATAATAAAATGAATATTTAGTAAGTGAATAACATCATAATGGCATAAAAGCCACATACTTGGGCAACCTCTGGACTCACGAAGAGTCATCCTTCAGTACTCAGGAGAGGAAAAACCTCCTGTGGGGGAAACCTCTGGGGAACCATGGCTTCAGGATCGCCCTTCCCTCTGGGCACTAAGAGGTGTACTAATAGATACAGGGGGGGTCTAATACCCACTAATACTTACCTGATATCAGCAACTGATGACGTCTAAGGGGAAAAGGAGGAAAAAGTTGTTAGTGGATAAACAAGCAGAGTGATAAAATGATAACACTGGTGTCGCTGCAAAGAGGGAATAACTTCTATATAAAGGGGATATACTGACCCTCCAACTACTGAGGACATTGCAAATGCCCAAAATAGGAACAATGAACCTAAAGTGTCTATTGTGTTTATCCTCCATACTAACCCCTTAATTTATGTGACACTACATTATACAGTTTTGATCCTATATTAGTCATCATATCCTGTACACAGTTATTCCCTATTCTATCGTCCTTGTCTTGCCTCTCACCCTTATAGACAGCACCCTGCTTTTCTTTCCCACCCACATCTTATCCTTCTATGAATAATTTACCTTTAATCCTGCTTCTAGGCAGGTAACTGTTGAATCTTGGCAGATTACTGTAGGCAGGATGCTATAGGGGGAAGCACTGTGATGGCACAGTAGAGATATACATCACAAAGCAACAAACCATAGCAATACTGCGGAGTTACACCTATCATATGTATACAGTTAAACATCAATTATAACTTGATTTACATTAACTTTTAGTCAATAAAATACTGTAGAAAATAAGACTGAAATCTTTTGTACAGAATAACTCAATATAAAAGTGAAAGGAAAATGTAAAGGAATATCTACATTATATCACCACTTATATTTTAGAGATAAATTAAGCTATTTATGTAACATTTTGAATGAACCATCATGGCATCATTTATATGTCTGTTACTCTCATAAATTTTTAAAAAGGAAATACAAAATAATAGTGCTGTTTACAGACCGAGTGTCTCTTCCTAACCTCTGTCATACTGGTGGTAGCTGGGGTACAATGCATCTGTCATACTGGTGGTAGCTGCGGTACAATGCATCTTTCATTTTGGTGGTAGCTGGGGCATACATGCCTACTCTCCTGGGAATCGCGGGAGGCTCCCGATTTTTCGGGTAACTCCCCGCGATCCCGGAAGAGTAGGCATATCTCCCGCATCCCGCCCACTTCCTAGTGAAGTGGGCAGGATGGGGAGATTTTACCTGAAATTATCGGGTCCGTCGGGAAGGGGCGGGCTAAATTAGGCAAATCGCGTCATTTAGCCCCGCCCCATCCTCACGGACCCGCCAATCACGGGGGTTTATTGTAAAGGGGGCGGGGCCTAATACAGTCTATCATCTGGCCCCGCCCCCTGAAGAGGAGAGCAGCAGGTCCCCTCCTGCTTTTCCCCCGGAAAGCTGCCCAGCAATGTTGGTAAGTATGAGCTGGGGTACAATGCATCCGTCATACTGGTGGTAGCTGGGGTACAATGCATCTGTCATACTGGTGGTAGTTGGGGTACAATTCATCTGTCATTCTGGTGGTAGCTGGGGTACAATGCATCAGTCATACTGGTGGTAGCTGGGGTACAATGCATCCGTCATACTGGTGGTAGCTGGGTACAATGCATCAGTCATACTGGTGGTAGCTGGGGTACAATGTATCAAATGCATCAGTCATACTGGTGGTAGCTGGGGTACAATGCATGCGTCATACTGGTGGTAGCTGATGTACAATGCATCCGTCATATTGGTGGTAGCTGGGGTACAATGCATCCGTCATACTGGTGGTAGCTGGGGTGCAGTGCATCCGTCATACTGGTGGTAGCTGGTGTACAGTGCATCCGTCATACTGGTGGAAGCTGGGGTACAGTGCAACCGTCATACTGGTGGTAGCTTGGGTACAGTGCATCCATCATACTAGTGGTAGCTGATAAAGAATGCATCCGTCATACTGGTGGTAGCTGTTGTACAATGCATCCGTCATACTGGTGGTAGCTGGGGTACAATGCATCCATCATACTGGTGGTAGCTGGGGTACAATGCATCCGTCTTATTGGTGGTAGCTGGGGTACAATGCATACGTCGTACTGGTGGTAGCTGGGGTACAATGCACCCGTTATACTGGTGGTAGCTGGGGTACAATGCATCCGTCATTCTGGTGGTACCTGGGGTACAGTGCATCAGTCATACTGGTGGTAGCTGGGGTACAGTGCATCATACTGGTGGTAGCTGGGTTACAATGCATCCGTCATTCTGGATGTAGCTGGGTTACAATGCATCGGTCATACTGGTGGTAGCTGGGGTACAATGCATCCGTCATACTGGTGGTAGCTGGGGTACAAATACATCCGTCATACTTGTGTTAGCTGGGTAGAATGCATCCGTCTTACTGGTGGTAGCTGGGGTACAATGCATCCGTAAATACTGGTGGTAGCTGGGGTACAATGCATCCGTCATACTGGTGGTAGCTGGGGTACAATGCATCCGTCATACTGGTGGTAGCTGGGTTACAATACATCCGTCATTCTGGTGGTACCTGGGGTACAATGCATCCGTCATTATGGTGGTAGCTGGGTTACAATGCATCCGTCATACTGGTGGTAGCTGGTGTACAATGCATCCGTCATACTGGTGGTAGCTGGGTTACAATGCATCCATCATTCTGGATGTAGCTCGGTTACAATGCATCCGTCATTCTGGTGGTAGCTGGGGTACAATGCATCCGTCATACTGGTGGTAGCTGGGGTACAATGCATCCGTCATACTGGTGGTAGCTGGGGTACAATGCATCCGTCTTATTGGTGGTAGCTGGGGTACAATGCATACGTCGTACTGGTGGTAGCTGGGGTACAATGCACCCGTTATACTGGTGGTAGCTGGGGTACAATGCATCCGTCATACTGGTGGTACCTGGGGTACAGTGCATCCGTCATACTGGTGGTAGCTGGGGTACAGTGCATCCGTCATACTGGTGGTATCTGGGGTACAATGCATCCGTCATACTGGTGGTAGCTGGGGTACAGTGCATCCTTCTTATTGGTGGTAGCTGGGGTACAATGCATCCGTCATACTGGTGGTAGCTGGGGTACAATGCACCCGTCATACTGGTGGTAGCTGGGGTACAATGCATCGGTCATACCTGTGGTAGCTGGGGTACAATGCATCCGACATACTGATGGTAGCTGGGGTACAATGTATCCAATGCATCCGCATACTGGTGATAGCTGGGGTACAATGCATCCGTCTAACTGGTGGTAGCTGGGGTACAATGCATCCGTAAATACTGGTGGTAGCTGGGGGTACAATGCATCCTTCATACTGGTGGTAGCTGGGGTACAATGCATCCGTCATACTGGTGGTAGCTGGGGTACAATGCATCCGTCATACTGGTGGTAGCTGGGGTACAATGCATCCGTCATACTGGTGGTAGCTGGGGTACAATGCATCCGTCATACTTGTGGTAGCTGGGGTACAATGCATCCGTCATACTGGTGGTAGCTGGGGTACAATGCATCCGTCATACTGGTGTTAGCTGGGGTACAATGCATCCGTGATTTTGGTGGTAGCTGGGGTACAATGCATCCGTCATACTGGTGGTAGCTGGGGTACAATGCTTCCGTCATACTGGTGTTAGCTGGGGTACAATGCATCCGTGATTTTGGTGGTAGCTGGAGTACAATGCATCCGTCATACTGGTGGTAGCTGGGGTACAATGTATCCAATGCATCCGTCATATTGGTGGTAGCTGGGGTACAATGCATCCGTCATACTGGTGGTAGCTGGGGTACAATGCATCCGTCATACTGGTGGTAGCTGGGGTACAATGCATCCGTCATAGTGATGGTAGCTGGGGTAAAATGCATCCGTCATACTGGTGGTAGCTGGGGTACAATGCATCCGTCATACAGGTGGTAGCTGTGGTACAATGCATCCGTCATACTGGTGGTAGCTGGGGTACAATGCATCCGTCATACTGGTGGTAGCTGGGGTACAATGCATCCGTCATACTGGTGGTAGCTGGGGTACAGTGCATCCTTCTTATTGGTGGTAGCTGGGGTACAATGCATCCGTCATACTGGTGGTAGCTGGGGTACAATGCACCCGTCATACTGGTGGTAGCTGGGGTACAATGCATCGGTCATACTGGTGGTAGCTGGGGTACAATGCATCCGTCATACTGGTGGTAGCTGGGGTACAAATACATCTGTCATACTTGTGTTAGCTGGGGTAGAATTCATCCGTCTTACTGGTGGTAGCTGGGGTACAATGCATCCGTAAATACTGGTGGTAGCTGGGGTACAATGCATCCGTCATACTGGTGGTAGCTGGGGTACAATGCATCCGTAAATACTGGTGGTAGCTGGGTTACAATGCATCCGTCATTCTGGTGGTACCTGGGGTACAATGCATCCGTCATACTGGTGGTAGCTGGGGTACAATGCATCCGTCATACTGGTGGTAGCTGGGGTACAATGCATCGGTCATACTGGTGGTAGCTGAGGTACAATGCATCTTTCATATTGGTGGTAGCTGTGGTACAATGCATCCGTCATACTGGTGGTAGCTGGGTTACAATGCATCCGTCATTATGGTGGTTGATGGGGTACAATGCATACATCATACTGGTGGTAGCTTGGGTAAAATACAGCTGTCATACTAGTGGTAGCTGGCGTAAAATGCATCCGTCATCATGGTGGTATCTGGGATACAATGCATCCGTCATACTGGTCGTAGCTGGGGTACACTGTATCCGTCATATTGGTGGTAGTTGGGGTACAATGCATCCGTCATACTGTTGGTAGCCGACGTACAATGTATCCGTCTTACTGGTGGTAGCTGGGGTACAATGCATCCATAAATGCTGGTGGTAGCTGGGGTACAATGCATCCGTGATGCTGGTGGTAGCTGGGTTACAATGCATCCGTCATACTGGTGGTAGCTGGGGTACAATGCATCCGTCATACTGGCGGTAGCTGGGTTACAATGCATCCGTCATTCTGGTGGTAGCTGGGTTACAATGCACCCGTCATTATGGTGGTAGCTGGGTTACAATGCATCCGTCATACTGGTGGTAGCTGGTGTACAATGCATCAGTCATACTGGTGGTAGCTGGGTTACAATGCATCCGTCATTCTGGTGGTAGCGGGGTTACAATGCACCCGTCATAGTGGTGGTAGCTGGGTTACAATGCATCCGTCATTCTGGTGGTAGCTGGGTTACAATGCATCCGTCATACTGGTGGTAGCTGGGGTAGATTGCATCCGTCATTCTGGTGGTAGCTGGGGTACAATGTATCCGTCACACTGGTGGTAGCTGGGGCAGAATGCATCCGTCCTACTGGTGGTAGCTGGGGTACAATGCATCCGTCATACTGGTGGTAGCTGGGATAGAATGCATCCGTCATACTGGTGGTAGCTGGGTTACAATGCATCCGTCATACTGGTGGTAGCTGGGGTACTATGCATCCTTCATACTGGTGATAGCTGGGGTACAATACATCTTTCAATTTGGTGGTAGCTGGGGTACAATGCATCCGTCATACTGGTGGTAGCTGGGGTACAATGCATCAGTCATACTGGTGATAGCTGGGGTACAATGCATCCGTCATACTGGTGGTAGCTGGGGTAAAATGCATCCGTCATACTGGTGGTAGCTGGGGTACAATGCATCCGTCATACTGGTGGTACCTGGGGTACAGTGCATCAGTCATACTGGTGGTAGCTGGGGTACAGTGCATTATACTGGCGGTAGCTGGGTTACAATGCATCCGTCATACTGGTGGTAGCTGGGGTACAATGCATCCGTCATACTGGTGGTAGCTGGGGTACAATGAATCAGTCATACTGGTGGTAGCTGGGGTACAATGCATCTTTCATATTGGTGGTAGCTAGGTTACAATGCATCCGTCATACTGGTGGTAGCGGGGGTACATTGCATCCGTCATATTGGTAGTAGCTGGGGTACAATGCAGTCGTCATACTGGTGGTAGCTGGGGTACAATGCATCCGTCATACTGGTGGTAGCTGGGGTACAATGCATCCGTCATACTGATGGTAGCTGGGGTACAATGCATCCGTCATACTGGTGGTAGCTGGGGTACAATGCATCCGTCATACTGGTGGTAGCTGGGGTAAAATGCATCCGTTATACTGGTGGTAGCTGGGGTACAATGCATCCGTCATACTGGTGGTAGCTGGGGTACAATGTATCCAATGCATCCGCATACTGGTCATAGCTGGGGTACAATGCATCCGTCTAACTGGTGGTAGCTGGGGTACAATGCATCCGTAAATACTGGTGGTAGCTGGGGGTACAATGCATCCTTCATACTGGTGGTAGCTGGGTTACAATGCATCCGTCATTCTGGTGGTAGCTGGGTTACAATGCACCCGTCATAGTGGTGGTAGCTGGGTTACAATGCATCCGTCATTCTGGTGGTAGCTGGGTTACAATGCATCCGTCATACTGGTGGTAGCTGGGGTAGATTGCATCCATCATACTGGTGGTAGCTGGGGTACAATGTATCCGTCATACTGGTGGTAGCTGGGGTAGTATGCATCCGTCATACTGGAGGTAGCTGGGGTACAATGCATCCGTCATACTGGTGGTAGCTGGGATAGAATGCATCCGTCATACTGGTGGTAGCTGGGTTACAATTCATCCATCATACTGGTGGTAGCTGGGGTACAATGCATCCTTCATACTGGTGGTAGCTGGGGTACAATGCATCATTCAATTTGGTGGTAGCTGGGGTACAATGCATCCGTCATACTGCTGGTAGCTGGGGTACAAAACGTCAGTCATACTGGTGGTAGCTGGGGTACAATGCATCCGTCATACTGGTGGTAGCTGCAGTACAATGCATCCGTCATACTGGTGGTAGCTGGGGTACAATGCATCCGTCATACTGGTGGTACCTGGGGCACTGTGCATCAGTCTTACTGGTTGTAGCTGGGGTACAGTGCATTATATTGGCGGTAGCTGGGTTACAATGCATCCGTCATACTGGTGGTAGCTGGGGTACAATGCATCCGTCATACTGGTGGTAGCTGGGATAGAATGCATCCGTCATACTGGTGGTAGCTGGGTTACAATGCATCCATCATACTGGTGGTAGCTGGGGTACAATGCATCCTTCATACTGGTGGTAGCTTGGGTACAATGCATCTTTCAATTTGGTGGTAGCTGGGGTACAATGCATCCGTCATACTGCTGGTAGCTGGGGTACAAAACATCAGTCATACTGGTGGTAGCTGGGGTACAATGCATCCGTCATACTGGTGGTAGCTGGGGTACAATGCATCCGTCATACTGGTGGTAGCTCGGGTACAATGCATCCGTCATACTGGTGGTACCTGGGGTACTGTGCATCAGTCATACTGGTGGTAGCTGGGGTACAGTGCATTATTCTGGCGGTAGCTGGGTTACAATGCATCCGTCATACTGGTGGTAGCTGGGGTACAATGCATCCGTCATACTGGTGGTAGTTGGGGTACAATGCATCAGTCATACTGGTGGTAGCTGGGGTACAATGCATCTTTCATATTGGTGGTAGCTGGGTTACAATGCATCCGTCATACTGGTGGTAGCGGGGGTACATTGCATCCGTCATATTGGTGGTAGCTGGGGTACAATGCATCCGTCATACTGGTGGTAGCTGGGGTACAATGCATCCGTCATACTGGTGGTAGCTGGGGTACAATGCATCCGTCATACTGATGGTAGCTGGGGTACAATGCATCCGTCATACTGGTGGTAGCTGGGGTACAATGCATCCGTCATACTGGTGGTAGCTGGGGTAAAATGCATCCGTCATACTGGTGGTAGCTGGGGTTCATTGCATCCGTCATACTGGTAGTAGCTGGGGTACAATGCATCTGTTATACTGTTGGTAGCTGGGGTACAATGCATCCGTCTAACTGGTGGTAGCTGGGGTACAATGCATCCGTAAATACTGGTAGTAGCTGGGGAACAATGCATCCGTCATACTGGTGGTAGCTGGGGTACAATGCATCCGTCATACTGGTGGTAGCTTGCTTTCAATGCATCCGTCATTCTGGATGTAGCTGGGTTACAATGCATCCGTCATTCTGGTGGTAGAGGGGGTACAATGCATCCGTCATACTGGTGGTAGCTGGGGTACAATGCATCCGTCATACTGGTGGTAGCTTGGGTACAATGCATCTTTCATATTGGTGGTAGCTGGGGTACAATGCATCCGTCATACTGGTGGTAGCTGGGGTACAATGCATCCGTCATACTGGTGGTAGCTGAGGTAGAATGCATCCGTCATACTGGTGGTAGCTGTGGTACAATGCATCCGTCGTACTGATGGTAGCTGGGATACAATGCATCCGTCATACTGGTGGTAGCTGGTGTACAATGCATCCGTCATACTGGTGGTAGCTGGGGTACAATGTATCCAATGCATCCGCATACTGGTAGTAGCTGGGGTACAATGCATCCGTTATACTGTTGGTAGCTGGGGTACAATGCATCCATCTAACTGGTGGTAGCTGGGGTACAATGCATCCGTAAATACTGGTGGTAGCTGGGGAACAATGCATCCGTCATACTGGTGGTAGCTGGGGTGCAATGCATCCGTCTTACTGGTGGTAGCTGGGGTACAAATACATCTGTCATACTGGTGGTAGCTGGGTAGAATGCATCCGTCTTACTGGTGGTAGCTGGGGTACAATGCATCCGTAAATACTGGTGGTAGCTGGGTTACAAAGCATCCTTCATTCTGGTGGTAGCTGGGATACAATGCATCTGTCATACTGGTGGTAGCTGAGGTACAATGCATCCGTCATACTGGTGGTAGCTGAGGTACAATGCATCCGTCATACTGGTGGTAGCTTTGGTACAATGCATCCATCATACAGGTGGTAGCTGGGTTTCAGTGCATCCGTCATACTGGTGGTAGCTGGGGTACAATGCATCCGTCATACTGGTGGTAGCTGGGGTACAATGTATCCAATGCATCCGCATACTGGTAGTAGCTGGGGTACAATGCATCCGTTATACTGTTGGTAGCTGGGGTACAATGCATCCATCTAACTGGTGGTAGCTGGGGAACAATGCATCCGTCATACTGGTGGTAGCTGGGGTGCAATGCATCCGTCATACTGGTGGTAGCTGGGGTGCAATGCATCCGTCTTACTGGTGGTAGCTGGTGTACAAATACATCTGTCATACTGGTGGTAGCTGGGTAGAATGCATCCGTCTTACTGGTGGTAGCTGGGGTACAATGCATCCGTAAATACTGGTGGTAGCTGGGTTACAAAGCATCCTTCATTCTGGTGGTAGCTGGGATACAATGCATCTGTCATACTGGTGGTAGCTGAGGTACAATGCATCCGTCATACTGGTGGTAGCTGAGGTACAATGCATCCGTCATACTGGTGGTAGCTTTGGTACAATGCATCCATCATACAGGTGGTAGCTGGGTTTCAGTGCATCCGTCATACTGGTGGTAGCTGGGGTACAATGCATCCGTCATACTGGTGGTTGCTGGGGTACAATACATCCGTCATACTGGTGGTAGCTGGGGTACAATGCATCCGTCATACTGGTGGTAGCTGGGGTACAATGCGTCCGTCATACTGGTGGTAGCTGGGGTACAATGCGTCCATCATACTGGTGGTACCTGGGGTACAATACATCCATCATACTGGTGGTAGCTGGGGTACAATACATCCGTCATACTGGTGGTAGCTGGGGAACAATGCATCCGTCATACTGGTGGTAGCTGGGGTACACTGCATCCGTCTTACTGGTGGTAGTTGGGGTACAAATACATCTGTCATACTGGTGGTAGCTGGGTAGAATGCATCCGTCTTACTGGTGGTAGCTGGGGTACAATGCATCCGTAAATACTGGTGGTAGCTGGGTTACAAAGCATCCGTCATTCTGGTCGTAGCTGGGATACAATGCATCTGTCATACTGGTGGTAGCTGAGGTACAATGCATCCGTCATACTGGTGGTAGCTGAGGTACAATGCATCCGTCATACTGGTGGTAGCTTTGGTACAATGCATCCATCATACAGGTGGTAGCTGGGTTTCAATGCATCCGTCATACTGGTGGTAGCTGGGGTACAATGCATCTGTCATACTGGTGGTTGCTGGGGTACAATACATCCATCATACTGGTGTTAGCTGGGGTACGCTGCATCCGTCATACTGGTGGTAGCTGGGGTACAATGCGTCCGTCATACTGGTGGTAGCTGGGGTACAATGCATCCATCATACTGGTGGTACCTGGGGTACAATACATCCGTCATACTGGTTGTAGCTGGGGTACAATACATCCGTCATACTGGTGGTAGCTGGGGTACAATGCATCCGTCATACTGGTGGTAGCTGGGGTACAATGCTTCCGTCATACTGGTGGTAGCTGGGGTACAATGCATCCATCATACTGGTGGTACCTGGGGTACAATACATCCGTCATACTGGTGGTAGCTGGGGAACTATGCATTTTATACATTTCTGTTGCTTTAATTTTTTTTTTTAAATATATATTTTCCTTCAGGGAGTGAAGGGGGATTTGGCCAACCAGACCTGCCGGGACTGAATTGGCCAGCCCCAGCCACACTCTGTATTGCACATTACTAGGATACTCTAATGTTTGGGTACCAGTACAGTAGGTAGAGGCAATGTGTCTTATTTATTTTATACTGCTAGGGAAAATATATGTTAATGACACCTACTTTCGTGTTGACTTTGCCTATATTTTATTTGGTCCTGCCTTCAGTGCGAGGCGACTTTCATAAGTTTTTCCAGGAACTCTTTGAGTTCCTAATCCTTCCCTGCGTACACCACAGCCACACCTCTGTACCCTGACATTCAGGCCTGTCAGATTTCTCTGAGCCACTCATCTCTATCTAAAAAATGTATTCATTTGGATGGTACTTGCCAGGAAAACTGCCCTTGATATGGGAATTGTTCATGTCTAGCCCTGATTTGATGAAATACACCACAGGACTAGCATGGAAGGGATGCAGGAAATAGACTTGCTGCAGATCAAGTCCATCGTATTCCATCTGGAGTTAGTACGGTGCAGAAAGCACAAGAGACCTCCGTCGATAAGGCATTGGAGGTGGGTAGGTACTTTTTATAGGTAGCGTATGAAAAGTAGAACAGTTCTTTAAGCAATTAAGGCCCTCATTCAGAGCCACTCGCTAGCGGCCGTACGCTCGTTCCGAGCGATGTTCGCACATCTGCGCATGCGTACGGTTTTTAGTACGCATGCGCGAACCAGTCAGTGCGGCCGAAAATCGTTTGTACGCTATATAGCGAGTGCCTGCTATTTTGAGTGACAGAATGAGGCGTATGTGGGTGGTAACAGGGGAAGGTGCTTGAAAACGGGGGAGTGGATTTCGAACGCAGGCGTGCTTAAAGGTCAAAACGGGCGTTTTAAGGGAGTGCATAATTAATACAGCAGCGTCATTGACCACGTCACTTTTTTTTTAACTCAGAACTGCTCGCAAAATAGCGGTTGAAAAAACCAACCACAAGAATAGCGAGCAGTTCATACGCTGTACGATGTACTCGATTAATCTAATAAATAGCGGACATGACGTATGGTGCGAGCGGCCAGGGGGCGTTTTTATCAAATAAACGAGCGTATGTTTTGCTCGCTCGTTCAGACTTAGAGGTGTGAACAGACTGCAATTTGCGAACGGATCATTTGAATAGCCACCCCTTGTTTTTGAACGAACGACCGCAAATAGCGAACGGCTCTGAATCAGGCCCTAAGTTGGCAGAATAGCGTAGGACAATATTCCAAACTTGGGTGAACTTCACAGCAATGCTATCTTAAATCCCTTCGAAGGAATGGTAACTGCCTTTGACCTGAAATGTGAATTTAAATATTAAGGGGCAGATGCCATTAGCCGTGGGGTGAAGTGCACTTTCTGGGACTTTGCATGCAGTGTAAACTATAGATTCCTTCTCTTAATGTGTAATTTATTGTTTACTGTGAGTTACCCTAGAGCAGTGGTTCTCAAACAGTACACGTTTTCTAGGTCACCCAGCAGGTGCACAGGTGTATTCATTACTCACTGACACATTTTAAAAGATCAACAGGCTGAGCTAATATTTTCACTTGTAATTCTGTGAGGAGATCTGGAAAACATGCACTGTTTGAGATCCTGAGGACCAAGTTTGAGAACCTGTGCCCTAGAGTTAACCGTGTGGCGAAAATGGATCTGGACATCAGCCCAGTAATACCACAGGTAACTGAATCTGTCCCTAAAACTGTTTACATGTGAATTCCTTTGCATTCATTTTGTTTACAAAAAAGGGGGGTGAAGGGGGAGGGTTAGTATACTTTCTGAGCCCCTGTCAAGATTCTACTCGGGATGCCACTTTCGGTCTTTTGACAGCAGGCATCCCGACTGCCGGTTTCCCATACCCAACCCGTTCCAAACATCTTGGAGAACTAACCACAGGTCTTCTGTGAATGTAGGTCTGCTGAAATCCTTCTGTCTATTCATGTAATCCCTGGCAGACTTGATGATGTTGAGATCAGGGCTCTGTGGGGGCCATATCATCACTTCCAGGACTCCTTGTTCTTCTTCACATTAAAGATACAGCAGTTCTAAAGCTGGGTACACATTGAACGATGTGTGTACCCAGCGATGTCTGATGCGGTGGGCGTGCCAGCATCAGCAAGTGCACACACACTCTCAACGACGAACGGCGGGGGGGACAGAGCATGCTGCATTCGGCATCGTGGCATCGTTAACAACATCCCCAGATTGAGCTGCATATACAGACGACTGGGGATATCGATAACGACCCACGGGAGCGTAAATCGTTCGTCAGTAAATGCATACACACTGGACGATTTGAACCATATTTTGTTAAAAGATATCGTTATCGTTCAAATGATGAGTGTGTGAGGGGCTTAATTGTTTGGGTCTTTGCATGATGTATGTTGCACGATGGATAAGTTCCTGCCTTTATTTCTCAGTATTGAGGACACCATTAATTCTGACCAAATCCCCAACTCCATTTGCTGAAATGCAGCCCCAAACTTGCAAGGAACCTCCACCATGCTTCACTGTTGCCTGCAATCACTCATTATTGTTCCACTCTCCAGCACGTATGCGAACAAACTGCCTTCTGTAACTGCCAAATATTTCACATTTTGACTCGTCAATCCAGGGCACCTGCTGCCATTTTTCTGCACCCCAGTTCCTATGTTTTCGTACATAGTTCAGTCACTTGGCCTTGTTTCCACGTCAAAGGTATGACTTTTTGGCCACAATTCTTCCATGAAGATCACTTTTGCCCACACTCCTCCGTGCAGTAGATGGGTGTACCTGGGTCCCACTGGTTCCTGACAGTTCTGAGCTGATGATACTACTGGACATCTTCCATTTTCAAAGGTTAGTAATCATCATGTGTCTTTCATCTGATGCACTAAGTTTCCTTGGCCGACCACTGCGTCTACGGTCCTCAAAGTTGCCAGTTTCTTTGTGCTTCTTCAAAAGAGCTTGAATAGCACATCTTGAAACCCCAGTCTGCTTTGTAGTCTTTGTCCGTGAGAGACCTTGCTAATGCAGTATAACTACCTTGTGTCTTGTTGCTGTGCTCAGTGTGGCCATGGTATATGACGTGCGACATGAAACTGTCCTCCAGAACCTTACCTTTGTAGCACAGTTTGGCTGTTCCTCACCCTGTTTAGATTGAACAGCTGTTTCAGTTAATGACTGTGTTTCAATCTACATATGAAAATGATGATTATTAACACCTGTGTTTGTGTGTTTATAGATAATATATATATATATATATATATATATATATACTACCATTCAAAAGTTTGGGGTTACTTAGAAATTTCCTTATTCCTTATTTTTGAAAGAAAAGCACTGTTTTTTTTAAATGAAGAGAACATTAAATTAATCATAAATACACTCTATACATTGTTAATGTGGTAAATGACTATACTAGCTGCAAACGTATGGTGGAATATCTACATAGGTGTATAGAGGCCCATTTCCAGCAACCATCACTCCAGTGTTCTAATGGCACAATGTACGTGTTAATCACGTTAGAAGACTAATGGATGATTAGAGAACCCTTGAAAACCCTTGTGCAATTATGTTAGCACAGCTGAAAATGTTTTTGCTCGTTAGAGAAGCTATAAAACTGGCCTTCCTTTGCGCTAGTTGAGTATCTGGAGCATCACATTTGTGGGTTCGATTATACTCTCCAAATGGCCAGAAAAAGACAACTTTCATGTGAAACTCGACAGTCTATTCTTGTTCTTAGAAATGAAGGCTATTCCATGTGAGAAATTGCCAAAAAACTGAACATTTCCTACAACGGTGTGTACTACTCCCTTCAGAGAACAGCATAAACAGCATCTAACCAGAGTAGAAAGAGAAGTGTGTTGTCATGGTGCACAACTGTGTAAGAAGACAAGTACATTAGAGTCTCTAGTTTGAGAAATAGACGCCTCACAAGGCCTCATCTGGCAGCTGCATTAAATGGTACACGCAAAACGACAGTGTCAACATCTACAGTGAAGAGGCGACGCCGGGATGCTGGCCTTCTAGGCAGAGTGGCAAAGAAAAAGCCATATCTAAGACTGGCCAATAAAAGGAAAAGATTAATATGGGCAAAAGAACACAGACATTGGACAGAGGAAGTTTGGAAAAAGTGTTATGGACAGACAAATCGATGTTTGAGGTGTTTGGATCACACAGAAGAACATGTGTGAGACGCAGAACAAGTGAAAAGATGCTGGAAGAGTGCCTGAAGCCATCTGTCAAGCATGGTGGAGGTAATGTGATAGTCTGGGCTGCTTTGGTGCTGGTAAAGTGGGAGATTTGTACAAGGTAAAAGGGATTTTGAATAAGGAAGGTTATCACTCCATTTTGCCATGCCATGCCATACCCTGTGGACAGCGCTTGATTATAGCCAATTTCCACCTTCAACAAGACAATGACCCAAAGCACACCTCCAAATTATGCAAGAACTATTTAGGGAAGAAGCAGGCAGCTGGTATTCTGTCTAATGGAGTGGCCAACGCAGTCACCAGATCTCAACCCCATTGAGCTGTTGTGGGAGCAGCTAGACCGTATGGTAAGCAAAAAGTGCCCATCAAGCCAATCCAACTTGTGGGAGGTGCTTCAGGAAGCGTGGGGTGAAATTTCTTCAGATTACCTCAACAAATTAACAGCTAGAATGCCAAAGGTCTGCAATGCTGTAATTGCTGCAGAAGGAGCATTCTTTGACGAAAGCAAAGTTTGAAGGACAAAATTATTATTTCACATACAAATCATTATATCTAACCTTGCCAATGTCTTGACTATATGTTCTATTCAATTTGCAACTCATTTGATAAACAAAAGTCAGTTTTCATGTAAAACACGAAAATTGTCTGGGTGACCCCAAACTTTTGAACAGTAATGTATGTATAATATATATTTAGGTAAGTGGTAGAAGGCGACACTCAGAGGTTACAAGGTGTTTATTTGTGCCATTTCGGAGAATGTGCCTCCTTCCTCAAGACACCTATATAAAATATGTTTTTTACATGTTGTGTCTATGAAAACATGTAACCAGAGATGCACCAGAGTGGAATTATACATAACTTTATTAAGGTTTATAATGGATTAAATCCTTAATGCTGTTGCTTTCTTCTCTTCTTCATCCACTTTTTTCCTCTCTTCCTTGTTTTTCTTTCCGTTTCTCTTCCCCTTTTTTCTTTCTCCATCTTTTTCTCTTTCCTTTTTTCTCTCCCCATTTATCTGTACCCCCTTTTCTCTGCCACGTTCTCTCTCTCCCTCTGACTTCCCTGTCCCCATTTTTACTCTTTCTTATCAGTAGACAGACTCTACTCCTTTTCGTTTCACCGATCCCAGCAAAAAACATAGAACACCAGCAAGTGTAGTATGTTTCTACCATTTCTTACATAGTATAGGAAATACACACATACGTATAACAAGCTGCAGGGGATGTCGTATCGGAGCTGGTAAGTCATGTTTCTTATGGCAAGGAGATTGAGAGACTTTAAACTGAAATTGTCATTATTGGCTGTAAGCCAGATACAAACATCTTATATTCTAAAGATCACAAGAAAAGGGGAGGGCAGATAGTGGAGATTTGGTGAGAGCGTTAGTGGGAATTAATGCTTTGGGATGGCTTGAGCCAACATTGCGGATTATAGGGGGACTAGGTTTGGGTGAGATGTCGAGGTACAGTATTAGCATACAGTATATCCACACAAGAAAATCACAAATGATGACCGTCCTTTCCCAGGGCCTCACGAGGTTCTGATTGTCTGTGTCCTAAACTTGAAGATAAGCCACAACTCCTGATTGGCTGACCTGCTATTAACTTGCCAGTCAGCCTTATTAGCTAATTGCATTGCATCTTTGGAGAATGTCATGGTCAGGTCATGTGATTGGTTTTAGCCATTTCCCTCATTATAAAAGGCATGAAAGACAGGAAACAGGTAAGTATGGTGCTGGGGATTTTTTAAATTAATTCTATTTTTTCTGTTGGCAATTGTTTTTTTTAACAACATGGCAGTGCTATTATGTGCTATTGGCGAGGAACCATAGGAGGTCAGCAATAGACATCAATGCAATGTGAGTTTAGGCCACAACAGTGTTCCTTAACCAAGCTTGCAGGTTTATTTTAGGATCACAGCAATACAGCGGTACAGACAGTAATGGCGGTATAAGTGGTGACAGAGGAGGAACTAATAGAGGAATATTTTTATTTAAAAAATAAAATTATTATGGGCACTACTTCTTATCTCTTAGTTTTAGGGTAATTTTTTTCTATTTATAAGGGGGTAATGCTACTTTTTTATTTAGAGCCACAACTAAAGACTTAGGGCCTGATTCAGACCCGGACGCTATGCTGCGCTCGCTCTGCACGTGCGCGAGCCAGTCATTGCGATGGAAAGTGCTCGCCCGCAGTCGGGCTGCTGTTTTGACTGACTGATAGTGCCGTTTGTGGGTGGTAACAGGGGAAGGTGCTTGTAAACGAGGTGCGAACGGAGTTTAATGGGTGTGCATAATTAGCAAAGTAGCGTCATTACACACGTGACTGGGTTGTATTTTAGCCTGAACTGCTCGCAAATGTTGTGGTTGGAAAAGGCTACCACAAGCACTACGAGCAGCTCCGATGGCTCTCGATGTTCCCGATTAATCCTACAACTGCTGGAGATGACGTCTGTTGCGAGTGGCAAAGGGGCATCTTTATATAGGTGCGAGCGGATAGTGCGGCCGCTCGCTATTATTTAGACTTAGTGGGCTGCTTTACATGATGCAGTACGGGCACATGATTTAACTAGCTGGCCCCTTTAAGCCAGCGAGCAGCCGCAAATAGCGTCCCGGTCTGAATCAGGCCCTTAATTTATAAGGAGGGTTTAGAGGAAGATGTGAAGAGTTCCCAGTAGGCAGTGGGCACATGGCAGGGGGAACATCCACAGCAGAGATTCCAAGCAAGAAGTCACACTGTACTGGGAGGGGTGTCACCATTATGTGTATACCAGGGGTCCCACAAACCATGAATTTGATCCACTGCGTCATGCAAGAGGCTAGTGATATATTTCATGGAGGCAACATGCTATATATTGGCTATTACCACATTTAAGATGGGCTGTGTAGGTTTTTCCACTCTCTGTCTATTTGCTGCTTAGTGCCATTGCATATCTGACCAATAAACCTATCAGAGGATTTGTTAATTGATCTACTGGAGAGAGACAGAAGGACAGGAGAATGACCAAAGGGTCTTTAGAAATCTATGGTCCACCATATGTGTGCAAAAACAACATTCTGTCCACAGTTTCTCCCACTCATATAAGAGGTGTTCACCTTAGAGGCACTTTCTTTTACAACAGTGTTAATGGATGACTTGGCTGTGCACAGGCAAATTGCTACCATCCCTACTTGCCCAACAAGATCATCAGGTACTTTATCCAGTCCTGTTTAAATGGTTCAGTCAGTGAGAAGGGGATAGGGGCAATGGTGATATATTATAAACTAAATACTAGTTCCGCATCCAAAAGGGTGATATATATATATATATATATATATATATATATATATATGCTTACATTGTTTCAGCTTTCCATTGATACCAAAAAAGTCCAATTTTGATGAGAAACTTCTGTGGAAATCACCGGTCACTATTGTGGTTCCCAGGAAAAAGTGATTGAGGCCTTTTCCTGGAAATGCTTTGTATCAGTGTATACATTTCTCCTGGGATCTAGTTACAGTAGGTCAATCTTGAAAAAGATACAAAGGGACTGAAACGCGTTGGGTTGTGCACAGGGGAAAGAAGAACCAGTTACCAGGACACGATCACAGACAACAGTTGGAACATGATATACTGTACGGGTTATTATCAAAGTCTATTGTCAAACAAAGATCAGACTTACATGCTAAGTTTTCACCATCCTCTAGTACGGCCGTATGGCACAAATAAGTAGAATGTTTTATTGATTTATTTATTATTCAGTCATGTGAGTAAATAGAATTTTATTAGTTTTTTTAGTTAAATAAACCGACTCTACAATGAGAATATATTTTCTTTTGCTTATCCCCTTTCCTGAAGGTTTGCGAGGGCCATCTGACACGCTACAGTTCAGCAGCTTACCGTCAAAATGACCCTGGGGTCCACCAGACGTGTGTCTATAATTACATTTGATCCAACCCTGCTGCATATGGTGCTCCGAAGCAAACGGATGGTCACTGCACCTATGCTAACGAAGGTGCATCGGTAGAAATGGCTTCAATATTTATGCATGTACTGGAATTGGACCTCCGCTGATTGGCGATGGGTTGCTTTCTCCGATGAGTCTCGTTTTCTGCTTCATCGAATGGATGGACGTTGGCATGTCAGACGAGAAACATCAGAGAACATGCTGCAGCCATTGCTGGAAGAATACAAACTGGTGGTGGCATGTTTTCATGGCATTCTCTGGGCCCACTCATCTATGTGGAAGGCACCCTCAACCAATTTGGTTATGAATCCATCCTTGCAGAGCACGTACACCCATACATTGTGATTTTCTTCCCTGAGGCGGATGGGATCTTCCAGCAAGACAATGCGACATGTCACACGACTATAAATGTCCGATAGTGGTTGGACGAGCATGACCAAGACTTCCAAGTACTTCCCTGGCCCCCTAATTCCCCGGACTTAAACCCAATAGAGCATCTGTGGGACCGCCTCTGTTGTTGTGTTCGCTCTATGGATATTCCGCCACGCACCCTCCAGCAGCTGTGAGATGCACTGCAGTCAGCATGGCACTAGATACCTGTGCCATCCTACCAGCACCTTTTTGAGTTACTCCCAGCCCATCTAGCTGCTGTCCGTGTTGCACATGGCAGTTACTCTGACTATTAACTGGTGGTCCGTGATGAATCCCAACAACCATCTTATTGTGTACACCCAATTCATCATTTGAAGAATTTTGTAGTTGCATCTTCCCATCTGATGAACTCCACATAAAATGGAATGATGCAACCAGGGCCGTAGCTAGGGTAGTGTGGCCGGTGCCACAATGCGGGAACATTAATTCTGTAACTATATATTGAGGCGTCATACAGTGGATTGTTCAGGTGTGTATCCATCTTAAGTGGTCAAAGTTAGTTAAACTTGATTTGTATTACCCGTATCTGGTCTATCCTTTTGGCCATGCTGTAATACATAGATGGGGAACCACAGGCCCGAGGGCCATATAAGGCCTGCAGAATCTGGCCCTCAGAGCATACTCCTGTTAACCTCATCTGGCTAGCAGGGAGCCTGGAATGGCACCCTGCAGCCAGAATCTATGCAGCAGTGCTGCCTGTAGCGTCCTTAGGACGCTTCAGATGGTCACGCCACTGCCCTTACAGCTCCCCGGAGGATCCTCAGGATGCTCCAGGTATTGCTGTAATCACTGGCAATTGTGGCCCCGCCCCCGTGTGATGGCATGCAGGGGGTGTGGCCAGCACAGGCCTGCTAATAATGTTATATCTATCAAAATGGCCCTTGGCAGAAAAAAGGTTCCCCACCCCTGCTGTAATATATAAGATGCTAGTGTAGTATTTAGTATTGCTGTTAGTAAACTGCCACATGAGATAACCTATTTCTTCATTCACTGCAACATATTTCATGCTGCCTCCCACTTTCACAACCCATTGTACTGTACTCACTATGATGCTCCCTATACTGTATGCAGATCACTGGGAAGCTCTTTGTATTGTTCAGCAGTCAATAGGTTGCTATCTGCATTGTATGGTGGCAACTGAGATGCTGCTGCTCTGTATTTGGGGTAATCTATCTATGCTGTTAGATAACACTGCTGTCTGTAGTTCTATAATGTCTAGAATGCCTTCACTGTAACATGGATCATGTATGGAGCTTCGAATAGTAGAGACACAGACACTGTCAGTGCAGGCTCAGTTGTAAGTATAACTGCTTGTTCTACTCTACCCAGCACACTTCCCCATCTCCAAATACTCCAAGCACTCGCTGCAATACCTCTTGCCCATCCACCCATGCTGTATGTAGTATATATTGCCCCCTACTGCTACTAACAGATGCCATTCCTCACACATTATAAGAGCCCTCACTTACTGGCACTAGTCTCTAAAAAAAGTAACTTCCCTGATTTTCCCCCTACTGGGGTCAGCCGCCCACCTGTCCGGGTTGGACTTTGAGTGTGTATTTTGTATGGGAGTCTGAGACCTCTCACTTCACTAGCATTGTTGTTATGGAAATTGGCCCATGCAAATTTAGTTTGAGTTGAACTTGCGATAAGTGGCTCCACTTATTGGTTGGCCATTCTATCTTCCACCACCATCAGGGCCGCAAACCATCAGGGGAGGACTGCCAGACAGAGACAGGGACCTGACCTTCAGCTCACCAGCCTGCCTGCCATGCAATAAAGTTTTTTTTTTTTTGAGACTTGGGGCGTAACGTCATGGCGTCACACTGCGCCGCTGAAGAAGAGGAGCTTTGCTGCCAAGAAGAAGGTAAGTGTTGGGCTGGCTGGGGCTGGAGAGACAGAAGGGGGACCGGGCTGGAGGCACAGAAGGGGGTCAGACTGAAGATACAGAATGGGGGGTGGCTGGGGTAAGAGAAGGGGTGTTGGCTGGGGAGACACAGAAGGATGCTGGCTGGGAACACAGAAGGGGAGCTGGCTGAGGACTCTGAAGGGGTGTTGGCTGGCAGAGACACAGAAGGGGGTTTGAACTGGAGAGACACTGCATGTCTGACGTAGAAATATTAGGGGGAGGGGCTGCCTATTTTGTCAATCATGGGCCTCACAATTTCTGATGGCAACCCTGGCCACCATATTATTTTATTTTAATTAAATAATAAAGCTGGTTCCCGCCTTGCTCGGAACTGAAATCGAGGCAAAAGGGGGGCTGGCTGAGGACTCAGAAGGGGTGTTGGCTGGCAGAGCCTCAGACGGGGGTTTGGCTGGAACTGGAGAGACACTGCATGTCTGACGATGTAGAAATACGGGGGGAGGGGCTGCCTATATTGTCAATCCCCGGCCTCACAATTTCTGATGGCAACCCTGGCCACCCTACTATTTTATCTTAATTAATTAAATAATAAAGCTGGTTTATGGTTATGCACAATGACTTTGGAACAAAAGCTGTCATCAGCCGTTAGAGCGTTTATACAATGTGCATGAAACATGCTGAAAAAAGGTTTTGAAATTGTGCAGTTGATCAATATTAAAAATTAGGAAAATTTCCAGGGAATAAAATGTATGGGGACAAATCTCAAAATTGGAACTGCCCCTTTTTAGTTAGTGATAATTGGCAATTAGATTTTAAACTGAAGTTTCGGGCTACTACTCTTTATTTACCTATGAGAATATATCTCAGTAATGTAGTCATATGCAAAAGAAATGTTGTGGGGTAAATAAAAATGTTATAAAGTGAAACAAGTTAAATTCTTTTTAATTAACCCTAATTATAGTTAATATCTTGTCATGGGTGTAGCTTCAATATTAATAGAAAAGAGATTATTGGTCTAGAATTATGGCTGTTTTTCTCTCTGATAGGATCAGTGTTACTAGTGACTCAACTCCATTACAATGACAAAGAGGAGATGTGTGTTATACATACTGTACGTGCAGAACATAATGTGTATAGATTAGGCATGAGCAGGTTCGGATTTTAGAAATCCAAACCCCTCCAAGCCCCTCCTCCCGATCCGAGCCAGGACCGAGTCAGGCTCTGGTTTTCCTGCCTGGCTCGGAACTGAAATCGAGGCAAAACGTCGTCATCATCATCCAGATGTCGGGTTCTCCCAGGTTTTGGATTCTATAAAAGGTCCCCGCATCGGCGCCATATTTCATTCCGGCTGTGGACAGTGAAGAGGGAGGGTGGGGGTTGCTGTGCTGGTGCTGCTGTTGTCTATAGGGGCTGGCTGGGCTGTGTTGTGCAGTGCTGTTGTCCCATAAAGGCCGTGTTGTCCATAGGAGCTGTGTGCAGACAGAAGAGGGGGGCTTCAGTGGCTCCTGTGTCACTGTAGTCCTAAAGGGGTGCTGTAGTGCTGTCCAGGAGGTGCTCTGTCCATCTGGGGTACTCCCCCCAAGTGCAAAAAATATATATTTTTTTTCTGTGTTTGTGTGCGCGTTAGCCACACGTGCATTAACAAAGTAGCAGCGCCAAGCGTGCGCCTGTGTCATAAGTCAAGGGCCGGCTGGTCTGTTGAAGGGTGGTGTAACTCCCAAATTGGCCCAAAAAATTTAAACATTTTATTTTTTTCATTTTTCTGTGTTTGTGTGCGCCTTAGCCGCACATGCATCAACAAAGTAGCAGCGCCAAGCGTGCGCCTGTGTCATAAGTCAAGGTCCGGCTGGTCTGTTGAAGTGTGATGTAACCCCCAAATTGGCCAAAAAAATTAAAGCATTTTCTTTTTTTTCTTTTTCTATGTTTGTGTGCGCGTTAGCCGCACGTGCATCAACAAAGTAGCAGCGCCAAGTATGTACTCTTTGGGGCCTAGTTTTTCAAACTGCCATCCTGTCTGCCACTGCAGTGCCACTCCTACATGGGCCACTTGTGTAGCTTAGCATAGTCATCCAGCTACCTCGATGCAACCTTTTTGCCTAAAAACAATATTGTGAGGTGTTCAGAATAGACTGGAAATGAGTGGAAATGAATGTTATTGAGGTTAATAATAACGTAGGAACAAAAAAAATAAAAAATGTGATTTTAGCTGTTTTTATGCTTTTTTCTAAAAAAAATACAGATCCAAAACACAAAACCCAGAACCCAAAACACGGAAGGGTAATTTTGGCAAAACCAATCCAGATCCAAATCCAAAACACAAAACACGAAAAGTGGCCGGTGCACAGCACTAGTATAGATTACACACATCAACATACGGCATCTCATGTTACTATGTTACTCATACATGAGTAGTAACCTTATTCCTGCCTGCATGAACTGTATAAATGGATATATTATTAATATAATTAGTACTACCCTTACCAATGATACACCCGTGATTCACCCACAAATTAAATGTTAAGATTTGAGCAATCCCTACTTAACAATGTGCAGCCAATAGGAATTCTTCTAGTTACTGTACCCCTATGTAATCTGACCATGGGTCACACTAGGACACATCCCTGAAGAACTCAATTTATCGTGCAGAAACGTGTTGGAGCATTAACAAACGACATAAACAGCAATTTTAGAATATTTATTTTCAGCCATAAATGAGGTTTCGAGGTTTATGGAAATTTTAATGTGCTGCATCTCTGCCTATTAGGGACACTTCTTGATATTTACCACTTTATGACTACCTAATGCCGATACTGTATTACACCATCCTCCTGGATCCAGAGCACTAGTGGAGCCTAGCATCCTTGATCCATATTGGAACACATATGCACTTTGCAGACTGAGCACTCGCTGTGACCATTGGGACCTTTGGCATCAAGAAAACGACCAAATAATCCAAAGAAGTGATTGACCCTATATCGCCAAGAGGATCTAAATTTGGATCACCAGCCATCTAAGATCAGCAAGGACTACAAAACTGCATGACCCCCCCGGCCGGGCAGTTATCGTAGCATCAGGCTCACCTCATGTTAGCTTCTGCAGCCAGATTATCTATGGCAGGATCCAGAGAAAACTGCACAGCAAGTATCCATTATTAGCTGTGACCTGGGATTGGGGTGAGCAATAGAACAGGAGGTGCAGGATGCAGTGTTCCTGTATTGTTTGCATCAAATTGACATTAACATGGACCAATATCCCACATAAGGAGATTTTAACACCTGGTTAGACCTTTTTCAATTGTGGAGTTCCTATGACCTCATCTAATTATAAGGAGAGCACAGCATATGCTGAGATAGACTCTATTGCTAATAGGCCACAAGACCACTTTAGGAATCAATTTACCTATGTTGTCAGGCGTTTTAGGGTGTGAGATTATACCTATGTGTTGTCAGACCAGTAAAGATTTTGTACACATTGTACATCTGTTTCCTCATCTTATCATTATTACCCCACATACACACCTGAGCTCAGAGCTTGTTCCCTTTATCTATTACAATCCCCCAAAGCTCCATCTTCTAACTCACCGCTGGTCTCTGGGGCCGGGCTCCTCTATGCTGCACTGCGCATTCTGGAGGATGAGCTGACAAATGTTATGACATTATGGCATCTAGTTCATTCCCCTGTAATCTTAGTTTACAGCCAGAGCAGCAGAGGAAGCTGGGTGCCTGCCCGCCTATAATCCATTATAGCAGGCGCCATGACATAACATCGGCAGGTGCTGCTGACATGAGCTAAGACAGTGGCCGTATCACCCTCCCTACCGCCTTGACTAGAGCGAATGATTGGCTAACCCCGCCTACTTTCTTATTGTATTCCAGTCTACATGATAAAACAAATCACTTAGTAGATGTTGCAGGTGGGTACTGACAAGTCATTAGAACGTTATCTGAAGATGGGAACCTTTTTTATTATTTTATACTGTGAATTTTTAACCTTATTTATGAAAACAAAGATACTGTCAATTATAAATGTAACTTGCTGATTAAATGAAAGAGGGACATGACCCTGAGTGCTGCATGTGACATGTGACCTGTGTGGCTGCTATATAGCAGGTCAGGTGACCCAGCAGGACAGGACAGTAACAGCCATATAATATGAGGTCCCTGTGAAAGTAGCACCCAGTAAATAATGGAGACTTAGTCAGTGAATACGTCAAACATATTTTTATTGTATGATAAAATATACTTATGGGATATATTTAGTAAACTAAAACAAAGCTTTACTGCAGCATTTAGCTGGAGAAAGCCTAATATATTACTTTTCTATATATAATAAAATGAATATTTAGTAAGTGAATAACATCATAATGGCATAAAAGCCACATACTTTGGCAACCTCTGGACTCACGAAGAGTCATCCTTCAGTACTCAGGAGAGGAAAAACCCCCTGTGGGGGAAACCTCTGGGGAACCATGGCTTCAGGATCGCCCTTCCCTCTGGGCACTAAGAGGTGTACTAATAGATACAGGGGGGGTCTAATACCCACTAATACTTACCTGATATCAGCAACTAATGACGTCTAAGGGGAAAAGGAGGAAAAAGTTGTTAGTGGATAAACAAGCAGAGTGATAAAATGATAACACTGGTGTCACTGCAAAGAGGGAATAACTTCTATATAAAGGGGATATTCTGACCCTCCAACTACTGAGGACATTGCAAATGCCCAAAATAGCAACAATTAACTCAAAGTGTCTATTGTGTTTATTCTCCATACTAACTCCTTAATTTATGTGACACTACATTATACAGTTTTGATACTATATTAGCCATTATATCCTGTACTTCTCACAGTTATTCCCTATTCTATAGTCCTTGTCTTGCCTCTCACCCTTATAGACAGCACCCTGCTTTTCTTTCCCACCCCCATCTTATCCTTCTATGAATAACTTACCTTTAATCCTGCTTCTAGGCAGGTAACTGTTGAATCTTGGCAGATTACTGTAGGCAGGATGCTATAGGGGGAAGCACTGTGATGTCACAGTAGAGATATACATCACAAAGCAACCAACCATAGCAATACTGCGGAGTTATATCTATCATATGTATACATTTAAACATCAATTATAACTTGATTTACATTAACTTTTAGTCAATAAAATACTGTAGAAAATAAGACTGAAATCTTTTGTACATATTAACTCAATATAAAAGTGAAAGGAAAATGTAAAGGAATATCTAGATTATATCACCACTTATATTTTAGAGATAAATTAAGCTATTTATGTAACATTTTAAATGAACCATCATGGCATCAATTATGTCTGTTACTCTCATCAATTTTTAAAAAAGAAATACAAAATAAAAGTGCTGCTTACAGACCCAGTGTCTCTTCCTAAACTCTGTCATACTGGTGGTAGCTGGGGTACAATGCATCCATTATACTGGTGGTAGCTGGGGTACAATGCATCCATTATATTGGTGGTAGCTGGGGTACAATGCATCCGTCATACTGGTGGTAGCTGGGATACAATGCATCCGTCATACTGGTGGTAGCTGGGATACAATGCATCCGTCATACTGGTGGTAGCTGGGGTACAATGCATCCATTATACTGGTGGTAGCTGGGGTAAAATGCATCCGTCATACTGGTGGTAGCTGGGATACAATGCATCCGTCATACTGGTGGTAGCTGGGGTACAATGCATCCATCATACTGGTGGTAGCTGGGGTACAACGCATCCGTCATACTGGTGGTAGATGGGGTACAATTCATCTGTAATACCGGTGGTAGCTGGGGTACAAAGCATCCGTCATACTGGTGGTAGCTGGGGTACAATGCATCCATCATACTGGTGGTAGCTGGGGTACAATGCATCCGTCATACTGGTGGTAGATGGGGTTCAATTCATCCGTCATACTGGTGGTAGCTGGTGCACAATGCATCCGTCATACTGGTGGTAGCTGGGGTTAAATGCATCAGTCATACTGGTGGTAGCTGGGGTACAATACATCCGTCATACTGGTGGTAGATGGTGTACAATTCATCCGTCATACTGGTGGTAGCTGGTGCACAATGCATCCGTCATACTGGTGGTAGCTGGGGTACAATGCATCAGTCATACTGGTGGTAGCTGGGGTACAATGCAGCTGTCATACTGGTGGTAGCTGGGGTACAATGCATTCGTCATACTGGTGGAAGATGGGGTACAATTCATCTGTCATACTGGTGGTAGTTGGGTACAATGCATCCGTCATACTGGTGGTAGCTGGGGTACAATGCATCAGTCATACTGGTGGTAGCTGGGGTACAATTCATCTGTCATACTGGTGGTAGCTGGGGTACAATGCATCTGTCATACTGGTGGTAGCTGGGGTACAATGCATCTGTCATTCTGGTGGTAGCTGGGGTACAATGCATTTGCCATACTGGTGGTAGCTGGGGTAAAATCAGAGCTGGCCCTAGCCAATTCAGTGCCCTAGGCAAAATTTTGGCTGATGCCTCCTAGCATGTGTTATTTTATATATCTTTCTATCTGTTTATCTATCTATATACATAATAAAAGGCCGGCACCCCACCTTGCAGTTCCACCAGCCCCATTCCCCTAGACCTAGTGTGTGTCTCGGCACCATTCCCCCACTGTGTCAGCATCATTCTCCACTCCAGCATGTTTCTCAGCCCCAGTGTGTTAGCCTCTTTCCCCCACCCCCAGCATGTCTCTTTCTCCCTCCAAGCCCTATAGTGTCTCTGCCTTGCCTTCCCCCTCCAGCCCCAGTGTGTCTCAGCCTTCTCCCCCCAGCCTCAGTGCATGTCTCAGCCTCCCCCCCAGCCCCAGTGCGTGTCTCAGCCTCCCCCCAGCCCAAGTGCGTGTCTCTGCCTTTCCCCCAGCCCCAGTGCATGTCTCAGCCCCCAGCCCCAGTGCGTGTCTCAGCCCTCCCCCCCTGCCCCAGTGCATGTCTCAACCTCCCCGCCCCAGAGTGTGTCTCAGCCTCCCCGCCCCAGAGTGTGTCTAAGCCTCCCCACCCCAGAGTGTGTCTAAGCCTCCCCGCCCCAGAGTGTGTCTAAGCCTCCCCGCCCCAGAGTGTGTCTAAGCCTCCCCGCCCCAGAGTGTGTCTCAGCCTCCCCGCCCCAGAGTGTGTCTCAGTCTCCCCGCCCCAGAGTGTGTCTAAGCCTCCCCGCCCCAGAGTGTGTCTCAGCCTCCCCGCCCCAGAGTGTGTCTCAGCCTCCCCGCCCCAGAGTGTGTCTAAGCCTCCCCACCCCAGAGTGTGTCTAAGCCTCCCCGCCCCAGAGTGTGTCTAAGCCTCCCCGCCCCAGAGTGTGTCTAAGCCTCCCCGCCCCAGAGTGTGTCTCAGCCTCCCCGCCCCAGAGTGTGTCTCAGTCTCCCCGCCCCAGAGTGTCTCAGCCTCCCCACCCCAGAGTGTGTCTCAGCCTCCCCTCCCCAGAGTGTGTCTCAGCCTCCCCGCCCCAGAGTGTGTCTCAGCTTCCCCGCCCCAGAGTGTGTCTCAGCCTCCCCTACCCAGAGTGTGTCTCAGCCTCCCCGCCCCAGAGTGTGTCTCAGCCTCCCCGCCCCAGAGTGTGTCTCAGCCTCCCCGCCCCAGAGTGTGTCTCAGCCTTGCATTCTCCTCATCCCATACCAGCGCAGCCGCCGCCACTTACATTGGCTGTTTCTTCTCCGCGGGACCTCTCGATCCTCTCCTTCCAGCAGCCCGGCCCCTAGTTATAAATAAAGAAGGTGTATACACCCGTGCTCCAATGCACACCGGAGTGCAGCTTAAGACTGTGACCTACACACGTCACTGAAAATCAAAATGAAAAAAGCAAAGTCTCAAGCGCTCCTCCTCATGAGGTAAAATTACATAAAGTCTTCAGTCCATAATAGTCTCAGATGAATATAAAAAATGTTGAAAATGTAAACAAACTTCTTTTTTTCTTCTTTAAAGATAATCTTCAAACACACTAGCACAATAGACCCTTCAGTGGCAACCTTTTAAGAAAGGCACAGTAACACGCATAAGGGGTGATTATAGTTACCCCAACAAGCAGTTCACCTTTCTGGTGCAGGTTCCTCCTAGACAGCTAGGCAATGGCAGCCCCACAGATCAACGCGTTTCAGCTATTCAAGCCTTTATCAAGATAGGGTTATGACACGGCGCGCATAACGTCACGCGCGCCGTGTTATAACAAGGGGCCGGGCCGCGGCGGGTGGCTGTTATGTTGGTGGAGCCGGAGCGGCCGAAGCGGGCCCACTCCGACTCCAACCATTTAAATAATGGGGACCGGGTCGGCGGGCAGCGGCGCTGTCGGATGCAGGCGGCCACGGTCCCCTGCACCACAGCGGGCCCCGGTGCAAGGCATCGGCTGTACCGCTGCTAGTTCCACCCCTGTCCTGTAGCCAGAATAAGCTTCTGTGCAGAAGCTCATTCTGACCGGTCAAAGTCACCTGACCGGATGACAGGTGAGCTGCCAGGTCGGAGCGGAGCTCCGATCGCGGCAGCGGCGTGTGGTAGGCAGCGGAGAGCCTTGAATGCCCCTAGGCATTCAAGTCACCCCTAGGCATTAGCTTATTATGCCTAGGGCCGGCTCTGGGTACAATGCATCCGTCATACTGGTGGTAGCTGGTGTACAATGTATCTGTCATACTGGTGGTAGCTGGGGTACAATGCATCCGTCATACTGGTGGTAGCTGGGGTACAATGCATCCGTCATACTGGTGGTAGCTGGTGTACAATGCATCCGTCATACTGGTGGTAGCTGGTGTACAATGTATCTGTCATACTGGTGGTAGCTGGTGTACAATGTATCTGTCATATTGGTGGTAGCTGGGGTACAATGCATCCATCATACTGGTGGTAGCTGGGGTACAATACATCCGTCATACTGGTGGTAGCTGGGGTACAATGCATCCGTCATACTGGTGCTAGCTGGGCGTACAATGCATCCGTCATACTGGTGGTAGCTGGGGTACAATGCGTCCGTCATACTGGTGGAAGCTGGGGTACAATGCATCAGTCATACTGGTAGTAGCTGGGGTACAATGCATCCGTCATACTGGTGGTAGCTGGTGTACAATGCATCCGTCATACTGGTGGTAGCTGGGGTACAATGCATTTTATACATTTCTATTGCTTTAATTTTTTTTAACTATATATTTTCTTTCTGGGAGTGAAGGGAGATTTGGCCAACCAAACCTGCCGGGACTCAATGGGCCAGCTCCAGCCACACTCTGTATTGCATATTACTAGGATACTCTAATGTTTGGGTACAGTTACTGTAGGTAGAGGTAATGTGACATATTTATTTTATACTGCTAGGGAAAATATATGTTAATGCCACCTACTTTCGTGTTGACTTTGCCTATAGTTTATTTGGTCCTGCCTACAGTGTGAGTCGACTGTCATAAGTTTTTCCAGGAACTATTTAAGTTCCTAATCCTCCGCTGTGTACACCACAGCCACACCTCTGTACCCTGACATTCAGGCCTGTCAGATTTCTCTGAGCCGCTCATCTCTAGCTAAAATATTTTTTCAATTGGATGGCACTTGCCAGGAAAACTGCCCTTGATATGGGAATTTTTCATGTCTAGCCCTGATTTGATGAAATACAACACAGGACTAGCATGGTAGGGATGCAGGACTTTCTGCAGATCAAGTCCATCCTATTCCATCTGGAATTAGTGAGGTGCAGAAAGCACAAGAGACCTCCGCCGATCAGGAATTGGAGGTGAGTATATACTTTTTATAGGTAGTGTATGAAAAGTAGAACAGTTCTTAAAGCAATTAAGTTGGCAGAATAGCGCAGGACAATATTCCAGTATTCACAGTAATACTATCTTAAAGCCCTTCGAAGGAGCTTAATTGTTTGGGGTCGTTGCATGATGGATATTGCACGATGGATAAGTACCTGCCTTTATTTCTCAGCATTGAGGACATCTTCTGACCATATCCCCAACTCCATTTGCTGAAATGCAGCCCCAAACTTGCAAGGAACCTCCGCCATGCTTCACTGTTGCCTGCAATTACTAATTATTGTACCACTCTCCAGCCCTTAGGCGAACAAGCCAAATATTTCACATTTTGACTCATCAATCCAGGGCACCTGCTGCCATTTTTCTGCACCCCAGTTCCTATGTTTTCTTACATAGTTGAGTCACTTGGCCTTGTTTCCCCATCAAAGGTATGATTTTTGGCCACAATTCTTCCGTGAATATCACTTTTGCCCACACTCCTCTGAACACGAGATAGGTGTACCTGGGTCCCACTGGTTTCTGCCAGTTCTGAGCTGATGGCACTACTGGATATCTTCCGATTTCAAAGGAAAGTAATCATCATGTGTCTTTCATCTGATGCACTAAGTTTCCTTGGCCGACCACTGCGTCTACGGTCCTCAAATTTGCCAGTTTCTTTGTGCTTCTTCAAAAGAGCTTGAATAGCACATCTTAAAACCCCAGGCTGCTTTGTAATCTTTGTCTGTGAGAGACCTTGCTGATGCAGTATAACTACCTTGTGTCTTGTTGCTGTGCTCAGTCTGGCCATGGTGTATGACGTGCGATATGAAACTGTCTTCCAGAACCGCACCTTTGTAGCACAGTTTGGCTGTTCCTCACCCAGTTTAGATTGAAAAGCTGTTTCTGTTTCAGTTAATGACTGTGTTTCAACCTACATATGAAAATGATGATCATTATCACCTGTGTTTGTGTGTGTGTGTTTATAGATAATATATATATATAAATATATTACCATTCTAAAGTTTGGGGTCACATAGAATTTTTATTTTTGAAAGAAAAGCACTGTATTTTTAAATGAAGATAACATTAAATTAATCATAAATACACTCTATACATTGTTAATGTGGTAAATGACTATACTAGCTGCAAACGTATGGTTTTTAAAGGAATATCTACATAGGTGTATAGAGGCCCATTTCCAGAAACCATCACTCCAGTGTTCTAATGGCACATTGTGTTTGTTAAGCGCGTTAAAAGACTAATGGATGATTAGAAACCCTTGAAAACCCTTGTGCAATTCTGTTAGCACAGCTGAAAATGGGTTTGCTCGTTAGAGAAGCTATAAAACTGGCCTTCCTTTGCGCTAGTTGAGTATCTGGAGCATCACATTTGTGGGTACTATTATACTCTCCAAATGGCCAGAAAAAGAGAATTCATGTGAAACTCGACAGTCTATTCTTGTTCTTAGAAATGAAGACTATTCCATGCGAGAAATTGCCAAGAAACTGAACATTTCCTACAACGGTGTGTACTACTCCCTTCAAAGAACAGCACAAACAGCCTCTAACCAGAGTAGAAAGAGAAGTGGGATGCCCCGGTGCACAACTGTGCAAGAAGACAAGTACATTAGAGTCTCTAGTTTGAGAAATAGACGCCTCACAAGTCCTCAACTGGCAGCTTCATTAAATGGTACCCACAAAACACCAGTGTCAGCATCTACAGTGAAGAGGCGACTCCGGGATGCTGGCCTTCTAGGCAGAGTGGCAAAGAAAAACCATATCTGAGACTGGCCAATAAAAGGAAAAGATTAATATGGGCAAAAGAACATAGACATTGGACAAAGGAAGATTGGAAAAAAGTGTTATGGACAGACAAATCGATGTTTGAGGTGTTTGGATCACACAGAAGAACATTTGTGAGACACATAACAAGTGAAAAGATGCTGGAAGAGTGCCTGAAGCCATCTGTCAAGCATGGTGGAGGTAATGTGATAGTCTGGGCTGCTTTGGTGCTGGTAAAGTGGGAGATTTGTACAAGGTAAAAGGGATTTTGAATAAGGAAGGCTATCACTCCATTTTGCAACGCCATGCCATACCCTGTGGACAGCGCTTCATTATAGCCAATTTCCACTGTCAACAGGACAATGACCCAAAGCACACCTCCAAATTATGCAAGAACTATTTAGGGAAGAAGCAAGCAGCTGGAATTCTGTCTAATGGAGTGGCCAAAGCAGTCACCAGATCTCAACCCCATTGAGCTGTTGTGGGAGCAGCTAGACCGTATGGTACGCAAGAAGTGCCCATCAAGCCAATCCAACTTGTGGGAGGTGCTTCAGGAAGCGTGGGGGGAAATTTCTTCAGATTACCTCAACAAATTAACAATGTCTTGACTATATGTTCTATTCATTTTGCAACTCATTTGATAAATAAAAGTCAGTTTTCATGTAAAACACGAAATTGTCTGGGTGACCCCAAACTTTTGAACAGTAATGTATGTATAATATATATTTAGGTAAGTGGTAGAAGGCGGCACTCAGAGGTTACAAGGTGTTTATTTGTACCATTTCGGAGAATGTGCCTCCTTCCTCAAGACACCTATATAAAATATGTTTTTTACATGTTGTGTCTATGAAAACATGTAACCAGAGAATGCACCAGAGTGGAATTATACATAACTTTATTAAGGTTTATAATGGATTAAATCCTTAACGCTGTTGCTTTCTTCTCTTTTTCATCCACTTTTTTCCTTTCTTCCTTGTTTTTCTTTTCTTTTCTCTTCCCCTTTTTTCTTTCTCCATCTTTATCTCTTTCCTTTTTTCTCCCCATTTATCTGTACCCCCTTTTCTCTGCCACGTTCTCTTTCTCCCTCTGACTTCCCTGTCCCCATTTTTACTCTCTTATGAGTAGACAGACTCTACTCCTTTTCGTTTCACCGATCCCAGCAAAAAACATAGAACACCAGCAAGTGTAGTATGTTTCTACCATTTATTACATAGTATAGGAAATACACACATACGTATAACAAGCTGCAGGGGATGTCGTATCAGAGCTGGTAAGTCATGTTTCTTATGGCAAGGAGATTGAGAGACTTTAAACTAAAATTGTCATTATTGGCTGTAAGCCGGATTCAAACAGATCTTATATTCTAGGGTTAGTGGGAATTGATGCTTTGGGATGGCTTGAGCCAACATTGGGGATTATAGGGGGACTAGGTTTGGGTGAGATGTTGAGGTACAGTATTAGCATACAGTATATCCACACAAGAAAATCACAAATGATGACCGTCTTCTTTGGAGAATGTCATGGTCGGGTCATGTGATTGGTTTTAGCCATTTCCCTCATTATAAAAGGCATGAAAGACAGGAAACAGGTAAGTATGGTGTTGGGGATTTTTAAATTAATTCTATTTTTTCTGTTAGCAATTGTTTTTTTTAACAACATGGCAGTGCTATTATGTGCTATTGGCGAGGAACCATAGGAGGTCAGCAATAGACATCAGCGCAATGTGAGTTTAGGCCACAACAGTGTTCCTTAACCAGGCTTGCAGGTTTGTTGTAGGATTACAGCAATACAGCGGTACAGACAGTAATGGCGGTATAAGTGGTGACAGAGGAGAAGCTAATGGAGGAATATTTTTATTTAAAAGATAAAACAATTATGAGCACTACTTCTTATCTCTTAGTTTTAAAGTAATTTTTTTTCTATTTATAAGGGGTAATCCTACTTTTTTATTTAGAGCCACAACTAAAGAGTTAGGGCCTGATTCAGGCCCAGACGCTATGCTGCACTCGCTCGCATTGAGGGATTTTTTGCAATTTGCGCATGCGTATGAGTCGCAATGCGCGTGCGCGAATCAGTCATTGTGATGGGAAAGTGCTTGCCCGTAGCCCGCAGTCGGGCCGCTATTTTGAGTGACAGATAGTGCCGTTTGTGGGTGGCAACAGGGGAAGGTGCTTGTAAACAGGGGTGTGGATGTGCGAGCGGCGTTTCATGGGTGTGCATAATTAGCATAATTAGCAAAGTAGCGTCATTATGCACGTAACTGGGTTGTATTTTAGCCTGAACTGCTCGCAATGTTGTAGTGGGAAAAGGCTACCACAAGCACTGCGAGCAGCTCCGATTACTCTCGATGTTCCCGATTAATCCTACAACTGCCGGAGATGATGTGTGTTGTGAGTGGCAAAGGGGCGTCTTTATACAGGTGCGAGCATATAGTTCGGCCGCTCGCTATTACTTAGTGGGCGGCTTTACACGACGCAGTTCGAGCACATGATTTAACTAGCCAGCCCCTATTAGCCAGCGAGCGGCCGCAAATAGCGTCAAGGTCTGAATCAGGCCCTTAATTTATAAGGAGGGTTCAGAGGAATATGTGAAGAGTTCCCAGTAGGCAGTGGGCACATGGCAGGGGGAACATCCACAGCAGGGATTCCAAGCAAGCAGTCACACTGTACTGGGAGGGGTGTCACCATTATGTGTATACCAGGGGTCCCACAAACCATGAAATTGATCAACTGCGTCATGCAAGAGGCTAGTGATATATTTCATGGAGGCAACATGCTATATCTTGGCTATTACCACATTAAAGATGGGCTGTGTAGGTTTTTCCAGTCACTGGCTATTTGCTGCTTAGTGCCATTGCATATCTGACCAATAAACCTATCAGAGGATTTGTTAATTGATCTACTGGAGAGAGACAGGAGGACAGGAGAATGACCAAAGGGTGTTTAGAAATCTATGGGCCAGTAATGTCAGCTATCAAAGCACAATAGCGACCCAGAGCCTGGATACCTGAGGACATTCCCACCATACGTGTGCAAAAACAACACTCTGGGCCTGATTCAGAGCCGGACGCTATTTGCGGACGCTCGTTCAGAAAAAGGGGCTGGCTATTTAAATTGAGCGCTCGCTCTTTGCGGTCTGTTGACGCCTCTATGTCTGAGCGAGCAAACGAAACATGCGCTCGCTATTTTGTAAAGACGCCCCTTGGCCGCTCGCATCATACGTCATCTCCGCTATTTATTAGATTAATCGAGTACATCGAAAGGCGTATGAACTGCTCGCTATTCTTGTGGTAGCATTTTCCTACCGTAATCATGCGAGCAGTTCAGGCTAAAAGACAACCAACTGACGTGGTCGATGACGCTGCTTTGTTAATTTTGCACACCCTTAAAACGCCCGTTTTGACCATTTGAATGTTATCTGAAGATGGGAACCTTTTTTATTATTTTATACTGTGAATTTTTAACCTTATTTATGAAAACAAAGATACTGTCAATTATAAATGTAACTTGCTGATTAAATGAAAGAGGGACATGACCCTGAGTGCTGCATGTGACATGTGACCTGTGTGGCTGCTATATAGCAGGTCAGGTGACCCAGCAGGACAGGACAGTAACAGCCATATAATATGAGGTCCCTGTGAAAGTAGCACCCAGTAAATAATGGAGACTTAGTCAGTGAATACGTCAAACATATTTTTATTGTATGATAAAATATACTTATGGGATATATTTAGTAAACTAAAACAAAGCTTTACTGCAGCATTTAGCTGGAGAAAGCCTAATATATTACTTTTCTATATATAATAAAATGAATATTTAGTAAGTGAATAACATCATAATGGCATAAAAGCCACATACTTTGGCAACCTCTGGACTCACGAAGAGTCATCCTTCAGTACTCAGGAGAGGAAAAACCCCCTGTGGGGGAAACCTCTGGGGAACCATGGCTTCAGGATCGCCCTTCCCTCTGGGCTCTAAGAGGTGTACTAATAGATACAGGGGGGGTCTAATACCCACTAATACTTACCTGATATCAGCAACTGATGACGTCTAAGGGGAAAAGGAGGAAAAAGTTGTTAGTGGATAAACAAGCAGAGTGATAAAATGATAACACTGGTGTCGCTGTAAAGAGGGAATAACTTCTATATAAAGGGGATATTCTGACCCTCCAACTACTGAGGACATTGCAAATGCCCAAAATAGCAACAATTAACTCAAAGTGTCTATTGTGTTTATTCTCCATACTAACTCCTTAATTTATGTGACACTACATTATACAGTTTTGATACTATATTAGCCATTATATCCTGTACTTCTCACAGTTATTCCCTATTCTATAGTCCTTGTCTTGCCTCTCACCCTTATAGACAGCACCCTGCTTTTCTTTCCCACCCCCATCTTATCCTTCTATGAATAACTTACCTTTAATTTTGCTTCTAGGCAGGTAACTGTTGAATCTTGGCAGATTACTGTAGGCAGGATGCTATAGGGGGAAGCACTGTGATGTCACAGTAGAGATAAACATCACAAAGCAACCAACCATAGCAATACTGCGGAGTTACATCTATCATATGTATACATTTAAACATCAATTATAACTTGATTTACATTAACTTTTAGTCAATAAAATACTGTTGAAAATAAGACTGAAATCTTTTGTACATATTAACTCAATATAAAAGTGAAAGGAAAATGTAAAGAAATATCTAGATTATATCACCACTTATATTTTAGAGATAAATTAAGCTATTTATGTAACATTTTAAATGAACCATCATGGCATCAATTATGTCTGTTACTCTCATCAATTTTTAAAAAAGAAATACAAAATAAAAGTGCTGCTTACAGACCCAGTGTCTCTTCCTAAACTCTGTCATACTGGTGGTAGCTGGGGTACAATGCATCCATTATACTGGTGGTAGCTGGGGTACAATGCATCCGTCATACTGGTGGTAGCTGGGATACAATGCATCCGTCATACTGGTGGTAGCTGGGATACAATGCATCCGTCATACTGGTGGTAGCTGGGGTACAATGCATCCATTATACTGGTGGTAGCTGGGGTAAAATGCATCCGTCATACTGGTGGTAGCTGGGATACAATGCATCCGTCATACTGGTGGTAGCTGGGGTACAATGCATCCATCATACTGGTGGTAGCTGGGGTACAACGCATCCGTCATACTGGTGGTAGATGGGGTACAATTCATCCGTCATACTGGTGGTAGATGGGGTTCAATTCATCCGTCATACTGGTGGTAGCTGGTGCACAATGCATCCGTCATACTGGTGGTAGCTGGGGTTCAGTGCATCAGTCATACTGGTGGTAGCTGGGGTACAATACATCCGTCATACTGGTGATAGATGGTGTACAATTCATCCGTCATACTGGTGGTAGCTGGTGCACAATGCATCCGTCATACTGGTGGTAGCTGGGGTACAATGCATCAGTCATACTGGTGGTAGCTGGGGTACAATGCAGCTGTCATACTGGTGGTAGCTGGGGTACAATGCATCCGTCATACTGATGGAAGATGGGGTACAATTCATCTGTCATACTGGTGGTAGTTGGGTACAATGCATCCGTCATACTGGTGGTAGCTGGGGTACAATGCATCAGTCATACTGGTGGTAGCTGGGGTACAATTAATCTGTCATACTGGTGGTAGCTGGGGTACAATGCATCTGTCATACTGGTGGTAGCTGGGGTACAATGCATCTGTCATTCTGGTGGTAGCTGGGGTACAATGCATTTGCCATACTGGTGGTAGCTGGGGTACAATCAGAGCTGGCCCTAGCCAATTCAGTGCCCTAGGCAAAATTTTGGCTGATGCCTCCTAGCATGTGTTATTTTATATATCTTTCTATCTGTTTATCTATCTATATACATAATAAAAGGCCGGCACCCCACCTTGCAGTTCCACCAGCCCCATTCCCCTAGACCTAGTGTGTGTCTCAGCACCATTCCCCCACTGTGTCAGCATCATTCTCCACTCCAGCATGTTTCTCAGCCCCAGTGTGTTAGCCTCTTTCCCCCACCCCCAGCATGTCTCTTTCTCCCTCCAAGCCCTATAGTGTCTCAGCCTTGCCTTCCCCCTCCAGCCCCAGTGTGTCTCAGCCTTCTCCCCCCAGCCTCAGTGCATGTCTCAGCCTCCCCCCCAGCCCCAGTGCGTGTCTCAGCCTCCCCCCAGCCCAAGTGCGTGTCTCTGCCTTTCCCCCAGCCCCAGTGCATGTCTCAGCCCCCAGCCCCAGTGCGTGTCTCAGCCCTCCCCCCCTGCCCCAGTGCATGTCTCAACCTCCCCGCCCCAGAGTGTGTCTCAGCCTTCCCGCCCCAGAGTGTGTCTAAGCCTCCCCACCCCAGAGTGTGTCTAAGCCTCCCCGCCCCAGAGTGTGTCTAAGCCTCCCCGCCCCAGAGTGTGTCTAAGCCTCCCCGCCCCAGAGTGTGTCTCAGCCTCCCCGCCCCAGAGTGTGTCTCAGTCTCCCCGCCCCAGAGTGTCTCAGCCTCCCCGCCCCAGAGTGTGTCTCAGCCTCCCCGCCCCAGAGTGTGTCTCAGCCTCCCCGCCCCAGAGTGTGTCTCAGCTTCCCCGCCCCAGAGTGTGTCTCAGCCTCCCCTCCCCAGAGTGTGTCTCAGCTTCCCCGCCCCAGAGTGTGTCTCAGCCTCCCCGCCCCAGAGTGTGTCTCAGCCTCCCCGCCCCAGAGTGTGTCTCAGCCTTGCATTCTCCTCATCCCATACCAGCGCAGCCGCCGCCACTTACATTGGCTGTTTCTTCTCCGCGGGACCTCTCGATCCTCTCCTTCCAGCAGCCCGGCCCCTAGTTATAAATAAAGAAGGTGTATACACCCGTGCTCCAATGCACACCGGAGTGCAGCTTAAGACTGTGACCTACACACGTCACTGAAAATCAAAATGAAAAAAGCAAAGTCTCAAGCGCTCCTCCTCATGAGGTAAAATTACATAAAGTCTTCAGTCCATAATAGTCTCAGATGAATATAAAAAATGTTGAAAATGTAAACAAACTTCTTTTTTTCTTCTTTAACGATAATCTTCAAACACACTAGCACAATAGACCGTTCAGTGTTTTACAGCATCTCAAAGAAATCACAAATAACGATCTCTCATAGTGCAGTATTACAACATTTATTTCCAAAATAATATAAAAAACATAGAATGAATAAAATGGCAGCGTACCATAGGCAACCTTTTAAGAAAGGCACAGTAACACGCATAAGGGGTGATTATAGCTACCCCAGCAAGCAGTTCACCTTTCTGGTGCAGGTTCCTCCTAGACAGCTAGGCAATGGCAGCCCCACAGATCAATGCGTTTCAGCTATTCAAGCCTTTATCAAGATAGGGTTATGACACGGCGCGCATGACGTCACGCGCGCCGTGTTATAACAAGGGGCCGGGCCGCGGCGGGTGGCTGTTATGTTGGTGGAGCCGGAGCGGCCGAAGCGGGCCCACTCCGACTCCAACCATTTAAATAATGGGGACCGGGTCGGCGGGCAGCGGCGCTGTCGGATGCAGGCGGCCACGGTCCCCTGCACCACAGCGGGCCCCGGTGCAAGGCATCGGCTGTACCGCTGCTAGTTCCACCCCTGTCCTGTAGCCAGAATAAGCTTCTGTGCAGAAGCTCATTCTGACCGGTCAAAGTCACCTGACCGGATGACAGGTGAGCTGCCAGGTCGGAGCGGAGCTCCGATCGCGTCAGCGGCGTGTGGTAGGCAGCGGAGAGCCTTGAATGCCCCTAGGCATTCAAGTCACCCCTAGGCATTAGCTTATTATGCCTAGGGCCGGCTCTGGGTACAATGCATCCGTCATACTGGTGGTAGCTGGTGTACAATGTATCTGTCATACTGGTGGTAGCTGGGGTACAATGCATCCGTCATACTGGTGGTAGCTGGGGTACAATGCATCCGTCATACTGGTGGTAGCTGGTGTACAATGCATCCGTCATACTGGTGGTAGCTGGTGTACAATGTATCTGTCATACTGGTGGTAGCTGGTGTACAATGTATCTGTCATATTGGTGGTAGCTGGGGTACAATGCATCCATCATACTGGTGGTAGCTGGGGTACAATGCATCCGTCATACTGGTGGTAGCTGGGGTACAATGCATCCGTCATACTGGTGGTAGCTGGGCGTACAATGCATCCGTCATACTGGTGGTAGCTGGGGTACAATGCGTCCGTCATACTGGTGGAAGCTGGGGTACAATGCATCAGTCATACTGGTAGTAGCTGGGGTACAATGCATCCGTCATACTGGTGGTAGCTGGTGTACAATGCATCCGTCATACTGGTGGTAGCTGGGGTACAATGCATTTTATACATTTCTATTGCTTTAATTTTTTTTAACTATATATTTTCTTTCTGGGAGTGAAGGGGGATTTGGCCAACCAAACCTGCCGGGACTCAATGGGCCAGCTCCAGCCACACTCTGTATTGCATATTACTAGGATACTCTAATGTTTGGGTACAGTTACTGTAGGTAGAGGTAATGTGACATATTTATTTTATACTGCTAGGGAAAATATATGTTAATGCCACCTACTTTCGTGTTGACTTTGCCTATAGTTTATTTGGTCCTGCCTACAGTGTGAGTCGACTGTCATAAGTTTTTCCAGGAACTATTTAAGTTCCTAATCCTCCGCTGTGTACACCACAGCCACACCTCTGTACCCTGACATTCAGGCCTGTCAGATTTCTCTGAGCCGCTCATCTGTAGCTAAAATATTTTTTCAATTGGATGGCACTTGCCAGGAAAACTGCCCTTGATATGGGAATTTTTCATGTCTAGCCCTGATTTGATGAAATACAACACAGGACTAGCATGGTAGGGATGCAGGACTTTCTGCAGATCAAGTCCATCCTATTCCATCTGGAATTAGTGAGGTGCAGAAAGCACAAGAGACCTCCGCCGATCAGGAATTGGAGGTGAGTATATACTTTTTATAGGTAGTGTATGAAAAGTAGAACAGTTCTTAAAGCAATTAAGTTGGCAGAATAGCGCAGGACAATATTCCAGTATTCACAGTAATACTATCTTAAAGCCCTTCGAAGGAGCTTAATTGTTTGGGGTCATTGCATGATGGATATTGCACGATGGATAAGTACCTGCCTTTATTTCTCAGCATTGAGGTCATCTTCTGACCATATCCCCAACTCCATTTGCTGAAATGCAGCCCCAAACTTGCAAGGAACCTCCGCCATGCTTCACTGTTGCCTGCAATTACTAATTATTGTACCACTCTCCAGCCCTTAGGCGAACAAGCCAAATATTTCACATTTTGACTCATCAATCCAGGGCACCTGCTGCCATTTTTCTGCACCCCAGTTCCTATGTTTTTTTACATAGTTGAGTCACTTGGCCTTGTTTCCCCATCAAAGGTATGATTTTTGGCCACAATTCTTCCGTGAATATCACTTTTGCCCACACTCCTCTGAACACGAGATAGGTGTACCTGGGTCCCACTGGTTTCTGCCAGTTCTGAGCTGATGGCACTACTGGATATCTTCCGATTTCAAAGGAAAGTAATCATCATGTGTCTTTCATCTGATGCACTAAGTTTCCTTGGCCGACCACTGCGTCTACGGTCTTCAAATTTGCCAGTTTCTTTGTACTTCTTCAAAACAGCTTGAATAGCACATCTTAAAACCCCAGGCTGCTTTGTAATCTTTGTCTGTGAGAGACCTTGCTGATGCAGTATAACTACCTTGTGTCTTGTTGCTGTGCTCAGTCTGGCCATGGTGTATGACGTGCGATATGAAACTGTCTTCCAGAACCGCACCTTTGTAGCACAGTTTGGCTGTTCCTCACCCAGTTTAGATTGAAAAGCTGTTTCTGTTTCAGTTAATGACTGTGTTTCAACCTACATATGAAAATGATGATCATTATCACCTGTGTTTGTGTGTGTGTGTTTATAGATAATATATATATATAAATATATTACCATTCTAAAGTTTGGGGTCACATAGAATTTTTATTTTTGAAAGAAAAGCACTGTATTTTTAAATGAAGATAACATTAAATTAATCATAAATACACTCTATACATTGTTAATGTGGTAAATGACTATACTAGCTGCAAACGTATGGTTTTTAAAGGAATATCTACATAGGTGTATAGAGGCCCATTTCCAGAAACCATCACTCCAGTGTTCTAATGGCACACTGTGTTTGTTAAGCGTGTTAAAAGACTAATGGATGATTAGAAACCCTTGAAAACCCTTGTGCAATTCTGTTAGCACAGCTGAAAATGGGTTTGCTCGTTAGAGAAGCTATAAAACTGGCCTTCCTTTGCGCTAGTTGAGTATCTGGAGCATCACATTTGTGGGTACTATTATACTCTCCAAATGGCCAGAAAAAGAGAATTCATGTGAAACTCGACAGTCTATTCTTGTTCTTAGAAATGAAGACTATTCCATGCGAGAAATTGCCAAGAAACTGAACATTTCCTACAACGGTGTGTACTACTCCCTTCAAAGAACAGCACAAACAGCCTCTAACCAGAGTAGAAAGAGAAGTGGGATGCCCCGGTACACAACTGTGCAAGAAGACAAGTACATTAGAGTCTCTAGTTTGAGAAATAGACGCCTCACAAGTCCTCAACTGGCAGCTTCATTAAATGGTACCCACAAAACACCAGTGTCAGCATCTACAGTGAAGAGGCGACTCCGGGATGCTGGCCTTCTAGGCAGAGTGGCAAAGAAAAACCATATCTGAGACTGGCCAATAAAAGGAAAAGATTAATATGGGCAAAAGAACATAGACATTGGACAAAGGAAGATTGGAAAAAAGTGTTATGGACAGACAAATCGATGTTTGAGGTGTTTGGATCACACAGAAGAACATTTGTGAGACACATAACAAGTGAAAAGATGCTGGAAGAGTGCCTGAAGCCATCTGTCAAGCATGGTGGAGGTAATGTGATAGTCTGGGCTGCTTTGGTGCTGGTAAAGTGGGAGATTTGTACAAGGTAAAAGGGATTTTGAATAAGGAAGGCTATCACTCCATTTTGCAACGCCATGCCATACCCTGTGGACAGCGCTTCATTATAGCCAATTTCCACTGTCAACAGGACAATGACCCAAAGCACACCTCCAAATTATGCAAGAACTATTTAGGGAAGAAGCAAGCAGCTGGAATTCTGTCTAATGGAGTGGCCAAAGCAGTCACCAGATCTCAACCCCATTGAGCTGTTGTGGGAGCAGCTAGACCGTATGGTACGCAAGAAGTGCCCATCAAGCCAATCCAACTTGTGGGAGGTGCTTCAGGAAGCGTGGGGGGAAATTTCTTCAGATTACCTCAACAAATTAACAATGTCTTGACTATATGTTCTATTCATTTTGCAACTCATTTGATAAATAAAAGTCAGTTTTCATGTAAAACACGAAATTGTCTGGGTGACCCCAAACTTTTGAACAGTAATGTATGTATAATATATATTTAGGTAAGTGGTAGAAGGCGGCACTCAGAGGTTACAAGGTGTTTATTTGTACCATTTCGGAGAATGTGTCTCCTTCCTCAAGACACCTATATAAAATATGTTTTTTACATGTTGTGTCTATGAAAACATGTAACCAGAGAATGCACCAGAGTGGAATTATACATAACTTTATTAAGGTTTATAATGGATTAAATCCTTAACGCTGTTGCTTTCTTCTCTTTTTCATCCACTTTTTTCCTTTCTTCCTTGTTTTTCTTTTCTTTTCTCTTCCCCTTTTTTCTTTCTCCATCTTTATCTCTTTCCTTTTTTCTCCCCATTTATCTGTACCCCCTTTTCTCTGCCACGTTCTCTTTCTCCCTCTGACTTCCCTGTCCCCATTTTTACTCTCTTATGAGTAGACAGACTCTACTCCTTTTCGTTTCACCGATCCCAGCAAAAAACATAGAACACCAGCAAGTGTAGTATGTTTCTACCATTTATTACATAGTATAGGAAATACACACATACGTATAACAAGCTGCAGGGGATGTCGTATCAGAGCTGGTAAGTCATGTTTCTTATGGCAAGGAGATTGAGAGACTTTAAACTAAAATTGTCATTATTGGCTGTAAGCCGGATTCAAACAGATCTTATATTCTAGGGTTAGTGGGAATTGATGCTTTGGGATGGCTTGAGCCAACATTGGGGATTATAGGGGGACTAGGTTTGGGTGAGATGTTGAGGTACAGTATTAGCATACAGTATATCCACACAAGAAAATCACAAATGATGACCGTCTTCTTTGGAGAATGTCATGGTCGGGTCATGTGATTGGTTTTAGCCATTTCCCTCATTATAAAAGGCATGAAAGACAGGAAACAGGTAAGTATGGTGTTGGGGATTTTTAAATTAATTCTATTTTTTCTGTTAGCAATTGTTTTTTTTAACAACATGGCAGTGCTATTATGTGCTATTGGCGAGGAACCATAGGAGGTCAGCAATAGACATCAGCGCAATGTGAGTTTAGGCCACAACAGTGTTCCTTAACCAGGCTTGCAGGTTTGTTGTAGGATTACAGCAATACAGCGGTACAGACAGTAATGGCGGTATAAGTGGTGACAGAGGAGAAGCTAATGGAGGAATATTTTTATTTAAAAGATAAAACAATTATGAGCACTACTTCTTATCTCTTAGTTTTAAAGTAATTTTTTTTCTATTTATAAGGGGTAATCCTACTTTTTTATTTAGAGCCACAACTAAAGAGTTAGGGCCTGATTCAGGCCCAGACGCTATGCTGCACTCGCTCGCATTGAGGGATTTTTTGCAATTTGCGCATGCGTATGAGTCGCAATGCGCGTGCGCGAATCAGTCATTGTGATGGGAAAGTGCTTGCCCGTAGCCCGCAGTCGGGCCGCTATTTTGAGTGACAGATAGTGCCGTTTGTGGGTGGCAACAGGGGAAGGTGCTTGTAAACAGGGGTGTGGATGTGCGAGCGGCGTTTCATGGGTGTGCATAATTAGCATAATTAGCAAAGTAGCGTCATTTCGCACGTAACTGGGTTGTATTTTAGCCTGAACTGCTCGCAATGTTGTAGTGGGAAAAGGCTACCACAAGCACTGCGAGCAGCTCCGATGACTCTCGATGTTCCCGATTAATCCTACAACTGCCGGAGATGATGTGTGTTGTGAGTGGCAAAGGGGCGTCTTTATACAGGTGCGAGCATATAGTTCGGCCGCTCGCTATTACTTAGTGGGCGGCTTTACACGACGCAGTTCGAGCACATGATTTAACTAGCCAGCCCCTATTAGCCAGCGAGCGGCCGCAAATAGCGTCAAGGTCTGAATCAGGCCCTTAATTTATAAGGAGGGTTCAGAGGAATATGTGAAGAGTTCCCAGTAGGCAGTGGGCACATGGCAGGGGGAACATCCACAGCAGGGATTCCAAGCAAGCAGTCACACTGTACTGGGAGGGGTGTCACCATTATGTGTATACCAGGGGTCCCACAAACCATGAAATTGATCAACTGCGTCATGCAAGAGGCTAGTGATATATTTCATGGAGGCAACATGCTATATCTTGGCTATTACCACATTAAAGATGGGCTGTGTAGGTTTTTCCAGTCACTGGCTATTTGCTGCTTAGTGCCATTGCATATCTGACCAATAAACCTATCAGAGGATTTGTTAATTGATCTACTGGAGAGAGACAGGAGGACAGGAGAATGACCAAAGGGTGTTTAGAAATCTATGGGCCAGTAATGTCAGCTATCAAAGCACAATAGCGACCCAGAGCCTGGATACCTGAGGACATTCCCACCATACGTGTGCAAAAACAACACTCTGGGCCTGATTCAGAGCCGGACGCTATTTGCGGACGCTCGTTCAGAAAAAGGGGCTGGCTATTTAAATTGAGCGCTCGCTCTTTGCGGTCTGTTGACGCCTCTATGTCTGAGCGAGCAAACGAAACATGCGCTCGCTATTTTGTAAAGACGCCCCTTGGCCGCTCGCATCATACGTCATCTCCGCTATTTATTAGATTAATCGAGTACATCGAAAGGCGTATGAACTGCTCGCTATTCTTGTGGTAGCATTTTCCTACCGTAATCATGCGAGCAGTTCAGGCTAAAAGACAACCAACTGACGTGGTCGATGACGCTGCTTTGTTAATTTTGCACACCCTTAAAACGCCCGTTTTAACCATTTGGCACGCCTGCGTTCGGATCTCCACTCCCCGTTTTCAAGCACCTTCCCCTGTTACCACCCACAAACGCCTCATTCTGTCACTCAAATTAGCAGGCATTCGCTATTTTGCGAGCACACAATTTCCGACCGCACTGACTGGTTGGCGCATGCGCATTACAACCTATATGCATGCGCAGATGTGCGAACATCGCTCGGAGCGAACGAGCGGCCACTTACGAGCGGCTCTGAATCAGGCCCTCTGTCCACAGATGCCCAACAAGATCATCAGGTCCTTTACCCAGTCCTGTTTAAATGGTTCAGTCAGTGAGAAGGGGATAGGGGCAATGGTGATATATTATAAACTAAATACTAGTTCTGCATCCAAAAGGGTGATATACATACAGTCAGGTCCATAAATATTGGGACATTGACAGAATTTTCATATTTTGGCCTCTATTCACCACCACAATGGCTTTGAAATGAAACGAGCAAGATGTGCTTTAACTGCAGACTTTCAGATTTAATTTCAGGGTAATTACATCCAAATCAGGTGAACGGTGTAGGAATTACAACGGTTTCTATATGTGCCTCCCACTTTTAAAGGGGCCAAAAGTAATGGGACTATCAACTCAAAAGCTATTTCATGGACAGGTGTGGGCTATTGCCTCGTTATTTCATTATTAATTAAGCAGTTAAAAGGTCTGGAGTTGATCTTAGGTGTGACATTTGCATTTGGAATCAGTTGCTGTCGACTCTCAATATGAGATCCAAAGAGCTGTCACTATCAGTGAAGCAAGCCATCATTAGGCTGAAAAATCAAATCAAACCCATTAGAGAGATAGCAAAAACATTAGGTGTGGCCAAATCAACTGTTTGGAACATTCTTAAAAAGAAAGAACACACCGGAGAGCTCAGCAACACCAAAAGACCCCGAAGACCACGGAAAACAACTGTAGTGGATGACAGAAGAATTATTTCCCTGGTGAAGAAAAACCCCTTCACAACAGTTGGCCAAATCAAGAACACTCTCCAGGAGGTAGGGGTATATGTGTCAAAGTCAACAATCAAGAGAAGACTTCACAACAGTGAATATAGAGGGTTCACCCCAAGATGTAAACTATTGGTGAGCCACAAAAACAGGAAGACCAGATTAGAGTTTGCCAAACAACATCTAAAAAAACCATTACAGTTCTGGAACAACATCCTATGGACAGATGAGACAAAGATCAACTTGTACCAGAGTGATGGGAAGAGAAGAGTATGGAGAAGGAAAGGAACTGCTCATGATCCAAAACATACCACCTCATCAGTGAAGTATGGTGGTGGTAGTGTCATGGCGTGGGCATGTATGGCTGCCAATGGAACGGGTTCCCTTGTATTTATTGGTGATGTGAGTGCTGACAAAAGCAGCAGAATTAATTCTGTAGTGTTTCGGGCAATATTATATGCTCATATTCAGTCAAATGCTTCAGAACTCATTGGACGGCGCTTCACAGTGCAGATGGACAATGACCTGAAGCATACTGCAAAAGCAACCAAAGAGTTTTTTAAGGCTAAAAAGTGGAATGTTATGCAATGGCCAAGTCAATCCCCTGACCTGAATCCGATTGAGCATGCATTTCACTTGATGAAGACAAAACTGAAGGGAAAATGCCCCAAGAACAAGCATGAACTGAAGACATTTGCAGTAGAGGCCTGGCAGAGCATCACCAGGGATGATACCCAGCGTCTGGTGATGTCTATGCGTTCCAGACTTCAGGCTGTAATTGCCTGCAAAGGATTTGCAACAAAGTATTAAAAAGTGAAAGTTTGATTTAGGATTGTTTAGTTTGTCCCATTACTTTTGGCCCCTTAAAAAGTGGGAGGCACATATAGAAACCGTTGTAATTCCTACACCGTTCACCTGATTTGGATGTCATTACCCTCAAATTAAATCTGAAAGTCTGCAGTTAAAGCACATCTTGTTTGTTTCATTTCAAAGCCATTGTGGTGGTGAATAGAGGCCAAAATATGAAAATTCTGTCAATGTCCCAATATTTATGGACCTGACTATATATGCTTACATTGTTTCAGCTTTCCATTGTTACCAAAAAAGTCCAATTTTAATGAGAAACTTCTGTGGAAATCACCGGTCACTATTGCGGTTCCCAGGAAAAAGTGATTCAGGCCTTTTCCTGGAAATGCTTTGTATCAGTGTATACATTTCTCCTGGGAACTAGTTACAGTAGGTCAGTCTTGAAAAAGATACAAAGGGACTGAAACGCGTTGGGTTGTGTACAGAGGAAAGAAGAACCAGTTACCGGGACACGATCACAGATCACAGACAACAGTTGGAACATGATATACTGTACGGGTTATTATCATAGTGTATTGTCAAACAAAGATCAGACTTACATGCTAAGTTTTCACCATCCTCTAGTACGGCCGTATGGCACAAATAAGTAGAATGTTTTATTGATTTATTTATTATTCAGTCATGTGAGTAAATAGAATTGTATTTGTTTTTTTAGTTAAATAAACCGACTCCACAATGAGAACATATTTTCTTTTGTTTATCCCCTTTCCTGAAGGTTTTTGAATCCCCTGTGGATGAAATATGTGACAGCAAGGTCCACACAACCAGTTCATTTTGAAATGGTTTTGAAGAAATCCGCAGCAAGTACATCTGAGCTGTATAAAGGAATAACGTACATACAACGCCTGACCCCGCCACTATCTGGTGAGTACTATACCTAAGGGGATGGTCACGATGCAGAAAATATTTTATGAAATTAATTGATAAATTCATAAGGAAGAGAAAAGAAGCAATATATATCTCCATCCTTATTTTGGGCTTTATTATTTGTTTTCTTTGGCAGAACTATATTTTCACTGTACTTTCTTTGTGGTATTGATTTTATTTTTTTTGTGATTTACGGAACCCCTTACAGAGAAGATAGTCAGAAGTCAATTACGAGCACTACAACACATACAAATTCGAGTTACATTATTGTGACCACCTCCTACATTTGACGTCTGCAGTGCGTAGTCCATGAAGTACGCCACGTGCCGTGCGCTGGCTTGGTGGGTGTAAAAGGTGTGTGATAGGATGTCTGCACACATATCACTCGCTGCAGTAATGGGTACAAGGGGCGATTTATTAGAGTTGCAAAAAGGGATAATTATTGGCTTTCAGGCCAAGTGTGGTAATATTTCTGAAACAGCGCAGTATCATGATTGGATAAAATGGCACCATTGCGAATAACCAACGTGGAAACTGCGGAGCACCATGTGCCACTGATGTGAGAGGTGAACGTCGGCTACGAAGGTGCGCGAGGGCCATCTGACACGCTACAGTGGAGCAGCTTACCGTCAAAATGACCCTGCGGTCCACCAGACGTGTGTCTATAATTACATTTGATCCAACCCTGCTGCATATGGTGCTCCGAAGCAAACGGATGGTCACTGCACCTATGCTAACGAAGGTGCATCGGTAGAAATGGCTTCAATAATTACGCATGTATTGGAATTGGACCCCCGCTGATTGGCGATGGGTTGCTTTCTCCGATGAGTCACGTTTTCTGCTTCATCGAATGGATGGACATTGGCGTGTCAGACTAGATACTTCGGAGAACACGCTGCAGCCATTACTGGAAGAACACAGGCTGGTGGTGAGGAATGTTTTCATGGCATTCTCTGGGCCCACTCATCCATGTGGAAGGCACCCTCGACCGATTTGGTTATGAATCCATCCTTGCAGAGCACGTACATCCATACATGGTGATTTTCTTCCCTGAGGCGAAAGATATCTTCCAGCAAGACAATGCGACATGTCACAAGACTAGAAATGTCCGATAGTGGTTGGACGAGCACGACCAAGAATTCCAAGTACTTCCCTGGCAACCTCATTCCCTGGACTTGAACCCCATTGAGCTACTGTGGGAGCACTTTGATCATTGTGTTCGCTATATGGATACTCCACCATTCACCCTCCAGCAGCTGTGGGAATCACTACAGTCAGCATGGCTCTAGATACCTGTGCCAACCTACCAGCACCTTATTGAATCTCTCCAATCCCATCTAGTTGCTGTCCGTGTTGCATTCTGTAACTATATATTGAGGCTTCATACAGTGGCTTGTTCAGGTGTGTATCCAACTTAAGTGGTCAAAGTTAGTTAAACTTGATTTGTCTTACCCATATCTGGTCTATCCTTTTGGCCATGCTGTAACTGGTGGTCATAATAATGTGATTTGACTGTGTACCATGTATGCTTCTAAACAAAAAACAGTGTCTCTCAAGCAGGGTGCACACTACACGATAGATTGGCCAACCTTGCAATCCGTGATGATTTGCAACAACCATCTTAGGGGCATATCCACTTAGCCATGGGGTTTACCCCACGGCTAATTGAGGCGCTGGTCGGAATTCAATTGGCAGGGATTTCACGAGTGGGAGTCCCCCGAGACCCTGCACGTGAGTTTCCGCTGTCGGACTTTACCTCGCACCTCATGGAGGAGGGAGGTAATATCAGCGGAAAACCTGCCTATTCTGCCTAGCGCGAGAGGAATAAACACACTGATTCCGCAGTTCTTGCGGAATCAGTGTTCACGCAAGCGAGACAAAAATTAACGGCGCGGGGAAAAAGCTATTGAATAGCTACACCCCGCGCTGTGGAACTTTTAGCTGGCAATTAGTCGTGGGTGAACTCCTGCGGCAAATTGGATATGCCCCTTAGTGTGTACACCCAATTCATCGTTTGATGAATTTTGTGGTTGCATCTTCCCATCTGATGTGCTCCACATAAAGTGGAATGATTCAACGTATGATGCAGGAACATTAGTATTGAAACTATATATTGAGGCGTCGTACAGTGGATCGGTCAGGTGTGTATCCATCGTAAGTGGTCAAAGTTAGTTAGAATTGATATGTATTACCCGTATCTGGTCTATCCTTTTCGCCATGCTGTAAAATATAAGATGCTAGTGTAGTATGTAGTATCGCTGTTAGTAAACTGCCACATGAGATAACCTATTTCTTCATTTTTTGCAACAAATTTCATGCTGTCTCCCACTTTCACAACCCATTGTACTGTGCTCACTATGATGCTCCCTATACAGTATGGAGATCACTGGGAAGCTCTTTGTATTGTACAGCAGTCATTAGGTTGCTATCTGCATTGTATGGTGGCAACTGAGATGCTCTGATAGTATTTTGGGTAATCTATCTATCCTGTTCCTATGTGTACTGTATGATAGCACTGCTGTCTGTAGTTCTGTAAAATCCAGAATGCCTTCACTGTAACATGGATCATGTATGGAGCTTCTAATAGTAGAGACACAGACAATGTCAGTGCAGGATCAGTTGTTGTCTATTCTACCCAGCACACTTCCCCATCTCCAAATGCACCACGCACCCGGTGCAATACCTCTTGCCCATCCATCATTGCTGCATGTAGTATATATTGCCCCCTGCTACTACTCACAGATGCCATTCCTCACACATTATAAGAGCCCTCACTTACCGGCACAAGTCTCTAAAAAAGTCACTGCACCTGTCCAGGTTGGACTTTGAGTGTGTATTTTGTATGGGAGTCTGAGACCTCTCACTTCACTGCCGTTGTTGTTAAGGAAATTGGCCCATGCAAATTTAGTTTGAGTTGAACTTGCATTAAGTGGCTCCACTTATTAGTTGGCCGTTCTTTCTTTCACCACCATCAGGGCTCCAAACCATCAGGGGGGGACTGCTGGACAGAGATGGGGACCTGCCCTTCAGCCCACCAGCCTGCCTGCCATGCAATAAAGTTTTTTTTTGAGACTTGGGGCATGACGTCATGGTGTCACACACCACGCCTCTGAAGGAGAGGAGACTCGCTGCCAAGAAGAAGGTAAGTGTGGGGGCTGGCTGGGGCTGGAGAGACAGAAGGGGGACTGGGCTGGAGACACAGAAGGGAGGCTGGCTGGGGACACAAAATGGGGTTTTGGCTGGGGTGATACAGAAGGGAGGCTGGCTGGGGAAACAGAAGGGGGGGCAGGCTTGAAATACAGAAGGGTGGCTGGCTGGCAGGAGTCAAAGAAGGGGGTCTGGCAGGAGACACAGTAGGGGCTGATTGGGGACACAGAAGGGGGCAGGCTGTAGACACAGAAAGGGGCTGGCTGGTAGGAGAGACAGAAGGGGGGCTGACTGGCAGGAGAAACAGAAGGGGGACTGGTTGGGGACACAGAATGGGGCAGGCTGGAGACACAGATGGGGCTGGCTGGTATCACAGAAGGGGGGCTGGCTGGGAACACAGAAGGGGGGCTGGCTGAGGACTCAGAAGGGTTGTTGGCTGGCAGAGACACAGAAGGGGGTTTGGCTGGAACTGGAGAGACACTGCATGTCTGACGTTGCAGAAATATGGGGGTAGGGGCTGCCTATTTTGTCAATCCTTGGCCCCACAATTTCTGATGGCAGCCCTGGCCACCATACTATTTTATTTGAATTAATTAAATAATAAAGCTGGTTTATGGTTATGCACTATGGCTCTGATTCAGACTTGCTCACTAAGCCGCGATCACTCTTGCCAAAAGGGTCCGGGTATGCAAATTCCGCGATCGCACTGCATGGCTTAAGGACGCCCTCTATGTCTTAGAGAGCGACGGCAGTGAGCGTACGTAGGTGTATAAAGCCGCCCACCTTTCTCTCGTAGCACACATCATCTCCAGGAAGTGTCAGATTAATCAGTAACATCGATAGCCATCGGAGCTGCTCGCAGCCCTTGAGGTAGCCCCTAACCCACCGCAAGCAGTGCGATCACTTCACGCTCAAATACAACCAAGTGACGTGTTCAATGACGGTACTTTGGTAATTATGCACACCCATTAATCTCCATTTTGATGCTCAGATACGCCTGCGTTCGCGCAACCACTCCCCCGTTCACATGCACCTTCCCCTGTCACCACCCACAAACGTCGCTGTCACTCAAAGTAGTGTCCAGTCTGTGTACTGCGAGTGCACGATTCCCGGCCACAGTGACTGTTTCGCGCATGCGTACTTTGAAGCATGCGCAGATGTGCGATAATCGCCCCTAGCAAGCGAGCGCAGCTTAGCGACCGGGTCTGAATCAGGCCCTATGACTTTGTTGCAAAAGCTGTCATCAGCCGCTAGAGCGTTTATACAATTTGCATGAAACATGCAGAAAAAAGGATTTTATGTTGTGCAGTTGATCAAAATTAAAAATTAGGAAAATTTCCAGGAAATAAAATGTATAGGTACAAATCTCTACACAGGAACTGCCCCCTGAAATTAGTGATAATTGGCAATTAGATTTGAAACTGAAGTTTCGGCTACTACTCTTTATTTACCTATGAGTATAAATCTCAGTAATGTAGTCATATGCAAAAAGAAATTTTGTGGGGTAAATAAAAAATTTTTATAAAATTAAACGAGTTAAATTATTTTTAATTAACCCTAATTATGGATAATATCTTGTCATTGGTGTAGCTTTTCAATATTAGTAGAAAACAGATTATTTGTCAGGGATTATGGCTGTTTTACTCTCTGCTGAGTCTGATTGGATTAGTGTTACTAGCGATTCAACTCCATTACCATGACATAGACGAGATGTGTGTTACACATAAGTGCAGAACATAATGTCTATAGATTACATACATCAATGTACGGCATCTCATGTTACTATGTTACTCATACATGAGTAGTAACCTTATTCCTGCCTGCATGACCTGTATAACTGGATATATTATTAATAAGAATAGTACTACCCTTACCAATACTACACCCGTGATTCACCCACAAACCAAATGTTAAGATTTGACCAATCCGTACTTAACAATATGCAACCAATAGGTATACTTCTAGTTACCTGTACCCCTATGTAATCTGACCATGGGTCATACTAGGACACATCCCTGAAGAACTCAATTTATCGTGCAGAAAAGTGTTGGAGCATTAAACAAATGACAAAAACAGCAATTTTAGAATATTTATTTTCAGCCATAAATGAGGTTTCGAGGTTTATGGAAATTTTAATGTGCTGCACCTCTGCCTATTAGGGACACTTCTTGATATTTACCACTTTATGGCTACCTAATGCCTATACTGGATCCAGAGGACTAATGGAGCCTAGCATCCTTGATCCATATTGGAACATGTGTGCACTCGGCATACTGAGCACTCGTTGTGACCATTGGGAACTTTGGCATCAAGAAAACGACCAAATAATCCAAAGAAGTGATTGACCCTATATCGCCAAGAGGATCTAAATTTGGATCACCAGCCATCTAAGATCAGCAAGGAGTACAAAACTGCATGACCCCCCGGCCGGGGCAGCTATCGTAGCATCAGGCTCACCTCATGTTAGCTTCTGCAGCCAGATTATCTATGGCAGGATCCAGAGAAAACTGCACAGCAAGTATCCATTATTAGCTGTGACCTGGGATTGGGGTGAGCAATAGAACAGGAGGTGCAGGATGCAGTGTTCCTGTATTGTTTGCATCAAATTGACATTAAAATGGACCAATATCCCACATCAGGAGATTTTAACACCTGGTTAGACCTTTTTCAATTGTGGAGTTGCTATGACCTCATCTAATTATAAGGAGAGCACAGCATATGCTGAGATAGACTCTATTGCTAATAGGCCACAAGACCGCTTTAGGAATCAATTTACCTATGTTGTCAGGCGTTTTAGGGTGTGAGATTATACCTATGTGTTTTCAGACCAGTAAAGATTTTGTACACATTGTACATCTGTTTCCTCATTTTATCATTATTACCCCACATACACACCTGAGCTCAGAGCTTGTTCCCTTTATCTATTACAATCCCCCAAAGCTCCATCTTCTAAGTCACCACTGGTCTCTGGGGCCGGGCTCCTCTATGCTGCACTGCGCATTCTGGAGGATGAGCTGACAGATGTTATGACATTATGCATCTAGTTCATTCCCCTGTAATCTTAGTTTCCAGCCAGAGCAGCAGAGGGAGCTGGTACAGCTGGGTGCCTGCCCGCCTATAATCCATTATAGCAGGCGCTATGACACAACATCGGCTGACAAGCCATTAGAACGTTATCTGAAGAAGATAACCTTTTTTATTATTATTTTATACTGTGAATTTTTAACCTTATTTATGAAAACAAAGATACTGTCAGTTATAAATGTAACTTGCTGATTAAATGAAAGAGGGACATGACCATGAGTGCTACATGTGACATGTGACCTGTGTGGCTGCTATATAGCAGGTCAGGTGACCCAGCAGAACAGGACAGTAACAGCCATATAATATGAGGTCCCTGTGAAAGTAGCACCCAGTAAATAATGGAGACTCAGTCAGTGAATACGTAAAACATATTTTTATTGTATGATAAAATCTAGTTATGGGATCTATTTAGTAAACTAAAACAAAGCTTTACTGCAGCATTTAGCTGGAGAAAGCCTAATATATAACTTTTCTATATATAATAAAATGAATATTTAGTAAGTGAATAACATCATAATGGCATAAAAGCCACATACTTGGGCAACCTCTGGACTCACGAAGAGTCATCCTTCAGCACTCAGGAGAGGAAAAACCCCCTGTGGGGGAAACCTCTGGGGAACCATGGCTTCAGGATCGCCCTTCCCTCTGGGCACTAAGAGGTGTACTAATAGATACGGGGGAGGGTCTAATACCCACTAATACTTACCTGATATCAGCAACTGATGACGTCTAAGGGGAAAAGGAGGAAAAAGTTGTTAGAGGATAAACAAGCAGAGTGATAAAATGATAACACTGGTGTCGCTGCAAAGAGGGAATAACTTCTATATAAAGGGGATATACTGACCCTCCAACTACTGAGGACATTGCAAATGCCCAAAATAGGAACAATGAACCTAAAGACCACGGAAAACAACTGTAGTGGATGACAGAAGAATTATTTCCCTGGTGAAGAAAAACCCCTTCACAACAGTTGGCCAAATCAAGAACACTCTCCAGGAGGTAGGGGTATATGTGTCAAAGTCAACAATCAAGAGAAGACTTCACAACAGTGAATATAGAGGGTTCACCCCAAGATGTAAACTATTGGTGAGCCACAAAAACAGGAAGACCAGATTAGAGTTTGCCAAACAACATCTAAAAAAACCATTACAGTTCTGAAACAACATCCTATGGACAGATGAGACAAAGATCAACTTGTACCAGAGTGATGGGAAGAGAAGAGTATGGAGAAGGAAAGGAACTGCTCATGATCCAAAACATACCACCTCATCAGTGAAGTATGGTGGTGGTAGTGTCATGGCGTGGGCATGTATGGCTGCCAATGGAACGGGTTCCCTTGTATTTATTGGTGATGTGAGTGCTGACAAAAGCAGCAGAATTAATTCTGTAGTGTTTCGGGCAATATTATATGCTCATATTCAGTCAAATGCTTCAGAACTCATTGGACGGCGCTTCACAGTGCAGATGGACAATGACCTGAAGCATACTGCAAAAGCAACCAAAGAGTTTTTTAAGGCTAAAAAGTGGAATGTTATGCAATGGCCAAGTCAATCCCCTGACCTGAATCCGATTGAGCATGCATTTCACTTGATGAAGACAAAACTGAAGGGAAAATGCCCCAAGAACAAGCATGAACTGAAGACATTTGCAGTAGAGGCCTGGCAGAGCATCACCAGGGATGATACCCAGCGTCTGGTGATGTCTATGCGTTCCAGACTTCAGGCTGTAATTGCCTGCAAAGGATTTGCAACAAAGTATTAAAAAGTGAAAGTTTGATTTAGGATTGTTTAGTTTGTCCCATTACTTTTGGCCCCTTAAAAAGTGGGAGGCACATATAGAAACCGTTGTAATTCCTACACCGTTCACCTGATTTGGATGTCATTACCCTCAAATTAAATCTGAAAGTCTGCAGTTAAAGCACATCTTGTTTGTTTCATTTCAAAGCCATTGTGGTGGTGAATAGAGGCCAAAATATGAAAATTCTGTCAATGTCCCAATATTTATGGACCTGACTATATATGCTTACATTGTTTCAGCTTTCCATTGTTACCAAAAAAGTCCAATTTTAATGAGAAACTTCTGTGGAAATCACCGGTCACTATTGCGGTTCCCAGGAAAAAGTGATTCAGGCCTTTTCCTGGAAATGCTTTGTATCAGTGTATACATTTCTCCTGGGAACTAGTTACAGTAGGTCAGTCTTGAAAAAGATACAAAGGGACTGAAACGCGTTGGGTTGTGTACAGAGGAAAGAAGAACCAGTTACCGGGACACGATCACAGATCACAGACAACAGTTGGAACATGATATACTGTACGGGTTATTATCATAGTGTATTGTCAAACAAAGATCAGACTTACATGCTAAGTTTTCACCATCCTCTAGTACGGCCGTATGGCACAAATAAGTAGAATGTTTTATTGATTTATTTATTATTCAGTCATGTGAGTAAATAGAATTGTATTTGTTTTTTTAGTTAAATAAACCGACTCCACAATGAGAACATATTTTCTTTTGTTTATCCCCTTTCCTGAAGGTTTTTGAATCCCCTGTGGATGAAATATGTGACAGCAAGGTCCACACAACCAGTTCATTTTGAAATGGTTTTGAAGAAATCCGCAGCAAGTACATCTGAGCTGTATAAAGGAATAACGTACATACAACGCCTGACCCCGCCACTATCTGGTGAGTACTATACCTAAGGGGATGGTCACGATGCAGAAAATATTTTATGAAATTAATTGATAAATTCATAAGGAAGAGAAAAGAAGCAATATATATCTCCATCCTTATTTTGGGCTTTATTATTTGTTTTCTTTGGCAGAACTATATTTTCACTGTACTTTCTTTGTGGTATTGATTTTATTTTTTTTGTGATTTACGGAACCCCTTACAGAGAAGATAGTCAGAAGTCAATTACGAGCACTACAACACATACAAATTCGAGTTACATTATTGTGACCACCTCCTACATTTGACGTCTGCAGTGCGTAGTCCATGAAGTACGCCACGTGCCGTGCGCTGGCTTGGTGGGTGTAAAAGGTGTGTGATAGGATGTCTGCACACATATCACTCGCTGCAGTAATGGGTACAAGGGGCGATTTATTAGAGTTGCAAAAAGGGATAATTATTGGCTTTCAGGCCAAGTGTGGTAATATTTCTGAAACAGCGCAGTATCATGATTGGATAAAATGGCACCATTGCGAATAACCAACGTGGAAACTGCGGAGCACCATGTGCCACTGATGTGAGAGGTGAACGTCGGCTACGAAGGTGCGCGAGGGCCATCTGACACGCTACAGTGGAGCAGCTTACCGTCAAAATGACCCTGCGGTCCACCAGACGTGTGTCTATAATTACATTTGATCCAACCCTGCTGCATATGGTGCTCCGAAGCAAACGGATGGTCACTGCACCTATGCTAACGAAGGTGCATCGGTAGAAATGGCTTCAATAATTACGCATGTATTGGAATTGGACCCCCGCTGATTGGCGATGGGTTGCTTTCTCCGATGAGTCACGTTTTCTGCTTCATCGAATGGATGGACATTGGCGTGTCAGACTAGATACTTCGGAGAACACGCTGCAGCCATTACTGGAAGAACACAGGCTGGTGGTGAGGAATGTTTTCATGGCATTCTCTGGGCCCACTCATCCATGTGGAAGGCACCCTCGACCGATTTGGTTATGAATCCATCCTTGCAGAGCACGTACATCCATACATGGTGATTTTCTTCCCTGAGGCGAAAGATATCTTCCAGCAAGACAATGCGACATGTCACAAGACTAGAAATGTCCGATAGTGGTTGGACGAGCACGACCAAGAATTCCAAGTACTTCCCTGGCAACCTCATTCCCCGGACTTGAACCCCATTGAGCTACTGTGGGAGCACTTTGATCATTGTGTTCGCTATATGGATACTCCACCATTCACCCTCCAGCAGCTGTGGGAATCACTACAGTCAGCATGGCTCTAGATACCTGTGCCAACCTACCAGCACCTTATTGAATCTCTCCAATCCCATCTAGTTGCTGTCCGTGTTGCATTCTGTAACTATATATTGAGGCTTCATACAGTGGCTTGTTCAGGTGTGTATCCAACTTAAGTGGTCAAAGTTAGTTAAACTTGATTTGTCTTACCCATATCTGGTCTATCCTTTTGGCCATGCTGTAACTGGTGGTCATAATAATGTGATTTGACTGTGTACCATGTATGCTTCTAAACAAAAAACAGTGTCTCTCAAGCAGGGTGCACACTACACGATAGATTGGCCAACCTTGCAATCCGTGATGATTTGCAACAACCATCTTAGGGGCATATCCACTTAGCCATGGGGTTTACCCCACGGCTAATTGAGGCGCTGGTCGGAATTCAATTGGCAGGGATTTCACGAGTGGGAGTCCCCCGAGACCCTGCACGTGAGTTTCCGCTGTCGGACTTTACCTCGCACCTCATGGAGGAGGGAGGTAATATCAGCGGAAAACCTGCCTATTCTGCCTAGCGCGAGAGGAATAAACACACTGATTCCGCAGTTCTTGCGGAATCAGTGTTCACGCAAGCGAGACAAAAATTAACGGCGCGGGGAAAAAGCTATTGAATAGCTACACCCCGCGCTGTGGAACTTTTAGCTGGCAATTAGTCGTGGGTGAACTCCTGCGGCAAATTGGATATGCCCCTTAGTGTGTACACCCAATTCATCGTTTGATGAATTTTGTGGTTGCATCTTCCCATCTGATGTGCTCCACATAAAGTGGAATGATTCAACGTATGATGCAGGAACATTAGTGTTGAAACTATATATTGAGGCGTCGTACAGTGGATCGGTCAGGTGTGTATCCATCGTAAGTGGTCAAAGTTAGTTAGAATTGATATGTATTACCCGTATCTGGTCTATCCTTTTCGCCATGCTGTAAAATATAAGATGCTAGTGTAGTATGTAGTATCGCTGTTAGTAAACTGCCACATGAGATAACCTATTTCTTCATTTTTTGCAACAAATTTCATGCTGTCTCCCACTTTCACAACCCATTGTACTGTGCTCACTATGATGCTCCCTATACAGTATGGAGATCACTGGGAAGCTCTTTGTATTGTACAGCAGTCATTAGGTTGCTATCTGCATTGTATGGTGGCAACTGAGATGCTCTGATAGTATTTTGGGTAATCTATCTATCCTGTTCCTATGTGTACTGTATGATAGCACTGCTGTCTGTAGTTCTGTAAAATCCAGAATGCCTTCACTGTAACATGGATCATGTATGGAGCTTCTAATAGTAGAGACACAGACAATGTCAGTGCAGGATCAGTTGTTGTCTATTCTACCCAGCACACTTCCCCATCTCCAAATGCACCACGCACCCGGTGCAATACCTCTTGCCCATCCATCATTGCTGCATGTAGTATATATTGCCCCCTGCTACTACTCACAGATGCCATTCCTCACACATTATAAGAGCCCTCACTTACCGGCACAAGTCTCTAAAAAAGTCACTGCACCTGTCCAGGTTGGACTTTGAGTGTGTATTTTGTATGGGAGTCTGAGACCTCTCACTTCACTGCCGTTGTTGTTAAGGAAATTGGCCCATGCAAATTTAGTTTGAGTTGAACTTGCATTAAGTGGCTCCACTTATTAGTTGGCCGTTCTTTCTTTCACCACCATCAGGGCTCCAAACCATCAGGGGGGGACTGCTGGACAGAGATGGGGACCTGCCCTTCAGCCCACCAGCCTGCCTGCCATGCAATAAAGTTTTTTTTTGAGACTTGGGGCATGACGTCATGGTGTCACACACCACGCCTCTGAAGGAGAGGAGACTCGCTGCCAAGAAGAAGGTAAGTGTGGGGGCTGGCTGGGGCTGGAGAGACAGAAGGGGGACTGGGCTGGAGACACAGAAGGGAGGCTGGCTGGGGACACAAAATGGGGTTTTGGCTGGGGTGATACAGAAGGGAGGCTGGCTGGGGAAACAGAAGGGGGGGCAGGCTTGAAATACAGAAGGGTGGCTGGCTGGCAGGAGTCAAAGAAGGGGGTCTGGCAGGAGACACAGTAGGGGCTGATTGGGGACACAGAAGGGGGCAGGCTGTAGACACAGAAAGGGGCTGGCTGGTAGGAGAGACAGAAGGGGGGCTGACTGGCAGGAGAAACAGAAGGGGGACTGGTTGGGGACACAGAATGGGGCAGGCTGGAGACACAGATGGGGCTGGCTGGTATCACAGAAGGGGGGCTGGCTGGGAACACAGAAGGGGGGCTGGCTGAGGACTCAGAAGGGTTGTTGGCTGGCAGAGACACAGAAGGGGGTTTGGCTGGAACTGGAGAGACACTGCATGTCTGACGTTGCAGAAATATGGGGGTAGGGGCTGCCTATTTTGTCAGTCCTTGGCCCCACAATTTCTGATGGCAGCCCTGGCCACCATACTATTTTATTTGAATTAATTAAATAATAAAGCTGGTTTATGGTTATGCACTATGGCTCTGATTCAGACTTGCTCACTAAGCCGCGATCACTCTTGCCAAAAGGGTCCGGGTATGCAAATTCCGCGATCGCACTGCATGGCTTAAGGACGCCCTCTATGTCTTAGAGAGCGACGGCAGTGAGCGTACGTAGGTGTATAAAGCCGCCCACCTTTCTCTCGTAGCACACATCATCTCCAGGAAGTGTCAGATTAATCAGTAACATCGATAGCCATCGGAGCTGCTCGCAGCCCTTGAGGTAGCCCCTAACCCACCGCAAGCAGTGCGATCACTTCACGCTCAAATACAACCAAGTGACGTGTTCAATGACGGTACTTTGGTAATTATGCACACCCATTAATCTCCATTTTGATGCTCAGATACGCCTGCGTTCGCGCAACCACTCCCCCGTTCACATGCACCTTCCCCTGTCACCACCCACAAACGTCGCTGTCACTCAAAGTAGTGTCCAGTCTGTGTACTGCGAGTGCACGATTCCCGGCCACAGTGACTGTTTCGCGCATGCGTACTTTGAAGCATGCGCAGATGTGCGATAATCGCCCCTAGCAAGCGAGCGCAGCTTAGCGACCGGGTCTGAATCAGGCCCTATGACTTTGTTGCAAAAGCTGTCATCAGCCGCTAGAGCGTTTATACAATTTGCATGAAACATGCAGAAAAAAGGATTTTATGTTGTGCAGTTGATCAAAATTAAAAATTAGGAAAATTTCCAGGAAATAAAATGTATAGGTACAAATCTCTACACAGGAACTGCCCCCTGAAATTAGTGATAATTGGCAATTAGATTTGAAACTGAAGTTTCGGCTACTACTCTTTATTTACCTATGAGTATAAATCTCAGTAATGTAGTCATATGCAAAAAGAAATTTTGTGGGGTAAATAAAAAATTTTTATAAAATTAAACGAGTTAAATTATTTTTAATTAACCCTAATTATGGATAATATCTTGTCATTGGTGTAGCTTTTCAATATTAGTAGAAAACAGATTATTTGTCAGGGATTATGGCTGTTTTACTCTCTGCTGAGTCTGATTGGATTAGTGTTACTAGCGATTCAACTCCATTACCATGACATAGACGAGATGTGTGTTACACATAAGTGCAGAACATAATGTCTATAGATTACATACATCAATGTACGGCATCTCATGTTACTATGTTACTCATACATGAGTAGTAACCTTATTCCTGCCTGCATGACCTGTATAACTGGATATATTATTAATAAGAATAGTACTACCCTTACCAATACTACACCCGTGATTCACCCACAAACCAAATGTTAAGATTTGACCAATCCGTACTTAACAATATGCAACCAATAGGTATACTTCTAGTTACCTGTACCCCTATGTAATCTGACCATGGGTCATACTAGGACACATCCCTGAAGAACTCAATTTATCGTGCAGAAAAGTGTTGGAGCATTAAACAAATGACAAAAACAGCAATTTTAGAATATTTATTTTCAGCCATAAATGAGGTTTCGAGGTTTATGGAAATTTTAATGTGCTGCACCTCTGCCTATTAGGGACACTTCTTGATATTTACCACTTTATGGCTACCTAATGCCTATACTGGATCCAGAGGACTAATGGAGCCTAGCATCCTTGATCCATATTGGAACATGTGTGCACTCGGCATACTGAGCACTCGTTGTGACCATTGGGAACTTTGGCATCAAGAAAACGACCAAATAATCCAAAGAAGTGATTGACCCTATATCGCCAAGAGGATCTAAATTTGGATCACCAGCCATCTAAGATCAGCAAGGAGTACAAAACTGCATGACCCCCCGGCCGGGGCAGCTATCGTAGCATCAGGCTCACCTCATGTTAGCTTCTGCAGCCAGATTATCTATGGCAGGATCCAGAGAAAACTGCACAGCAAGTATCCATTATTAGCTGTGACCTGGGATTGGGGTGAGCAATAGAACAGGAGGTGCAGGATGCAGTGTTCCTGTATTGTTTGCATCAAATTGACATTAAAATGGACCAATATCCCACATCAGGAGATTTTAACACCTGGTTAGACCTTTTTCAATTGTGGAGTTGCTATGACCTCATCTAATTATAAGGAGAGCACAGCATATGCTGAGATAGACTCTATTGCTAATAGGCCACAAGACCGCTTTAGGAATCAATTTACCTATGTTGTCAGGCGTTTTAGGGTGTGAGATTATACCTATGTGTTTTCAGACCAGTAAAGATTTTGTACACATTGTACATCTGTTTCCTCATTTTATCATTATTACCCCACATACACACCTGAGCTCAGAGCTTGTTCCCTTTATCTATTACAATCCCCCAAAGCTCCATCTTCTAAGTCACCACTGGTCTCTGGGGCCGGGCTCCTCTATGCTGCACTGCGCATTCTGGAGGATGAGCTGACAGATGTTATGACATTATGCATCTAGTTCATTCCCCTGTAATCTTAGTTTCCAGCCAGAGCAGCAGAGGGAGCTGGTACAGCTGGGTGCCTGCCCGCCTATAATCCATTATAGCAGGCGCTATGACACAACATCGGCTGACAAGCCATTAGAACGTTATCTGAAGAAGATAACCTTTTTTATTATTATTTTATACTGTGAATTTTTAACCTTATTTATGAAAACAAAGATACTGTCAGTTATAAATGTAACTTGCTGATTAAATGAAAGAGGGACATGACCATGAGTGCTACATGTGACATGTGACCTGTGTGGCTGCTATATAGCAGGTCAGGTGACCCAGCAGAACAGGACAGTAACAGCCATATAATATGAGGTCCCTGTGAAAGTAGCACCCAGTAAATAATGGAGACTCAGTCAGTGAATACGTAAAACATATTTTTATTGTATGATAAAATCTAGTTATGGGATCTATTTAGTAAACTAAAACAAAGCTTTACTGCAGCATTTAGCTGGAGAAAGCCTAATATATAACTTTTCTATATATAATAAAATGAATATTTAGTAAGTGAATAACATCATAATGGCATAAAAGCCACATACTTGGGCAACCTCTGGACTCACGAAGAGTCATCCTTCAGCACTCAGGAGAGGAAAAACCCCCTGTGGGGGAAACCTCTGGGGAACCATGGCTTCAGGATCGCCCTTCCCTCTGGGCACTAAGAGGTGTACTAATAGATACGGGGGAGGGTCTAATACCCACTAATACTTACCTGATATCAGCAACTGATGACGTCTAAGGGGAAAAGGAGGAAAAAGTTGTTAGAGGATAAACAAGCAGAGTGATAAAATGATAACACTGGTGTCGCTGCAAAGAGGGAATAACTTCTATATAAAGGGGATATACTGACCCTCCAACTACTGAGGACATTGCAAATGCCCAAAATAGGAACAATGAACCTAAAGTGTCTATTGTGTTTATCCTCCATACTAACCCCTTAATTTATGTGACACTACATTATACAGTTTTGATCCTATATTAGTCATTATATCCTGTACTTCTCACAGTTATTCCCTATTCTATCGTCCTTGTCTTGCCTCTCACCCTTATAGACAGCACCCTGCTTTTCTTTCCCACCCACATCTTATCCTTCTATGAATAACTTACCTTTAATCCTTACCTTTAATCCTGCTTCTAGGCAGGTAACTGTTGAATCTTGGCCGATTACTGTAGGCAGGATGCTATAGGGGGAAGCACTGTGATGTCACAGTAGAGATATACATCACAAAGCAACCAACCATAGCAATACTGCTGAGTTACACCTATCATATGTATACAGTTAAACATCAATTATAACTTGATTTACATTAATAATTTACATCAATAAAATACTGTAGAAAATAAGACTGAAATCTTTTGTACAGAATAACTCAATATAAAAGTGAAAGGAAAATGTAAAGGAATATCTACATTATATCACCACTTATATTTTAGAGATAAATTAAGCTATTTATGTAACATTTTGAATGAACCATCATGGCATAATTTATATGTCTGTTACTCTCATAAATTTTTAAAAAGGAAATACAAAATAATAGTGCTGTTTACAGACCCAGTGTCTCTTCCTAACCTCTGTCATACTGATGGTAGCTGGGGTACAATGCATCTGACATACTGGTGGTAGATGGGGTACAATGCATCTTTCATTTTGGTGGTAGCTGTGGCATACATGCCTACTCTCCCAGGAATCGCGGGAGGCTCCCGATTTTTCGGGTAACCCCCCGCGATCCCGGAAGAGTAGGCATATCTCCCGCATCCCGCCCACTTCCTAGTGAAGTGGGCAGGATGGGGAGATTTTACCTGAAATCATCGGGTCCGTCGGGAAGGGGCGGGGCTAAATTAGGCAAATCGCGTCATTTAGCTCCGCCCCCTCCTCACGGACCCGCCAATCTCGGGGGTTTACTGTAAAGGGGCGGGGCCTAATACCGTCTATCGTCTGGCACCGCCCCCCGAAAGAGGAGAGCAGCAGGTCCCCTCCTGCTGCTCCCGGAAAGCTGCCCAGCAATGTATGAGCTGGGGTACAATGCATCCGTCATACTGGTGGTAGCTGGGGTACAATGCATCCGTCATACTGGTGGTAGCTGGGATACAATTCATCTGTCATTCTGGTGGTAGCTGGGGTACAATGCATCAGTCATACTGGTGGTAGCTGGGGTACAATGCATCCGTCATACTGGTGGTAGTTGGGGTACAATTCATCTGTCATTCTGGTGGTAGCTGGGGTACAATGCATCAGTCATACTGGTGGTAGCTGGGGTACAATGCATCCGTCATACTGGTGGTAGCTGGGATACAATGCGTCTTTCATATTGGTGGTAGCTGGGGTACAATGCATCCGTCATACTGGTGGTAGCTGGGGTACAATGCATCTGTCTTACTGGTGGTATCTGGGGTACAATTCATCTGTCATACTGGTGGTAGCTGGGGTACAATGCATGAGTCATACTGGTGGTAGCTGGGGTACAATGCATCCGTCATACTGGTGGTAGCTGGGGTACAATGCATCCGTCATACTGGTGGTAGCTGGGGTACAGTGCATCCGTCATAGAGGTGGTAGATGGGGGACAATGCATCTTTCATATTGGTGGTAGCTGAGTTACAATGCATCCGTCATACTGGTGGTAGCGGGGGTATATTGCATCTGTCATATTGGTGGTAGCTGGGGTACAATGCATCTGTCATACTGGTGGTAGCTGGGGTAGAATGCATCCGTCATATTGGTGGTAGCTGGGGTACATGGCATCCGTCATACTGGTGGTAGCTGAGGTACAATGCATCCGTCATACTGGTGGTTGCTGGGGTACAATGCATCCGTCATACTGGTGGTAGCTGGGGTACAATGCGTCATACTGGTGGTAGATGGGGTACAATGTATCTTTCATATTGGTGGTAGCTGGGTTACAATGCATCCGTCATATTGGTGGTAGTGGGGGAATATTGCATCCGTCATACTGGTGGTAGCTGGGGTAGAATGCATCCGTCATACTGGTGGTAGCTGGGGTACAATGCATCCGTCATACTGGTGGTAGCTGGGGTACAATGCATCCGTCATACTGGTGGTAGCTGGGCGTAAAATGCATCCGTCATACTGGTGGTAGCTGGGGTACAATACATCCATCATACTGGTGGCAGCTGGGGTACAATGCATCCGTTATATTGGTGGCAGCTGGGGTACAATGCATCCGTCATACTGGTGGTAGCTGGGGTACAATGCTTCAGTCATACTGGTGGTAGCTGGGGTACAATTCATCCGTCATACTGGTGGAAGCTGGGGTGCAATGCATCCGTCATACTGGTGGTAGCTGGGGTACAATGCATCCGTCATACTGGTGGTAGCTGGGGTACAATGCATCCGTCATACTCGTGGTAGCAGGGGTACAATGCATCCGTCATACTGGTGGTAGCTGGGGTACAATGTATCCAATGCATCCGCATACTGGTGGTAGCTGGGGTACAATTCATCAGTCATACTGGTGGAAGCTGGGGTGCAATGCATCCGTCATACTGGTGGTAGCAGGGTTACAATGCATCTGTCATACTGGTGGTAGCTGGGTACAATGCATCAGTCATACTGGTGGTAGCTTGGATACAATGTATCAAATGCATCAGTCATACTGGTGGTAGCTGGGTTACAATGCATGCGTCATACTGGTGGAAGCTGATATACAATGCATCCGTCATATTGGTGGTAGCTGGGGTACAATGCATCCGTCATACTGGTGGTAGCTGGGGTGCAGTGCATCCGTCATACTGGTGGTAGCTGGTGTACAGTGCATCCGTCATACTGGTGGCAGCTTGGGTACAGTGCATCCGTCATACTGGAGGTAGCTTGGGTACAGTGCATCCGTCATACTAGTGGTAGCAGAGGTAGATTGCATCCGTCATACTGGTGGTAGCTGTTGTACAATGCATCCGTCATACTGGTGGTAGCTGGGGTACAATGCATCCATCATACTGGTGGCAGCTGGGGTACAATGCATCCGTCTTATTGGTGGTAGCTTGGTTACAATGCATACATCGTACTGGTGGTAGCTGGGGTACAATGCACCCGTTATACTGGTGGAAGCTGGGGTACAATGCATCTGTCATACTGGTGGTACCTGGGGTACAGTGCATCAGTCATACTGGTGGTAGCTGGGGTACAGTGCATCATACTGGTGGTAGCTGGGTTACAATGCATCCGTCATTCTGGATGTAGCTGGGTTACAATGCCTCCATCATTCTGGTGGTAGCTGGGGTACAATGCATCCGCCATAGTGGTGGTAGCTGGGATACAATGCATCCGTCATTCTGGATGTAGCTGGGTTACAATGCATCCGTCATTCTGGTGGTAGCTGGGGTACAATGCATCCGTCATAGTGGTGGTAGCTGGGATACAATGCATCCGTCATTCTGGTGGTAGCTGGGTTACAATGCATCCGTCATACTGATAGTAGCTGGGGTAGATTGCATCTGTCAAACTGGTGGTAGCTGGGGTACAATGCATCCGTCATACTGGTGATAGCTGGGGTACAATGCATCCGTCATACTGGTGGTAGCTGGGGTACAATGCATCCGTCTTATTGGTGGTAGCTTGGTTACAATGCATACATCGTACTGGTGGTAGCTGGGGTACAATGCACCCGTTATACTGGTGGAAGCTGGGGTACAATGCATCTGTCATACTGGTGGTACCTGGGGTACAGTGCATCAGTCATACTGGTGGTAGCTGGGGTACAGTGCATCATACTGGTGGTAGCTGGGTTACAATGCATCCGTCATTCTGGATGTAGCTGGGTTACAATGCCTCCATCATTCTGGTGGTAGCTGGGGTACAATGCATCCGTCATAGTGGTGGTAGCTGGGATACAATGCATCCGTCATTCTGGATGTAGCTGGGTTACAATGCATCCGTCATTCTGGTGGTAGCTGGGGTACAATGCATCCGTCATAGTGGTGGTAGCTGGGATACAATGCATCCGTCATTCTGGTTGTAGCTGGGTTACAATGCATCCGTCATACTGATAGTAGCTGGGTAGATTGCATCTGTCAAACTGGTGGTAGCTGGGGTACAATGCATCCGTCATACTGGTGATAGCTGGGGTACAATGCAACCGTCATACTGGTGGTAGCTGGGGTACAATGCATCCGTCATACTGGTGGTAGCTGGGGTACAATGCATCCGTCATACTGGTGGTAGCTGGGGTACAATGCATCCGTCATACTGGTGGTAGCTGGGGTACAGTGCATACTTCTTATTGGTGGTAGCTGGGGTACAATGCATCCGTCATACTGGTGGTAGCTGGGGTACAGTGCATACTTCTTATTGGTGGTAGCTGGGGTACAATGCATCCGTCATACTGGTGGTAGCTGGGGTACAATGCACCCGTCATACTGGTGGTAGCTGGGGTACAATGCATCGGTCATACTGGTGGTAGCTGGGGTACAATGCATCCGTCATACTGATGGTAGCTGGGGTACAATGTATCCAATGCATCCGTCATACTGGTGTTAGCTGGGGTACAATGCATCCGTGATTTTGGTGGTAGCTGGGGTACAATGCATCCGTCATACTGGTGGTAGCTGGGGTACAATGTATCCAATGCATCTGTCATATTGGTGGTAGCTGGGGTACAATGCATCCGTCATACTGGTGGTAGCTGGGGTACAATGCATCCGTCATACTGGTGGTAGCTGGGGTACAATGCATCCGTCATACTGATGGTAGCTGGGGTACAATGCATCCGTCATACTGGTGGTAGCTGGGGTACAATGAATCCGTCATACAGGTGGTAGCTGTGGTACAATGCATCAGTCATACTGGTTAGTAGCTGGGGTACAATGCATCCGTCATACTGGTGGTAGCTGTGGTACAATGCATCAGTCATACTGGTTAGTAGCTGGGGTACAATGCATCCGTCATACTGGTGGTAGCTGGGGTACAATGCATCCGTCATACTGGTGGTAGCTGGGGTACAGTGCATCCTTCTTATTGGTGGTAGCTGGGGTACAATGCATCCGTCATACTGGTGGTAGCTGGGGTACAATGCACCCGTCATACTGGTGGTAGCTGGGGTACAATGCATCGGTCATACTGGTGGTAGCTGGGGTACAATGCATCCGTCATACTGGTGGTAGCTGGGGTACAAATACATCCGTCATACTTGTGTTAGCTGGGGTAGAATGCATCCGTCTTAATGGTGGTAGCTGGGGTACAATGCATCCGTAAATACTGGTGGTAGCTGGGGTACAATGCATCCGTCATACTGGTGGTAGCTGGGGTACAATGCATCCGTCATACTGGTGGTAGCTGGGTTACAATGCATCCGTCATTCTGGTGGTACCTGGGGTACAATGCATCCGTCATACTGGTGGTAGTTGGGGTACAATGCATCCATCATACTGGTGGTAGCTGGGGTACAATGCATCCGTCATACTGGTGGTAGCTGGGGTACAATGCATCCGTCATACTGGTGGTAGCTGGGGTACAATGCATCCGTCATACTGGTGGTAGCTGGGGTACAATGCATCTTTCTTATTGGTGGTTGCTGTGGTACAATGCATCCGTCATACTGGTGGTAGCTGGGTTACAATGCATCCGTCATTTTGGTGGTTGATGGGGTACAATGCATACATCATACTGGTGGTAGCTGGGGTAAAATGCAGCTGTCATACTAGTGGTAGCTGGCGTAAAATGCATCCGTCATACTGGTGGTATCTGGGATACAATGCATCCGTCATACTGGTGGTAGCCTACGTACAATGTATCCGTCTTACTGGTGGTAGCTGGGGTACAATGCATCCGTCATATTGGTGGTAGCTGGGGTACATGGCATCCGTCATACTGGTGGTAGCTGAGGTACAATGCATCCGTCATACTGGTGGTAGCTGGGGTACAATGCATCCGTCATACTGGTGGTAGCTGGGGTACAATGCGTCATACTGGTGGTAGATGGGGTACAATGTATCTTTCATATTGGTGGTAGCTGGGTTACAATGCATCCGTCATATTGGTGGTAGTGGGGGAATATTGCATCCGTCATACTGGTGGTAGCTGGGGTAGAATGCATCCGTCATACTGGTGGTAGCTGGGGTACAATGCATCCGTCATACTGGTGGTAGCTGGGGTACAATGCATCCGTCATACTGGTGGTAGCTGGGCGTAAAATGCATCCGTCATACTGGTGGTAGCTGGGGTACAATACATCCATCATACTGGTGGCAGCTGGGGTACAATGCATCTGTTATATTGGTGGCAGCTGGGGTACAATGCATCCGTCATACTGGTGGTAGCTGGGGTACAATGCTTCAGTCATACTGGTGGTAGCTGGGGTACAATTCATCCGTCATACTGGTGGAAGCTGGGGTGCAATGCATCCGTCATACTGGTGGTAGCTGGGGTACAATGCATCCGTCATACTGGTGGTAGCTGGGGTACAATGCATCCGTCATACTCGTGGTAGCAGGGGTACAATGCATCCGTCATACTGGTGGTAGCTGGGGTACAATGTATCCAATGCATCCGCATACTGGTGGTAGCTGGGGTACAATTCATCAGTCATACTGGTGGAAGCTGGGGTGCAATGCATCCGTCATACTGGTGGTAGCAGGGTTACAATGCATCTGTCATACTGGTGGTAGCTGGGTACAATGCATCAGTCATACTGGTGGTAGCTTGGATACAATGTATCAAATGCATCAGTCATACTGGTGGTAGCTGGGTTACAATGCATGCGTCATACTGGTGGAAGCTGATATACAATGCATCCGTCATATTGGTGGTAGCTGGGGTACAATGCATCCGTCATACTGGTGGTAGCTGGGGTGCAGTGCATCCGTCATACTGGTGGTAGCTGGTGTACAGTGCATCCGTCATACTGGTGGCAGCTTGGGTACAGTGCATCCGTCATACTGGAGGTAGCTTGGGTACAGTGCATCCGTCATACTAGTGGTAGCAGAGGTAGATTGCATCCGTCATACTGGTGGTAGCTGTTGTACAATGCATCCGTCATACTGGTGGTAGCTGGGGTACAATGCATCCATCATACTGGTGGCAGCTGGGGTACAATGCATCCGTCTTATTGGTGGTAGCTTGGTTACAATGCATACGTCGTACTGGTGGTAGCTGGGGTACAATGCACCCGTTATACTGGTGGAAGCTGGGGTACAATGCATCTGTCATACTGGTGGTACCTGGGGTACAGTGCATCAGTCATACTGGTGGTAGCTGGGGTACAGTGCATCATACTGGTGGTAGCTGGGTTACAATGCATCCGTCATTCTGGATGTAGCTGGGTTACAATGCCTCCATCATTCTGGTGGTAGCTGGGGTACAATGCATCCGTCATAGTGGTGGTAGCTGGGATACAATGCATCCGTCATTCTGGATGTAGCTGGGTTACAATGCATCCGTCATTCTGGTGGTAGCTGGGGTACAATGCATCCGTCATAGTGGTGGTAGCTGGGATACAATGCATCCGTCATTCTGGTGGTAGCTGGGTTACAATGCATCCGTCATACTGATAGTAGCTGGGGTAGATTGCATCTGTCAAACTGGTGGTAGCTGGGGTACAATGCATCCGTCATACTGGTGATAGCTGGGGTACAATGCATCCGTCATACTGGTGGTAGCTGGGGTACAATGCATCCGTCTTATTGGTGGTAGCTTGGTTACAATGCATACGTCGTACTGGTGGTAGCTGGGGTACAATGCACCCGTTATACCGGTGGAAGCTGGGGTACAATGCATCTGTCATACTGGTGGTACCTAGGGTACAGTGCATCAGTCATACTGGTGGTAGCTGGGGTACAGTGCATCATACTGGTGGTAGCTGGGTTACAATGCATCCGTCATTCTGGATGTAGCTGGGTTACAATGCCTCCATCATTCTGGTGGTAGCTGGGGTACAATGCATCCGTCATAGTGGTGGTAGCTGGGATACAATGCATCCGTCATTCTGGATGTAGCTGGGTTACAATGCATCCGTCATTCTGGTGGTAGCTGGGGTACAATGCATCCGTCATAGTGGTGGTAGCTGGGATACAATGCATCCGTCATTCTGGTTGTAGCTGGGTTACAATGCATCCGTCATACTGATAGTAGCTGGGGTAGATTGCATCTGTCAAACTGGTGGTAGCTGGGGTACAATGCATCAGTCATACTGGTGATAGCTGGGGTACAATGCAACCGTCATACTGGTGGTAGCTGGGGTACAATGCATCCGTCATACTGGTGGTAGCTGGGGTACAATGCATCCGTCATACTGGTGGTAGCTGGGGTACAATGCATCCGTCATACTGGTGGTAGCTGGGGTACAATGCATCCGTCATACTGGTGGTAGCTGGGGTACAGTGCATACTTCTTATTGGTGGTAGCTGGGGTACAATGCATCCGTCATACTGGTGGTAGCTGGGGTACAATGCACCCGTCATACTGGTGGTAGCTGGGGTACAATGCATCGGTCATACTGGTGGTAGCTGGGGTACAATGCATCCGTCATACTGATGGTAGCTGGGGTACAATGTATCCAATGCATCCGTCATACTGGTGTTAGCTGGGGTACAATGCATCCGTGATTTTGGTGGTAGCTGGGGTACAATGCATCCGTCATACTGGTGGTAGCTGGGGTACAATGTATCCAATGCATCTGTCATATTGGTGGTAGCTGGGGTACAATGCATCCGTCATACTGGTGATAGCTGGGGTACAATGCAACCGTCATACTGGTGGTAGCTGGGGTACAATGCATCCGTCATACTGGTGGTAGCTGGGGTACAATGCATCCGTCATACTGGTGGTAGCTGGGGTACAATGCATCCGTCATACTGGTGGTAGCTGGGGTACAATGCATCCGTCATACTGGTGGTAGCTGGGGTACAGTGCATACTTCTTATTGGTGGTAGCTGGGGTACAATGCATCCGTCATACTGGTGGTAGCTGGGGTACAATGCACCCGTCATACTGGTGGTAGCTGGGGTACAATGCATCCGTCATACTGGTGGTAGCTGGGGTACAATGCATCCGTCATACTGATGGTAGCTGGGGTACAATGTATCCAATGCATCCGTCATACTGGTGTTAGCTGGGGTACAATGCATCCGTGATTTTGGTGGTAGCTGGGGTACAATGCATCCGTCATACTGGTGGTAGCTGGGGTACAATGTATCCAATGCATCTGTCATATTGGTGGTAGCTGGGGTACAATGCATCCGTCATACTGGTGGTAGCTGGGGTACAATGCATCCGTCATACTGGTGGTAGCTGGGGTACAATGCATCCGTCATACTGATGGTAGCTGGGGTACAATGCATCCGTCATACTGGTGGTAGCTGGGGTACAATGAATCCGTCATACAGGTGGTAGCTGTGGTACAATGCATCAGTCATACTGGTTAGTAGCTGGGGTACAATGCATCCGTCATACTGGTGGTAGCTGTGGTACAATGCATCAGTCATACTGGTTAGTAGCTGGGGTACAATGCATCCGTCATACTGGTGGTAGCTGGGGTACAATGCATCCGTCATACTGGTGGTAGCTGGGGTACAGTGCATCCTTCTTATTGGTGGTAGCTGGGGTACAATGCATCCGTCATACTGGTGGTAGCTGGGGTACAATGCACCCGTCATACTGGTGGTAGCAGGGGTACAATGCATCGGTCATACTGGTGGTAGCTGGGGTACAATGCATCCGTCATACTGGTGGTAGCTGGGGTACAAACACATCCGTCATACTTGTGTTAGCTGGGGTAGAATGCATCCGTCTTAATGGTGGTAGCTGGGGTACAATGCATCCGTAAATACTGGTGGTAGCTGGGGTACAATGCATCCGTCATACTGGTGGTAGCTGGGGTACAATGCATCCGTCATACTGGTGGTAGCTGGGTTACAATGCATCCGTCATTCTGGTGGTACCTGGGGTACAATGCATCCGTCATACTGGTGGTAGCTGGGGTACAATGCATCCATCATACTGGTGGTAGCTGGGGTACAATGCATCCGTCATACTGGTGGTAGCTGGGGTACAATGCATCCGTCATACTGGTGGTAGCTGGGGTACAATGCATCCGTCATACTGGTGGTAGCTGGGGTACAATGCATCTTTCTTATTGGTGGTTGCTGTGGTACAATGCATCCGTCATACTGGTGGTAGCTGGGTTACAATGCATCCGTCATTTTGGTGGTTGATGGGGTACAATGCATACATCATACTGGTGGTAGCTGGGGTAAAATGCAGCTGTCATACTAGTGGTAGCTGGCGTAAAATGCATCCTTCATACTGGTGGTATCTGGGATACAATGCATCCGTCATACTGGTGGTAGCCTACGTACAATGTATCCGTCTTACTGGTGGTAGCTGGGGTACAATGCATCCATAAATGCTGGTGGTAGCTGGGGTACAATGCATCCGTGATACTGGTGGTAGCTGGGTTACAATGCATCCGTCATACTGGTGGTAGCTGGGGTACAATGCATCCGTCATACTGGTGGTAGCTGGGTTACAATGCATCCGTCATTCTGGTGGTAGCTGGGTTACAATGCACCCGTCATTATGGTGGTAGCTGGGTTACAATGCATCCGTCATACTGGTGGTAGCTGGTGTACAATGCATCCGTCATACTGGTGGTAGCTGGGTTACAATGCATCCGTCATACAGGTGGTAGCTGTGGTACAATGCATCCGTCATACTGGTGGTAGCTGGGGTAAAATGCATCCGTCATACTGGTGGTAGCTGGGCTACTATGCATCCTTCATACTGGTGATAGCTGGGGTACAATGCATCAGTCATACTGGTGGTAGCTGGGGTACAATGCATCCGTCATACTGGTGGTAGCTGGGGTACAATGCATCCGTCATACTGCTGGTAGCTGGGGTACAATGCATCCGTCATACTGGTGTTTCCTGGGGTACAGTGCATCAGTCATACTGGTGGTAGCTGGGGTACAGTGCATTATACTGGCGGTAGCTGGATTACAATGCATCCGTCATACTGGTGGTAGCTGGGGTACAATGCATCCGTCATACTGGTGGTAGCTGGGGTACAATGCATCAGTCATACAGGTGGTAGCTTGGGTACAATGCATCTTTCATATTGGTGGTAGCTGGGTTACAATGCATCCGTCATACTGGTGGTAGCGGGGGTACATTGCATCCGTCATATTGGTAGTAGCTGGGGTACAATGCATCCGTCATACTGGTGGTAGCTGGGGTACAATGCATCCGTCATACTGGTGGTAGCTGGGGTACAATGCATCCGTCATACTGGTGGTAGCTGGGGTACAATGCCTCCGTCATACTGGTGGTAGCTGGGGTACAATGCATCCGTCATACAGGTGGTAGCTGTGGTACAATGCATCCGTCATACTGGTGGTAGCTGGGGTACAATGCATCAGTCATACAGGTGGTAGCTTGGGTACAATGCATCTTTCATATTGGTGGTTGATGGGGTACAATGCATACATCATACTGGTGATAGCTGGGGTAAAATGCAGCTGTCATACTAGTGGTAGCTGGCGTAAAATGCATCCGTCATACTGGTGGTATCTGGGATACAATGCATCCGTCATACTGGTGGTAGCTGGGGTACACTGTATCCGTCATATTGGTGGTAGTTGGGGTACAATGCATCCGTCATACTGGTGGTAGCCTACGTACAATGTATCCGTCTTACTGGTGGTAGCTGGGGTACAATGCATCCATAAATGCTGGTGGTAGCTGGGGTACAATGCATCCGTGATACTGGTGGTAGCTGGGTTACAATGCATCCGTCATACTGGTGGTAGCTGGGGTACAATGCATCCGTCATACTGGTGGTAGCTGGGTTACAATGCATCCGTCATTCTGGTGGTAGCTGGGTTACAATGCACCCGTCATTATGGTGGTAGCTGGGTTACAATGCATCCGTCATACTGGTGGTAGCTGGTGTACAATGCATCCGTCATACTGGTGGTAGCTGGTTTACAATGCATCTGTCATACAGGTGGTAGCTGTGGTACAATGCATCCGTCATACTGGTGGTAGCTGGGGTAAAATGCATCCGTCATACTGGTGGTAGCTGGGGTACTATGCATCCTTCATACTGGTGATAGCTGGGGTACAATGCATCAGTCATACTGGTGGTAGCTGGGGTACAATGCATCCGTCATACTGGTGGTAGCTGGGGTACAATGCATCCGTCATACTGCTGGTAGCTGGGGTACAATGCATCCGTCATACTGGTGGCTCCTGGGGTACAGTGCATCAGTCATACTGGTGGTAGCTGGGGTACAGTGCATTATACTGGCGGTAGCTGGATTACAATGCATCCGTCATACTGGTGGTAGCTGGGGTACAATGCATCCGTCATACTGGTGGTAGCTGGGGTACAATGCATCCGTCATACTGGTGGTAGCTGGGGTACAATGCATCCGTCATACTGGTTGTAGCTGGGGTACAATGCATCCGTCATACTGGTGGTAGCTGGGGTACAATGCATCCGTCATACTGGTGGTAGCTGGGTTACAATGCATCCGTCATTCTGGTGGTACCTGGGGTACAATGCATCCGTCATACTGGTGGTAGCTGGGGTACAATGCATCCATCATACTGGTGGTAGCTGGGGTACAATGCATCCGTCATACTGGTGGTAGCTGGGGTACAATGCATCCGTCATACTGGTGGTAGCTGGGGTACAATGCATCCGTCATACTGGTGGTAGCTGGGGTACAATGCATCTTTCTTATTGGTGGTTGCTGTGGTACAATGCATCCGTCATACTGGTGGTAGCTGGGTTACAATGCATCCGTCATTTTGGTGGTTGATGGGGTACAATGCATACATCATACTGGTGGTAGCTGGGGTAAAATGCAGCTGTCATACTAGTGGTAGCTGGCGTAAAATGCATCCGTCATACTGGTGGTATCTGGGATACAATGCATCCGTAATACTGGTGGTAGCCTACGTACAATGTATCCGTCTTACTGGTGGTAGCTGGGGTACAATGCATCCATAAATGCTGGTGGTAGCTGGGGTACAATGCATCCGTGATACTGGTGGTAGCTGGGTTACAATGCATCCGTCATACTGGTGGTAGCTGGGGTACAATGCATCCGTCATACTGGTGGTAGCTGGGTTACAATGCATCCGTCATTCTGGTGGTAGCTGGGTTACAATGCACCCGTCATTATGGTGGTAGCTGGGTTACAATGCATCCGTCATACTGGTGGTAGCTGGTGTACAATGCATCCGTCATACTGGTGGTAGCTGGGTTACAATGCATCCGTCATACAGGTGGTAGCTGTGGTACAATGCATCCGTCATACTGGTGGTAGCTGGGGTAAAATGCATCCGTCATACTGGTGGTAGCTGCGGTACTATGCATCCTTCATACTGGTGATAGCTGGGGTACAATGCATCAGTCATACTGGTGGTAGCTGGGGTACAATGCATCCGTCATACTGGTGGTAGCTGGGGTACAATGCATCCGTCATACTGCTGGTAGCTGGGGTACAATGCATCCGTCATACTGGTGTTTCCTGGGGTACAGTGCATCAGTCATACTGGTGGTAGCTGGGGTACAGTGCATTATACTGGCGGTAGCTGGATTACAATGCATCCGTCATACTGGTGGTAGCTGGGGTACAATGCATCCGTCATACTGGTGGTAGCTGGGGTACAATGCATCAGTCATACAGGTGGTAGCTTGGGTACAATGCATCTTTCATATTGGTGGTAGCTGGGTTACAATGCATCCGTCATACTGGTGGTAGCGGGGGTACATTGCATCCGTCATATTGGTAGTAGCTGGGGTACAATGCATCCGTCATACTGGTGGTAGCTGGGGTACAATGCATCCGTCATACTGGTGGTAGCTGGGGTACAATGCATCCGTCATACTGGTGGTAGCTGGGGTACAATGCCTCCGTCATACTGGTGGTAGCTGGGGTACAATGCATCCGTCATACAGGTGGTAGCTGTGGTACAATGCATCCGTCATACTGGTGGTAGCTGGGGTACAATGCATCAGTCATACAGGTGGTAGCTTGGGTACAATGCATCTTTCATATTGGTGGTTGATGGGGTACAATGCATACATCATACTGGTGATAGCTGGGGTAAAATGCAGCTGTCATACTAGTGGTAGCTGGCGTAAAATGCATCCGTCATACTGGTGGTATCTGGGATACAATGCATCCGTCATACTGGTGGTAGCTGGGGTACACTGTATCCGTCATATTGGTGGTAGTTGGGGTACAATGCATCCGTCATACTGGTGGTAGCCTACGTACAATGTATCCGTCTTACTGGTGGTAGCTGGGGTACAATGCATCCATAAATGCTGGTGGTAGCTGGGGTACAATGCATCCGTGATACTGGTGGTAGCTGGGTTACAATGCATCCGTCATACTGGTGGTAGCTGGGGTACAATGCATCCGTCATACTGGTGGTAGCTGGGTTACAATGCATCCGTCATTCTGGTGGTAGCTGGGTTACAATGCACCCGTCATTATGGTGGTAGCTGGGGTACAATGTATCCAATGCATCCGCATACTGGTGATAGCTGGGGTACAATGCATCCGTCTAGCTGGTGGTAGCTGGGTTACAATGCATCCGTCATACTGGTGGTAGCTGGTGTACAATGCATCCGTCATACTGGTGGTAGCTGGGTTACAATGCATCCGTCATACAGGTGGTAGCTGTGGTACAATGCATCCGTCATACTGGTGGTAGCTGGGGTAAAATGCATCCGTCATACTGGTGGTAGCTGGGGTACTATGCATCCTTCATACTGGTGATAGCTGGGGTACAATGCATCAGTCATACTGGTGGTAGCTGGGGTACAATGCATCCGTCATACTGGTGGTAGCTGGGGTACAATGCATCCGTCATACTGCTGGTAGCTGGGGTACAATGCATCCGTCATACTGGTGGCTCCTGGGGTACAGTGCATCAGTCATACTGGTGGTAGCTGGGGTACAGTGCATTATACTGGCGGTTGCTGGATTACAATGCATCCGTCATACTGGTGGTAGCTGGGGTACAATGCATCCGTCATACTGGTGGTAGCTGGGGTACAATGCATCCGTCATACTGGTGGTAGCTGGGGTACAATGCATCCGTCATACTGGTGGTAGCTGGGGTACAATGCATCCGTCATACTGGTGGTAGCTGGGGTACAATGCATCCGTCATACTGGTGGTAGCTGGGGTACAATGCATCCGTCATACAGGTGGTAGCTGTGGTACAATGCATCAGTCATACTGCTGGTAGCTGGGGTACAATGTATCCAATGCATCCGTCATACTGGTGGTAGCTGGGGTACAATGCATCCGTCATACTGGTGGTAGCTGGGGTAAAATGCATCCGTCATACTGGTGGTAGCTGGGGTACAATGCATCCGTCATACTGGTGGTAGCTGGGGTACAATGTATCCAATGCATCCGCATACTGGTGATAGCTGGGGTACAATGCATCCGTCTAGCTGGTGGTAGCTGGGGTACAATGCATCCGTAAATACTGGTGGTAGCTGGGGGTACAATGCATCCTTCATACTGGTGGTAGCTGGGTTACAATGCATCCGTCATTCTGGTGGTAGCTGGGTTACAATGCACCCGTCATAGTGGTGGTAGCTGGGTTACAATGCATCCGTCATTCTGGTGGTAGCTTGGTTACAATGCATCCGTCATACTGGTGGTAGCTGGGGTAGATTGCATCCGTCATACTGGTGGTAGCTGGGGTACAATGTATCCGTCATACTGGTCGTAGCTGGGGTAGAATGCATCCGTCATACTGGTGGTAGCTGGGGTGCAATGCATCAGTCATACTAGTGGTAGCTGGGATAGAATGCATCCGTCATACTGGTGGTAGCTGGGTTACAATGCATCCATCATACTGGTGGTAGCTGGGGTACAATGCATCCTTCATACTGGTGGTAGCTGGGGTACAATGCATCTTTCAATTTTGTGGTAGCTGGGGTACAATGCATCCGTCATACTGGTGGTAGCTGGGGTACAAAACATCAGTCATACTGGTGGTAGCTGGGTTACAATGCATCCGTCATACTGGTGGTAGCTGGGGTACAATGCATCCGTCATACGGGTGGTAGCTGGGGTACAATGCATCCGTCATACTGGTGGTACCTGGGGTACTGTGCATCAGTCATACTGGTGGTAGCTGGGGTACAGTGCATTATACTGGTGGTAGCTGGGTTACAATGCATCAGTCATACTGGTGGTAGCTGGGGTACAATGCATCTTTCATATTGGTGGTAGCTGGGTTACAATGCATCCGTCATACTGGTGGTAGCGGGGGTACATTGCATCCGTCATATTGGTGGTAGCTGGGGTACAATGCATCCATCATACTGGTGGTAGCTGGGGTACAATGCATCCGTCATACTTGTGGTAGCTGGGGTACAATGCATCCGTCATACTGATGGTAGCTGGGGTACAATGCATCCGTCATACTGGTGGTAGCTGGGGTACAATGCATCCGTCATACTGGTGGTAGCTGGGGTACAATGCATCCGTCATACTGGTGTTAGCTGGGGTACAATGCATCCGTGATTTTGGTGGTAGCTGGGGTACAATGCATCCGTCATACTTGTGGTAACTGGGGTACAATGTATCCAATGCATCTGTCATACTGGTGGTAGCTGGGGTACAATGCATGCGTCATACTGGTGGTAGCTGACGTACAATGCATCCGTCATATTGGTGTTAGCTGGGGTACAATGCATCCGTCATAGTGGTGGTAGTTGGGGTACAGTGCATCCGTCATACTGGTGGTAGCTGTGGTACAATGCATCATTCATACTGGTGGTAGCTGGGGTACAATGCATCCGTCATACTGGTGGTAGCTGGGGTAAAATGCATCCGTCACACTGGTGGTAGCTGGGGTTCATTGCATCCGTCATACTGGTGGTAGCTGGGGTACAATGTATCCAATGCATCCGCATACTGGTAGTAGCTGGGGTACAATGCATCTGTTATACTGTTGGTAGCTGGGGTACAATGCATCCGTCTAACTGGTGGTAGCTGGGGTACAATGCATCCGTAAATACTGGTAGTAGCTGGGGAACAATGCATCCGTCATACTGGTGGTAGCTGGGGTACAATGCATCCGTCATACTGGCGGTAGCTGGGTTACTATGCATCCGTCATTCTGGATGTAGCTTGATTACAATGCATCCGTCATTCTGGTGGTAGCTGGGGTACAATGCATCCGTCATACTGGTGGTAGCTGGGGTACAATGCATCCGTCACACTTGTGGTAGCTGAGGTAGAATGCATCCGTCATACTGGTGGTAGCTGTGGTACAATGCATCCGTCGTACTGATGGTAGCTGGGGTACAATGCATCCGTCATACTGGTGGTAGCTGGGGTACAATGCATCCGTCATACTGGTGGTAGCTGGGGTACAATGTATCCAATGCATCAGCATACTGGTAGTAGCAGGGGTACAATGCATCTGTTATACTGTTGGTAACTGTGGTACAATGCATCCGTCTAACTGGTGGTAGCTGGGGTACAATGCATCCGTAAATACTGGTGGTAGCTGGGGAACAATGCATCCGTCATACTGGTGGTAGCTGGGGTACAATGCATCCGTCATACTGGTGGTAGCTGGGTTACAATGCATCCGTCATTCTGGTGGTAGCTGGGGTACAATGCATCCGTCATACTGGTGGTAGCTGGGGTACAATGCATACGTCATACTGGTGGTAGCTGGGTTACAATGCATCCGTCATTCTGGTGGTAGCTGGGGTACAATGCATCCGTCATAGTGGTGGTAGCTGGGTTACAATGCTTCCGTCATACTGGTGGTAGCTGGGGTAGATTGCATTTGTCATACTGGTGGTTGCTTGGGTACAATGCATCCATCATACTGGTGGTAGCTGGGGTACAATGCATCCGTCGTACTGGAGGTAGCTGAGGTAGAATGCATCCGTCATACTGGTGGTAGCTGGGGTACAATGCATACGTCGTACTGGTGGTAGCTGGGGTACAATGCACCCGTTATACTGGTGGTAGCTGTGGTACAATGCATCCGTCTTACTGGTGGTAGATGGGGTACAAATACATCTGTCATACTGGTGGTAGCTGGGTAGAATGCATCCGTCTTACTGGTGGTAGCTGGGGTACAATGCATCCGTAAATACTGGTGGTAGCTGGGTTACAAAGCATCCGTCATTCTGGTGGTAGCTGGGATACAATGCATGCGTCATACTGGTGGTAGCTGAGGTACAATGCATCCGTCATACTGGTGGTAGCTGAGGTACAATGCATCCGTCATACTGGTGGTAGCTTTGTTACAATGCATTCATCATACAGGTGGTAGCTGGGTTTCAATGCATCCATCATACTGGTGGTAGCTGGGGTACAATGCATCCGTCATACTGGTGGTTGCTTGGGTACAATACATCCATCATACTGGTGTTAGCTGGGGTACAATGCATCCGTCATACTGGTGGTAGCTGGGGTACAATGTGTCCGTCATACTGGTGGTAGCTGAGGTACAATGCATCCATCATACTGGTCGTACCTGGGGTACAATACATCCGTCATACTGGAGGTAGCTGGGGTACAATACATCCGTCATACTGGTGGTAGCTGGGGTACAATGCATCCGTCATACTGGTGGTAGCTGGGGTACAATGCTTCCGTCATACTGGTGGTAGCTGGGGTACAATGCATCCATCATACTGGTGGTACCTGGGGTACAATACATCCGTCATACTGGTGGTAGCTGGGGTACTTTGCATTTTATACATTTCTGTTGCTTTAATTTTTTTTTTTAAATATATATTTTCCTTCAGGGAGTGAAGGGGGATTTGGCCAACCAGACCTGCCGGGACTGAATGGGCCAGCCCCAGCCACACTCTGTATTGCACATTACTAGGATACTCTAATGTTTGGGTACCGGTACAGTAGGTAGAGGCAATGTGTCTTATTTATTTTATACTGCTAGGGAAAATATATGTTAATGACACCTACTTTTGTGTTGACTTTGCCTATATTTTATTTGGTCCTGCCTTCAGTGCGAGGCGACTTTCATAAGTTTTTCCAGGAACTCTTTGAGTTCCTAATCCTTCCCTGCGTACACCACAGCCACACCTCTGTACCCTGACATTCAGGCCTGTCAGATTTCTCTGAGCCACTCATCTCTATCTAAAAAATGTATTCATTTGGATGGTACTTGCCAGGAAAACTGCCCTTGATATGGGAATTGTTCATGTCTAGCCCTGATTTGATGAAATACACCACAGGACTAGCATGGAAGGGATGCAGGAAATAGACTTGCTGCAGATCAAGTCCATCGTATTCCATCTGGAGTTAGTACGGTGCAGAAAGCACAAGAGACCTCCGTCGATAAGGCATTGGAGGTGGGTAGGTACTTTTTATAGGTAGCGTATGAAAAGTAGAACAGTTCTTTAAGCAATTAAGTTGGCAGAATAGCGTAGGACAATATTCCAAACTTGGGTGAACTTCACAGCAATGCTATCTTAAATCCCTTCGAAGGAATGGTAACTGCCTTTGACCTGAAATGTGAATTTAAATATTAAGCGGCAGATGCCATTAGCCGTGGGGTGAAGTGCACTTTCTGGGACTTAGCATGCAGTGTAAACTATAGATTCCTTCTCTTAATGTGTAATTTATTGTTTACTGTGAGTTACCCTAGAGCAGTGGTTCTCAAACCGTACACGTTTTCTAGGTCACCCAGCAGGTGCACAGGTGTATTCATTACTCACTGACACATTTTAAAAGATCAACAGGCTGAGCTAATATTTTCACTTGTAATTCTGTGAGGAGATCTGGAAAACATGCACTGTTTGAGATCCTGAGGACCAAGTTTGAGAACCTGTGCCCTAGAGTTAACCGTGTGGCGAAAATGTTTCTGGACATCAGCGCAGTAATACCACAGGTAACTGAATCTGTCCCTAAAACTGTTTACATGTGAATTCCTTTGCATTCATTTTGTTTACAAAAAAGGGGGGTGAAGGGGGAGGGTTAGTATACTTTCTGAGCCCCTGTCAAGATTCTACTCGGGATGCCACTTTCGGTCTTTTGACAGCAGGCATCCCGACTGCCGGTTTCCCATACCCAACCCGTTCCAAACATCTTGGAGAACTAACCACAGGTCTTCTGTGAATGTAGGTCTGCTGAAATCCTTCTGTCTATTCATGTAATCCCTGGCAGACTCGATGATGTTGAGATCAGGGCTCTGTGGGGGCCATATCATCACTTCCAGGACTCCTTGTTCTTCTTCACATTAAAGATACAGCAGTTCTAAAGCTGGGTACACATTGAACGATGTGTGTACCCAGCGATGTCTGATGCGGTGGGCGTGCCAGCATCAGCAAGTGCACACACACTCTCAACGACGAACGGCGGGGGGGACAGAGCATGCTGCATTCGGCATCGTGGCATCGTTAACAACATCCCCAGATTGAGCTGCATATACAGACGACTGGGGATATCGATAACGACCCACGGGAGCATACATCGTTCGTCAGTAAATGCATACACACTGGACGATTTGAACCATATTTTGTTAAAAGATATAGTTATCGTTCAAATGATGAGTGTGTGAGGGGCTTAATTGTTTGGGTCTTTGCATGATGTATGTTGCACGATGGATAAGTACCTGCCTTTATTTCTCAGTATTGAGGACACCATTAATTCTGACCAAATCCCCAACTCCATTTGCTGAAATGCAGCCCCAAACTTGCAAGGAACCTCCACCATGCTTCACTGTTGCCTGCAATCACTCATTATTGTACCACTCTCCAGCACGTATGCGAACAAACTGCCTTCTGTAACCGCCAAATATTTCACATTTTGACTCGTCAATCCAGGGCACCTGCTGCCATTTTTCTGCACCCCAGTTCCTATGTTTTCGTACATAGTTCAGTCACTTGGCCTTGTTTCCACGTCAAAGGTATGACTTTTTGGCCACAATTCTTCCATGAAGATCACTTTTGCCCACACTCCTCCGAGCAGTAGATGGGTATACCTGGGTCCCACTGGTTCCTGACAGTTCTGAGCTGATGATACTACTGGACATCTTCCATTTTCAAAGGTTAGTAATCATCATGTGTCTTTCATCTGATGCACTAAGTTTCCTTGGCCGACCACTGCGTCTACGGTCCTCAAAGTTGCCAGTTTATTTGTGCTTCTTCAAAAGAGCTTGAATAGCACATCTTGAAACCCCAGTCTGCTTTGTAGTCTTTGTCTGTGAGAGACCTTGCTAATGCAGTATAACTACCTTGTGTCTTGTTGCTGTGCTCAGTCTGGCCATGGTATATGACATGAAACTGTCCTCCAGAACCTTACCTTTGTAGCACAGTTTGGCTGTTCCTCACCCAGTTTAGATTGAACAGCTGTTTCAGTTAATGACTGTGTTTCAATCTACATATGAAAATGATGATTATTAACACCTGTGTTTGTGTGTTTATAGATTTTATATATATATATATATATATATATATATATATATATATATATATATAAAAAAATATATATATATACTACCATTCAAAAGTTTGGGGTTACTTAGAAATTTCCTTATTCCTTATTTTTGAAAGAAAAGCACTGTTTTTTTTAAATGAAGAGAACATTAAATTAATCATAAATACACTCTATACATTGTTAATGTGGTAAATGACTATACTAGCTGCAAACATATGGTGGAATATCTACATAGGTGTATAGAGGCCCATTTCCAGAAACCATCACTCCAGTGTTCTAATGGCACAATGTACGTGTTAATCACGTTAGAAGACTAATGGATGATTAGAGAACCCTTGAAAACCCTTGTGCAATTATGTTAGCACAGCTGAAAATGTTTTTGCTCGTTAGAGAAGCTATAAAACTGGCCTTCCTTTGCGCTAGTTGAGTATCTGGAGCATCACATTTGTGGGTTCGATTATACTCTCCAAATGGCCAGAAAAAGACAACTTTCATGTGAAACTCGACAGTCTATTCTTGTTCTTAAAATGAAGGCTATTCCATGTGAGAAATTGCCAAAAAACTGAACATTTCCTACAACGGTGTGTATTACTCCCTTCAGAGAACAGCATAAACAGCCTCTAACCAGAGTAGAAAGAGAAGTGTGTTGTCATGGTGCACAACTGTGTAAGAAGACAAGTACATTAGAGTCTCTAGTTTGAGAAATAGACGCCTCACAAGGCCTCATCTGGCAGCTGCATTAAATGGTACACGCAAAACGACAGTGTCAACATCTACAGTGAAGAGGCGACGCCGGGATGCTGGCCTTCTAGGCAGAGTGGCAAAGAAAAAGCCATATCTAAGACTGGCCAATAAAAGGAAAAGATTAATATGGGCAAAAGAACACAGACATTGGACAGAGGAAGTTTGGAAAAAAGTGTTATGGACAGACAAATCGATGTTTGAGGTGTTTGGATCACACAGAAGAACATGTGTGAGACGCAGAACAAGTGAAAAGATGCTGGAAGAGTGCCTGAAGCCATCTGTCAAGCATGGTGGAGGTAATGTGATAGTCTGGGCTGCTTTGGTGCTGGTAAAGTGGGAGATTTGTACAAGGTAAAAGGGATTTTGAATAAGGAAGGTTATCACTCCATTTTGCAATGCCATGCCATACCCTGTGGACAGCGTTTGATTATAGCCAATTTCCACCTTCAACAGGACAATGACCCAAGCACACCTCCAAATTATGCAAGAACTATTTAGGGAAGAAGCAGGCAGCTGGTATTCTGTCTAATGGAGTGGCCAACGCAGTCACCAGATCTCAACCCCATTGAGCTGTTGTGGGAGCAGCTAGACCGTATGGTAAGCAAAAAGTGCCCATCAAGCCAATCCAACTTGTGGGAGGTGCTTCAGGAAGCGTGGGGTGAAATTTCTTCAGATTACCTCAACAAATTAACAGCTAGAATGCCAAAGGTCTGCAATGCTGTAATTGCTGCAGAAGGAGCATTCTTTGACGAAAGCAAAGTTTGAAGGACAAAATTATTATTTCACATACAAATCATTATATCTAACCTTGCCAATGTCTTGACTATATGTTCTATTCAATTTGCAACTCATTTGATAAACAAAAGTCAGTTTTCATGTAAAACAAGAAATTGTCTGGGTGACCCCAAACTTTTGAACAGTAATGTATGTATAATATATATTTAGGTAAGTGGTAGAAGGCGGCACTCAGAGGTTACAAGGTGTTTATTTGTGCCATTTCGGAGAATGTGCCTCCTTCCTCAAGACACCTATATAAAATATGTTTTTTACATGTTGTGTCTATGAAAACATGTAACCAGAGAATGCACCAGAGTGGAATTATACATAACTTTATTAAGGTTTATAATGGATTAAATCCTTAATGCTGTTGCTTTCTTCTCTTTTTCATCCACTTTTTTCCTCTCTTCCTTGTTTTTCTTTCCGTTTCTCTTCCCCTTTTTTCTTTCTCCATCTTTTTCTCTTTCCTTTTTTCTCTCCCCATTTATCTGTACCCCCTTTTCTCTGCCACGTTCTCTCTCTCCCTCTGACTTCCCTCTCCCCATTTTTACTCTTTCTTATGAGTAGACAGACTCTACTCCTTTTCGTTTCACCGATCCCAGCAAAAAACATAGAACACCAGCAAGTGTAGTATGTTTCTACCATTTCTTACATAGTATAGGAAATACACACATACGTATAACAAGCTGCAGGGGATGTCGTATCGGAGCTGGTAAGTCATGTTTCTTATGGCAAGGAGATTGAGAGACTTTAAACTGAAATTGTCATTATTGGCTGTAAGCCAGATACAAACATCTTATATTCTAAAGATCACAAGAAAAGGGGAGGGCAGATAGTGGAGATTTGGTGAGAGCGTTAGTGGGAATTAATGCTTTGGGATGGCTTGAGCCAACATTGCGGATTATAGGGGGACTAGGTTTGGGTGAGATGTTGAGGTACAGTATTAGCATACAGTATATCCACACAAGAAAATCACAAATGATGACCGTCCTTTCCCAGGGCCTCACGAGGTTCTGATTGTCTGTGTCCTAAACTTGAAGATAAGCCACAACTCCTGATTGGCTGACCTGCTATTAACTTGCCAGTCAGCCTTATTAGCTAATTGCATTGCATCTTTGGAGAATGTCATGGTCAGGTCATGTGATTGGTTTTAGCCATTTCCCTCATTATAAAAGGCATGAAAGACAGGAAACAGGTAAGTATGGTGCTGGGGATTTTTTAAATTAATTCTATTTTTTCTGTTGGCAATTGTTTTTTTTAACAACATGGCAGTGCTATTATGTGCTATTGGCGAGGAACCATAGGAGGTCAGCAATAGACATCAACGCAATGTGAGTTTAGGCCACAACAGTGTTCCTTAACCAAGCTTGCAGGTTTATTTTAGGATCACAGCAATACAGCGGTACAGACAGTAATGGCGGTATAAGTGGTGACAGAGGAGGAACTAATAGAGGAATATTTTTATTTAAAAAATAAAACAATTATGGGCACTACTTCTTATCTCTTAGTTTTAGGGTCATTTTTTTCTATTTATAAGGTGGTAATGCTACTTTTTTATTTAGAGCCACAACTAAAGACTTAGGGCCTGATTCAGACCCGGACGCTATGCTGCGCTCGCTCTGCACGTGCGCGAGCCAGTCATTGCAATGGAAAGTGCTCGCCCGCAGTCGGGCCGCTGTTTTGAGTGACTGATAGTGCCGTTTGTGGGTGGTAACAGGGGAAGGTGCTTGTAAACGAGGTGCAAACGGAGTTTAATGGGTGTGCATAATTAGCAAAGTAGCGTCATTACACACGTGACTGGGTTGTATTTTAGCCTGAACTGCTCGCAAATGTTGTGGTTGGAAAAGGCTACCACAAGCACTGCGAGCAGCTCCGATGGCTCTCGATGTTCCCGATTAATCCTACAACTGCCGGAGATGACGTCTGTTGCGAGTGGCAAAGGGGCGTCTTTATATAGGTGCGAGCGGATAGTGCGGCCGCTCGCTATTACTTAGACTTAGTGGGCGGCTTTACACGACGCAGTACGGGCACATGATTTAACTAGCCGGCCCCTTTAAGCCAGCGAGCAGCCGCAAATAGCGTCCCGGTCTGAATCAGGCCCTTAATTTATAAGGTGGGTTCAGAGGAAGATGTGAAGAGTTCCCAGTAGGCAGTAGGCACATGGTAGGGGGAACATCCACAGCAGAGATTCCAAGCAAGAAGTCACACTGTACTGGGAGGGTTGTCACCATTATGTGTATACCAGGGGTCCCACAAACCATGAATTTGATCCACTGCGTCATGCAAGAGGCTAGTGATATATTTCATGGAGGCAACATGCTATATCTTGGCTATTACCACATTTAAGATGGGCTGTGTAGGTTTTTCCACTCTCTGGCTATTTGCTGCTTAGTGCCATTGCATATCTGACCAATAAACCTATCAGAGGATTTGTTAATTGATCTACTGGAGAGAGACAGAAGGACAGGAGAATGACCAAAGGGTGTTTAGAAATCTATGGGCCAGTAATGTCAGCTATCAAAGCACAATAGCGACCCAGAGCCTGGATACCTGAGGACATTCCCACCATACGTGTGCAAAAACAACACTCTGGGCCTAATTCAGAGCCGGATGCTATTTGCGGACGCTCGTTCAGAAAAAGGGGCTGGCTATTTAAATTGAGCGCTCGCTCTTTGCGGTCTGTTGACGCCTCTATGTCTGAAATCTATGGTCCACCATATGTGTGCAAAAACAACATTATGTCCACAGTTTCTCCCACTCATATAAGAGGTGTTCACCTTAGAGGCACTTTCTTTTACCACAGTGTTAATGGATGACTTGGCTGTGCACAGGCAAATTGCTACCATCCCTACTTGCCCAACAAGATCATCAGGTACTTTACCCAGTCCTGTTTAAATGGTTCAGTCAGTGAGAAGGGGATAGGGGCAATGGTGATATATTATAAACTAAATACTAGTTCCGCATCCAAAAGGGTGATATATATATATATATATATATATATATATATGCTTACATTGTTTCAGCTTTCCATTGATACCAAAAAAGTCCAATTTTAATGAGAAACTTCTGTGGAAATCACCGGTCACTATTGTGGTTCCCAGGAAAAAGTGATTGAGGCCTTTTCCTGGAAATGCTTTGTATCAGTGTATACATTTCTCCTGGGATCTAGTTACAGTAGGTCAATCTTGAAAAAGATACATAGGGACTGAAACGCGTTGGGTTGTGCACAGGGGAAAGAAGAACCAGTTACTGGGACACGATCACAGACAACAGTTGGAACATGATATACTGTACGGGTTATTATCAAAGTCTATTGTCAAACAAAGATCAGACTTACATGCTAAGTTTTCACCATCCTCTAGTACGGCCGTATGGCACAAATAAGTAGAATGTTTTATTGATTTATTTATTATTCAGTCATGTGAGTAAATAGAATTTTATTAGTTTTTTTAGTTAAATAAACCGACTCTACAATGAGAATATATTTTCTTTTGCTTATCCCCTTTCCTGAAGGTTTGCGAGGGCCATCTGACACGCTACAGTTCAGCAGCTTACCGTCAAAATGACCCTGGGGTCCACCAGACGTGTGTCTATAATTACATTTAATCCAACCCTGCTGCATATGGTGCTCCGAAGCAAACGGATGGTCACTGCACCTATGCTAACGAAGGTGCATCGGTAGAAATGGCTTCAATATTTATGCATGTACTGGAATTGGACCTCCGCTGATTGGCGATGGGTTGCTTTCTCCGATGAGTCTCGTTTTCTGCTTCATCGAATGGATGGACGTTGGCATGTCAGACGAGAAACATCAGAGAACATGCTGCAGCCATTGCTGGAAGAACACAAACTGGTTGTGGCATGTTTTCATGGCATTCTCTGGGCCCACTCATCTATGTGGAAGGCACCCTCAACCGATTTGGTTATGAATCCATCCTTGCAGAGCACGTACACCCATACATTGTGATTTTCTTCCCTGAGGCGGATGGGATCTTCCAGCAAGACAATGCGACATGTCACACGACTATAAATGTCCGATAGTGGTTGGACAAGCATGACCAAGACTTCCAAGTACTTCCCTGGCCCCCTAATTCCCCGGACTTAAACCCAATAGAGCATCTGTGGGACCGCCTCTGTTGTTGTGTTCGCTCTATGGATATTCCGCCACGCACCCTCCAGCAGCTGTGAGATGCACTGCAGTCAGCATGGCACTAGATACCTGTGCCATCCTACCAGCACCTTTTTGAGTTACTCCCAGCCCATCTAGCTGCTGTCCGTGTTGCACATGGCAGTTACTCTGACTATTAACTGGTGGTCCGTGATGAATCCCAACAACCATCTTATTGTGTACACCCAATTCATCATTTGAAGAATTTTGTAGTTGCATCTTCCTATCTGATGTGCTCCACATAAAATGGAATGATGCAACCAGGGCCGTAGCTAGGGTAGTGTGGCCGGTGCCACAATGCGGGAACATTAATTCTGTAACTATATATTGAGGCGTCATACAGTGGATTGTTCAGGTGTGTATCCATCTTAAGTGGTCAAAGTTAGTTAAACTTGATTTGTATTACCCGTATCTGGTCTATCCTTTTGGCCATGCTGTAATACAGGGATGGGGAACCACAGGCCCGAGGGCCATATAAGGCCTGCAGAATCTGGCCCTCAGAGCATACGCCTGTTAACCTCATCTGGCTAGCAGGGAGCCTGGAATGGCACCCTGCAGCCAGAATCTATGCAGCAGTCCTGCCTGTAGCGTCCTTAGGACGCTTCAGACGGTCACGCCACTGCCCTTACAGCTCCCCGGAGGATCCTCAGGATGCTCCAGGTATTGCTGTAATCACCGGCAATTGTGGCCCCGCCCCCGTGTGATGGCATGCAGGGGGCGTGGCCAGCACAGGCCTGCTAATAATGTTATATCTATCAAAAAAAAGGTTCCCCACCCCTGCTGTAATATATAAGATGCTAGTGTAGTATTTAGTATTGCTGTTAGTAAACCGCCACATGAGATAACCTATTTCTTCATTTTCTGCAACATATTTCATGCTGTCTCCCACTTTCACAACCCATTGTACTGTGCTCACTATGATGCTCCCTATACAGTATGGAGATCACTGGGAAGCTCTTTGTATTGTACAGCAGTCATTAGGTTGCTATCTGCATTGTATGGTGGCAACTGAGATGCTCTGATAGTATTTTGGGTAATCTATCTATGCTGTCCCTATGTGTACTGTATGATAGCACTGCTGTCTGTAGTTCTATAATGTCTAGAATGCCTTCACTGTAACATGGATCATGTATGGAGCTTCGAATAGTAGAGACACAGACACTGTCAGTGCAGGCTCAGTTGTAAGTATAACTGGTTGTTCTACTCTACCCAGCACACTTCCCCATCTCCAAATACTCCAAGCACTCGCTATAATACCTCTTGCCCATCCACCCATGCTGTATGTAGTATATATTGCCCCCTGCTACTACTAACAGATGCCATTCCTCACACATTATAAGAGCCCTCACTTACTGGCACTAGTCTCTAAAAAAAGTAACTTCCCTGATTTTCCCCCTACTGGGGTCAGCCGCCCACCTGTCCGGGTTGGACTTTGAGTGTGTATTTTGTATGGGAGTCTGAGACCTCTCACTTCACTGCCATTGTTGTTATGGAAATTGGCCCATTCAAATTTAGTTTGAGTTGAACTTGCGATAAGTGGCTCCACTTATTGGTTGGCCATTCTATCTTCCACCACCATCAGGGCCGCAAACCATTAGGGGAGGACTGCCAGACAGAGACAGGGACCTGACCTTCAGCTCACCAGCCTGCCTGCCATGCAATAAAGTTTTTTTTTTTTTTGAGACTTGGGGCGTAACGTCATGGCGTCACACTGCGCCGCTGAAGAAGAGGAGCTTTGTTGCCAAGAAGAAGGTAAGTGTGGGGGCTGGCTGGGGCTGGAGAGACAGAAGGGGGACCGGGCTGGAGGCACAGAAGGGGGTCAGACTGAATATACAGAATGGGGGGTGGCTGGGGTAACAGAAGGGGTGTTGGCTGGGGAGACACAGAAGGATGCTGGCTGGGAACACAGAAGGGGAGCTGGCTGAGGACTCTGAAGGGGTGTTGGCTGGCAGAGACACAGAAGGGGGTTTGAACTGGAGAGACACTGCATGTCTGACGTTGTAGAAATATTAGGGGGAGGGGCTGCCTATTTTGTCAATCATGGGCCCCACAATTTCTGATGGCAACCCTGGCCACCATATTATTTTATTTTAATTAATTAAATAATAAAGCTGGTTCCCGCCTTGCTCGGAACTGAAATCGAGGCAAAAGGGGGGCTGGCTGAGGACTCAGAAGGGGTGTTGGCTGGCAGAGACTCAGACGGGGGTTTGGCTGGAACTGGAGAGACACTGCATGTCTGACGATGTAGAAATATGGGGGGAGGGGCTGCCTATATTGTCAATCCCCGGCCTCACAATTTCTGATGGCAACCCTGGCCACCCTACTATTTTATCTTAATTAATTAAATAATAAAGCTGGTTTATGGTTATGCACAATGACTTTGGAACAAAAGCTGTCATCAGCCGTTAGAGCGTTTATACAATGTGCATGAAACATGCTGAAAAAAGGTTTTGAAATTGTGCAGTTGACCAATATTAAAAATTAGGAAAATTTCCAGGGAATAAAATGTATGGGGACAAATCTCAAAATTGGAACTGCCCCTTTTTAGTTAGTGATAATTGGCAATTAGATTTTAAACTGAAGTTTCGGGCTACTACTCTTTATTTACCTATGAGAATAAATCTCAGTAATGTAGTCATATGCAAAAGGAAATGTTGTGGGGTAAATAAAAATTTTATAAAGTGAAACAAGTTAAATTCTTTTTAATTAACCCTAATTATAGTTAATATCTTGTCATGGGTGTAGCTTCAATATTAATAGAAAAGAGATTATTGGTCAGGAATTATGGCTGTTTTTCTCTCTGATAGGATCAGTGTTACTAGTGACTCAACTCCATTACAATGACAAAGAGGAGATGTGTGTTATACATACTGTATGTGCAGAACATAATGTGTATAGATTAGGCATGAGCAGGTTCGGATTTTAGAAATCCAAACCCCTCCAAGCCCCTCCTCCCGATCCGAGCCAGGACCGAGTCAGGCTCTGGTTTTCCCGCCTGGCTCGGAACTGAAATCGAGGCAAAACGTCGTCATCATCATCCAGATGTCTTGTTCTCCCAGGTTTTGGATTCTATAAAAGGTCCCCGCATCGGCGCCATTTTTCACTCCGGCTGTGGACAGTGAAGAGGGAGGGTGGGGGTTGCTGTGCTGGTGCTGCTGTTGTCTATAGGGGCTGGCTGGGCTGTGTTGTGCAGTGCTGTTGTCCCATAAAGGCCGTGTTGTCCATAGGAGCTGTTTGCAGACAGAAGAGGGGGGCTTCAGTGGCTCCTGTGTCACTGTAGTCCTAAAGGGGTGCTGTAGTGCTGTCCAGGAGGTGCTCTGTCCATCAGGGGTACTCCCCCCAAGTGCAAAAAATATATATTTTTTTCTGTGTTTGTGTGTGCGTTAGCCACACGTGCATTAACAAAGTAGCAGCGCCAAGCGTGCGCCTGTGTCATAAGTCAAGGGCCGGCTGGTCTGTTGAAGGGTGGTGTAACTCCCAAATTGGCCCAAAAAATGTAAACATTTTATTTTTTTCATTTTTCTGTGTTTGTGTGCGCCTTAGCCGCACATGCATCAACAAAGTAGCAGCGCCAAGCGTGCGCCTGTGTCATAAGTCAAGGGCCGGCTGGTCTGTTGAAGTGTGATGTAACCCCCAAATTGGCCAAAAAAATTAAAGCATTTTCTTTTTTTTCTTTTTCTATGTTTGTGTGCGCGTTAGCCGCACGTGCATCAACAAAGTAGCAGCGCCAAGTATGTACTCTTTGGGGCCTAGTTTTTCAAACTGCCATCCTGTCTGCCACTGCAGTGCCACTCCTACATGGGCCACTTGTGTAGCTTAGCATAGTCATCCAGCTACCTCCATGCAACCTTTTTGCCTAAAAACAATATTGTGAGGTGTTCAGAATAGACTGGAAATGAGTGGAAATTAATGTTATTGAGGTTAATAATAACGTAGGAACAAAAAAAATAAAAAATGTGATTTTAGCTGTTTTTATGCTTTTTTCTAAAAAAAATACAGATCCAAAACACAAAACCCAGAACCCAAAACACGGAAGGGTAATTTTGGCAAAACCAATCCAGATCCAAAACACAAAACACGAAAAGTGGCCGGTGCACAGCACTAGTATAGATTACAGACATCAACATACGGCATCTCATGTTACTATGTTACTCATACATGAGTAGTAACCTTATTCCTGCCTGCATGAACTGTATAAATGGATATATTATTAATATAATTAGTACTACCCTTACCAATGATACACCCGTGATTCACCCACAAATTAAATGTTAAGATTTGAGCAATCCCTACTTAACAGCCAATAGGAATTCTTCTAGTTACTGTACCCCTATGTAATCTGACCATGGGTCACACTAGGACACATCCCTGAAGAACTCAATTTATCGTGCAGAAACGTGTTGGAGCATTAAACAAACGACATAAACAGCAATTTTAGAATATTTATTTTCAGCCATAAATGAGGTTTCGAGGTTTATGGAAATTTTAATGTGCTGCACCTCTGCCTATTAGGGACACTTCTTTATATTTACCACTTTATTGCTACCTAATGCCGATACTGTATTACACCATCCTCCTGGATCCAGAGCACTAGTGGAGCCTAGCATCCTTGATCCATATTGGAACACATATGCACTTTGCAGACTGAGCACTCGCTGTGACCATTGGGACCTTTGGCATCAAGAAAACGACCAAATAATCCAAAGAAATGATGTCCCTATATCGCCAAGAGGATCTAAATTTGGATCACCAGCCATCTAAGATCAGCAAGGACTACAAAACTGCATGACCCCCCGGCCGGGGCAGCTATCGTAGCATCAGGCTCACCTCATGTTTGCTTCTGCAGCCAGATTATCTATGGCAGGATCCAGAGAAAACTGCACAGCAAGTATCCATTATTAGCTGTGACCTGGGATTGGGGTGAGCAATAGAACAGGAGGTGCAGGATGCAGTGTTCCTGTATTGTTTGCATCAAATTGACATTAACATGGACCAATATCCCACATAAGGAGATTTTAACACCTGGTTAGACCTTTTTCAATTGTGGAGTTCCTATGACCTCATCTAATTATAAGGAGAGCACAGCATATGCTGAGATAGACTCTATTGCTAATAGGCCAAAAGACCACTTTAGGAATCAATTTACCTATGTTGTCAGGCGTTTTAGGGTGTGAGATTATACCTATGTGTTGTCAGACCAGTAAAGATTTTGTACACATTGTACATCTGTTTCCTCATCTTATCATTATTACCCCACATACACACCTGAGCTCAGAGCTTGTTCCCTTTATCTATTACAATCCCCCAGAGCTCCATCTTCTAACTCACCGCTGGTCTCTGGGGCCGGGCTCCTCTATGCTGCACTGCGCATTCTGGAGGATGAGCTGACAGATGTTATGACATTATGCATCTAGTTCATTTCCCTGTAATCTTAGTTTACAGCCAGAGCAGCAGAGGGAGCTGATACAGCTGGGTGCCTGCCCGCCTATAATCCATTATAGCAGGCGCCATGACATAACATCGGCAGGTGCTGCTGACATGTGCTAAGACAGTGGCCGTATCACCCTCCCTATCGCCTTGACTAGAGCGAATGATTGGCTAACCCCGCCTATTTTCTTATTGTATTCCAGTCTACATGATAAAACAAATCACTTAGTAGATGTTGCAGGTGGGTACTGACAAGTCATTAGAACGTTATCTGAAGATGGGAACCTTTTTTATTATTTTATACTGTGAATTTTTAACCTTATTTATGAAAACAAAGATACTGTCAGTTACAAATGTAACTTGCTGATTAAATGAAAGAGGGACATGACCCTGAGTGCTACATGTGACATATGACCTGTGTGGCTGCTATATAGCAGGTCAGGTGACCCAGCAGGACAGGACAGTAACAGCCATATAATATGAGGTCCCTGTGAAAGTAGCACCCAGTAAATAATGGAGACTCAGTCAGTGAATACGTAAAACATATTTTTATTGTATGATAAAATCTAGTTATGGGATCTATTTAGTAAACTAAAACAAAGCTGTACTGCAGCATTTAGCTGGAGAAAGCCTAATATATTACTTTTCTATATATAATAAAATGAATATTTAGTAAGTGAATAACATCATAATGGCATAAAAGCCACATACTTGGGCAACCTCTGGACTCACGAAGAGTCATCCTTCAGCACTCAGGAGAGGAAAAACCCCCTGTGCGGGAAACCTCTGGGGAACCATGGCTTCAGGATCGCCCTTCCCTCTGGGCACTAAGAGGTGTACTAATAGATACAGGGGGGGTCTAATACCCACTAATACTTACCTGATATCAGCAACTGATGATGTCTAAGGGGAAAAGGAGGAAAAAGTTGTTAGTGGATAAACAAGCAGAGTGATAAAATGATAACACTGGTGTCGCTGCAAAGAGGGAATAACTTCTATATAAAGGGGATATTCTGACCCTCCAACTACTGAGGACATTGCAAATGCCCAAAATAGCAACAATTAACTCAAAGTGTCTATTGTGTTTATTCTCCATACTAACTCCTTAATTTATGTGACACTACATTATACAGTTTTGATACTATATTAGCCATTATATCCTGTACTTCTCACAGTTATTCCCTATTCTATAGTCCTTGTCTTGCCTCTCACCCTTATAGACAGCACCCTGCTTTTCTTTCCCACCCCCATCTTATCCTTCTATGAATAACTTACCTTTGATCCTGCTTCTAGGCAGGTAACTGTTGAATCTTGGCAGATTACTGTAGGCAGGATGCTATAGGGGGAAGCACTGTGATGTCACAGTAGAGATATACATCACAAAGCAACCAACCATAGCAATACTGCGGAGTTACATCTATCATATGTATACATTTAAACATCAATTATAACTTGATTTACATTAACTTTTAGTCAATAAAATACTGTAGAAAATAAGACTGAAATCTTTTGTACATATTAACGCAATATAAAAGTGAAAGGAAAATGTAAAGGAATATCTAGATTATATCACCACTTATATTTTAGAGATAAATTAAGCTATTTATGTAACATTTTGAATGAACCATCATGGCATCAATTATGTCTGTTACTCTCATCAATTTTTAAAAAAGAAATACAAAATAATAGTGCTGCTTACAGACCCAGTGTCTCTTCCTAAACTCTGTCATACTGGTGGTAGCTGGGGTACAATGCATCCATTATACTGGTGGTAGCTGGGGTACAATGCATCCATTATACTGGTGGTAGCTGGGGTACAATGCATCTGTCATACTGGTGGTAGCTGGGATACAATGCATCCGTCAGACGGGTGGTAGCTGGGATACAATGCATCCGTCATACTGGTGGTAGCTGGGGTACAATGCATCCATTATATTGGTGGTAGCTGGGGTAAAATGCATCCGTCATACTGGTGGTAGCTGGAATACAATGCATCCGTCATACTGGTGGTAGCTGGGGTACAATGCATCCATCATACTGGTGGTAGCTGGGGTACAATGCATCCGTCATACTGGTGGTAGATGGGGTACAATTCATCTGTAATACTGGTGGTAGCTGGGGTACAAAGCATCCGTCATACTGGTGGTATTTGGCGTACAATGCATCCATCATACTGGTGGTAGCTGGCGTACAATGCATCCGTCATACTGGTGGTAGATGGGGTTCAATTCATCCGTCATACTGGTGGTAGCTGGTGCACAATGCATCCGTCATACTGGTGGTAGCTGGGGTACAATGCATCAGTCAGACTGGTGGTAGCTGGGGTACAATACATCCGTCATACTGGTGGTAGATGGGGTACAATTCATCCGTCATACTGGTGGTAGCTGGTGCACAATGCATCCGTCATACTGGTGGTAGCTGGGGTACAATGCAGCTGTCATACTGGTGGTAGCTGGGGTACAATGCATCCGTCATACTGGTGGAAGATGGGGTACAATTCATCTGTCATACTGGTGGTAGTTGGGTACAATGCATCCGTCATACTGGTGGTAGCTGGGGTACAATGCATCAGTCATACTGGTGGTAGCTGGGGTACAATTCATCTGTCATACTGGTGGTAGCTGGGGTACAATGCATCTGTCATACTGGTGGTAGCTGGGGTACAATGCATCTGTCATACTGGTGGTAGCTGGGGTACAATGCATTTGCCATACTGGTGGTAGCTGGGGTACAATCAGAGCTGGCCCTAGCCAATTCAGTGCCCTAGGCAAAATTTTGGCTGATGCCTCCTAGCATGTGTTATTTTATATATCTTTCTATCTGTTTATCTATCTATATACGTAATAAAAGGCCGGCACCCCACCTTGCAGTTCCACCAGCCCCATTCCTCTAGACCTAGTGTGTGTCTCAGCACCATTCCCCCACTGTGTCAGCATCATTCTCCACTCCAGCATGTTTCTCAGCCCCAGTGTGTTAGCCTCTTTCCCCCACCCCCAGCATGTCTCTTTCTCCCTCCAAGCCCCATAGTGTCTCAGCCTTGCCTTCCCCCTCCAGCCCCAGTGTGTCTCAGCCTTCTCCCCCCAGCCCCAGTGCATGTCTCAGCCTCCCCCCCAGCCCCAGTGCGTGTCTCAGCCTCCCCCCCAGCCCAAGTGCGTGTCTCTGCCTTTCCCCCAGCCCCAGTGCATGTCTCAGCCCCCAGCCCCAGTGCGTGTCTCAGCCCTTCCCCCCAGCCCCAGTGCATGTCTCAACCTCCCCGCCCCAGAGTGTGTCTCAGCCTCCCCGCCCCAGAGTGTGTCTAAGCCTCCCCACCCCAGAGTGTGTCTAAGCCTCCCCGCCCCAGAGTGTGTCTAAGCCTCCCCGCCCCAGAGTGTGTCTCAGCCTCCCCGCCCCAGAGTGTCTCAGTCTCCCCGCCCCAGAGTGTCTCAGCCTTGCATTCTCCTCATCCCATACCAGTGCAGCCGCCGCCACTTACATTGGCTGTTTCTTCTCCGCAGCACCTCTCGATCCTCTCCTTCCAGCAGCCCGGCCTCTAGTTATAAATAAAGAAGGTGTATATACCCGTGCTCCAATGCACACCGGAGTGCAGCTTAAGACTGTGACCTACACACGTCACTAAAAATCAAAATGAAAAAAGCAAAGTCTCAAGCGCTCCTCCTCATGAGGCAAAATTACATAAAGTCTTCAGTCCATAATAGTCTCAGATGAATATAAAAAATGTTGAAAATGTAAACAAACTTCTTTTTTTCTTCTTTAAAGATAATCTTCAAACACACTAGCACAATAGACCCTTCAGTGTTTTACAGCATCTCAAAGAAATCACAAATAACGATCTCTCATAGTGCAGTATTACAACATTTATTTCCAAAATAATATAAAAAACATAGAATGAATAAAATGGCAGCGTACCATAGGCAACCTTTTAAGAAAGGCACAGTAACACGCATAAGGGGTGATTATAGCTACCCCAACAAGCAGTTCACCTTTCTGGTGCAGGTTCCTCCTAGACAGCTAGGCAATGGCAGCCCCACAGATCAACGCGTTTCAGCTATACAAGCCTTTATCAAGATAGGGTTATGACACGGCGCGCATGACGTCACGCGCGCCGTGTTATAACAAGGGCCCGGGCCGCGGCGGGTGGCTGTTATGTTGGTGGAGCCGGAGCGGCCGAAGCGGGCCCACTCCGACTCCAACCATTTAAATAATGGGGACCGGGTCGGCGGGCAGCGGCGCTGTCGGATGCAGGCGGCCACGGTCCCCTGCACCACAGCGGGCCCCGGTGCAAGGCATCGGCTGTACCGCTGCTAGTTCCACCCCTGTCCTGTAGCCAGAATAAGCTTCTGTGCAGAAGCTCATTCTGACCAGTCAAAGTCACCTGACCGGATGACAGGTGAGCTGCCAGGTCGGAGCGGAGCTCCGATCGCGGCAGCGGCGTGTGGTAGGCAGCGGAGAGCCTTGAATGCCCCTAGGCATTCAAGTCGCCCCTAGGCATTAGCTTATTATGCCTAGGGCCGGCTCTGGGTACAATGTATCCGTCATACTGGTGGTAGCTGGTGTACAATGTATCTGTCATACTGGTGGTAGCTGGGGTACAATGCATCCGTCATACTGGTGGTAGCTGGGGTACAATGCATCCGTCATACTGGTGGTAGCTGGGGTACAATGCATCCATCATACTGGTGGTAGCTGGGCGTACAATGCATCCGTCATACTGGTGGTAGCTGGGGTACAATGCGTCCGTCATACTGGTGGAAGCTGGGGTACAATGCATCAGTCATACTGGTAGTAGCTAGGGTACAATGCATCCGTCATACTGGTGGTAGCTGGTGTACAATGCATCCGTCATTCTGGTGGTAGCTGGGGTACAATGCATTTTATACATTTCTATTGCTTTAATTTTTTTTAACTATATATTTTCTTTCTGGGAGTGAAGGGGGATTTGGCCAACCAAACCTGCCGGGACTCAATGGGCCAGCTCCAGCCACACTCTGTATTGCATATTACTAGGATACTCTAATGTTTGGGTACAGTTACTGTAGGTAGAGGTAATGTGACATATTTATTTTATACTGCTAGGGAAAATATATGTTAATGCCACCTACTTTCGTGTTGACTTTGCCTATAGTTTATTTGGTCCTGCCTACAGTGTGAGTCGACTGTCATAAGTTTTTCCAGGAACTATTTAAGTTCCTAATCCTCCCCTGTGTACACCACAGCCACACCTCTGTACCCTGACATTCAGGCCTGTCAAATTTCTCTGAGCCGCTCATCTCTAGCTAAAATATTTTTTCAATTGGATGGCACTTGCCAGGAAAACTGCCCTTGATATGGGAATTTTTCATGTCTAGCCCTGATTTGATGAAATACAACACAGGACTAGCATGGTAGGGATGCAGGACTTTCTGCAGATCAAGTCCATCCTATTCCATCTGGAGTTAGTGAGGTGCAGAAAGCACAAGAGACCTCCGCTGATCAGGAATTGGAGGTGAGTATATACTTTTTATAGGTAGTGTATGAAAAGTAGAACAGTTCTTAAAGCAATTAAGTTGGCAGAATAGCGCAGGACAATATTCCAGTATTCACAGTAATACTATCTTAAAGCCCTTCGAAGGAGCTTAATTGTTTGGGGTCGTTGCATGATGGATATTGCACGATGGATAAGTACCTGCCTTTATTTCTCAGCATTGAGGACATCTTCTGACCAAATCCCCAACTCCATTTGCTGAAATGCAGCCCCAAACTTGCAAGGAACCTCCACCATGCTTCACTGTTGCCTGCAATTACTAATTATTGTACCACTCTCCAGCCCTTAGGCGAACAAGCCAAATATTTCACATTTTGACTCATCAATCCAGGGCACCTGCTGCCATTTTTCTGCACCCCAGTTCCTATGTTTTCTTACGTAGTTGAGTCACTTCGCCTTGTTTCCCCATCAAAGGTATGATTTTTGGCCACAATTCTTCCGTGAATATCACTTTTGCCCACACTCCTCTGAACACGAGATAGATGTACCTGGGTCCCACTGGTTTCTGCCAGTTCTGAGCTGATGGCACTACTGGATATCTTCCGATTTGAAAGGAAAGTAATCATCATGTGTCTTTCATCTGATGCACTAAGTTTCCTTGGCCGACTACTGCGTCTACGGTCCTCAAATTTGCCAGTTTCTTTGTGCTTCTTCAAAAGAGCTTGAATAGCACATCTTAAAACCCCAGGCTGCTTTGTAATCTTTGTCTGTGAGAGAACTTGCTGATGCAGTATAACTACCTTGTGTCTTGTTGCTGTGCTCAGTCTGGCCATGGTGTATGACGTGCGATATGAAACTGTCTTCCAGAACCGCACCTTTGTAGCACAGTTTGGCTGTTCCTCACCCAGTTTAGATTGAAAAGCTGTTTCTGTTTCAGTTAATGACTGTGTTTCAACCTACATATGAAAATGATGATCATTATCACCTGTGTTTGTGTGTGTGTGTTTATAGATAATATATATATATAAGTAGAAAGAGAAGTGGGATGCCCCGGTGCACAACTGTGCAAGAAGACAAGTACATTAGAGTCTCTAGTTTGAGAAATAGACGCCTCACAAGTCCTCAACTGGCAGCTTCATTAAATGGTACCCACAAAACACCAGTGTCAGCATCTACAGTGAAGAGGCGACTCCGGGATGCTGGCCTTCTAGGCAGAGTGGCAAAGAAAAACCATATCTGAGACTGGCCAATAAAAGGAAAAGATTAATATGGGCAAAATAACATAGACATTGGACAAAGGAAGATTGGAAAAAAGTGTTATGGACAGACAAATCGATGTTTGAGGTGTTTGGATCACACAGAAGAACATTTGTGAGACACATAACAAGTGAAAAGATGCTGGAAGAGTGCCTGAAGCCATCTGTCAAGCATGGTGGAGGTAATGTGATAGTCTGGACTGCTTTGGTGCTGGTAAAGTGGGAGATTTGTACAAGGTAAAAGGGATTTTGAATAAGGAAGGCTATCACTCCATTTTGCAACGCCATGCCATACCCTGTGGACAGCGCTTCATTATAGCCAATTTCCACTGTCAACAGGACAATGACCCAAAGCACACCTCCAAATTATGCAAGAACTATTTAGGGAAGAAGCAGGCAGCTGGAATTCTGTCTAATGGAGTGGCCAAAGCAGTCACCAGATCTCAACCCCATTGAGCTGTTGTGGGAGCAGCTAGACCGTATGGTACGCAAGAAGTGCCCATCAAGCCAATCCAACTTGTGGGAGGTGCTTCAGGAAGCGTGGGGGGAAATTTCTTCAGATTACCTCAACAAATTAACAATGTCTTGACTATATGTTCTATTCATTTTGCAACTCATTTGATAAATAAAAGTCAGTTTTCATGTAAAACACGAAATTGTCTGGGTGACCCCAAACTTTTGAACAGTAATGTATGTATAATATATATTTAGGTAAGTGGTAGAAGGCGGCATTCAGAGGTTACAAGGTGTTTATTTGTACCATTTCGGAGAATGTTCCTCCTTCCTCAAGACACCTATATAAAATATGTTTTTTACATGTTGTGTCTATGAAAACATGTAACCAGAGAATGCACCAGAGTGGAATTATACATAACTTTATTAAGGTTTATAATGGATTAAATCCTTAACGCTGTTGCTTTCTTCTCTTTTTCATCCACTTTTTTCCTTTCTTCCTTGTTTTTCTTTTCTTTTCTCTTCCCCTTTTTTCTTTCTCCATCTTTATCTCTTTCCTTTTTTCTCCCCATTTATCTGTACCCCCTTTTCTCTGCCACGTTCTCTTTCTCCCTCTGACTTCCCTGTCCCCATTTTTACTCTCTTATGAGTAGACAGACTCTACTCCTTTTCGTTTCACCGATCCCAGCAAAAAACATAGAACACCAGCAAGTGTAGTATGTTTCTACCATTGATTACATAGTATAGGAAATACACACATACGTATAACAAGCTGCAGGGGATGTCGTATCAGAGCTGGTAAGTCATGTTTCTTATGGCAAGGAGATTGAGAGACTTTAAACTAAAATTGTCATTATTGGCTGTAAGCCGGATTCAAACAGATCTTATATTCTAAAGATCACAAGAAAAGGGGAGGGCAGATAGTGGAGATTTGGTGAGAAGGTTAGTGGGAATTAATGCTTTGGGATGGCTTGAGCCAACATTGGGGATTATAGGGGGACTAGGTTTGGGTGAGATGTTGAGGTACAGTATTAGCATACAGTATATCCACACAAGAAAATCACAAATGATGACCGTCTTCTTTGGAGAATGTCATGGTTGGGTCATGTGATTGGTTTTAGCCATTTCCCTCATTATAAAAGGCATGAAAGACAGGAAACAGGTAAGTATGGTGTTGGGGATTTTTTAAATTAATTCTATTTTTTCTGTTAGCAATTGTTTTTTTTAACAACATGGCAGTGCTATTATGTGCTATTGGCGAGGAACCATAGGAGGTCAGCAATAGACATCAGCGCAATGTGAGTTTAGGCCACAACAGTGTTCCTTCACCAGGCTTGCAGGTTTGTTGTAGGATTACAGCAATACAGCGGTACAGACAGTAATGGCGGTATGTGGTGACAGAGGAGAAGCTAATGGAGGAATATTTTTATTTCAAAGATAAAACAATTATGAGCACTACTTCTTACCTCTTAGTTTTAAAGTAATTTTTTTTCTATTTATAAGGGGTAATCCTACTTTTTTATTTAGAGCCACAACTAAAGAGTTAGGGCCTGATTCAGGCCCAGATGCTATGCTGCACTCGCTCGCATTGAGCGATTTTTTGCAATTTGCGCATGCGTATGAGTCGCAATGCGCGTGCGCGAATCAGTCATTGTGATGGGAAAGTGCTTGCCCGTAGCCAGCAGTCGGACCGCTATTTTGAGTGACAGATAGTGCCGTTTGTGGGTGGCAACAGGGGAAGGTGCTTGTAAACGGGGGTGTGGATGTGCGAGCAGCGTTTCATGGGTGTGCATAATTAGCATAATTAGCAAAGTAGCGTCATTACGCACGTAACTGGGTTGTATTTTAGCCTGAACTGCTCGCAATGTTGTAGTGGGAAAAGGCTACCACAAGCACTGCGAGCAGCTCCGATGACTCTCGATGTTCCCGATTAATCCTACAACTGCCGGAGATGACGTGTGTTGTGAGTGGCTAAGGGGCGTCTTTATACAGGTGCGAGCGTATAGTTCGGCCGCTCGCTATTACTTAGTGGGCGGCTTTACACGACGCAGTTCGAGCACATGATTTAACTAGCCGGCCCCTATTAGCCAGCGAGCGGCCGCAAATAGCGTCCAGGTCTGAATCAGGCCCTTAATTTATAAGGAGGGTTCAGAGGAAGATGTGAAGAGTTCCCAGTAGGCAGTGGGCACATGGCAGGGGGAACATCCACAGCAGGGATTCCAAGCAAGCAGTCACACTGTACTGGGAGGGGTGTCACCATTATGTGTATACCAGGGGTCCCACAAACCATGAAATTGATCAACTGCGTCATGCAAGAGGCTAGTGATATATTTCATGGAGGCAACATGCTATATCTTGGCTATTACCACATTTATGATGGGCTGTGTAGGTTTTTCCACTCTCTGGCTATTTGCTGCTTAGTGCCATTGCATATCTGACCAATAAACCTATCAGAGGATTTGTTAATTGATCTACTGGAGAGAGACAGAAGGACAGGAGAATGACCAAAGGGTGTTTAGAAATCTATGGGCCAGTAATGTCAGCTATCAAAGCACAATAGCGACCCAGAGCCTGGATACCTGAGGACATTCCCACCATACGTGTGCACAAACAACACTCTGGGCCTGATTCAGAGCCGGACGCTATTTGCGGACGCTCGTTCAGAAAAAGGGGCTGGCTATTTAAATTGAGCGCTCGCTCTTTGCGGTCTGTTGACGCCTCTATGTCTGAGCGAGCGAACGAAACATGCGCTCGCTATTTTGTAAAGACGCCCCTTGGCCGCTCGCATCATACGTCCTCTCCGCTATTTATTAGATTAATCGAGTACATCGAAAGGCGTATGAACTGCTCGCTATTCTTGTGGTAGCATTTTCCTACCGTAATCATGCGAGCAGTTCAGGCTAAAAGACAACCAACTGACGTGGTTGATGACGCTGCTTTGTTAATTTTGCACACCCTTAAAACGATCGTTTTGACCATTTGGTACGTCTGCGTTCGGATCTCCACTCCCCGTTTTCAAGCACCTTCCCCTGTTACCACCCACAAACGCCTCATTCTGTCACTCAAATTAGCAGGCATTCGCTATTTTGCGAGCACACGATTTCCGACCGACTGACTGGTTGGCGCATGCGCATTACAACCCATACGCATGCGCAGATGTGCGAACATCGCTCGGAGCGAACGAGCGGCCACTTACGAGCGGCTCTGAATCAGGCCCTCTGTCCACAGATTCTCCCACTCATATAAGAGGTGTACACCTTAGAGGCACTTTCTTTTACCACAGTGTTAATGGATGACTTGGCTGTGCACAGGCAAATTGCTATCATCCCTACTTGCCCAACGAGATCATCAGGTCCTTTACCCAGTCCTGTTTAAATGGTTCAGTCAGTGAGAAGGGGATAGGGGCAATGGTGATATATTATAAACTAAATACTAGTTCTGCATCCAAAAGGGTGATATACATACACAGGTCCATAAATATTAGGACATTGACAGAATTTTCATATTTTGGCATCTATTCACCACCACAATGGCTTTGAAATGAAACGAGCAAGATGTGCTTTAACTGCAGACTTTCAGATTTAATTTCAGGGTAATTACATCCAAATCAGGTGAACGGTGTAGGAATTACAATGGTTTCTATATGTGCCTCCCACTTTTTAAGGGGCCAAAAGTAATGGGACTATCAACTCAAAAGCTATTTCATGGACAGGTGATGGCTATTGCCTCGTTATTTCATTATCAATTAAGCAGTTAAAAGGTCTGGAGTTGATCTTAGGTGTGACATTTGCATTTGGAATCAGTTGCTGTCGACTCTCAATATGAGATCCAAAGAGCTGTCACTATCAGTGAAGCAAGCCATCATTAGGCTGAAAAATCAAATCAAACCCATTAGAGAGATAGCAAAAAAATTAGGTGTGGCCAAATCAACTGTTTGGAACATTCTTAAAAAGAAAGAACACACCGGAGAGCTCAGCAACACCAAAAGACCCGGAAGACCACGGAAAACAACTGTGGTGGATGACAGAAGAATTATTTCCCTGGTGAAGAAAAACCCCTTCACAACAGTTGGCCAAATCAAGAACACTCTCCAGGAGGTAGGGGTATATGTGTCAAAGTCAACAATCAAGAGAAGACTTCACAACAGTGAATATAGAGGGTTCACCCCAAGATGTAAACTATTGGTGAGCCACAAAAACAGGAAGATTAGAGTTTGCCAGACAACATCTAAAAAAAACATTACAGTTCTGGAACAACATCCTATGGACAGATGAGACAAAGATCAACTTGTACCAGAGTGATGGGAAGAGAAGAGTATGGAGAAGGAAAGGAACTGCTCATGATCCAAAACATACCACCTCATCAGTGAAGTATGGCGGTGATAGTGTCATGGCGTGGGCATGTATGGCTGCCAATGGAACGGGTTCCCTTGTATTTATTGGTGATGTGACTGCTGACAAAAGTAGCAGAATTAATTCTGTAGTGTTTCGGGCAATATTATATGCTCATATTCAGTCAAATGCTTCAGAACTCATTGGACGGCGCTTCACAGTGCAGATGGACAATGACCCGAAGCATACTGCAAAAGCAACCAAAGAGTTTTTTAAGGCTAAAAGTGGAATGTTATGCAATGGCCAAGTCAATCCCCTGACCTGAATCCGATTGAGCATGCATTTCACATGATGAAGACAAAACTGAAGGGAAAATGCCCCAAGAACAAGCATGAACTGAAGACATTTGCATTAGAGGCCTGGCAGAGCATCACCATGGATGATACCCAGCGTCTGGTGATGTCTATGCGTTCCAGACTTCAGGCTGTAATTGCCTGCAAAGGATTTGCAACAAAGTATTAAAAAGTGAAAGTTTGATTTAGGATTGTTTAGTTTGTCCCATTACTTTTGGCCCCTTAAAAAGTGGGAGGCACATATAGAAACCGTTGTAATTCCTACACCGTTCACCTGATTTGGATGTCATTACCCTCAAATTAAATCTGAAAGTCTGCAGTTAAAGCACATCTTGTTTGTTTCATTTCAAAGCCATTGTGGTGGTGAATAGAGGCCAAAATATGAAAATTCTGTCAATGTCCCAATATTTATGGACCTGACTATATATGCTTACATTGTTTCAGCTTTCCATTGTTACCAAAAAAGTCCAATTTTAATGAGAAACTTCTGTGGAAATCACCGGTCACTATTGCGGTTCCCAGGAAAAAGTGATTCAGGCCTTTTCCTGGAAATGCTTTGTATCAGTGTATACATTTCTCCTGGGAACTAGTTACAGTAGGTCAGTCTTGAAAAAGATACAAAGGGACTGAAACGCGTTGGGTTGTGTACAGAGGAAAGAAGAACCAGTTACCGGGACACGATCACAGATCACAGACAACAGTTGGAACATGATATACTGTACGGGTTATTATCATAGTGTATTGTCAAACAAAGATCAGACTTACATGCTAAGTTTTCACCATCCTCTAGTACGGCCGTATGGTACAAATAAGTAGAATGTTTTATTGATTTATTTATTATTCAGTCATGTGAGTAAATAGAATTGTATTTGTTTTTTTAGTTAAATAAACCGACTCCACAATGAGAACATATTTTCTTTTGTTTATCCCCTTTCCTGAAGGTTTTTGAAACCCCTGTGGATGAAATATGTGACAGCAAGGTCCACACAACCAGTTCATTTTGAAATGGATTTGAAGAAATCCGCAGCAAGTACATCTGAGCTGTATAAAGGAATAACGCCTGACCTCGCCACTATCTGGTGAGTACTATACCTAAGGGGATGGTCACGATGCAGAAAATATTTTATGAAATTAATTGATAAATTCATAAGGAAGAGAAAAGAAGCAATATATATCTCCATCCTTATTTTGGGCTTTATTATTTGTTTTCTTTGGCAGAACTATATTTTCACTGTACTTTCTTTGTTGTATTGATTTTATTTTTTTGTGATTTACGGAACCCCTTACAGAGAAGATAGTCAGAAGTCAATTACGAGCACTACAACACATACACATTCGAGTTACATTATTGTGACCACCTCCTACATTTGACGTCTGCAGTGCGTAGTCCATGAAGTACGCCACGTGCCGTGCGCTGGCTTGGTGGGTGTAAAAGGTGTGTGATAGGATGTCTGCACACATATCACTCGCTGCAGTAATGGGTACAAGGGGCGATTTATTAGAGTTGCAAAAAGGGATAATTATTGGCTTTCAGGCCAAGTGTGGTAATATTTCTGAAACAGCGCAGTATCATGATTGGATAAAATGGCATCATTGCGAATAACCAATGTGGAAACTGCGGAGCACCATGTGCCACTGATGTGAGAGGTGAACGTCGGCTACGAAGGTGCGCGAGGGCCATCTGACACGCTACAGTGGAGCAGCTTACCGTCAAAATGACCCTGGGGTCCACCAGACGTGTGTCTATAATTACATTTGATCCAACCCTGCTGCATATGGTGCTCCGAAGCAAACGGATGGTCACTGCACCTATGCTAACGAAGGTGCATCGGTAGAAATGGCTTCAATATTTATGCATGTATTGGAATTGGACCCCCGCTGATTGGCGATGGGTTGCTTTCTCCGATGAGTCACGTTTCTGCTTCATCTAATGGATGGACATTGGCGTGTCAGACTAGATACTTCGGAGAACACGCTGCAGCCATTACTGGAAGAACACAGGCTGGTGGTGAGGAATGTTTTCATGGCATTCTCTGGGCCCACTCATCCATGTGGAAGGCACCCTCGACCGATTTGGTTATGAATCCATCCTTGCAGAGCACGTACATCCATACATGGTGATTTTCTTCCCTGAGGCGGATGATATCTTCCAGCAAGACAATGCGACATGTCACAAGACTAGAAATGTCCGATAGTGGTTGGACGAGCACGACCAAGAATTCCAAGTACTTCCCTGGCCCCCTCATTCCCCGGACTTGAACCCCATTGAGCTACTGTGGGAGCACTTTGATCATTGTGTTCGCTATATGGATACTCCACCATTCACCCTCCAGCAGCTGTGGGAATCACTACAGTCAGCATGGCTCTAGATACCTGTGCCAACCTACCAGCACCTTATTGAATCTCTCCCAGCCCATCTAGTTGCTGTCCGTGTTGCATTCTGCTACTACTCACAGATGCCATTCCTCACACATTATAAGAGCCCTCACTTACCGGCACAAGTCTCTAAAAAAGTCACTGCACCTGTCCAGGTTGGACTTTGAGTGTGTATTTTGTATGGGAGTCTGAGACCTCTCACTTCACTGCCGTTGTTGTTAAGGAAATTGGCCCATGCAAATTTAGTTTGAGTTGAACTTTCATTAAGTGGCTCCACTTATTAGTTGGCTGTTCTTTCTTTCACCACCATCAGGGCTCCAAACCATCAGGGGGGGACTGCTGGACAGAGACGGGGACCTGCCCTTCAGCCCACCAGCCTGCCTGCCATGCAATAAAGTTTTTTTTTGAGACTTGGGGCATGACATCATGGTGTCACACACCACGCCGCTGAAGGAGAGGAGCCTCGCTGCCAAGAAGAAGGTAAGTGTGGGGGCTGGCTGGGGCTGGAGAGACAGAAGGGGGACTGGGCTGGAGACACAGAAGGGAGGCTGGCTGGGGACACAAAATGGGGTTTTGGCTGGGGTGATACAGAAGGGAGGCTGGCTGGGGAAACAGAAGGGGGGCAGGCTTGAAATACAGAAGGGTGGCTGGCTGGCAGGAGTCAAAGAAGGGGGTCTGGCAGGAGACACAGTAGGGGCTGATTGGGGACACAGAAGGGGGCTGGCTGGTAGGAGAGACAGAAGGGGGGCTGACTGGCAGGAGAAACAGAAGGGGGGCTGGTTGGGGACACAGAATGGGGGCAGGCTGGAGACACAGATGGGGCTGGCTGGTATCACAGAAGGGGGGCTGGCTGGGAACACAGAAGGGGGGCTGGCTGAGGACTCAGAAGGGTTGTTGGCTGGCAGAGACACAGAAGGGGGTTTGGCTGGAACTGGAGAGACACTGCATGTCTGACGTTGCAGAAATATGTGGGTAGGGGCTGCCTATTTTGTCAATCCTGGGCCCCACAATTTCTGATGGCAGCCCTGGCCACCATACTATTTTATTTGAATTAATTAAATAATAAAGCTGGTTTATGGTTATGCACTATGGCTCTGATTCAGACTTGCTCGCTAAGCCGCGATCACTCTTGCCAAAAGGGGCCCGGTATGCAAATTCCGCGATCGCACTGCATAGCTTAAGGACGCCCTCTATGTCTTAGAGAGCGACGGCAGTGAGCGTACGCAGGTGTATAAAGCCGCCCACCTTTCTCTCGTAGCACACATCATCTCCAGGAAGTGTCAGATTAATCAGTAACATCGATAGCCATCGGAGCTGCTCGCAGCCCTTGAGGTAGCCCCTAACCCAACGCAAGCAGTGAAATCACTTCACGCTCCAATACAACCAAGTGACGTGTTCAATGATGGTACTTTGGTAATTATGCACACCCATTAAACTCCATTTTGATGCTCAGATACGCCTGCGTTCGTGCAACCACTCCCCCGTTCACTTCCCCTGTCACCACCCACAAACGGCGCTGTCACTCAAAGTATCGTCCAGTCTGTCTACTGCGAGCACACGATTCCCGGCCACAGTGACTGGTTCACGCATGCGTAATTTGAAGCATGCGCAGATGTGCGATAATCGCCCTTAGCGAGCGAGCGCAGCTTAGCGACCGGGTCTGATTCAGGCCCTATGACTTTGTTGCAAAAGCTGTCATCAGCCGCTAGAGCATTTATACATTTTGCATGAAACATGCAGAAAAAAGGATTTTATGTTGTGCAGTTGATCAAAATTAAAATTTAGGAAAATTTCCAGGGAATAAAATGTATAGGTACAAATTTCTACACAGGAACTGCCCCCTGAAATTAGTGATAATTGGCAATTAGATTTGAAACTGAAGTTGCGGCTACTACTCTTTATTTACCTATGAGAATAAATCTCAGTAATGTAGTTATATGCAAAAAGAAATTTTGTGGGGTAAATAAATTTTTTTATAAAATTAACCAAGTTAAATTCTTTTTAATTAACCCTAATTATGGATAATATCTTGTCATTGGTGTAGCTTTTTCAATATTAATAGAAAACAGATTATTTGTCAGGGATTATGGCTGTTTTACTCTCTGCTGAGTCTCTGATTGGATTAGTGTTACTAGCGATTCAACTCCATAACCATGACATAGAGGAGATGTGTGTTACACATAAGTGCAGAACATAATGTATATAGATTACACACATCAATGTACGGCATCTCATATTACTATGTTACTCATACATGAGTAGTAACCTTATTCCTGCCTGCATGACCTGTATAACTGGATATATTATTAATATCATTAGTAATACCCTTACCAATGATACACCCGTGATTCACCCACAAACTAAATGTTAAGATTTGACCAATCCCTACTTTACAGTGTGCAACCAATAGAAATTCTTATAGTTACCTGTACCCCTATCTAATCTGACCATGGGTCATACTAGGACACATCCCTGAAGAACTCAATTTATCATGCAGAAACGTGTTAGAGCATTAAACAAATGACAACAACAGCAATTTTAGAATATTTATTTTCAGCCATAAATGAGGTTTTGAGGTTTATGGAAATTTGAATGTGCTGCACCTCTGCCTATTAGGGACACTTCTTGAAATTTATCAGCTTATGGCTACCTAATGCCTATACTGTACTACACCATCGTCCTGGATCCAGAGGACTAGTGGAGCCTAGCATCCTTGATCCATATTGGAACATGTGTGCACTCGGCATACTGAGCACTCGTTTGGCATCAAGAAAACAACCAAATAATCCAAAGAAGTGATGTCCCTATATCGCCAAGAGGATCTAAATCTGAATCACCAGCCATCTAAGATCAGCAAGGACTACAAAACTACATGACCCCCCGGCCGGGGCAGCTATCATAGCATCAGGCTCACCTCATGTTAGCTTCTGCAGCCGGTTTATCTATGGCAGGATCCAGAGAAAACAGCACAGCAAATATCCATTATTAGCTGTGACCTGGGATTGGGGTGAGCAATAGAACAGGAGGTGCGGGATGCAGTGTTCCTGTATTGTTTGCATCAAATTGACATCAACATGGACCAATATCCCACATAAGGAGATTTTAACACCTGGTTAGACGTTTTTCAATTGTGGAGATCCTATGACCTCATCTAATTATAAGGAGAGCACAGCATATGCTGAGATAGACTCTATTGCTAATAGGCCACAAGACCACTTTAGGAATCAATTTACCTATGTTGTCAGGCGTTTTAGGGTGTGAGATTATACCTATGTGTTGTCAGACCAGTAAAGATTTTGTACACATTGTACATCTGTTTCCTCATCTTATCATTATTACCCCACATACACACCTGAGCTGAGAGCTTGTTCCCTTTATCTATTACAATCCCCCAAAGCTCCATCTTCTAACTCACCGCTGGTCTCTGGGGCCGGGCTCCTCTATGCTGCACTGCACATTCTGGAGGATGAGCTGATGGATGTTATGACATTATGGCATCTAGTTCATTCCCCTGTAATCTTAGTTTACAGCCAGGGCAGCAGAGGGAGCTGGTACAAAAAGTATGGTGGTCGCTCACATCAACTTAATGACATTGCACAGGTGCTGTTTTGTGAGGCATGAAAGGAGCCAGCACTGGGGGGATGTGTTGGTCTGAATAGTGCCATTAGGAGGTTTCTGGGGTACCTTCTAGGTGAGTCTGCTTTCAGCTTATACATGTACTGTTATTATGCAGTACATTAATTTGTAATTATATGACCCAGAGTTGGTGCTATTAGGTAGCAACAATTATTTTGGGGTGAGCGTTTGGGCGTGGGGCCCCCGAAGTTGCTCTGGCTGCGCCTTTTTTCAGGGCATCACCACTTAATTCACATAGATATTTTTTTATCACCTTTCTATTTGTTTGTCTATTTTTTATGTAATTTTAATCCCTTACCATTAACACTTAATGATATATCTTTACACAACTATACTTTACACTTCACTTTCACCTTTTTTCCATTTTTCGTGTGATGCCCTGGGGATGGTCCTTGGCTGGATTCTTTTGGGGTTCCCTGCGTCTCGGACGTGAACCCCATAATGTTAGGGACGCTGGTATAGAGGAGCCTTGACGTTGGCCCAGGGCTTATTCATATATTTGCAAATGTATGTAAACCAATACCTCTGAATTTCTATTATCATGTAGGATTCAAGTATTTTTGTTGATTTTGCTGCAGTGTGCTGGAGGGAAACTCCCTTTTTTTTTTAGGGAGCTGGTACAGCTGGGTGCCTGCCCGCCTATAATCCATTATAGCAGGCGCCATGACATAACATCGGCAGGTGCTGCTGACTTGAGCTAAGACAGTGGACGTATCACCCTCCCTACCACCTTGACTAGAGCGAATGATTGGCTAACCCCGCCTACTTTCTTATTGTATTCCAGTCTACATGATAAAACAAATCACTTAGTAAATGTTGCAGGTGGGTACTGACAAGTCATTAGAACGTTATCTGAAGATGGGAACCTTTTTTAATATTATTTAATACTGTGAATTTTTAACCTTATTTATGAAAGCAAAGATACTGTCAGTTATAAATGTAACTTGCTGATTAAATGAAAGAGGGACATGACCCTGAGTGCTGCATGTAACATGTGACCTGTGTGGCTGCTATATAGCAGGTCAGGTGACCCAGCAGGACAGGACAGTATCAGCCATATAATATGAGGTCCCTGTGACAGTAGCACCCAGTAAATAATGGAGACTCAGTCAGTGAATATATAAAACATATTTTTATTGTATGATGAAATATAGTTATGGGGTCTATTTAATAAACTAAAACAAAGCTTTACTGCAGCATTTAGCTGGAGAAAGCCTAATATATTACTTTTCTATATATAATACAATGAATATTTAGTAAGTGAATAACATCATAATGGCATAAAAGCCACATACTTGGGCAACCTCTGGACTCACGAAGAGTCATCCTTCAGCACTCAGGAGAGGAAAAACCCCCTGTGGGGGAAACCTCTGGGGAACCATGGCTTCAGGATCGCCCTTCCCTCTGGGCAGTAAGAGGTGTACTAATAGATACGGGGGGGGGTCTAATACCCACTAATACTTACCTGATATCAGCAACTGATGATGTCTAAGGGGAAAAGGAGGAAAAAGTTGTTAGTGGATAAACAAGCAGAGTGATAAAATGATAACACTGGTGTCGCTGCAAAGAGGGAATAACTTCTATATAAAGGGGATATACTGACCCTCCAACTACTGAGGACATTGCAAATGCCCAAAATAGGAACAATGAACCTAAAGTGTCTATTGTGTTTGTCCTCCATACTAACCCCTTGATTTATGTGACACTACATTATACATTTTTGATCCTATATTAGTCATTATATCCTATACTTCTCACAATTATCCCCTATTCTATCGTCCTTGTCTTGCCTCTCACCCTTATAGACAGCACCCTGCTTTTCTTTCCCACCCACATATTATCCTTCTATGAATAACTTACCTTTAATCCTGCTTCTAGGCAGGTAACTGTTGAATCTTGGCAGATTACTGTAGGCAGGATACTATAGGGGGAAGCACTGTGATGTCACAGTAGAGATATACATCACAAAGCAACCAACCATAGCAATACTGCTGAGTTACACCTATCATATGTATACAGTTAAACATCAATTATAACTTGATTTACATTAACTTTTAGTCAATAAAATACTGTAGAAAATAAGACTGAATCTTTTGTACAGATTAACTCATACTGGTGGTAGCTGGGTTACAATGTATCCGTCATACTGGTGGTAGCTGGGGTACAATGCATCTGTCATACTGGTGGTAGCTGGGGTACAATGCATCTGTCATACTGGTGGTAGCTAGGGTACAATGCATCTGTCATACTGGTGGTAGTTTGGGTACAATGTATCCGTCATACTGGTCGTAGCTGGGGTACAATACATCAGTCATACTGGTGGTATCTGGGGTACAATGCATCCATCATACTGGTGGTAGTTTGGGTACAATGTATCCGTCATACTGGTGGTAGCTGGGGTACAATGCATTTTATACATTTATATTGCTTTCATTTTTTTTTTAAATATTTATTTTTCTTCTGGGAGTGAAAGGGGATTTGGCCAACCAGACCTGCCGGGACTCAATGGGCCAGCCCCAGCCACACTCTGTATTGTATATTACTAGGATGCTCTAATGTTTGGGTACCTGTACTGTAGGTAGAGGCAATGTGACATTTATTGTATACTGATAGGGAAAATATATGTTAATGCCACCTACTTTTGTGGTGACTTTGCCTATAGTTTATTTGGTCCTGCCTACAGTGCGAGTCGACTTTCATATGTTTTTCCAGGAACTCTTTGGGCGGAATTCAATTGATTACGCGGTCCGGATCTCCCGTCTAAAGTGACAGGAGATTGCGGGCCGCCATTCAATTGCTGCCGTTCTTCGCCGTGATCGCGCCCATAGAGGTCAGGTTTTGCCGCGTAAAGCAGCTAAACCCGACCAAAGTGCTGGGCGCGATCGCTAAAAGTGATGTTTGGGCGCCCAAACATGTCACTTTTCGCACATTTCAGCTCTCATCCCCCAGGGGCTGCGAGCTGAAATGTAGCGCTTGGCAGCTGATCGCGCCCGACAGGAGCAAGAATAGAATAGCTCCGTCGGGTGCGATAGGGGATAAAAACAATTGAATTCCGCCCTTTAAGTTCCTAATTCTCCCCTGCGTACACCACAGCCACACCTCTGTACCCTGACATTCAGGATTTCTCTGAGCCGCTCATCTCTAGTTAAAATATTTATTCATTTTGATGGCGCTTGCCAGGAAAACTGCCCTTGATATGGGAATTTTTCATGTCTAGCCCTGATTTGATGAAATACAACACAGAACTAGCATGGTAGGGATGCAGTACTTTCTGCAGATCAAGTCCATCCTATTTCATCTAGAGTTAGTGCGGTGCAGAAAGCACAAGAGACCTCCGCCGATCAGACTTTGGAGGTGGGTAGGTACTTTTTATAGGTAGTGTTTGAGGGTGAAGTGCACTCTCTGGGACTTAGCATGCAGTGTAAACTATAGAATCCTTCTCTTATTGTGTAATTTATAGTTTACCGTGAGTTACCCTAGAGTAGTGGTTCTCAAACAGTACACGTTTTCTAGGTCACCCAGCAGATGCACAGGTGTATATATTACTCACTGACACATTTTAAAAGATCCACAAGCGGAGCTAATTATTTCACATGTGTTTCTGTGAGGAGATATGGAAAACATGCACTGTTTGGGGTCCTGAGGACCGAGTTCGAGAACTTGTGCCCTAGAGTTAACAGTGCAGGGAAAATGCAGAAAACTGGCTTTTGACGTCAAGCCCAGAGCTTTACCAGCTTTTCCACTGTTTACATGGTAATTCCTTTGCATTCATTTTGTTTAAAAAAATGTATACCTTTTTTTTTACCCGTATAACAGCAAATACCTACATGCAATTACTGCTTTTTAGGTCATAATCTGAATTGTAACAGACCTGTACCCATGGTTCACATGCCAAAACCTGAGTGTGACTCTGCCAGCAAACATTTGCCATTCATAACCAAACTGCATTTCTAGAAAGTCCTTGAAATATTTCTCACTGACGTTTCATCTGCTTGAGAGCTATACATAAGAAATCATCTGGTTCAGCACAGTTCACAAGAGAATGGATTATACCATCTTCAACATGTAACTTGATTGATGGCTCAAGAGGATGCAAATATAAAGGTGTCGAAGTGATTTAAAACACTGTTCTCTGACCACTTCATCTGAATAGCTAGTCCTGTGTTTTCTTAGAAAGTAGAGTATTTGTTTAAGTGAGCAACGTAATGGGCAAAACACTGAATGCTATAAAATAATAAAATATAATTTCTACAAACCTTTACAATGTTAAATAAAATGAAAAAATAGTTTACGGGGATATTAAACAATTTTCCATCTTTAACAATGAAGTCATTTGCCTTGAAACAACCTTTAAGGATTATTAAGGAAGGACTAAATGGGGATGAGGGTAGTACTAACACTAGTTTGTCCAAAGGTTGACAACCCTTAAATGTTACCCTTTAAACACTGCCTACCACATATAGTAGGTGAGCCGGGGCTTCATGATGGCTTCCATTTGTCTATACTGCAGTAAAATCATATATTTGTAAAATACAAGCTTCAATTTTCCAGTACTTACAATGGGATGTAGTCGGGATGCCGATGGTCTAAATGCCGACCGTCGGCATCCCAACGGTCTAATCCCGGCAAGTGTCTAATGACCGCTGTCGAAATCCAGATGCCTGTCATTAGACGTATGCCGGGAGCCCGACACCTGGCTTATCGATCGAAGGTAAGCTGGGCGTGGACAGCCGCGGGGGGGGGGGATTATGTTAGGTTCTCCCAGGGGGGATTTAGGGTTAGGCACCTCCGGGGGGAGGTTAGGGTTAGGCATCCCACCCGGGGGGAGGTTAGGGTTAGACTGCGGGGAAGGGGGGGGTTAGACTTAGGCACTTACAGGGGGGTTAGGGTTAGACACTTGGGGGGGATGGTTAGGGTTAGGCATCCCTAAGGGAGGGTTAGGGGGGGAAGTTAGGTTAGTAAATAGAAAAAATACTCATCTGTCGGGATCTTCACTGCCGGGCTTCCGCTGTCGGGATTTAAAAGGTAAATCATACTGATTCCCTTGCAATATATATATATATATATATATATATATATATATATATATATTGGTATTAGTATTCATTCTAGCACCCTGCACCTGTTACAGCCCGTGCAGTTGCTCTTTCCTGCCTGGGGTTTCGGTATCTGCTCTGGTGCTTCTGGCACACTTAGCTGATGCAACAAACTGCTGAGATGCAGACCAGAGTGTGCTAGAAGCACCAGAGCAGAGAGCGACACTCCAGGCAGAAAAGAGGAACTGCTCGTGTTGTGACAGGTGCGGGGTGCTAGAATGAACACTAGGTATGATGATCCTGACCTTATCTAGGTATTGTAGGTTCCAAAGTCTATAGCACCTCCCTAAGCAGAAACTGAATTGCAGAGTATGACCAGTACAGTATTTCATATGCAATGAACTCCTAAAATGTCTGTGTTTTCAAACATGCTTTGCTAACAATGACGCCATTAGAAGGCTAGTGAAATCGGTGGTGCATACCTTAACCTCTTTGTATTAGGTGACGTGGACCACTGTTCTGTTCTCTGTGTGGAAACATTCCAGGTCTGCAGCAAAAGGGCTGGAAAAAACAACAGCCTCCCCAGTACAATTCTACTATTACTATCCTGAGCCTCCCCAGTACAATTCTACTATTCTATTCTGAGTCTCCCCAGTACAATTCTATTATTACTAATAATTAGGGTTGTGCACTGGCCACTTTTCGTGTTTTGGTTTTGGATCTGGATCTTTCTTCGTGTTTTGGATCTGGATTGGTTTTGCCAAAACCACCCTTCCGTGTTTTGGGTTCTGGGTTTTGTGTTTTGGATCTGTATTTTTTTTTAAAAAAGCATAAAAACAGCTAAAATCACAGAATTTGTGGGTTTTTCTGCTCCTATGCTATTATTAACCTCAATAACCTTAATTTCCACTCATTTCCAGTCTATTCTGAACACCTCACAATAGTGTTTTTATGTCCAAAAGGTTGCACCGAGGTAGCTGGATGACTATGCTAAGCGACACGAGTGGGCGGCACAAACACGTGGCCCATCTAGGAGTGACACTGCAGTGGCAGACACGATGGCAGTTTGACAAACTAGGCCCCAAACTGTACATAATGCAAAGAAAAAAAAGAGGTGCAAGATGGAATTGTCCTTGGGCCCTCCCACCCACCCTTATGTTGTATAAAAAGGACATGCACACTTTAACAAACCAATCATTTCAGCGCCAGGGTCTACCACACAACTGTGGCTGAATTATTGGTTCGTTTGGGCTCCACAAAAGAAGCTGGCAATTAATCTGTCCCTGCACAAACTGGCTCTACGGAGGCAAGATCCCGGCTAAGGAGGAAATTGACGAGGAGGGAGTTGACGGTGTGGTTTGCAGGCGCTTCGATACAACAGGACAATGGGATTTAGGTGTCCCTGGACTGCTTACGGTCTTAGCCAAAGTTTCTGAACTTGACAGTAACTTTTTATGAACGCGCTGCAGGCGCTGTATAATGGAGGATGTTCCTAGGTGGTTAACGTCCCTAAACCTACTTATTTCACCTTTACATATGGTACATATGGCAAGACAGTTGTTGTCTGGATTTGGATAGAAATATTGCCAGACCAAAGAGGTGGAATGTTTGGTCTTCTGCCCAGGCATGACCGTGATGGGCTTTTTCATCCCACGGACAACAACTATCTCCCCCGGAGCCTGATTTAAACAAACCACATCACCATCAGAATCCTCCTTGCCAACTTCCTCCTCAGTGCCAGCTACACCAGTATCCTCATCCTGTTGTACTTCAACAGTGACATCTTCAATTTGCATATCAGCAAGTGGACTGTGGGTGCTCCTTTCAGCACTTGCAGAGGGCGTGCAAATGGTGGAAAGAGCCACCTCTTCCCGTCCAGTGCTGGGAAGGTCAGGCATCGCAACCGCCACCACACTTGGACTCTCCTTGGGGATTTGTGATATCTTCTTAGAATGCACAGTTCTTCGCTGTGCTTTTGCCAGCTTAACTCGTTTGATTTTTTTAGCGAGAGTAGGGCTTCCATCGTCATGTGAAGCTGAACCACTAGTCATGAACATATGGAAAGACCTTAGCCGTTCCTTGCCACTCCGTGTCGTAAATGGCATATTGGCAAGTTTACGTTTCTCCTCAGATGATTTAAATGTTTTTTTTAAGGTCATTTTCCTGAACTTTGTCATTTGGGATTGTATGTGCCCTCTACTATGACATTGGGCATCGGCCTTGGCAGACGACGTTGATGGCATGTTATCGTCTATGTCATGACTAGTGGCAGCAGCTTCAGCACTAGGAGGAAGTGGTTCTTGATCTTTCCCTATTTTATTTTTATCGGAGAAAGTTTGGTCCTCCATTTATGTTATATTGATATATATGTGCAGCTAAGGCGCACACAAACACAGAAAATAATTTTTTATTTTTGTTGGAGACTAGTGCACTTTGTGGGTTACACCACCCTTTAAGAAATAAGCCAGCCGGCTCTTTACTTATGGGACACAGGCGCACGCTTGGCGCTGCTCCTTTGTTGATGCAGGTGCAGCCACAGTGCACACAATTCACAAACACAGAAAATATTTTTTTATTTGGTTTGGAGTGCACTTTGGGGGTTACAGCACCCTTTAACGGTCAAGCCAGCCGGCCCTTTACTTATGACACAGACGCACACTTGGCGCTACTTTGTTGATGTATGTGCGGCTACTGCATACACAATTCACAAACACAAAAAAATATATATTTTTATTTTTTTTGGAGTGCCCTTTGGGGGTTACAGCACCCTTTAACGGTCAAGCCAGTCGGCCCTTTACTTATGACAGAGGCGCACGCTTGGCACTACTTTATGGATGCACGTGCGGCTACTGCGCACACAATTCACAAACACAGAAAAAATATTATTTTTTTAGCACTTGGGGGGAGCACCCCTGATGGACAGAGCACCCCCTGGACAACACTACAGCACCCCTTTAGGACTGGAACACTGCACAGGACTTTGGAGTGGACACAGCCCCTATGGACAACTGACTGCACAACACAGTCCAGCCAGCCCCTATGGACTTTGGAGGAGTGGACACAGCCCCTATGGACAACAGCAGCACAGCACAACACAGCCAGCCCCTATGGACTTTGGAGGAGTGGACACAGCCCCTATGGACAACAGTAGCACAGCGCAGCACAACACTACACTACACAGCCCAGCCAGCCCTAACACCCACCCTCCCTCTTCACTGTCCACAGCCGAGTGAGAAAATGGCGCAGACGTGGGTACCTTATATAGAATCCAAAACCCGCGAGACCCGGAAGGCGGGATGATGACGTTTTGCCTCGATTTCAGATCCGAGTCAGGCGGGAAAGTCGAGCCTGACTCGGATCGGGGGGGTTCGGATTTCAGAAATCCGAACCCGCTCACCCCTACTAATAATATATATATTTACCTATGATGCAGACTGCATTACCATTTTTCTCATTTAAGGTGCTTTCAGCATCAGAGATTAATGGATTTCAGAGTCATTACAAAAGTATGCATTTAATTACAGACTCATCCAAACATATTTTATTTTATGTTACTGTGGTATACTTTATTGTTCCCTTAATAACTTTATTACATACACTAATTACAAAACCCGAATAATGTTTTAATTGTCCATCTTATCGCATCACATTTTTTTTTGGAGTAAAATTACTACATATGGGAGAAAAATAGATGCCTGATAAGATAATTACAGTGTTCCCTAATAAAATTACAATCAATATTTTACTACCTGCTAAATGAAGAATAGGCTAGTGAGGGTGCAAACTCTCCCAACCCATTACTACATTTATGAAGAACAATTTTGTAGGTGTATTAGCTAGATAAATGCCTTACTGATGTGAAGCATGAATTATTCAGACTGACGTGCCAGGGATCACAGCAAACATATTGTACATCACAAGGTTTTATCCACTGTGTGCAAAGTTAGGATTTACTGATGTCTGTACAAAATGTAATATGCATAGGACCAGCGCTTGATATAAAACTATTATATCATAGCTGCCTACTGTATCTATTTTCTCAGAAACAATCCCAGGTTTAAAGCGATGCCCCTTGGAATATCCCAGTTTTTCAATACTGATCATCTACCAAATAATCTTTTTCATTTTCAGTTGATTAGATGTGATTCTTACATCTATTTTATTGATTTTTGTTTGCTTGATTATACATGTACCTTTTTATTAGCAGTGCCCCAATCACAGTGATAAGTACATGACTGCCCCATCCCTCAAGCCACCAACAGATTGGTGGTGATACGTTTAATTTCTTACTGTGTTCTGCCATGATAATATTTGTACAGAACAGGTCCCATCTGCAGTGCAGGTATATGACTGAAGTTGTCCCCACTGTAGCAGATATATATATACCTGAACTGGTCCCCACTGTAGTAGAGGTATATACAGTACCTGAACTGGTCGTCGTCCCATCCCCCCTACAAGCGGAGGTATATACCTGAAATGGTCCTCCCTGCAAGGGGTATATACCTGAACTGGCCCTCCTATAATCAAGATATATACCTAAACTGGTCCTAACAGCAGCTATATACATGAACTGCTTTCTCCCCTCCCCTGTAGTGGAGGTATATACTTGAATTGGTCCCTCCCTGCACTGGTGGTAAATACCTCAACTGGTCCCATCTGCAGTGGAGGAATTTACCTCACGGCAACAGAGGTATATATCTGAATTTGTACCATCACCACAGAGGTACTGTATATACCAGAAACTGGTCACCCCTACAGCAGTGGTATATACCTGAACAAATTCTGCCCCTGTAGTGGAAGTATATACTTGAATTAGTCTCCCCCTGCAGGGGAGATATATACCTGATCTGCTCCAATAGCAGCAGTACATATTTGAAGTGTCCTCAACCTGCAGTAGAGGTTTATCATGGAACTGGTGCCCCTCTGCAGATGATTATACCTGAACTGGTTGCCCTTTATAGGGATGGTACAGTGAGTTTGGAAACTGCCTCCACAGTGACTGTGTGCTAAGGGTGTGACAGTCCAACATTCAAATAGGGGAGCCACACCAAAATCCAGTCAGTCCTGGCTGGTGGTGTTTGGCAATGTTTGGGGTGGCAGTTGGTGTGGCTCCACTATTTGAGTTTTGGGCTGCGCTGCAGCCCCACCTCTGGAGCCACCACTGCCTGTCACACACCTAGCACACATTTTCTGTGGAAGAACTTCTGAACTTCCTGAAACAAAGCTACAGTATATACCTGAACTGCCACTCCCCCCTGTATTTGGAAGTATATGCTTAAACTGAACCTTCTCTGCAGAGGAGGTATAAACCTAAACTGGTCCCCACCTGCAACAGAGGTATATAGTTGAACTGGTCCATATGTAGCCACACAAGATTTGAATTTACCAGCACAATACCCTCATCACATCCAGTGCCTTATTATAAAACATCTGACATGACCAGGTTTTGCTGCCCCCCCCCCCGTCCCCACTCATGTTTTTCTCTCATTGGTTGCTCTGATGAATGACCTCCCTTACTCCCATGCTGCCCGTCAGTGATCATCTGTCACCGCTCCACGTGTCCCAACGACCAGAGCCCACAAAAGTCAGCTACAGCCCTCTCCTCATATTGGCCAAGACCCACTCCAAATTTAATTGTGGTCTATGCCTCACCAGGACGAGATGGGATACAGGATGCTCTAAGTGGGACAATATTGTTATGTTTTTGTTGTTGTCTTATAAGGGGGTGCTCCAACTTTTTCAGGGTCTGTGTCCTCAGCTCTCGATATACAACTCAGCTGTGTGCAAAGTTGTAGTCAATTCGTAGCCGGTAGCATGAGAATAAGCCAATGAACTGAGAGAAAAATGTATCTCGCCCACCTCCTTCAGGTCATGAAAAGAGGCAATAATACTGAGACAATAATACCAGTCTGATTACTATGTCCCAGTGCATCTAAGAATCACCAATATATAAACTCCCTATTGTATCCACTAGAGCCTCCAACTATACTCCCAGACTGAGATTATTTTGAGAGATATTAATAATACTTGCAATGCCAGGCAAGGCATGTCCCTGTACCAATATACCAATGTCCAGGGCATCTGCCCCACTTGCCCCGTCCTTGTAATGCCACTGCCCAATGAGCATATATCCTGGAGTCTACCAAATCTCTTATTCACACTCTCCTCATCTCCCTCCTGGACTACTGTGACCTCTCAGGGGCTGATTCTGAGTTGCATGGATCTGTCACAATGGTGTGTTTATATAGTAGGGAAGGGAAGCCTGTTTCAGATGGATCACTTGCACCTAGCATGGGCCTGGTGCACGTGCAGATACGAATGATGATGGTTGCTTCGGCGGGTGTAAAATCACTGGGCGGCACTGGTTTCCACCTGCACACGCATAAACCCTCACATTAGCATAAAGTAGTAAAACGGGCTAACGTGGCTGCCTACAACTACACTTTGCATGTAACTCAGAATCAGACCTTTGCCCCTTAATCTTTGGTCTTCCTCCTTTCCCCTCTCAACTCTATCCTCAATGCTGCTATTCACCTCATCCTCCTTTCTTGTCATTCTGAATCGACCTCTACTCTCCTTCAATTCCTTCATTTGTTCCCCTTCACCTACAGAATTCAGTTTAAGTTCCTCACCTTCAAAACACTCAATGACTCTGGGCCTGATTCAGAGCCGCTCGCTCTGAATCAGGGCCGGGCTTATTTTTTTGGAGCGGCCTCTTGGCCGCTCGCATAGCTGTGTGAGACCACCCACAGCTATAGCGAGCGGCCATGATGATGGTCGCGATGGTCAAGACCATCGCGACCATCGGGCTTGTGACAAGACCCTTGTGGTAGGGTCTAGTTTGTCGCAAGCCCCAGAGAGCTTTCAGTGATGTCAGTGGGGCCGCCCCCAAATGGCAGGCGTTCTCATGGGAATGCCTCCGTTTGGGCAGCCACCCCTCCGGCCCGCCCACCAAAGGGGGCGAGCTGTCACTCAACATCGACAGCTCGCCCCCTTTGGTGCGAGACCCGGAGCGACAGATCCGGCTCCGTCGTGCGCATGCGCTGTGGGCCACCATTGACCCGGTTGCGAGCGCTCCTTCTCGCGACCGGGTATGAATCAGGCCCTCTGCCACTTCCTACATCCCTGAATTCATCTTGATCCACACTCCCTCTTGCCGTCTTTGCTCTTCCTCTGACTGTCACCTTGCTTCCTTGCATATTACCTTCTCTGACTCCCGTATCTAAGGGATCTATTCTTCATCCCTTAATTTTTACAAAAGAGGTTGAAAATTTAAATTTTTCCCTACTTTTGTAAAAATTAAGGCTCGGGGCTATTCATTAAGCATGTAGCGCAGGAGATATCACTGATATCTCCTGGTTACAATTCTGCCTTGATAATTTCCACTGTCCCCATACTTTAGAAATTATGTAATTCATCAAGTTCTGAAAAATGCATTTTTTTTCGGAACTTGACAGTGATACTGTATGCCACTCTGAGATGGCGTACAGCATCGGATACCATCAACAAGTCGATGTTTAGTATGCAGCTTGTGCAGCAGAGGGATCTATTCGGACCCCTGCTGTGTTTACTTACCTCCAATGACTCCGGCTATCATTGGCTCCCTCCTGTGCTCTTCTACCGGAGGGGGGGGGGAGCTTGTGCTGCAGGGGCATTGGAGGCTTGCAGTGGGAGGGGGGCTGTCACCACCTTCAGCAGCCACGTGGAGGAGATGGAGGATGGACACTGGCGGCCGTGGATGGAAGGGGGGCCGGGATGACACCGGCGTCAGCAGGGGGAGGGATAATAGAGCAGCAGAAGTGGCAGCGGTGGAGGGGGGGTTCTGGGGAATCGATTTGAAATACCGCCGGTTCGATTCCCGGCAGCGCCTGGCTGACAACAGCAGGGTTCCCGGCAGTGGAAGCCCGACAGCGCTGGAAATCCCAATCGTGGATAGGTACTAACTAACCTAACCCTCCATAGGGGTGCCTAACCCTAACCTCCCCCCCAAGTGCCTAACCCTAATCCCCCCTCTAAGTGCCTAACCCTAACCCCCCCCTTCCCCGCTGCCTAAACCTAAGTCCCCCCAGGTGCCCTAAACCTAACCCTCCCCCCCCCTGCGCCTGTCCGCTCGCAGCGCCCAGCATCCCTTCGATCGGGATGCCGGGCGCCTGTCTCCCGGGGTCGGGGAAATGTCAGGCGTCTACATCTAGACGCCCGGCATTTCATCCCTCGCCAGGATATGACAGTCAGCTTCCCGATTGTATACCGGTTCTGAATGGTCAATGGCAGCAACAGGGGAGGGAGGGGCGGACAACAGCGGCCATGGGGGAAGGGGGGTCGGGCAGAGGTATGGATACCTTGGTGTTAAGGGGGAAAAGTATCACTTTTCTGAAAAGCTGATCAGCTTTTAGGAAGTGATACTTTTGTTAGGGAGGCTTGATGATGCTTTCCAATATATTTTTTAAACTTGCAGCATTTTTTAAACAGAATTAACTTGTGATAATTATGTAATGATGAATACTGTAGGCCCATAAGACTTCTTACGTGCTGCTTATTTTCACTGGAACCTTCTCCCCTGTCATATCAGGATATCTACCAGCCTTCAGGGATTCAAATATGCCCTGAAAGCAGACTTGTTCATAGAAGCCTACCAGCACTGCTCTCGCTTTTAACACACATCTGCTGTCCATCCTTCTCAACTCTTCCCAGTTTATCTCTTTAAAGCTGGGTACACACTGAGATGATGTGGACACAATAAGTCATTTCCGCCGAATCAGAACAAAATATCGGCTGCATGGATCAGTGTGTACGGCGAGTATGCGCGCTCCTGCGATCGCATTTGGTATCGCCTGGTCAGTCGTGCTCCTGAAATCGCATGCGGCCCAGTTGCAGGTAACGAAAGACTGCACGTGGAATCATTCCATTGTTTGTTACATCATTCTAGTGTGTAGCCGTGGTACGATATGTCCGTCCATCGGGCCGACATATCGTATTGGTGCACATCGCTCAGTGTGTACCCAGCTGTAGATTGTAAGCTGTCATGAGCAGGGCCTTGGTTTTCACCTTGCACAAAGCTTGTCTCCAGTGGATGCATTTAAGATGCCAGCGGTCAAAATCCCGGCGCCGGAATCCCAACCCGGTGCCGGAATTCCGATGCCAGAATCCCAACACCACTTGAGATGCTGATGCTCGACGCCCGACAGTCGGCATCCCAAACGTAACTATAGTGGGGCGGGTTAGGTTTAGGCTGCGGGGGGGGGGGGCATTAGAATTAGGCTACGGGCAAGGGAAGTTAGGTTTAGGCACCACCAGGGGGGTTAGGGTTAGACACTAAGGGGGGAGGGTTAGGTTTAGGCACTAACGGGGAGGGTGATGGGGGGAGAGTTAGGATACTTACCAAACCCCTGTGGGGATTCTGAGCATCAGGATGCCTCTGTCGGCCTTCTGTCCGCCAGCATCCCGACTGCCAGTCTCCCATATGTATTCAGTTTCCAGTGCAACCCACTTATAGAGTTACAGTCAGTGACTCTGACGCCTTGTGTCTGTTCTTTCCAGGTATAATGTCACCGATAGCACTTGTTAATAACTATGGGCCTGATTCACTACAGATCGTTATTGCATTCGCACCTGTGATTACACACGAAGGCCTGCTGCGAAAATATGCTAAACGGATGCAATCGCATAGAGACGCCCACTACTGCTATCTCACCTCCGTAATACCTTGCAGTCCTGCGTATACATTAGGAACATCGAGTAACATTGGCCACTCACGCAGAATTACAGCAGCCCTGACCTTACTCAGAAATTGCTGACCTCGTTGTACTCAGTGAGTACTCAAGCTGCGTATGCTGTCACAGTGGCTAATTTATGCATACCTTTCAACGGCGTTGAAATGGACAGGCACGCCTGCGTTTCTCCGACCACTCCCACGTCACCAACCCCAAACGCTGACCTCCTGTCACTCACTCTGCGATGGCTTTCTTTCTGCGTGAGTGATCACAGTGCGATCGCAATGCTAACTCACAAACTTGCACTGCGGTGCATAAGCATGCGCAGTACGCACCAGCGACCGATCTGCGTACCTACGCTGTTGCAGTTGCGATCTGTAAGGAATCGGGCCCTATATCTAATTTTGCTGTATATTTAATTCACTGTTTTTTTTACTGTAATGTCTATTTGAGCTCTTTATTTTATATTGTATTGTTTGTTTATTATTTTGGAATTCTCCTTGTACAGTGCTACAGACACTTTGTGCTGCATTATAAATAAAAGAAACAAATAATATCATTAGCTCTATGCAGAGACAAAAGCCTGAATAAGAACAAATAAGAACACATCATGCATATTAATAAAGGTTTTAACACAGCCACTAAATGTTTATTTTGCCTTTAGATATTTTATTTGTAACAGATCTAATATATGTATCCAGAAGCCGTGTTGATGCAGTCACAATTTATTTCTATCAAGTCTTGTACTGTTAGCTGGAACATGATTTATTACCTTTGCATGGCATTTGTTTAATGGTTGTTTGTGTAATGCCAAGTGAACAGCTTCAGACTGATCTGCATAAGGCATATCTTTCTTTTGTAACATCATTGTGCTGCAGTGTTTGTGTGATCTACATTTATAGAGACCCATTATTTTGCATACATACATCTTTTATTTATTAACAGTTATATTGCGCACACATACTCCACAGTGCTTTATAGAGAATATTTTTCCGCCGTGCACATATACACCTTTAGGGTTAATTTTTTTTCACAAGCCAATTAATCTATCAATAAATATTTGTGTTGTGGGAAGAAACCAGAGCACCCGGAGGAATCACATACAAGCACAGTTAGGGCCTTGGGAATCAAACTCAAGACCTCAGTGATGTAAGGCAGTAATGCTAACCATTTGTATTCAATAGATACAAATAATATTCAGAAATTACCATTAAAAATAATTATAGAAGGATCTTGGCGGTTGTTAGACATAGTTTGCTAAAAGTAGGCAAGGCCCACTTGTTAATATTTATCTATACTAATATAATTAGAACGTTGTGTCTGTCTGTTTGTTCCAAGTTGGTGCAATACCTACTGAACCAATTTTCATGAAAACTTTGTAGTGGAAACTCCTAGAAATTACCTGCACTTTGTTTCGTCTCGATCCGTCAAGTTAAAGCTGAGCAATAACAAAAACCAAATGTATTCATATTATTAATGCAAGAGAGGTGTGGCACGATCAGGGCCGGATTTCACGCTAGGCAACCTAGGCGTTCGCCTAGGGCCCGGCGGGTCCCAAGGGGCCCGTAGATGGGCCCCTTTGCCCGAAGAATTCTGCACAATTAAAGCGCTTCCAGAGGAGCACTGTGCGAGTATCGCGTGATGTCACGCGGTCACGGCTCCACTCCCAGAGAGTCCCGCGCGGCTCTCTGCGCAGTACTCTCTGGAAGGTGTGTGCAGCCGCTGCAGCCATCTGTGCAGAAAACAGTGACACCCACGCAGCGCACTGACGCACCCGCCGCCACTCTGTCACAGCTGCTCCACCTAGCTCCGGCCACAGCCCGCAACTCTGCCAGCCCGCCGCACACCAGCAGCAGCACCCAGCAAGGCCAGGCAGGTAAGTTCTTACGCTGATGAGCTGCCTGTAACTGAATGGGAGAAAGCTGCTATGAGGGGATGGGAGGTGGACCAGTGCTCTGGGGGCAGAGGGGGGATTCTGTGCTGTGAGGGCAGAGGGGGGGGGTCTGTGCTGTGAGGGCAGGGGGGGTGTTCTGTGCTGGGAGGGCAGAGGGGGGTCTTTGCTGAGAGGGCAGAGGGGGGATCTGTGCTGAGAGGGGGATCTGTGCTGAGGGGGGTATGTGCTGAGAGGGGAGTTTGTGCTGAGAGGGGGGATCTGTGCTGTGAGGGGGGATCTGTGCTGTGAGGGGGGATCTGTGCTGAGGGGAGAGGAGTCTGCTGAGAGGGGAGAGGAGTCTGTGCTGAGAGGGGAGAGCTATTTGTGCTGTGAGGAGAGAGGGGTGCTCAGAGGGGAAAGGGGTTTGTGCTGTGAATAGAGGGGTGCTGTGATGGGAGAGGGGTTCATGAATTAGGATTGAAAGTATAGTGATATGGATTGTTTGAGGGAGGGGGGCCCCAAAATCGGTATCTTGCCTAGGGCCCCATGAGGTCTAAATCTGGCTCTGGGCATGATGCGTGTGGCCGGTAAGGGGTGAGGGGAGAGGTGCTTTGGGCTCCCGTTCACTTGTATTGGATATGCTACATAGCAGTCTGTGCACAGGGCACACAGTGACATTGGTGTGAGTGGTGGGTGAATAGGATATGCTACATAGCAGTCTGTGCACAGGTACACAGTGACATTGGTGTGAGTGGTGGGTGAATTGGTATGAAATACCGCCGGCCGCAGGAGCAGAGTTCGAAGCAGCGGAAGCCCGACAGCGCTGGAAATCCCGATCGTGGATAGGTGAGTATTTACTAACCTAACCCTCCTAACCCTAATCCTCCTTAGGGGTGCCTAACCCTAACTTCCCCCCCAAGTGCCTAACCCTAATCCCCCCTCTAAGTGCCTAACCCTAACCACCCTCTTCCCCGCTGCCTAAACCTAAGTCCCGCGGGGGGGTGCCTAACCCTAAGTCCCCTCTGGGGGTGCCTAACCCTCCCTCCCCCTAGCCTAACCCTCCCGGGGGGGTGTCTAACCCTAAGTCCCCCCCGGGAGCCCTAAACCTAACCCTCCCCCCCCGCGGCTGTCCGCACGCGGCGCCCGGCATCCCTACGATCGGGATGCCGGGCGCCGGTCTCCCGGCGTCGGGGAAATGCGGGCGTCTACATCTAGACGCCCGGCATTTCACCCTTGCTGGGAAATGACAGTCGGGAAGCCGGCTGCCGGTATTTAGGCAGTCGGCTTCCCGATTGCCTCCCGTCTGTGCACAGGGCACACAGTGACATTGGTGTGAGTGGTGGGTGTATAGGATAGGCTACATAGCAGTCTGTGCACAGGGCACACAGTGACATTGGTGTGAGTGGTGGGTGTATAGGATATTCTACATAGCAGTCTGTGCACAGGGCACACAGTGACATTGGTGTGAGTGGTGGGTGAATAGGTTAGGCTACATAGCAGTCTGTGCACAGGGCACACAGTGACATTGGTGTGAGTGGTGGGTGTATAGGATAGGCTACATAGCAGGCTGTGCACACAGTGACATTAGTGTGAGTGGTGGGTGAATAGGATAGGCTACATAGCAGTCTGTGCACAGGGCACACAGTGACATTGGTGTGAGTGATAGGTGTATAGGATATGCTACATAGCAGTCTGTGTACAGGACACACAGTGACATTGGTGTGAGAGGTGGCTGAAGCCGTTGCTGCCACCAGTCTGTATAGCGCTGCTGGTCACGTGGGCCACTCCTGCTTAGGGCCCTTATGCCAAGCAATACAACTACAGCATCTCAAATAAAAAAAATGTTGGCGGAAGCGATTTCATCGTGGGCAAAGCCGCAGGCAACAGCTAGTTATTAATATATGTCATGTTCTTGGATTTGGCCTATACATTTAACACAGGGCCCTATGTACTTTCTAAGCACTCTTTGTTACAGGGATATGCATTTTCTAGAGCACTAAAGATCTGCAATAAAATATTGAATGAAAGTGATACGAGTACTAATAACTGGTGCGATGTCCACTCACTGTCACAATCAGTTTAAGAGAAAAATAAATGTAAACTGAGCAGCATTTTAGAAGTACAATGTGAAATACATGAAATAGGAGGTCCTACAGTAGATGTATAATGGAAGACTTTGGTGCTATTTTCTATTCTTTGCTGTATGCATTCTAAGCTGGATTAACGCTTACACAAACCTGTGCATTTTCCTGGGGTGATTCCAAGGACGGAAAGAGGGAATTACTGCAGAATTACAAGGCAGTCTGACCCACAGTTTCTATGTTTACAAATGACCCTCTATGGTGAAAGCATTAGAGTTCATACACGGCGTTATTTTTCATCTGCGTATGATGCATGAAGCAGGAACACATTCATTGGTTTTTAATGATGTCCAGAAATTTCCCACCTTGACCTCTCTTCAGTCATCATATAAGACTGTTTCTCTATCCTGATTCCCCCCTGCTGCCTAACAGGACACCATCTGTCAATATCGGAAAATGCTGCTATCTAGAGAGCTAAAAGTGCATTGTTCATCTAGAGATATGAATAAACTCTCAATTCAATATTATTATTTTTAATGCAGTGGTGAGCACTTTCCAAGAGAAGGGGGCCCTTATTATCCCCATCCCCAATAACACTCATCACAGAACACACACATAAAATCTGCCATGTAAAAAGGAATTGCTCCTAAGATGTCTGCCTTTCACGCTGTAGTGGGAGATTAGAAATATTTATAATATAACCCAGGAACTATTGTAAAGCTAAATTCAAATCACAGTTTAACAAAGCTGATTTTACACATTCATTTGTCCACGAACGCGGTGTGAATCCGAGATGTACGCTGATGCCATTGCAGCTGCGAATGTCGTAGGCGCTGAGGATTGTATTGAGACGCCAACCTACTGCTTTGCAAATCCAAGCATCTGCGTACAGAGATGCAGCATCGGTCGCAGATCCTTTAATCATCAGACCTCTGAGTAGCACTATGGTCTTGTAGAATGGCCGCGTATACTGAGACTCCGGAACATCTTTCACTCTGTACGGGATCGCAGATGCAGGCTGTGACACGCCTGCTTTCATTACCAAATGCTCCCTGTCAATCACACTGCAAGTACATAGACACTGCGAGTGACTACCATGTGCACCATGTGACTTAAACGCATGCGCAGTTTGCGATAATCATAACCATTGAATAGCGTACATCTCTAAATCAGGCCCACAGTTTTCCAATATGATTTGTCTATGAGCTTGTATTGTGTGTTGATCTTTGTACTTTGAATTTCCCTATAGTTAGATCCTGATGTCTATAGTACTTTGTAAAAAATTTGTTTTCCTTTCCATCTTTTTCAGTATGCTGCAATTCCTGTTCTGGTTTGTGCAGGATCTTCTGTTACTGTTTCTGTATGCAAGATTTTCTGTTTTGTTTCCAGTCTGCAAGATGTTCTGGTCTGTTACTGTATGTCATTTGTTTTGTGCAGGTTTTTTCTCATCGTCACTGTATGCAGGATTGTCTGTCCTGGTTCTGTATGCAGGATTGTCTGTCCTGGTTCTGTATGCAGGATTGTCTGTCCTGATGCCGTATGCAGGATTGTCTGTCCTGGTTCTGTATGCAGGATTGTCTGTCCTGGTTCTGTATGCAGGATTTTCTGTCCTGGTTCTGTATGCAGGACTTTCTGTTCTGCTTCTATATGCAGGATTTTCTGTTTTGCTTCTATATGCAGGATTTTCTATTCTGCTTCTATATGCAGGATTTTCTGTCCTGTTTTTTGTACGCCGGATTGTCTGTCCTGGTTCTGTATGCAGGATTGTCTGTCCTGATGCCAAATGCAGGATTGTCTATCGTGGTTCTGTATGCAGGATTGTCTGTCCTGATGCCAAATGCAGGATTGTCTATCGTGGTTCTGTATGCAGGATTGTCTGTCCTGATGCCGTATGCAGGATTGTGTGTCCTGGTTCTGTATGCAGGATTGTGTGTCCTGGTTCTGTATGCAGGATTGTCTGTCCTGGTTCTGTTTGCAGGATTGTCTCTCCTGATGCCTTATGCAGGATTGTGTGTCCTGGTTCTGTATGCAGGATTGTCTATCCTGGTTCTGTATGCAGGATTGTGTGTCCTGGTTCTGTATGCAAGATTGTCCTGGTTCTGTATGCAGGATTGTCTGTCCTGGTTCTCTATGCAGTGAGACCATGTTATATACTGTTTCACACTGGAAACAGACAAATTAAAGTTTGATATTCACACTATGAAATATTTATGAAAACAGAAGAACATTTGTCTCTTTGTGCCAGGTGAATGAGAGATCTTTTTATTGAAAGTACAAACTCACATATGCCAAATAATTTATTTCAACCTCCTGTGGAATAAAAGCCACCAAGATTCTATGTACAAGACAACGCAACATTTAATCTTTGACTTCCTATTGAGATAAAATCCTATGAGAGGAAAGAAAATGCTTTTACAACCACTTTGTTTGAATGTCACTAGTCAATTGTCGGGAAGAAGCATGTCTGTGGCGTGTAATGAATTTCTAGATACATTTATCATGAGTTCACAATATCAGATATACCGATACTTAAATGTGATTAAAGCTTTCCACATGATATGTACTGTCCTTCTATGAGCCGTATTCAATTTGAGCCGAGCCGCGATACTTTTTCGCATCCCGGACTTTTCGGCTACTTCACCTGTTTTGTAGGCAGAAAAGTATCGTGCGCGTGCCCGCTTTACCCTGTATTCAATTTGAAAGTACGCGAAAACGGGACCCGGCGAAACTTAAACAAGCGGAAAGTCATGTCAGATTTGAGGAAATCAGTCTGACACCCCACAAAAGATGCTGTGACATGGGGATTCCCTATGGTACCCCTCGATTTGGTTTGCTGAAGGTATTTGGTGTTTTTAAACGGCCTTAATAACTGCTAAATAGCGTTTTTCTATACGTGGTGCAGAATAGTATTCAGGAGAATTTTTTGCAGAAAATAACTTATCCCAGCAAATTTGGGGTATTTGAAAATGGGGGTCAGCATATTTAAAAGTTGCTAAAGTGAAGTTGAAAAAATCGTGAAAAATCCACCTGCCGCAAGCACCTGCAATAAAAAAAAACACTTGGGGCATACTTGGGGACCCCCCCAGAGACAAGTTCGCTAGATTTTAACTTTGTACCCCAACATTTTTTTTGCCCCATTTTTTGGGGTGTCCTTAAGTGTTTTTTTAAAATTTTTTGACACAGTTTACCTTTGGGGGACTGTCTGAAGGCTGCAGGGGGTTCCCACAACGTTGCACCCCAAAACCCCAATTCTGCACTTTTTTTCCGCCTGCTATTCATAGGCAAAACTTTTCCACCTATTACATTGCATTGACTTTCCACCTAGGCGGAAAGTCTTTCAAATTGAATATGGGGTAAAAGCAAAACAGGCGAAAATGACGTCATCGGCGAAAAAGTATCGCGGATTCTGACTTTTCGCCTCAAATTGAATACGGGCCTTAAGTGAAGATTGCCTGCTTGTTTCATTAAGTGAACCCATTGTATTTATACAGTGGAAGCAGCCATCTTGTATTGTCAGCCAGTATTTATAACAATGCAGCTGTCAAGAATTGAACATGGCAGGACTTTGAACTCTGAAGTCTGTGTTGCTGTTCCATTGTCTGCAAAGGAGGCAGGTGGCTGTGCACGCTCCCACTCGTGATGTGACTAGATCCAGTTGCAGAAATTCAGGACTGTAAATAAAGATGAATCCAGATTGGCACACTTTCCACCAGTAATGTATAAATCTCAGGTATTAATGCATTGTGTTGCATGTCATTTTTGTTTTCTCAAATATCACCAGTTGGCCCCACAGATGTAAAGCTATATCCCCATCATTAGCATGACATTCCCACAGTATAGCATATATAACACAGTCATGCATTTGTGAGGTAGAATGCCACAGCTGCTTTAAGTAACCTTCTGTTGAGACAGGAATTTATATGTAAATTAGCCTTTCTCTTAAAATAGGGTTTGGGGTACAGGAATAATTTTAGTAACTGTATTCCTGGCACTGCAGTAAACCATGTTTATCTGTTTGTCTGGCTAAACATTAATGATGGAATGACTCAAATAGCATTCTGTGTTAAATGACAGATTACTGTATATTTTTTATGAATGACTGTGTATTGTGTTTGAATCTCAACTGTAGCTGATGCATTGCTCCATATAGCTACAGGTACCCCCCTTGAAGCTCATCAGTAATAAGAAATATTTCTGTGTGCAAAGCTGGGTTATTTGCAGGATTAGAGATCTGTTCTATAAATCCTTGGTCTGTTAGCCCAATAAAACTTATAACTGGGTGGCTTGGGTCAGTGCAGTGAATTCCTCTACCAGATTGGTTGCCCCGCTCAAAACACCCATTAGGATTGTTGCTGATTTTAAGTTCATATTTAATTATTATCAGGGCTGGAGATGGGCTATGATTTTATATAAAGAGCACGTGCTACTGTCCTCTCTTTTTAGGACAGCACTGACTACGGGTTATTGTCTCCTAGTCCATGTACTTTGCTGCTTTGTGGACCTGCAATAGCAGGGGGAAATTGGGCTTGCTCTGAACAGTGTGACTCAGTGGCCTGGACAGCTCCCCAGAGAAGATAGTGATAATACACCTTTCAGTAATCTGTGGCTTTGTTCCTAGTGTTTACCCTTGTATGACTTGCATTGAAATATATATATATATATATATATATAATTTTTAATATAAAATCTGGAGCTCTCTGTGGGCTGCTTGGTTCCCCCCAGGTAAGTTAAATGCCTTCCTCTGCAATCTCATGCCTAGAAGTGGAGTGGCATGAGGATGTGCAGAGGGACCTGGCCAATGCAGTCAGCTAATTATTTTCTTGGAGCTACAAAGAGCTCACCATCTGTTACCAGGAGACTGCTGGCTGGGGATTTTGTCTGCTTTACCTGGAGACCAGATTTGGGTAGAGGAGGTAGGACGGCCCCCCATGCAGAATCCTGGAAGTAAGTTTTGGATGGAACCATCCTCCTCTCCTAGACGTGCCAGCACCTGGGTGTCAACTAGCAGTCTAGGTGAGCTGAGGCACAGAGGAATAACCACTCCCCCTGTCTATAAGGGGCATTGTTAAAGGTGTGCATGTACAGGGCATGACCAGCACATTCCCTTAGCTTGATCGGTTGAGGGACCCAGGGTTGTGTTACCCACTTTGGTATTGTGTATTTGAACTAGATAAAAGACGGGCTCTGAAAATGTGTGTCTTTTTGGACATCAAGAAGGAATGAACTTCTGTAAGAGCTGTATGCTGTGGAGTAACTGTCTTTTTAAAGACTAAGCAATAAACATCCTTTAGAATGTAAGCTCTCACGAGCAGGGCTCTCTTCCCCCATATGCTTTTCATTCCCTTACTTCAGGGATGGGGAACCTCAGGCCTGGGGGCCGTATAAGGCCCCCCGGAATCATTTGGTCTGGCTCTGTGAGCTTTTTTCTGCTAGCCTCATCTGGCTAACAGGGTGCCTAGAATAGCACCATGCAGCCAGAATCTATGCAGCAGTGCTGTCTAGAGCATCCTTAGGATGCTTCAGACGGTCACACCGCTGCCCTTACAGCACCCTGGAGAATCCTAAGGATGTTTTGGCATTGCTGTAATCACCGGCGATTGTGGCCCGCCCCTGTGTGACATCACACAGACATCACACGGAGGGGACATGGCTTGCGTATAATGTTATATATATCAAAATGGCCCTCGGCAAAAAAAAGGTTCCCCACCCCTGCCTTACTTATACTAATCTCTACTCTATACGCCTTACAACAGCGCCTAACCCTTGACTTCTGCCATCCTTTTACGTATTTGAATGATAAGACAGCTGTTGCAACAATATTTATATACCATGCACTTATCCTGCAATGTCTTGTACAGTAAGTCACTGTTCTCTTGTTCTGCTGAACTGTTTATGTACTTTGTTGGGCGCTGCAGAATCCTTGTGGCGCCATATAAATAAAGGATAATAATAAAAAAATAAAGTACACTTGCACTTTTTCATTAATTGCCTAGGGCAGAGGATCCCAAACTCCGCCATTACAGTCCAGGTATTTAGAATATCCATGCGTAGGATCTCCCTGTAATTCCCAGAACCAGCACCGGACCCTTTCTAGCGGGGGGCTGATGCCACAGCCAGGGAATCCCTTTCGCCGGGCCCCCCAGCCGCAGCATCAGACCTGACCGCTAGTCAATAAAGGGGTTCCCCTCTCCAGGGCACCCCAGGCCCAGGTTGATAGCCCGGGAATATCCCCGCCACCCCGGGGTGGTGGGTGGCGGGTTGATTGTGTGATGTCGTATAAATAATAGAATGAACACCATTGTCTTTACAAGTAGAACTGCAGGTCCCAGCAAGCCTCCCCCACATGCTGGTACTTGGCGAACCACAATGCGGGGGAGGCTTGCGGGGCATTAAGGGGCCGCTGGTATGTGTAGTTCACTTGTAAAGAAATGGATAAAAAAATACAGGACACACACACCGTGACAGTATAAGTTTATTAAACATAAATGCACTCACACATACACACACACATGTACACATACTCACCTATCCCTTTAGCTATCGGTCCACTTCTCCGGTAAAGTGTCCATAAGAGTACCTGTGAAAAAAAAAAACACACTCACCATCTCCTATGCGAGGTTCTGTCCTCTTCGTTCCGAAGTAGGCATCCCACGGAATTGGCAAAAAAATAAACCGATAAACGCGGAACAACAAACTGAAGCACCGTTCAATAGAACGGCACCTCCCCGAATGAGAGCTTAGCGGTGGGATTTCACCATAGAAACCCGCCGCTAAGCGTTCATTGGCTGAGAGAGGTCATCGCCCATCTCTCAGCCAAAGAACGGCTCCCTCCATTGTAGTCAATGGAGAGCCGCAGGGTTATTAAAGTTTACCAGACCAGTGTCCGCCATCACATAGGATAATGTTGCTGCCATGCGGGCCATAGTTGAGGTGGACACCAGGGTGACTGTGGCCCAGTTAGAAAATGAGATAGGCATTTCAACTGAATCCACTCGATACTCGACGAAAATCTTGGCTTGAGAAAGGTTTCGGCACTCTGGGTGCCTCATCAGCTGACTCTCCAGCAGAACGAGGCTCGGGTAGCTTGGTGCCGCAACATGCTGTCCAGGTTTGATGGCGGTCGCTCAAACCCTGTATTGGAGATCATCAGTGGCGATGATTTCTGGATCTACAGTTTTGATCCCGAGACCCTAGTTGGAGGTGCTCCATCACAGAAGTTCCAAAGTGAACGCAGCATGGCCAAGCAGATGGTGGCTGTTTTTGTGGCCAAAACTGGTTATGTAGCTACCGTACCACTCGTGCAGCAGCACACTGTCACTGGGGTTTCGTACGCCAACCAATGCCTTCCGCAAGTGCTGGAACCCATTTCCAGATGCCGTCCAAGAACTCGCACTTGTGGTGCCCTTTTTGCATCATGACAATGCACAAGTCCAGGACATTAGTGGGTTTTCTGGCCAAAGAAAGCATTCAGGAACTTTGTCATCCACCGAACAGTCCAGACCTGGCCCCCTGCGACGTCTTTGCGCTCCAACAAATCAGACGCAATATGCGTGAGATTCGTTTTGTATCATCAGAAGTTGCAGTGGAGACCTTCACCCAGCATGTAGAATACATCCCTTCCTAGGACTGTTCCAGCTGCTTCAACAAGTGGTTTAAGCGCATGCATAGTTTGAAAAAAATTTAGTATTCACCTTGTTTGTAAATGTAATACTTTATGTGCATCTATATAAGCACAAATCTTTACACCTTCAGTACAGCCTAAAGATTTGCCTTCTAAGGAATAATTGGGGATGGATACAAGTCTCATTAGGCTGCATTTACGGGGTTGTGGTACACTCACATGCAAATGCTTTCTGAACCCTAACTTATTTGCATTTCTTTAACATTGCACAAATACAAATAAATTAAAAAGTATTCTTAAATAAGAGTTTATACTAACAGCAAAAGAACACAGATGAATCTGATTTAATTTGTGTACACCACTTTTCACTATGGGGCTCATAAGGGCATATGTTTTTACTTTCTGTTCTGTGCATGTGTGAAAATAATGAATCTGCATGTTTCTGTATATAGATTTGAGTACATCTTACACTTATGGCTCCTTCCATTTACCCAGAGCCGGCTCGAAGGCTGTTTGAGTGGAGCGGCCACACAGGGGTGCCACCCCATAGGTAAATTACAAAGTGTATATACTGTAAGTGCATCTGTGACTTGTCCAGCATTACTTATAAGTTGGCAGCGATCTCTGATTTTTTTTTTAGCCAGCTCCCATACTGCAGGACCACCCCTTTGGTTCCATAGATCTGTGTACAGCAGCAGCCTCAGAAGGAAGGAACACCTCTATAGGCATTGGCCTAGAGACATAAGGAAGCACAGGGGACAATCTAACATGACAAGTAACCCTGATACAAGATACCAAATTTTTTAGAATTGAACAACAGCCCGATAAAAGAACAACAAAAAATAGAAACATCAATGAAAAGAAAACTAGACACACTAGGAGAGGATGCCGGGGAGGGCTGATAAGGAAGAATTCTTAGACCGTCAGTTTGTGATAAAGCAGATATAGGTTTTACTAAAGTAATACCTCCACTATTCTCCGCAGAGTAACGTGGAGCATAGCATACATGGAGTATCAGTCAGATCCCTCTGGCAACCTACCAGTAAACAAGGGTTTTTATACATAACAGTGACCCCATTAACAAGGGGTTGTTTACATGTATATTACAATCAAGATATTGGATTGGTTGTTGCCTAGGGAAAGGGTTGTGACAATATACAATAATGCATGTAACGGGGTTGGGTTCTTAGTGAATGAGTGATTAATGTCAGATGATGAGTCTTGTGATAGTCGACATCGTATGCCCTGGTCATCATGACATCTTAGATGAAATCTTCTTGGAATGTTGGGGTTATCTCTTTAAGCTAACATGAATATAGGCTCAAATGTATCACGCCACAGTCTGACAGGCGTCCAACTTCACATATCACGTAGTCCACAGTAAAAGACAGTTTTATGACATATTTTCTGATTATAAAAGACATTTTAACCCATATCCGTCCGAATCACTGTAAAAGCTACAAACACATATATTAATATAAAACCTTAATAATTCCTTTATCTCAGGCAATACTGACTCCATTTTTATTTAACATCAACAATTCCACCGCTTGTTAATGCCAAGTAACACCTAAAAATACTTAAATCAAAATGGTGCTAATTACACAGTTCTAAATATATTTCTAAGTGAGATAGGAAAAGGAAATGAGTATATAGGGATATAGTACATGCTCTGGTTTCGTCACGAAGGACTATTGGTAATGGTGTGGAGCTCACCACCCCCGCCAGAGTTAGTGAAAACCTGGAGAATTGCAACAGTAAAGAGATTCTTCAGTCCTTCATTGGATTGAGGCACAAGCCTTGTTACCATGTATATGTCAGCAGCTGGTTTGTGTGCATGCAAGTATTTAAGCAGAAAATATTGGGGGGGGAAGTAATATGTATAAGCTGAGTTCATATTGCAGGCACATACAGAACAGGCTTTGTGGTCATGAGATAGGTAGGTGAGGATCCAGTTTCTGGGGTACATATGTTCTTGAATCGATGTATCATTGTGGGAAAACACTTTATACATATGTATACTATAGCAATTGTTAACAAACCCATCATGACGAAATGTGATATTTGCATAAACCAATTAGTTATACCTTTTACTATCCATCCGAAAGCATCCCAGCCTTGATATTGGTGCATGCTTTCTTGTATATCTTGTAACTGTTTTATTTTCTTCTCAATGGGATTATAATTATCCGAAATATTAAAACAGCACATGCCTTTGAGGTGTTCACATCCACTACCTGCTTTTAGTAACAAGTATCTATGGCTACTCTGTTTTCTAACATTACATCTCTAACCTCTCTTAATTCATGATTGATCGTGGCATTTATAGTTTTAGCCATTCCACAAGCAATACTATTTATGACCCTGGTATTGTACACACTGAGACCTGGGATCCCCAATAAAGAGAAACCCAAAGCTTTATACTGCACATCAGATAACAGAGGCAAATCTGACCAACAATCTGGAGGTAATGACCTTTTCCCTCGTGTTAAAGATATTAAAGAGGTCTTGTTGATGTGAGCTACAAGAAATGTCAGTCGTCCTAAATAACAAACCCAGAAGAATTAGATGGAAAGTAAGAATAAGCACTTTTTCCACATACCAAAAATATACCCTTTGGTAAATATCTATCCATATATTTAAAATTAATCTTGGAATTCCTCTATACTATTATCAGTATTATTTTGTTACATGAAAACTGTCTGGTTTATCTGTATACGTTTAAATTTACCATCTCTAACTATCATAATGGTTTCTTCTAATTAAGTAAGAAACTATGGGAGCGATACAGTTTAATTCAATATTTACATATACAATAGGGAACTTCAGATAACAACTGGCACCTGTAATGATTATGCCATGTATTATTATTCTTTTATTTCATGATAATGAGGTATTGGGCAGTGTCAACAATCACATAGGAACCATAGATGGGTGTTGCAACATGCTTACCACAGCACTCGACTCCAGATCTCCAGCCAGTTGGAAAGTAAAAGTTCCTACTATTAATTTTCTAAAATCAACTTTATTAGAAACATTTTAAGTTCTAGAGATTTATTATCCTCCTTCTTTGTGGGGTTCGGGTTGAGTAGGACAGCCTCACCTGTCCCACTCTCCTCTATTACCTCCTTTCCATACCAAGCTAGTTCCTTATTCACTGTTTGTCAGTGCCTCCAAAGCTGGGGTCAGATCAGCCTCCTCGTAACATCAACAGGGCAGAAAAATCAGGTTGGAAAAAGAAATGAGCCCAACATAACACAACCTCAAACAACACAACCGATTGTAATCTTTAATCTGAGTATCACCACCCTTACAGAGCCACAGATTACACTATTAAATAAGGGACTAAAATTTGCCCCCACAAATAAATTAGACAAATTTAACCCATACCTGGATGTGAAAATATTTTATGGACAAAAAAACAAGCATACAAAAAATGCTAAACAGGACACATATAAACACACAACTCTACATCCAAAATCACCATTCAACCCAAGCCATATGAAAGGTATTTAAGTGCAAACATTTGAAAAACCAGTTCTAAATGACATTAAGAAATTAAACAAAAAAACAGGATATAAAAGACCAAACTTCCAAGAGAGAATGGGAGGCCCTAAGACAATTAGAAAAGGACAAGGGAGTTGCGCGGTGAAGCGGCCGATAAAGGTGGTGGAATCGTTATTATGAATAGAGCAGACTAATATAAAGAGGCACATAGAATCTTAAACGATGTAGGCACCTACAAAAAACTAAGGGGAGACCCGACAAACATATTTTAGACAGAACTGATAACCTTACTCAACATGGGTAAAACCACAGGCATTCTAAATAAACATGAATACAGTTTCCTGAACACATCACACCTGGTCATCCCTGTCTTCTATCACTTACCAAAAATTCATAAGAACACAACCCATCCCCCAGGTAGACCAATTACATCCAGTATAAATGCCATCACTTCACCACTCTCACAGTATATAGATCATTTCTTGCAGAGCTATGTGACAATACAAAAAGCATATTTGAGAGACACCACCCAAGTACTGCAGGGTGTGGAGTGGAGTGACGACCTCTGGCTCATCACCAGTGATGTCACTTTATTCTACACCATAATAGATCACCAACAAGGTATTGACAGTGTAAGGTATTTCCTGGAACAAGATGGAGAACTTAAAATGAATTTAATTCCATCGATGATGAAATTAATCTGTTCCTGCTTAACACAACTACATGTGGTTTGATGACAACTTTTATCTACAGCAGAGGGGTACAGCCATGGGGACCAAGTTCACCCAAAGCTATGCAAATCCCTTTATGAGCCATTGGGAGGACAATAAAATCTGTTCCAATGCGGGGCTTGGGTAGAAGTTGGTCCTCTGGAGGAGGTATATAGATGATGTACTCTGCATCTGGCGGGGTGATGAAGCATCCTTGACACAATTCCTGACATATATCAAGGAGAACGATAGAAACCTCAGGTTCACTTCCACCTACAGTATGGAAAGGCTAGATTTCTTAGATTTGGACATTTTTGCCCTAGACTGCAAAGTTCAAGCTAAGACACACTATAAGCAGGTTAATGTCAATAGCTACATCTTGGCACATAGTAACCACTACCCCAGCTGGATAAAAGGCACCCCAAAAGGGCAATTCACGAGATTTTGATGCAATTGCACAATTTAGAGGACTATAGGACACAAGGCTCAAATCCAAGTTTAAATACAAACATTATGATATGAGGGTAGTAGAAGGAGCATTCAAGGCCCTGGAAACAACGTCTAGAGAGATATTACTCATCTACTCAGAAAAACAACCATTAAAGGAAACTGAAAAAGTATATTTGATAACCGAATATATGGGAGCGGCAGAAAAGATGCGGGACATTTCTAGGAAACATTGGAACATCCTTCAGATGGATGATAACCTCAATACAATGCTACCTGACAAACCAGACACAGTCTTCCATTAAGCCCCAGACATAAAGAAAAAATTAGTTCATAATCATCATAAAACAAACAAGGGAACAAAACAGACAACCTTAGAAGGAACAGCTGTCAATGGTGGTTTCCTTTATTGCGGAAGATGTCACAATTGTAAAAAGTTAGGCTATAAGAGCGCTAAACCCATCTGTAACTTTAAATCCAATCAAACAAATAAGGAATACAAAACCATGGAGACAATGACCTGTGACAGCAAATATTTAATCTATTTATTAGAATGCACTTGCGGGTTACAATATGTAGTACTCACAACAAGAGCCCTTAAAGTTTGTGTTCGTGAACACCTTCAAAACATAATAAGAGGTTTTGGAAATCATAGTGTCTCGGAACACTTCAGGATCAGACATGATTGCAATTCCAAAGATCTCAAATTCACTGCTATGGACAAAATTCAATATAACTGGAGAGGTGGTAATAGAAATGAGAGAATAGATCATGTAGAAAGCAGGTGGATATATGACCTACAAACACTCCATCCTGGAGGTCTAAGTATTTACCCTTAAGCCTCATGATTCATGAAAACAAACTATGACATCTGTTTTCCAGGATCATAATACCACTCATTATCATTCACTCTGTTTAGAGTATTAGATTCTACCAGTAACACTTGTTCAACAATGCCCATCAACTACGGCACCTTGGGACACATGGTAAAACCATCATGAATGAACCATACAGCAATCCTTTGTAAATTGCAATAAAAGAGCCCACTCTCTAGGTGTAATCATATTTAATACTCTAGTCACCAGCAGGGTCATTCACTAACCCATAGGGACAGATCCAATTTAGGTCCCTTGCTTACATTAATAAGAGAAAGGTGTAATGTGCCATATACCAGAAATATCACAATATTGGGACAGGTCAGATAAGGATATAACATGCCAAATATTAAGATAAACACATTGGCATATTTCCATACTGCAAATGAACATCAAGTGACACTACCCCTTAGTACAAAATCTTCCCATGAATATGAACATCATTCAAACCAACTCCCCATACTCATTGGAGGAGATAGCTTTATGGTCCCATACACACCAGTAAGATGTCATTCATTATGACAACTAGATGGCCCTATGTAGTCTAATATATACTCTTAGGGTACATACCACCATGTTCCTGCCTTCCCTACAAAAGGTTCAAAGATGAGTATATCATTAAGTGCCACTAAGGCCCTGATTCAGAGCCACTCGCTATTTGCGAGCGCTCGCTCTGAATCAGGGCGGGCCATTTTTTTTAACCCCGCCCTCCAGGCCACTCGCTAAGCTGTGGGTGAGCACCCACAGCTTTAGCGGGCAATCTGGCGATGGTCGTGATTATTGCAACCATCGGGCTTGCGACGAGACCCTTGTGGTAGGGTCTCATCCATCGCAAGTCCCAGTGAACTTCCTGCTCTAATAGAGCAGGAAGTTCACTACTGATATCACGTGTGATTTCAGTAGGGCCGCCACAAATGGCAGGTGTTCCTAAGGGAATGCCTCCATTTGTGCAGCCACCTCCCCGACCTGCCTACAAAATGGTGCAAGCTGTCGATCAACATCGACAGCCACCCCGTCTTGTAGCGAGCCCCGAAGCGAGTGATTTCTCGCTCGCTCCGGGGCTCGCGCACACGCATCGGCGAGCACACTGCCCGGCCATCAACCCGCTTGCGAGAGCTATGCGCTCGCAAGTGGGTCTGAATCAGGCCCTAAGCTCCTTTGCAACCATCAATAGGAATTCAGTACAAACTGATATAATTAACCAACTTAATGGGTGTTAATCTAGGAATCCAATATAGGAATTCCCACATTCATTAACAAACAAAGGAAATGTATCAGCAAACCCCATTATTAATCATAAGAGGGGTATGTGACACAATATAGCAAACAAAGAAGTTGGCACATCACTGCACTCATATATCATAATAAGACATTATTATCATCTACAACATGTGTAAATAAGTTGATTACACTGATATGGATGCTTAATCAAATATGGAGAAACAAAAGATGGCCTCCAACATCAACGTTAAGATACTTCAGGATCAATAACATAGACAATAGAGAGATTTGTGAGACACACCAAAGATGGCCGCCGCCTCAAAGGAGTCCATAACACAAAAAGTAGAGGCATTACTCTACAGGGAAACATAAGGAAATCATATAACACTTATTGGCTACAGATGTCCACTGTCCGTGTATGTAGAGTCTTGCACTACACGGACGTACACTGCGTATGTGTCAACAGTGGAACCCAGAAGTGCGGCTCTCCACCACGCACCAGAGTTCTAATCAATGAGGACCCTTACTATAAAGCAGGGTAAGTGGTCAGAAATAGATATTTGCCCTTGAAAAAGTCCCTCATAGGGATGAAATGCGTTGGGGAATTGGCAGACTTTGTTTTTACCCACAGTCCGTTTTTGCATTTATGCATTGTTCATTGGTTACTTGAGCCTCAGCACTCTTTCAGTAGCCCCCTCACCCCCCCCCCACTCACACACATGCACCAGAGGACTTGCAGATGAGTGATGGACCAGCAGATGTACATCATTGGTAAGTTGACATTCTTACCTAAATCAAATTGCACCATAGTGTCACTGTCACTCTGATACTGTGTTCCTTATCTTCTGAGGTAATGAGAGCTGGGAGGAGCAGTGCACCTATAATAACAGTGGAAAAGGGTTACCATATATTCTTCCAACAACCTGCTGCAAGTTACTGCCTACCTGGTACCCCCAGTTTGATTTATCACCTGCATTAGACGCCTCTTCACCTTTTAACACAAACTGAACTTCCAGCCTACAGTTTTTCCTGACCAGATCCATCCAGATTCCTTAGACTTTTTAAATCTATAATCAAGCTTCAGCTTCAAGTTTTTGCCCACCAGATCTCCCATTTATTTTTCCATTCTAACATACCACACAAGAGAGGATTTAAGTTACACCTACATCATAGTAGGCATATTCACTTATACATTTTATTTAGCCTAAATCCTCATTAGTAATCGGTCACTACTAACATTCACCACAGAGCGCTTCCCTCTCCTTTTTGTTTATTCTCTCTGTAATAGGGAAAGTAAGGACACTTTTCTGAGATAGCAGCTAGTGGTGCCATTTAGTCCCCTTTTTAGAAGCGCTGACTGCATACCTTTATCCTCAGAAGGGATCATGTCAGGACTGATATATCAGGGTGACCCCGATGCAGGCAGAAGACCTGTGACAAATGGGACACAGTCAATCCCCTTGTGCAGACAAGGATTGGAGCCTGGAAGGTGGATGAGGCAGAAGGAGAATCTGCAGTGATAGCGCCCCTTCCTCCACCTCCTCACATCTCCGAATGTCACTGCATTCTCCAGGCTAGTGACCAGAGCTCGGATTTACAGTGGTCAGGCATCTGGTATGCTACAGTAAGTCAGCAATGGCTTACATCCATGCCCAGTGCCTCCTCTTCCTATCAGCACCACACAGGTGAGCAGGGAAATCTCCAGGCCTACAGCATGAGGACTTCTGTTCTGGAGAGATACAAAGGTACGGAACACTCCAGCTAGCAGCTCAGTGCAATAGGGAGAAAGGCATAACCATGAAATAGCAACAGCCAGCAAGTGTCATTTACTACAGATAAGTCATACAGTCAGGTCCATAAATATTGGGACATTGACAGAATTTTCAGATTTTGGCCTCTATATACCACCACAATGGCTTTGAAATGATACAAACAAGATGTGATTTAACTGCAGACTTTCAGATTTAATTTGAGGGTAATTACATCCAAATCAGGTGAACGGTGTAGGAATTACAACGGTTTCTATATGTGCCTCCCACTTTTTAAGGGGCCAAAAGTAATGGGACAAACTAAACAATCCTAAATCTAACTTTCACTTTTTAATACTTTGTTGCAAATCCTTTGCAGGCAATTACAGCCTGAAGTCTGGAACGCATAGACATCACTAGACGCTGGGTTTCATCCCTTGTGATGCTCTGCCAGGCCTCTACTGCAAATGTCTTCAGTTCCTGCTTGTTCTTGGGGCATTTTTCCTTCAGTTTTGTCTTCATCAAGTGAAATGCATGCTCAATCGGATTCAGGTCAGGGGATTGACTTGGCCATTGCATAACATTCCACTTTTTAGCCTTAAAAAACTCTTTGGTTGCTTTTGCAGTATGCTTTGGATCATTGTCCATCTGCACTGTGAAGCGCCGTCCAATGAGTTCTGATGCATTTGACTGAATCTGAGCATATAATATTGCCCGAAACACTTCAGAATTCATTCTGCTGCTTTTGTCAGCACTCACATCATCAATAAATACAAGGGAACCAGTTACATTGGCAGCCATACATGCCCACGCCATGACACTACCACCACCATGCTTCAATGATGAGGTGGTAAGTTTTGGATCATGAGAAGTTCCTTTCCTTCTCTTCTCATCACTCTGGTACAAGTTGATCTTTGTCTCATCTGTCCATAGGATGTTGTTCCAGAACTGTAATGGCTTTTTTAGATGTTGTTTGGCAAACTCTAATCTGGTCTTACTGTTTTTGTGGCTCACCAATGGTTTGTATCTTGTGGTGAACTCTCTATATTCACTCTTGTGAAGTCTTCTCTTGATTGTTGACTTTGACACATATACACCTACCTCCTGGAGAGTGTTCTTGATTTGGCCAACTGTTGTGAAGGGGTTTTTCTTCACCAGGGAAATAATTCTTTTGTCATCCACCACAGTTGTTTTCCGTGGTCTTCCGGGTCTTTTGGTGTTGCTGAGCTCTCCGGTGCGATCTTTCTTTTTAAGAATGTTCCAAACAGTTGATTTGGCCACACATAATGTTTTTGCTATCTCTCTGATGGGTTTGTTTTGATTTTTCAGCCTAATGATGGCTTGCTTCACTGATAGTAACAGCTCTTTGGATCTCATATTGAGAGTTGACAGCAACTGATTCCAAATGCAAATGTAACACCTAGAATCAACTCCAGACCTTTTACCTGCTTAATTGATAATGAAATATCGAGGGAATAGCCCACACCTGTCCATGAAATAGCTTTTGAGTTGATAGTCCCATTACCTTTGGCCCCTTAAAAAGTGGGAGGCACATATTGAAACTGTTGTAATTCCTACACCGTTCACCCGATTTGGATGTAATTACCCTCAAATTAAATCTGAAAGTCTGCAGTTAAAGCACATCTTGTTTGTTTCATTTCAATACCATTGTGGTGGTGAATAGAGGCCAAAATCTGAAAATTCTGTCAATGTCCCAATATTTATGGATCTGACTGTATATGGACACACACACATGCTAGGACAATATAGCATTTCCCTGTTATAGCCTTGTGCTGGTTGCAGGTTTTGCATGGGTATCCATGCTATTTGTCCCTCAGCAATTGCCACAACCATCCTAGAATGTGAGCGCTGGTGCTTAGATCACAATGTGCATTCATTTATTTATTTAGTCTGCAGTAAAATTGATTAGGCAAGAATGGGCGGCCATCAGTCAGTATGTGGCTCAGAAGTTGATTGACAGCATGCCAGGGCAAATTGCAGAGGTCTTGAAAAAGAAGGGTCAACACTGCAAATATTGCCTATTTGCATAAACTTAATTTAATTGTCAATAAAAGCCTTTGACACATATGAAATGCTTGTAATATTACTTCAGTATACCATAGTAACATCTGACATAAGGTCTAAAAACACTGAAGCAGCAAACTTTGTGAAAACCAATACTTGTGTCATTCTGAAAACTTTTGGCCACGGCTGTACATACAATGCATCCAACAGTACACAAGATCCAATAGGTCATATAATTATTAGGAATGAGTGCCGACCCCTGTGTTTTGTTTTTGGATCTATATCTCCTTCGTATTTTGGATCTGAATTTGGTTAAGGCAAAACGCCCTTGCGTGTTTTGGTTTTAGATCTGTATTTTTTGTAAAATTATAAAAACAGCTAAAATCACATAATTTTGGCCTGTTTTTGATCCTACAGAATTATTAACCTCAATAACATTAGTTTCCACTTGTTTCCAGTCACTTTTGATCACATCACAGCTCACAATATTGATTTCATCCAGTTTAGGCAAAAAGGTTGCATCCAACTAGCTGGCTGACTAAGCTAAGCAACAGCAGTGGGCGCCACTAACATGTGGCAGTTCAGCTTCCAACATGGCATAGAGTGGTACTGCAGTGGTAGACAGGATGGCAGTTTAATAAACTATACGACCCTATAAGAAGTTTAAAAAACAATGTTTTCATTAAACAAGACTAGGTCAGAGGCCCGAGGGAGTTGTAATATGTTTAAGGACTAAAGTCAGGGAAAGGAAGGAATAATTACTTTTTAATTTATTTTAATGTTTTTATTCTTAAAAAAAATTTATGAGGGAAGATGTAGGAACAAGTTCTTTAGTTCATGAAAGATATCTATGATCTGGAAGTGTTTTTTTATACAACTAATAGAAATGTGGTGGCCTTACTTGTGGAGGTGCTGCTAGTACACGCTGTAAACAGATGTTTACTTTGTGCTCAGGGAGGTTGTTAGGGATAATGGGACCAAGACTTGCTGTTTACATCAGAGGAAAGCAGTCTGTAGCTCTCCAGCTGTACTAGAACTCCCAGCATCCATGATGTTTGCCAGGCCTATTGGAAGTTATTTGTCAACAACGGATGGCATGCATCAGTTTACCTCAGCCTGCTTTATGCACTGTAATTTCTGGACATATTTGGCATTCAGCAACCACATGTAGAAGATTTCAGCAGCTGTGGCAGTTCAACTTCCAACATGGCACATCAGGGAACAAATGTTTTTAATATTCAAGAGGCCTGAGGGAGTTGGAGTATCTATGTAGTTGAAGGCAGGGAAGGGTTGATTAGTAGTAAATATAATAAAAATGTTTATTCCAATGCAAATTTATGAGGGAGGAGGGGAGGGGAGGAGGCATTTACAAAAAATCTTAAATCATTCATTTCAGTCCTTGCCCCAGAAGAATCCTTGAGCGCTACACCTGCTGCTGCTCCTGGGAGTGGATCTTCATTCCAGTAGTAGTTTTAAAAAACAATTGACTATTAAACAATCCTTTGCTATGGGGAGCAAGTATGACAGCAGTCACCCACTTGCACAGTGGATCACTGATGCCGTAACATCTATGCTGGTATTAGATGTGCGGCCAATATCCGCCAACAGTGCAGTGGTTTTTTTTGTTTTAGACAGTTAATTGAGCTCCTGTGTCCTTACTACCTGTGTTCTTGCTACCAAATCTCATCTAGATTCCACTAGAAAAGCAATTCCCAGCCTGTAGAGGGAATTTAAAAAAAATGAATTAGTGTCCTCCAAAATGCCGTTGTACCCACTGTCTTCGTAACCACAGATATGTGGACAAGTGGAACAGAGCAAACACAAGATTACATGACTAACAGCCCACTGGGTGGGTGTATAGGTAGGCTAATCTGTATCACCGGTTTCACTAAAAGGCATAACGCTGACAACCTTTTAGAAAAACTCAGGGAAGTCATTGCAAAATGGCTTACCCCTCTTGGACTCTCGTCAGGATTCGCCACCAATATTGTGAGAGCATTATAGCTGGTGAATTCCAGCTTGTCCTATGTTTTTCTCACGCAATCAACTTGGTAGTGCAAATTATTTTTTAAAATGACAGGGCCGTGCAGGAGATGCTCTCTCTGGCCCGAAAAATTTCTGGACATTTTTGCCATTCAGCAGGGACATGTAGAAGATTGCAGCACCTGCAACAAATGTTGAATTTGCCTTGCCACCAGCTGAAGCAAGAGGTAGTTACAAGGTATACGCCACCTTTTATATGCTTCAATGAATGGAGGAACAGCAAAAATGAATCCAAAGCTACATAGCGAACTATGACATAAAAAGGAGGGGGAATGCACCTTACTCATGCTCAGTATAAAATACTTTCCGTGTTGTGCAAAGTGCTGAAACCCTTCAAATTAGTCACCTGTGAAGTGAGGTCAGATACTGCCAGCTTGAGTCAGGTAATCCCCTAATTAGACTGTTGGAAAAGCAACTTGATGTGCTGAAACAAAGCGATTCTGCAAAGTACGTTGGACTTGTAGATCAAGTCCTTTATTCGCTTCACCAGGAACCAAGGGTTGTCAGGGCCTTCCAATCGGATTAATACATTTTGGCGACTGTGCTCGATCCTAGGTTTAAGTCATATGTCGTGTTTTTCTGCCCAATGGACACAGACCTGAAGAGAAGCAAAGACCTGTTGGTAAGCAAATTGGCACGTGATGCAGCGATGGCTGCTTCAGTTTCTCCAGCAAGTGTTGCTGCCAAGGAAAAACTAAACTTTCCCAAAAGACCCACTGGTGATGCAGGTGAGTCAACACAACCAAGTTTTGACATCTGGTCGGGTCTAAAAGAATTGGCTGCAATTAAATTAATGAGACCTCTACCATGACTCCATCTGATACGGTCACCATTCAAAGAATGGTTGAGGACTATTTTTAATGATAGCACCAAATAGGCATGTCAGAAAGTCTGTTTGACTACTAGCAGGAAATAAACAGCAATTTGGAGGCCCTTGCACAAACTGGCTTTGCTTTACTAGAGCTGCTCACCCACCAGTACTCCGAAAGAGTTTTCATCACAACCAGGAACCTTGTCTGCGATCGGTGTAGGAGGCTACTTCCTCAAAATGTGGAAAAGATAATGTTCATCAAAATGAACTACAAATTCCACAAGGAAGACCTTTACCGCCAATTACGTCAAAAAATTACTGAGGCACCTGTAATGGTGGATTCCAGCCGGGACAAATTAATATTGTGTGAAGAAAGATGATGTAGACACTGATGAGGGTGAGGAATCGGATGATGGTGACAACATCTTGCTCTGTAAAGCCAGTTTGTGCACGTAGAGATCATTGCCAGCAATGTCACCTGCCCATTGGTAGCTTGTCTTCTGGGGGCCAAAACAAACCAATCACTTCATGATAAAGGATATTGTTGATGAAGGTGTTGGTGGTGAAGATGTCAGGTGCTTGAATCTAGCAGAGAGAAGGGAGCTAGCTGATGCTGGACTACTTTTTTAGTCAAAGTTTCTGAATTTTGAAAAAACTTTTTTGATGAATGCGCTGCAGATGACGTAACAGGGAGGAGGTTACTAGATGGTTAAGGTTCCTACCTCTACTTATTCTGGCTTTACAAAGGATACAGATGGCTTGACAATTGTTGTCCGGATTTGGGTAGAAATAATTCCACACATAAGAAGTGGATTTTTTGTCTTATGCCCAGACATGACAATGGGCTTTTCCTTATCATGGACAACAACTGTTTCTTCCACTGGTGCCTGATTTACACAAACAACATCCTCATCAACAACATCATCATTATCAACATCCTCATCATTAACATCCTTATTAGCGTCAGCTACACAAATATCCTCCTCATCTTAGTGCACTTCCACAGAAGCATCCTCGATTTCTATGTCAGCATGTTCACATGTGCGTAAATCATCATAAGAGGCAGAACTTCCAGTCATAAATAAAGGCCAAAGCCTTAGCCTTTCCTTGTCACTTTGTGTGGTGAAAGGTATATTGCCAATTTTATGTCTTTCTGCAGCTAATTTTCCCTTTGAAGTTATTATCTTTACCACTGTAAAAGAATGGTTCTTTGATTTTTGATGCCCTGTCTTAAGCCCTATGTGCCCTTTGGCATTGGTTTTAGTAGATGATGTAGACGGACTAGTATCGTCATGACTGGTGGCACTGGCAGCAGCTCCAGCACTAGTATGTGGTTCCTGCTCTCCTCTCAACCGATCGTTCTCCATATCAAAAACACGAATGAAGTGGGGTACAGCACAAACGTCAATTTGTACCAATTTTAAATATTACACTGCGGTATCAATAACCTACAGTGTCACAATATTTTTGATGTATAAGATAAGAATAACACACTGCGCTACCACCTACAGTATCACAAGATTATTTGAGTAAAACACTGCGCTGCCACTTAGTGTCACAATATTTTTTCTGAATAAGAATAACACACTGTGCTACCACTTACAGTGTCACAAAATTTAGATGATAAACTGCGGTCTGGCCGGCAATGCCACCGAACAATAATAGCGTAGCTAATACACACACAAAGAAAAGTGAAAAAAATATCTTTTTTTTTTGTGGAATGCTAATTTTAGTTAACTTTTATTTTTTTTACACTGGCAAAGAGCACCTCTGGAAGAGGTAGCAGCCCCTTGATGAACAACACAGCACCCCTTTATGGACAACAAAGCACCCCTGTGGATTGCAGATGGACAACCTGCAGAGTCACAAATACGTGGATGATAAACTGCGATCTGGCCAGCAGTGTCACCGAACAATAATTTTTTTTACACTGGGGAAGAGCACCCCTGGACAAGGCAGCAGCCCCTTGATGAATAACACAGCACTCCTGCAGAGTGCGGACGGAACACCTGCAGAGTCACAAATATGTGGATGATAAACTGCGGTCTGGCCAGCAGTGTCACTTAACAATAATAGCGTAGCTAGCACACTCAAAAAATATATATATTTTAAATTTTTTTGTGGAATGATAATCATTACTTTTAATTTACTTTTCTTTTTACACTGGGGAAGAGCGCACCCCTGGATTGAAAGAGCACCCATGGACGACACAGCATCCCTTTATGTACTGCAGCCCTAGCTCCTTGATGGACAGGACAGCACAGCAGCACCCCTTTATGTACTACTGCCCCAGGCCCTTTATGGACAACACAGCAGCAGCCCTTTATGTACTGCAGCTCCTTGATTGACAGGACAACAGTGATACAGAAGCACCCCCCCTTTATGTATTGCAGCCCCTTTATGGACAACACAGCAGCAGCCCTTTATTTACTGTAGCCGCCCTAGCCCCTTAGCCGCTCTAGCCCCTTGATTGACAGGACAACAGTGACACAGCATCACCCTCTCCCTTTCAGCCCCAGTCAGACAACACTGCACCCTTGAACAGACCGAGCAGCACAGAGCACGTCTGTTCTCTGTACACAATCCGCAGCCGAAGTGAAAATGGCGCCGATCACCGGGACCTTTATAGAATCCAAAATCTGTGAGAATCCGGCAGCGGGTTGATGACATTTTGCCTTGTTTTGGATTCCAAGTTAGGCGGGAAAACCGGAGCCAGACTCGGATTTTACTTGGATGTTCGGGTGGGTTCGGTTCTCAGAGAACCGGACCCGCTCATCTCTAATAATTATTATCTGCCTTCTTTATGGTTGTCTTATCTTCTGGACTCTCTCCATTGGGTAGTGGAATACAGGAACTATAACGAATGTTTGCAGTTGTTAATATAAACTATTTAGACATCACTTTTAGCAAAATCCTCTGCAATGTATGCAAATTTGTTTTCTCTAAACACCTGTTATAAATTCTAATTTGACATTTTAACTGTAAACAAAAAAAAATGATTTGTAGATTTTAAAATTCATTGTTCATTCATTGCAAAATATGAAATTTACAGTATCTAGGAGGATTTAGTTTAGACTAAAATTTGCATAAGCTAAACCCAATGAAAATTCCCTAAAAAATGTAAAGCATTATAATGCTGGAAAGAAATGGAAAGTAATATAAGCATTTTTTATTCCATGCTGGATTTCACAGCTGTGTGACAAATGAGCAAAATAAAAGAAAATATACAGCACAAACTCAATCTGACAACAAACATGTACGAGAACTGATTGCATTTTATAATACGTATGGAGCCGTCACTCAGGAGGAAGAACAAGTGACACATTAGCTGTTAAATGTGATTTTACTGAGTTAGTGTCAACATCAAAGTAAGTTTGACAACCTACAGGGAATTAATAGAATTATCAGTAATCCACTTTAGAATAAATATTGGAGGTGGCAAGTGCTGGAGAACCTAAGATTAGAACATGAAGTTGACAGTCCATTAATTCTGTCCTGCAGACTCCTACATGTGTATTCTCATTTTACTGCTTAGGATTACTGAATGACAGGTCTTTCTGTATAGAATTACCCGACTTCATTATTTTGTAATTATTTTAGAAATTCACACGTTTTTTTTAATGAATGTTTAGAGGAAATTTAGCTAGTATGTATCACATATATGAATTAATGCACTGACCGCATTAAATGTTGTCAGTGCACGCAGTTGACAATAAGCAGATAAAAAGTTAATGGCAATTGATTTCTAAATAATTACTAATAAAAATATATAATAAAACATAAGAATACAGGATAGCTTAAAATACAGTAATAATATATATCTAAGCAAAAAATTTGTCCTTGGGAACAAGGCACCGCTCAGCAGCTTCTGGGCTTTAGTGTAAATTTACATGTCTGTGACCACTGAGACCAACATAATGGGACTTATTTCATTCCTTCAGCCTTCAATGATGGAGAGACTTTTCCGATTGTGAGGACTCTTGCAGAATGGGACCCCAGGCATACTGAGGAGTGTACAATCGGATTTATTTCTCCTCCAAGTTCATTGATGCTGTATTATACCTCTTTTACACCAAAAATCCAGGTCCGACCTGGGTTTTCAGAGATGGTTCAGGTCAGACCCAGGTCAGACACCATTTGCACAGCACCATCGATCTGGGTTATTCCCAGGTCAGCCCCGTTCACACTGAACCTGTGTCTGCCCTGCTAAACTTGTGAGATCATAAAACGTGGGAGGTGACTGCTCCACAGCCACCAATCAGCTAATTTTAGGCATGACCCAGGTCAGATAACCCAGGTTGCATTGTTTACACTGCACCATTACCCAGGTATATCCTGGGTCCAACCCTGGTAGCTACCTGGGTTGGATTGCCAGGTCACTTGACCCAGGTTATTTATCAGGGATCCTTTTACACTGAGCTGCAACCCAGGAAGACCCAGCAAAAAAAACAGGTTTTTGCTCTGGTATAAAAGGGGTATAAGTGAGCCACTGTAAGAACACTTGTTTATTAGGACTTTAAGCTCAATGTTGATCGGTAAAGCCATCATCTGCTGGGATTATATGCTATTTCTATTGTTCCACAGCTTGAACTGGATTTATTTTGTCTCCTCAGAATATTATATTTGAATAACATCTAGTTCAAATGTGTCATGGATGTGGTTTCTTTAGATGGTGTTCCCGGGCTGGGTTTAGGACTAGCTTTATTCAACTCTGATGCCCTCTGGAGGAGACTAGGTTTAATGAAGTTCTTACGCATGAAAGAGGATACAAGGTCAAAGTAACTTATGTGTGAGTGAAGGAAATAGGGAGAGTCAATGCCAGCACAGGATGGTGGCGAGGTTGTAGTGTGGGTACTGGTGTAGCTGAGGTAGGGTCCGTAATTCGGGTGCTGCTAGGTGTGGCCAGGAAGCCGTAAGGTGAGCAGTGGTAGTCCAAGTCACTGGGTGCGGCTGATTAGTCGAGAAGTGATTGGTGGTGCACAGGCTAGTTGGTGCGGCTGATTAGCCATGAGGTGAATGGAGGTAGCACAAGCTACTTGGTGCGGCTGATTAGCCGTGAGGTGGATGGTGGTAGCACAAGCTACTTGGTGTGGCTGGTTAGCTGTGGATGATAGGTGGAAGCTACTTGTCGCGGCTAGGGAGCCGTAGATGATAGGTGGTAGCGTGGAAGCTACTTGTTGCGGCTAGGAAGCCGTAGATGATAGGTGGTAGCGTGAAAGCTACTTATTGCGGCTAGGAAGCTGTAGATGATTGTTAGCAGAGAAGTCAGCAACTACTTCAGAGCGCAGTATGGAGGTTCTCTCAGACAAGCTAAGGGGACTTGTTGCACTGGCAACTTGCTGTGAGAAGTGGAAATCCTTTTATAGGGAGTGCTGGATGCTGACTGGCTGGAAGAGAAGGAGAAGCATGTTTCATTGGAGATCGCGTCACATGGGCAATCCAAGATGGCCACGCCCATGGACCGGAGACCTGCGGCAGATCCACGTGAGAGACGCCGGACCGGAGGGTGAGAACATGATGCAGAAGCCGCCGGGGAGCAGAGGGAGACCGGTGGGGAAGCAGAGAGCCGCGCCGCAGCATCCTGAGAGGTAAGTGCAGAGGTCTGATTCTGGGGTCTCTATGCCGGGTTGTGACAAAATGGTTTCATGTGCCCCTATACATTTATTATTTGTTTGCTTTTGTAGCAGTGCATATGTGTATCAGATGAATTAGTATAAGTTCTAAGGTGAATTAAGTATAACTCAATGTTCCAAATACGATTTGTATATTATTGAATTATTTCTGATTTCACATTATTTTCATTCATTTTCTTCACTGGTTGCTAAGCGCTTTTTTTCTCTACAAAACAAAAAAAAAAACAGAAACAAGAATGGGGCTTGGAAAGGGGAAGGTGGGGGCTGATAAGTGGAAAAAGAGTGCTACACAGTGAAAAGAGCTGAAGTACCTGGTCCACAATAGGCAGAGCAGTGGAAGGGAGAAACAGTCGGTTGAGAGTGTAGAAAGGTGCCGGACACCAGAGACCCCCAATATGGAGGAGAGGAGCATCATCCAGAGCTGCCATTGGCGCTACTGAGCACCTGGATATCTACAGCAAAGGGCTAGAGTGAGCTGACTTCTACACAAGACAATTGGTGCGCCCACGTGACATCGGCGCTGTGAGGCGGGTCTCCCCTGTCCCATTGCTGGGAAGGAGATGGAGAAGGAGACACTATAGACGCCACTCTAGCTGGGATTGTGTTTATTTTCCTACTCTAAATCCAACTGTGGTGAGAGCCGGATATAAAGCACATACTGACCAGCTAATATTCACTTGGTGGAGTATGGTGAGCAACATCTTTATACCACTTTGTTCATATTACTAAGACACTTACCAAGACGCTATGCAAACTGGTCAACTTATATATGGATACAAGGAGCTAAACCCAGGAGGATACTGAGAGAGTGACAGTAGTTTGCTGTGAATAAATTGTAGCATAGTAATGGCAACTGCAAAGATACATTTTATTGTAATCATAACTGTTTGATATTGTAAAAAATGTTCTTACTATATGCATTCTTGTTTGGGGAATGGAATTTTTAATAAATGTTTCCTATTGAGAAAGCCTTTTGAAGTTCATATGTTCAATCAAACATATTATATAGCTATTTGCAATATTCGTTATTTCAACACTAGTGCAGCTCCATTTGTGTTTTGGGAAGTTTTTGGTTTAAGTCAGCAGGGTAATTGACTTTTTGAGCTAGCAGCTGTGTATAGATTCTACCACATGTAAGTGGAACTCACATTACAAAAAAGCCTATATAGTGCCGGGATAAAGCTCTCGGTGATAACACAGAGAGATTATTTCTCGTATTTGCAAACAAAGTCACAGACGCTTCCTAAATTAGCAGAATCAAAGAGGCCAGATAAATGAATACCATAACAAATAAACCCTTTTATCCGGCTAAATCCATCCTTGCTGAACAACCATTGGCCCTTCCAACATCACAAACTACCCAGCAACCAATTAGTTAACCCCAGACTGATATGGGCATCAGAAGAACAGAAACCTAGATGCTTAATAGCAATCTAACTTATACCACCCTCAGTTATCCATTTAGGTATTAACTATATGTATACACAACTAACTATAACTATTAATGATACATAACTCACAAAGAATTGCCTGCAAATATCCTCACGAAACCATGGGCAAAACCTGTACCACCAATCAAGAAATGTAATACACAGTGGTGTCAGGTAGGGAAGCTGCTTCTCCCTGTAACACAGTAACCACCCAGACCCTTTGCTGCTATGTTAAGAAAAAATTAATTTGAAGCAGTAAGACATATAAGCTGCACTGTCAGTCATGTTGCTGACTGGCATTGTGGGCTGCATGTTACATGATCCACTAGTATGGAACTGCAGTGTTATTAGATCAAGTAATTAATTGCAATACTCTTATTAGTTTAGAGGTTTAGGGGTATATTTACTAAGCAGTGTTAGGAGACAGAGTGAAAAGTGATAAGGTACCAGCCAATCAGCTCCTGTCATCTCACAGGCTGTGTTTGAAAAATGACAGTTGGGAGCTGATTGGCTGGCACCTTATAACTTTTCACTCTGGGCCTGATTCAGACCCGGACGCTATTTGTGGACGGTAATTCCAAAAAAGGGGCCGGCTAATTAAATTGAGCGCTCGCTCATTGTGGTTTGTTGACGCATCTATGTCTAGGCGAGCGAACGATAAATGCGCTCACAATTTTGTAATGACGCCCCTTTGCCGTTCACATCACACGTCATCTCCGGTATTTATTTGATTAATCGGGTACATCGAAAGGCATCTGAACTGCTCGCAGTGCTTGTGGTAGGTTTATCCTACCGCTATCACTGCGAGCAGTTCAGGCTAAAAGACAACCAAGTGACGTGGTCGATGACGCTCCTTTACTAATTATGCACTCCCATTAACCGCCCTTTTTACCGTTAGGCACGCCTGCGTTCGGATCTCCACTCCGCCCTTTTCAAGCACTTTCCCCTGTTACCACCCACAAACGGTACATTCTGTCAATCAAATTAGCAGCCCCTCGCTGTTTTGCGAGCGCTCGATTTCCGACCGCAATGACTGGTTTGCGCATGCACATTACGACCCATACGCATGCGCAGTTGTGCGAACATCGCTCAGAGCGAACGAGCAGCCGCTTACGAGCGGGTCTGAATCAGTCCCTCTGTCTCCTAACACTGCTTAGTAAATAGACCCCTTAGATTTTACTGAATGGAGTATTTACATTTATAGGACAGAAAAATAAAATTGTTTAATACAAGACCTTACATCTTTATAGAGTGGTGATACTATTATTCCAAGATACATACACATTTGTAGACTTGGGGACATTTTTATTACTTTTTACTGCGAGCCACCACAAGATTTATTATGATAAACTTTATATTAAATCTTGTTCATTTTCACTCTTGAGTACAAATTTATATGATAGTAGTAAACTCCTGTCTTCATTATGAATGTTTAGCAATTTATCCTGTGGGAGCTCAAAGAAGGAAGAACAGTTTTTATGATGCTATAATATAATTGTATATTGAAACTTTAAAGTAAGATTATCAGGTTTTAATACTTACACCCATTGACCTATATGTTATTAGTGCCTACGTGTATATATATATATATATATATATATATATATATCACTGCAGCAAGTTTTGACACCATACAATTCGGAAAGCTTATAATTTGATCTGCATCCTTTGGGAGTGTAAAAAGAACCCATATTTTGGAAAATGAGGACAGTCATGTAGCCTGGTTTCCTCAGGCACTGTCATCACTTTTACAGAAAAGTTTGTTGCAGAAAACTATTCACATTCAACATGAAAATGAAGTTTGATTGGAAGCCTAAAACAAAAGTTGTGACTAACCTGGATAAACTAGAACCAAAGGGTTCCCTAAGCGACTGCCTACCTAATACTCAGGCAAAAATCACTGTTGAAAATAATAAAAAATGGGAGCGCTTGTACAAGGCTGCTGATTTGAATATAGTAAAATATTTATTTACACTTCATAGGACATATAGAGTAAAATATATAATAGTAATAATAATAATTTACTAGGACAAACAGGTGGAAAATATCAGCAATTCATATACACAGAAATATTATTGTACGGATACGGCTATATAATTGCAGAGTTACAGTTCGGCTGATGAAAAAAACATGATATTGATGGCAATATTGTAATTAGTCCATGCGCAGCTGAGAAAATGTCTGGTAAAATATTGGAGAGTAGCATCCAACTTATTATAGAGAATCATCCAGAGCTTCCAAGCCACTTGCAAGATTAAAGGCTGACAGTCTCTGCCTCTTCCCTTTGAGGGGAGGATGATAGAACGTTCTTACCAGTGGCTGTGTATATGGATGCGTGCTACTCACTAGCTGAAGGTATGACTCCCCTATTTGAATTTTGGACTACGCTGCAGCCCCACCTCTGGAGCCTCCACTGGTCCCCATGATCACATACTGATGCATGCCTTGAAAGATTATGACTTGGGCTTCTCTGTAGAATATTTCTGCGGTGTTCCAAAAAACGAATATTGAGTGTGTGTACGGTCCGACCAAAAACACTGGCGGCCACACCCACCTTCAATAAGGTACACAACATACTGAGAGTTACCGTTGAGAGAACTATCAATCGTGAAAGTCTCTGAGGTAACAGCAGAATGAAAAGTATCACTTTTACATTCCTACAAGTTTTACACTTTTGTCTTCCACACCTAAAAGACCCTTTTGGTTTATCCAGAAGCCCATCTAAATAGGTTATCTGTCCAGTTTTTTGTTCCAACTTATTTTCACTTTTTCTATACATGCTAGGGGCAAGTTTCTGTTTTAAATTTTTGGATTTCTTATATACAGTACCACTTTAATCTTGACTTTACATAGTGGACCCAACACTGAATCTGCATGTTAAATGGGAGCATTTTTCTTAATTATCTCTCATCGCTGATGCATGGTTATTGAAATGCGTAATAAAAAGTTAATCACCATTTTGCTCTCCTGTATATAAATTTCCTCCCTCTATCCTTGTGTGTTGTTTTTCAATAAATCACATCTAACTTTTTTCATTGTTTTATTACCTCCAGTGACCAATATATTGTACTCAGTAATGACTGACATATTGTAGGCAATAAGAAAATGTCTTTAGAAAAAAATATATATACAGCTGATTGTTGTATACACAAGATAATTAGCAGTACGCTGCTATTGCAGATATAAAGACATTAGTATTTAATACATTGTCACTGATTTGTTTCATTATAAATTACAATAATCACTATCTCATGAGAAACAATTTCCCAATAGGAGCCACAGGGATGTTGTCGATGTTATAGGACCTGAGTCAGTGTTGTACGCAAACCTGATAGCTTGCACATCGATGGTGGGCGGAGTGCGCATGCACCGGAGCCGTAGTGTGCATGTGCTGTGATGCAGCTGTTTCTCTGGTCGCAGTGTCGCGGAAACCGCATCCTAATTGACTGCGGCCATGTCAGAAAACGGGGGCTTGCCGGCTTGTCTGCCCCGGTTTATGGACATGCCAAGGCAAGTGTCTGTGTCATCCAATGCATAATTACTGGCTGCAGCTGCAGAGTTCAGGCGGCCATTTTGCAAAAGCTTAGCAGCGATGCAAATAGCATACAACTAACAAATCAGGCCTGTAGCCTTGATGAGGCCAAAATGATTAAATGGGGATTGTTCCATGCAATAAGGAGTTGTTAGCCATACCTTAAACATTTATATTTGTAACTTTACCAAGGGCTGTATGTAAAGAATCAGAAATGTGTGATTTAAAGTTGAACATAAGTGTGACTGCAACACACAAAAATGCTCTTTGCTGAAGCACAGAAGAATCCGCTCAGCCAAAGTTTCATTAACCTGCACTTGGGGCCTCTGAAGCTTGGAGACACAGATTAGGGTCAGTCACATGCACATTAACTACAATAGCACATGCTACATTAAGCGTAGTAACACTTGGCGGGATGCGGTCAGAATGCCGATGCCGGAATCTCGACACTTATCAGGGATCCCGAAGGTAAGTACTGAGGTTAGGGTTAGGCACTGAGGGGGGTTATGTTTAGGCTCCGGGAGGAGGGTTAGGCACTAAGGGGAGGGTTAGGTTTAGGCTGCGGGGGGAGCGTTAGGCACTAAGGGGAGGGTTAGGTTTAGGCTGCGGGGGGAGGGTTAGGCACTAAGGGGAGGGTTAGGTTTAGGATGCGGGGGGAGCGTTAGGCACTAAGGGGAGGGTTAGGTTTAGGCTGCGGGGGGAGGGTTAGGCACTAAGGGGAGGGTTAGGTTTAGGCTGCGGGGGGAGCGTTAGGCACTAAGGGGAGGGTTAGGTTTAGGCTGCGGGGGGAGGGTTAGGCACTAAGGGGATGGTTAGGTTTAGGATGCGGGGGGAGCGTTAGGCACTAAGGGGAGGGTTAGGTTTAGGCTGCGGGGGAAGGGTTAGGCACTAAGGGGAGGAAGGGTTTAGGGTGCGAGGGGGAGGGTTAGGTTTAGGCTGTGGGGGGGAGGGTCAGGATTGTAACCTGGTCAGGATGCCGGCGTCTGGATTCTGACCGCCGGCATCCCGTACCCATCCCCACTTGGCAATGTTTCCATGGAAGTTCTTAGGAGAATTATCTATTATCTGCTGTACAGATATGTGCTGATCACGATAGCTTACAGTATATAAAATATAAATTAAACTAACATATATATATATATATATATATACATGTGTGTCCTTTTGCATCCTTGCCACTTGCGCTGAAAACAGGCACATACATCGCACCATGCGATTTGCCATGGCTGCATGCGCCACGGTACGCCAAGCCTTGTGCTGCGTTCGCACAATGCAATCCTATGGGTTGCGCGTGACTCTTGCCATATGTGGTGCTATTTGCCACACAAGTGGCAAAGATACAAGCGGACATATCTGTATATATATATCTATATACTGTGTGTGTGTGTGTATGTATATATATATATATATATATATATATATATATCAAGCCTAAGCTGCCAGGATTCACAATGTTATGGCATTTAGGTGATAGAGTCAGGGAAAGACTGGCAGACGATGTAGTTGGTATGGTCGTTATTGAGTTAAACCCCATTTTCAGTTATGGCAGCCATGTACTAAGCCTTGGAGAGAGATAAAATTGACAGAGATAAAGTACCTACCAATCAGCTCCTAACTCACTTTACCGAGGCTAGGCAGGAAGCACTACTGATGAGATGTATGAACATTTCATCTGCAGAGAGTGTGGGGGTGAAAACTCCCACCTCCGGTGATCCCTGTCTGAGTACACAGCGCATCAGCCTAGGCATGCCAGGGATCTCGCAAGCATTGTGAGATCCCATGTGCAGCCTCCCGAAGCTGGCAGCTGGCCGCAGCAGGGACAGTGCTGTCCCTGCTGTGGTGGTAGGGTAGCAACAGCTGTCAATATCGATAGCTCCAGCTGTCGGATGTCAGAGTTGGCATACAGCCCCACAATGTGTTCACAAGCTGCCATTTACACAGCATCTTGTGCAGGAAAGAGATCTTTTCAGATCCCCCCTTGCTGTGTCCTGATTGTCTCCGGCTCTTCACTCCACCTCCTCTGTCACTTCCCTGTTATCTGGTACCGGCCCCCACTACAGCCCCATCTGAGCCCCGGCAGACAGCGACCCCCGCACCAAGCTCCCCATTATCCAGATAGATTTTTGTAATTACTGCCGGATCTGGGGGCGAGGCCTGAGTGACTGGTTGCTCTGACAACCTCTGCCAGGGTGAAATTAACATCTCCATATCTTCCAGGAACTTTCTGCTAGTCCTGTCTTTTTGCCATTGTCCCTGGTTCCTGCTGCTGCTAGTGCTGCTGTCATATGTATATTGCATTATGGTGAGTAGAGTCACTGGAGGTCATTACAAGTCTTTGATCCAGATTTGCAAAGATAGTATCCAGTACATGTGTGCATGTCCTACCTAATACTGGTTTGTGAGTTGCCTGCAAGGCTGTCTTTGTGAAAGAGCTTCAGCCTTGCATTGTCCTACACTGTTCGGACTATTTCCCCATCACCCTTACACTACATCCTTTTTCTCTTTTGAAAACCCCTTTTTATTGAAATGTTGCCAAAAAATAAAGTCGTAAGGATCAGGGTACAGAAAACACAAAAAAATTGAGGGGATGAGCTATGCATAGTACAATACAATACATCCCACTGGGCGGTACAGAATTATCCAAAATATTGTGATAAAACTAATTCTGTTTAATTCACCGCTCAAAATACGGGGGGGTCCCATACACTGGGCAGCTGGTTGGTTATATACATTCAGAGATTATGAAAAAATAGTGATCAATTATTCAGCATGCTAGAGGCAATGCAAGTATTAGGGGTATATTTACTGGAGTGAGAGTTTTTAGATGTGGAGATGTTGCCCATAGCAACCAGATTCTAGCTATTATCTTCTAGAAGGTGCTAGATAAATGTTAAGTAGAATCTGATTGGCTGCTATGGGCAACATCTCCACTTCTAAAAGCTCTCACTTTAGTAAATATACCCCTTAGACTCCATTTTGTAGACAAGCCAAATCCTTAATGATGAAGTTTGAAGAGGGTGTATTCGTATTTTTTTTTCCCAGAAGACCTTTTACAGTGAGTACTAGCATTCAGCATACGCCATATCAATATTTGCATATGTTTAGAACATCATGCAGTGGCTGTGGAAGGAGAGAGTGGGAGGGGCATACAGGCATATGAATCTGTGCTGTCCGAAATAAGGCGATTGACATAAACACGCCATTTCTGGACTATCCAAAATAATGTGTAGCAGAGTATCCTCATGTCCACACCCGCACCAACAAAGCTTCTGGGTACAGTTTGTGTATATGAACAGGAACTAGGTACCAAAGGAGGAACACTTTGATTGTGTTTTCAGATGCTAAGAAATTGCTATATTAAACCTCATGCCGGTTCAAATCTCAGTCTCGAATTGCATCATTGCACAGTGCTGGGTGGGATTTATTATGAGAATATCAGCATCATGCATTAAACCCTCGCTGATCTCACCTCCATGATCACTGGAGAGGGAGGTCCAAACATAGTGGAGCATATCTAAGTGATGGACCCACCCCTTCTGTTTTGAACTTATTTACATATGCACCAGAGACAGTGGTTTTGTTGGGAATTACCAATCGTCCTAAAAGAGATGGGTACAGGATGCTGGCTCTAGGGATCCATGGGGTCAGAATCCCAACACCGGCATCCTGACAGGGTTAGAATACCGACACCTGTCGGTAGGTATCCTATTCCTAACCTTCTTTCCCGGGGGCCTGAACCTAACCCTCCCCCCTTAGTGCCTAACCCTCTGCCTAGTGCCTAACCCTTCCCCTAACCCCAATACTTACCTTCGGGAGTCTGGTAAACAGGATGCCAGCACGTGTCTGGATTCCGGGGCCAGCATTCTGAGTGGGCATATTGACTGCATCCCATCCTACAGTACAATTGGGGTTGTTACCTGCCACCTCACCTTCCCTCATAATAAAGCTAATATTGGGATATTGGGACTGTAACACATTTTATTGATGTCATCTTTATCTTGTAGGTCAACTCTAAATGTAAATATTTTTTCAGAATTGCTATTATTTACCCTATTATAGTATTTCTCTAAATTTAAGCCACTTATGATCTAGAATGTCTTCAAATATTTACACTATAGAATTGTTGGGTTAATGTTATACTTTTTATTTTGTATCTTATTGTTACCATCTTGTAATAACATTACTCCACACCTATTCCACCATAACAGAGAACTACTTGTGTTATATGCCACCTACTACTCAGGTTTCAGGCCATTGAGTGACATGGCTTTCATATAAATACGACTGCATGTTTAGTTCCACAGCTATCATTTAGGTTATTACGAGTTACTGGCAATTGAAAGTGAACAAGAGTAAAAGCACCTGGGGCTAAATGTATTATGTAGTGCTTTTCAATGTTGCAACATCTTCGGCAGTTTTATCCATTAGACTTTAAGAAACAATTACATACAATATAAAACCATGCAAATGTTGTATTAAACTAATTGCCCCTTTAAATCCAGTAGCGTAAACCGCCAACGATGTATCAACTTGGAAAGCACAGTATAGTAAACTTAGCCCCTGTTCTTATTTTTCCCCATTTCATTCTTACTTTACGAATATCATACCTGGACTCTAATAACACTGTATTACGCAACAGGTAATTGAATATTCATGACATCTGTTTGATGGTTATATTTATGTGACACAAATTACTTTGACGTTTTGCTTGTTTGATGCAAGGGCTAATGTCATTTGCATTATGAGCAGGAAAAGATTATCACAGTAACTGTTTAATGCTAGTGATGGCTGTTGCAGGAATTTATTAGCAAGTAAATAAGGAGTTCATCTAGAAATATAATAACAAATGCCCACAGCGTCTGAAAAAAAATAAAGTGTATATTGAAATCATACAAGATAATGACAGAAAGCTTTTTTTTTTTTTTTAAAGAGTTATTACAGTTTAAAGGCTTAATATTTAGTTTACGTGACATAAAAAGCACGTGCTGTAACCCACAGCAACCAACTGGATATTAACTCGACCAGTACAAAGCAGCTTGAATACTCAAACCTAAAATATGTTTGGTAACTGTGTGCTGCAGCATAATTATAGTTGTTATTTATCTTGCGTATGTGCCTTTTTGAAGTATTACTGAATACATGGATTGATCTTGATGTGATTCTAAAGCTAGGTACACACTAGACGACTTGCCAAAGATGCAATGTCGTCAATGATTTCCCTTGAACTCCCAGGCAAGCAATCTAGTGCATACACACTGTGCAATTTAACAAATGACCAAACGATAAACTGTATCTTGCATCGTTTGGTGGTGAGATCGTTAACTATATAATGTAACCATATTGCCTGGTCGCTCGGTAGAGCGTACACACGCACAATCTGAGGGGAATTGTTAACGAGATTGGCAGATCTTCCTGCATGTGCAAAAAATCTGCAAATGCGACGAATGTCGCCGCGGGAGCGCACACTTGACACTTGACAATTTGAACGATTTGTCGTACCGATGAGTCGGAATCGGCCACATCGTTCAAAATACTGTCTAGTGTTTAGGGGACTTAGGGCATATGTTTTATAAGCAGGCAGTTTTCTTTATTTGTTGTCTCAGAAGTGGATTCAGCTGTGGCGAGAGATCAGCTCTATGCCATATTCAAGGGCACTAACGTCCTTGTGGTTTAAAAATCACAAACTAAAGCTTAAAAGCTGATGCAAAGTATTTAGTAAAACATTTACAGTAGGACATACAGTATACATGCCAATAAACTAAATTAATTGAAATACCTTTAATTGTGTCAAGAAAACCCTTAGGAAAATGTATCATTAAATATCTAATGAGAGACAACCTCTGACATCACTAGTCATCATCAAAATGTAAAAATCTTTCACTACTGTGATGACATCACTCATGCCAGAGAGAGAGAAACATAACTATATTCTATTTGCTGTATACACAGGGCACAGCTAAAAATGCCTTTGCTTTGCCCTATGGCACGTAAATTCTCTGTGCAGCACACAATAAGGTGCTCGCCTACTCTCCACTTTCGGGAGAGGCCTCTGCAATGTAGAAGTGCATCTAGGAGTGTGAAGAGGCTTTATATGCAATACTGTAAACTTCATACCATCCCACTAGAACAAACCCTTTAACCATACCTCCCAACCGTCCTGCTTCCCACCACTGTCCCACCCTCCCATCCATGACCTGCAGTGTCCCGTGTTGGAGAAATGTTGGGAGGTCATTATCTGCTCTGCCACTCTGCATAGCGGATAGCTCTAAGCATGCCCCCGATGGATAAGAAACGGCGGGCAATATACAAACATGATCCCAACATGACATGCAATTCAAGTCTGGTGTGCAGCTATACCTCCTTTACATGCGTGTGCCAAAGGCACATGCATAAGGTCCCAATTTCCCTCCATCTAAGTATTGATAGGTATGCTTTAATTGTAGAAAATGTTTGGTTTCGCCTAATTTAAAACTTAAATAGTGTTGGAAAAGCTTTTGTTCAATGTAATAAATCATTTATTTTTGTTTTATTTAAAAACACATTTTTGCCCACTTCCCCTTGGATGTGAAATAATTGGTCCCGCCACTGATGATAGTGCTCAGATCTTAGTAATAACACGGCTTGTGTAGCAAGAATCATATTACAATTATGTCCAACTATGCATAGCCTGCAATTCCATTGGCATAACCTCACTTAACTTTGCCTATGTTAGAATGCCCCATTACCAGGGCTGGTGCTACCATTAGACAGCTGCCTAGGGCGCCGACACCTGAGGGGGCTGAACTGAAGCCGCTACCACAATAATAAGGATGTCTCTGAAAGAAACATCCGTATTTTACTTAACACTTGTGCCGGCCATAGTTTGCATAAGCCGCTGCCCCCGCACTTATCGTCTGCCATCCGTCCGAGACTGCTGACATGTCACAGTTTGACATGTCTGATGCAGCAATGCCCTTCCCTCTCTGCATAATGGCAGCTCCCTCCACAGGATCAGCCACCAATGTTCTGTTGTCTTTTTCTCGTGAGACTCCGTTCCTCTCTCTGAGGCCCTGCCCATTCCAGCTGCTGTCTGTGCCTAAATGATTCCTCCCCAGCCAGCTGCTCCATGTTTGGAAGCCAGGAGCAAGAAGAGACCACAACCTCCAGCAATCAAAGGTAAGTATCTGTGGAGGAACTAGTGCTTTTTAGTGTTATATGGGGATTGGGGAGTATATTAATATTATTTGAAGGTGTATTAATGTTACCTTGAGGGAGGGCGATTGTCACAATACCGACAGCGGCATCCCGATGGTTAGTGTTCCGACAGGGGTCGGGTAAGTATACCTACCCCTCCCCCTTCTCCCCCTAACCCTCCCCCTTCTCCCCCTAACCCTCCCGTCTTGTAGCCTAACCCTCCCCACCCCGCACCCTAACCCTCCCCATTAGTGCCTAAACCTAAGACCCCCTTCATGCCTAAACCTAACCCCCCCAGTGGTGCCTAACCCTCCCCCCTAGGGGTGCCTAACCCTAATCCCGCTACACTGCCTAAACCTAACCCCCACCCCCGCAGCTAACGGTGCCCCATAACTTACCTCGTTCAGGCTGGCGTCCTGTATTCCGGCGTCGGGATTAAGATAGGCGTCGGTATATTACTCTTATAGGTTTGTGTACTAATGTTTTGGACTCTATTGAAGATATTAGGTATGGTGTAATGTTGTCTGTGTTGTTTTATATATATATATATACAGTATACATTCGGGCGTATTAAGAGAGGAGGCGGCTCATGTGCAGTCTCTTCACGGGCCCCTTCCTCTCTAGCCGGCGGTATACACAGGTCTCTGTGAAAATGGTGTGGCAGCCATTTTCCCAAAGATTTTTCTACTGTGCGTATGCATATCGCAAGGGAAATGGCCACAATGCCAATGTGATTTGTGCAGGACTGTTGCCAGGGTCGTGCAGTCAGGGGAGGCAGAGCCTGTCATACTCCCTCCCCTATGATACTCCAGAGTTTTGATATATAAACTGTGTTTTTTATACATGTGTTTCCCCAGCCATTGACCTCACTGCACGTCACTGACAGCTGAGTCAGACGCGGGACTCTAGATAGGTAAATATTGAAGCACATGGGTGCGGTGTGACCCATTGTGTATATACTGTGTGTGTGTATATATATACAGATAAGATACCCTCATATATCTATCCTCCTATATCTAGTATGAATATGCAACTGGGCGTGAGATGCCTGGCGCAAATGAGCCACTTATATCTGTGTGTGAGTGGCGCGGAAAAGAGCAGTGGCTGCTGTAACGTAGCACTTCGTATATAGATTAAGAGATTCAGTCGCACACATATACAGTATACAAGGGTCAAATTCATCGGCACAGTCTCCTGGTGCATCCTAGTCGCATTGCATTGCGACTAAGCTTAATTTTTTTGGTCAAAAAGGAACCCCGGCACTACCAGAGCACCATGGGACTGAGAGGGCATGTTTGGCGCAACTGCAGCAATGATGTATGAGGACACATCTCTCCTCTCTATATGTCTATAAAATGTGTGTGATTATATACGTATATATAAACACATGTGTAAATATATAAATATATATACATACATAAATATATACTTATATGCATATATATTTATATATTCACAAACAAACTACTCAAGGGTCCATATACAATAAAACTGGTATTTTCTGTTTCCTAGCTGTTTATCTGAAGAATTTCTGGTGACTGTCAAGGATTTCATTGTTCTAGGGGGCATCTAGTATCTAGAAGTTACAAACTTACCCCAACAAAGAAGAATACAGCACCAATAGTGATATGCCCAAAATACAGTAGATAATATCATAGACCTGTAAACCTAAAACTACAATTTAATTATTTTTTTTTTATTTATTTGTATAAAACCTGCTTTTTACAATACAAATTACATCACTGTTAGATGAAGACTTTCCATTCTCAAGGTATAAGATTCTTCCACCCTTAAGCTTGGGTACACACTTGTCCAATCTTCGGCAGACACAGATTGAAGGTTTGCTGAAAAATTGGGCAAGTAAGTAGCGAGGATTGGATGTAGAATCTGCGAGGAGGTCTGTGGTAGGATTGTATAAACAGACTGATCTGCCGTGGATTGGACAAGTGTGTACCCAGCTTTCTTCTTTAGCCTACACTTTTCGTCTCCTTATGAGACTTCATCAGGGGTTGTCAATGCTCAATAATACATTATTGAAATAGAAAATAATCACCAATGATTGTCCAGTGATTTTTCAATACAAGAATAGCAGATAAATTCCCACCTCTTTGAATCTGCACATGGAAGCCTATTCTTACTGCTGCCTGCCACTTTGTCCTAAAATGTTGTCTTCCCCCACCCCAATCTAGAAATCTTGCAGCATTACTGGAGACTTGACAGCATTTTGCCTCAGACATCCGTGTATCTGGACTGCAGCCTCGCCAGTCAGGAGCAGGTAAGAATTATTTTTTTTTCTAAAAGTCACTTTTCAAGGGGGGAGGGGTGGTAGGCTAAAATTTTGCCTATGGTGCCATGACTCTTTGCACCTGCCCTGCCCATTACAGCGCATTTATGCCTCTTCTGTCATAAATAAAGACGGAATTGAAATGTGTTGTGCTCTGCATTGGCTGTAATGCATATACATACCTCATAACTGTCTTGCTTCTGGTGGGAAAGTTGTGCTTTTCTTTTTGGGGACTGTCCCACCATCAAACCCGTAGGCTGCATTGTCATGCAGGGGAGGCGGTAGGGATTTGGGAGTCACTCTCACTCTACACAATGTGGGGAAGAGCCTGCGGCAGCCCAGCATCAGCATAATGGCTGGACATGCCCCCAGTGTGATGTGCTGCAAGGCCACATCCCCTTCCTCACAAGGCCATGCCCCTTTTCTGGGCAGTGCCTGTTTTATAATTCTGTGTATTGGGAGGTATGCATCACTCCATTTCGGAGTATGCACATTGCTTAAACAGTGAAGATACACAAACGTGTACATACAAATGAATATTTATTACTTCATAAACCTATTATTAAAGTAAGTGTTACATGGCAGCTTGGCATTGTAATATAGTTTTAGCTGTCACCTCGGTTGGACAGTACGCCAGTAGGTGTTTGGTATGGGACAGATACAATTAACAACGATGTTGGGTGAAGGGGACTGCACCAAAAAATAGAGGCCTTTAGCCTATGCCACAGATAATGACAAATGTACAAGAGACTCCGTCCCAACAATGTAATTAAACAAAAGAGAAACTTTAAAGATAAAATCTATTATGTCATATTTACTATAGTATAATTTAGAGATGAGCGGTTTGGATTCTTTGGAATCCAAAAACGCCCAAACTTCCGGGATCCGAGATGAACCGAGCCGCAGTTTGGATCTCCCTGTCTGTCTCGGATCCCTATGGCTTGGGCACCATTTTCAATAGTCCCATTGAAATCAATGGACTGACCGCTGATTGGCTGAGAGAGTCGTCTGTCACGACTCTCAGCCAATCAGCACTTCCCCATAGACTTCAAGGGGGCAAACGGACGCAAGATGGAGGCCCATAATGAGAAAACCGGAACCCCCCACAGTGCCGATAGCCAGCAGTCCCGCACTGCCGACACACCCAGCAACCCTGCACTGAGGGCACCATACCAGCACTCCCGCACTGAGGACACCGGTGCCACCCCACACTGCTGACAACGACTGCTCCCCTACACTGAGGTCACCACCAGAACCCCCGCACTGCCGACATCACCGGTACTTCTGCATTCAGAACACTGCACTGCTGGCACCCCTGCACTGAGAACACTGCCGACACCGCCAGAACTCCCGCACTAAGGACACCAGCGCCACCCCACACTGCTGACAACGATGGCACCACAACACTGA